>OZ005660.1:132287387-133487387 GCA_963930645.1 Salticus scenicus | reverse complement strand
ATTAGCTAAATGATTCCCACTGCAATTACAGTATATTCGGGTAGGAAATCCAGCAGTGTTGCCAGATTGGGGACATTTTTATTCAATATACTATACCACTAAATTTTAATTGTAACGGTTGCCTAATCACTTCGAAGGTTAATCATCTACTACCTACACAAAACATCACTTCACAAAATTATTGGTGGCAGTCGAACTAAAAAAGCCCCAACCTGGTAGTATTATCTCCAAGGATATATCAATTTAGTTGGATGCTCCGCGGATAGATTAACATAAAGAATATGAACTACCGATAAGAAGGCCAGATGCAGTGAAAGCATAACTAATCCCTTCTGGTGGAACTGATAGTATGCTTGTACAGTCGGAAAAGAAAAAAAACGCTCCCCCCCCACTCACTTAATTTTGCTCTAAATTATCGTAAAAACATGCGGTTGGTACCAATCGATCTGTAGTAACGTCTAGTTTTCGACGGTATAGTTAGATTTTTCTTTAGGGGTCATCTACACATTAAAACATGCATCAACTTCATTTTTTTCAATGGCAATCCCATTTTTGACCTCATATTCATATTTCTGAGATCAAGGCAGCTCAAAAAATACACCTATTTATATACTTTAAATAAATTCTAGATAGAGATACAAGCGAAAATGTATTAGGGATCCATCTATACAGTAAAAAAAAAATATATCGTGATCTACCACAGAAAGACATTATTTGTTAAGTTTCACACCGGAAAAAAACTGCAGAAATTTTTATTATAAAACAAAAAACGAAACTGACTTACAAAGTGTACTATGTTAACTTACAAAATAAAAATTTTATGTAGTTTATATTTAACTAGCTGACCCGTCCGGCTTCGCACGGATAAACAAATTTTAGTTAAAAATGGATTGATATAGAAAAAAAAACAACAAATATATCAGTTTATGTGTTTGTGAGGCAATATTAATAACTGTTTAAAAAATTGTGACTTTTTTTTAGGCGTATTCTAAAGAAAAGTTCCTAAAAACAAAAAGAAGGAATTTCGAAAGGTAGAAAAATTTAAATTATATGAATAAAAAATTAGTGTGTAGGTAAATAAATAAGATACAGCATTTTTAAAGGACCTCCATGACGACATTTTACATATTTATATATTAATTCTTATGTTTATTTTTATTGCTATATATATATATATATATATATATATATATATTATTTATTTTAAGTATTCAATTATTTGATGGTTATTAAAAAGTTTTCGGAAAGGTAGTGATATCTATCATCCTTGGCGAAAAATAATAATAATAATAATAATAATAATGATTGTCAGGTTATCACACGAATATATTTAATTTCTTCCAAAATTGATGGTTATATTAAAAATGTATATTAAGAGAGCAATCAATAATATGAAGCAATATTAGTACAATATAAACTACAAAAACACAGATCTGATATTTAATACGAACATATACATCAAACGAAAATATACAGATTTTTCATATTACGTTTTCGATCGCCAAATACAAAAATCGAAAAGGACAACTAATATCAAGTCTATGCTTTTTTTTTTTTTTTTTTTTTTTTTTTTATTTAAAATATTTAAAATCTGAATTAAAAATTTATTTTACAAAAATTTATTATAGCCTGTATAGCACTTAGTAGCACTTAGGGACAGTGTAGAAAGATTAAACATGTTTCTAAACAACATAATGAAACTAAAATAATTAAATGTTATTTCCATTTCACTAATGGCTGTATGCGCTGTATATATTGCGCTACTTGCCATAACTGTTTGTTGCTGAAAATGGTCTCGAAATAATAGATTTAAACTTCTCAATTATTCAATAATTCAATAAAAAAAATAAAAAAAAATCATTTAAATAAAGTGACTGGAGAAGCAGGCAATAAAATTGATTGAGTAAAGTCTCCTTGATTCCTTAATGGAACATGATTCAAAGAGTTAGCCTATCAGATTTTTAATTCATTGGTTCATCAGTGAAATTCTCTGATTCAAACGTTCAATGTTAATTGCGGTCGCAGCCAACAAATATTCACTGATTTAACCATGTGTGTAAATCGCCAAATGCGCTAAATTATGTGACAGTCATATAACTGAAAAAAGTAGAATTATGTTTAAGCGTTAGCACTTATAATGTCGACAAATACTTTTAAATAAATTATTATAATCAATAGAAAATGGAAACAGAATTGCTTACATTTCTGGAAAATTATTTTTGAATTATTAACTTTTAGAAATGCTCGAGAGGGAAATACTAAAGAAATGATTTTCATTGCAACAGAAATATTCAGTTGCTTGACGGCTATTATGAAGTTTTCGTAACAGATTTGATAACTCGTCCTTGGAGAAAAAAAGATCGCTTACGTATCTCGCGCAGTATTAATTTCCCTTCAAAAATCATGATTATTCGCAAGCAAAGTGTGACGTCACTAACCATCTGTGGGGCCAAGAAAATGTTTTCCTATGTTAACCGTTTGCGGCGCAAGACAATTTGAACATTTAAATTATACTGCCACCGGAATTAATAAACTAAATTAAACTAAAAGAAATTTTTAATTTTCTGGTTTTAAAAAATCCGGTCTTTTCTGATATGTTATGAACGTGAATTTTTGCAGCTGGATCTTAAATTTTGCGTCTTCGCAGCAAAGACAGCGCGCGTTAAGGGGTTAACCCATTAGTAGTCGCTAGTTGATCGATTTGCCGCCCATCCTTTAGTGTTGCCAGATTTTTCTTATTCAACAGCCACCAAAATTTTTTAGAAGTAGCATTTCACATACATAAAACGCGAATAAAATAGAAGGTACGTCGAACACATCACTTCTTAAAATTGATGGTGGTAGTTAAATAAAAAGTGCGCTATCTGTAATAGGTGGCGCTGTCTCTGGCGACTACTAACGGGTTAAACGTCTTTTGGAATTTTTCTAAAAATATATAAAAAATTAAGGAAATTCTTTCCCGATTTTAATCCCTATATTTAGGTTTTATACGCGATTGTAATGAAATGCTCGCCCGCCCTCTGGTGGGCAAAGGTGAAATTACAATACGCGGATAGCTTTCTTCGAAACGCCATTACTTTCTGTATATTTAATGCTTAGTTTCACGTATTTATTGAATAAAAATGAATAAATCCGGTGAAAAAGACAACTTATACTATTGTGTACCACAGTCTAATTCCAAAGGATCCAGAAGCCCTGAATTAAGCGTTCTTTTATATCCAAATGACGAATATAAAATTTCTGTTGCTTCGGCTAATGGAAGTAAAGCTTTAGTTTGTAGAACATCTGAAATGATAAATGCACGTGGCTATCATATTTACAAACAGAAAAAGCGTCATCTATCTATCATTACAAACGCGGATAGGTGTGTATTAGTTATTGTGTGCATGCGTTAGATTAAGTTACTTTGCTGTTAAATTGATAGAATTTTCGGACTCCTTGAGAATTTGGACTCCTTGGCGTCCGAGTTACTTGTTTTGTGTTTGGCGATCAAAATCGTA
The DNA here is from genome assembly GCA_963930645.1 of Salticus scenicus. Taxonomy (NCBI): domain Eukaryota; kingdom Metazoa; phylum Arthropoda; class Arachnida; order Araneae; family Salticidae; genus Salticus; species Salticus scenicus. Next base: position 133,483,887 of record OZ005660.1, on the reverse strand, counting down.
ATACAAAAATATACGTACCAGATGTATATTTTCGTAATATGCTTTGTACGAAATATTGTTTCACATTATTGATTGTTCCCTTTATATACGCTGTTAAAATAACCATGATTTTTGAAAATAATTAAATATATTCGATAGATAATTTGGAGATCATTTTTCCTCGTCAAGGTTGACATATCAAATCTATTCCGCTGCAACATATTAGTATCTTATATCAGATACTTTATTTAGACATTTGAAAACAAATTTCACTTCAAATTATAATAGAATATTTATCATTTTCATTTTAATCAGTATATTAGTTGGATATTTATTATGATAATATCACCCTTTGAAATAAAATGCTCATATTTACATTCGAAAATGGAAGTTTGCCATTTTATTTTTCTACAGTTTTGAAATTTAAAATTAAAAATTTTTGTCAATTTGTCAGCAAAACAATTTAACACATGCCCGAAATATCTAATACATATATATACCTAAATTTGGGGATTAAAATCGGGAAATAATTTTCCTCGATTTTTAATATTTTTTTACAAAAAATCCAATGTACGATTAACATAGAAAATCTTTTTCTTGGCCCCAGTGACGTCATCACTTCGCTTGCGTAATTTAATAAGGTGTATAAACTTTATTATAAATTATACTTTTTAACCGACTTCAAAAAAAGAAGGAAGGTTCTCAATTCAAACCGTACGTTTTTTTTATGTTTGTTAGCTCATAACTTCTGAACGGATGCTCCGATTTTGATAATTTTTGTTTTGTTGAAAAGGTCTTGGTCTGAAATAGGTCCCATTGTAATATCTTTGCGATCTAAAGAAAATACAGGGTGCCCAAAAAAATCAGTCCGAACTCTTTTAACTGCTAAACGGTTGCAGCTATAGTGACAAAAATGGTATGTAATTATAGCAAAGTGGCCATGCAGTACAAGGATAAACCGCTTGCAGCGCCACCTGGTGGAAAATAGTGGAGTTAGTGTTTCTATCTTGAAAACGGTTCTAGAGAAAAAAGTGAATTACAAAGCTGAAGAGTATTACCGATTAAGTACAAAAAGATAGTTTAGACATTCATGCTAGCTTTCCTCTCTCGGAAACGGTTGAAGACAGGGGGAAAAGTGAATTATAAAATTGCAGAGCATAATCGATTTAGTACGAAAAGATAGTTTGACATTGATGCTAAAAATACAATGCTAAAAACGTGCATTTGTCTGTTCGCAATTTCTTACACTATGCACACTTGAGCTACATTGCACCCGTTGTAGCGTAGCTGGTGAGACATACGGTATATAGTTCAAAATACGGCTACTAGATACTTTTTGTTTTGTTGTAAAGATCTTGGTCTGAAGTAGGTCCCATTGTAATACCTTTACAATCTAAAGAAAATAAAGCGACATCTAGTGAAAAACAGCGGAATTAGCGCTCCTATCTCAAAAACGGTTCAAGATGGGAGAAAAGTTAATTACTAAGATGTAGAGCATCATTTATTTACTACGAAAAGACAGTTTTTGACATTATTGCTAAAAATAGAACGCTTAAAACGTGCAGTTGTTTGTTCGCAATTTCCTACACTGTGCACACTTAAACTATGTTGCATACTTTGCAGCGTAGCGGATGACACGTGTACTCTGTGGTTCAAAGTACTGTTACTGTAAGCGGTCACATCGATTAGCGCAAAGTCATTTTTAACCAACTTTAGAAATGAGGGTGTTCTCAATTCGAGCATTGTATTGTTGTTGATGTTTGTAAGCTTATAACTTCGTAAGAGATGCTCTAATTAACTAACTTCAAAGAGGAGGAGGCTCTCAATTCAAAGCGTATGTTTTTTTTGTTTTTGTTTGTTAGCTCATAACTTCTGAACGGATGATCCGATTTTGATACTTTTTGTTTTATTATAAAGGTCTTGGTCTGAAATAGGTCCCACTATAATATCTTTACGATCAAAAGAAGATACAGGGTGCCCAAAAAAGTTAGTCCCGACTCTCTTAACTGCTGCATGTAGGTATAGTAGTCATGCGCAAAGGGATTCAACCGTCTATAGCGCCATCTGGTGGAAAACAGTGGAGTTAGCGTTCCTATCTCGAAAACGGTTCAAGATAGGGAAAAAAAGTGAATTACAAAGTTACAGGATGCCATCGATTTAGTAAGAAAAGACAGTTTGTAGACATTAATGCTAAAAATAGAACGATTAAAACGATAATTTGTTTGTCCGCAAATCAATATTTTCTTCACACTTCAACAGCATTGCATACGTTGTAGCGTAGCGGGTGACATTTATGCTATGTAAAATTCAAAGTATGGTTATTGTAAGCTGTCACATCGATTAACGTATAAACGTTTTAAACCGACTTCATAAAGGAAGAGGTTCTTAATACAAACTATGTTTTTCATTGTTGCTGTTGTTGAAATTTGTTAGCTTATAACTTCGTAAGTGATGATTTAATTTTAATACTTTTTTGTTGTCGCAAAGATCTTGACCTGAAATAGGTTTCATTATGATTTCATTAAGATATAAACAAATTACAGGATACTCACAAAAGTCTGTTCTCACACTAACTTCTGAACGCATGCAGCTACACTGGTGAAAGTAGTAAGTATGCAATTATCGATGTTGAAACTTCTGTCCGTCAGGTGCAATGCATATTTTGTTTGAACTTTACGCTGAGCAATTTCCAGCGTAGCGGATAACACGTATTCACTGTAAAATTTAATATATGCCTAACAGAATTTTTGGTTACGAACACAGCGTATCCGTTCTTTACATTTCTAAAGCCTTTTTAATTTAAAGTATGTTCATTCAATAGATTTTTTTTTCTCATATCCGATAAAAGCAAGAAAAGTGACACAACTTAAAAATGCAGCATTTGAGAAAAATCAACTTAAAAATAACTTGACTAGAATAAGACTAGCACAACTGTCTCTCGAGTGGTAACTTTCTAGATGGAGATGTAACTTTTTTGTTCGCATTGGGTGCATTTCATGTATTTTTTAGTGACATAAACCCTTTTTAGAGTTATATCACTTTTCTTGGGGGTTGTGATTTGTGAAACAGCCGTCGAGCGTCTTCTGATGTTCTGCTATATGAATAAAATTTCACTGAAAAGAGAAAAATAAAATTTTTTTGTAAAAAAATAGAACCGACTCCAAAAAGCAACTACTATTCAAGCAACTAAAAATAAATTGGCATGAAATGAAATTGTAAATTGCGCCTAAAAGTATAAAATAATTTCTTTCGTCAAACAACCTATAACACTACAATTAATCATAACTTTTGAAGTCGGCGCAAAATTAAATAAAAATTGATACTTGTATTCAATACAAAAATCAAATTATATTTAAAACACATCTCACAATGTCACCTGCAAAACGCAGTCGAAAACTACTTTGATTTAAGAAAACGAACAAGATTTCGTAAACAGCAAAAGTTGGCGAAGCTGCTGTTATCTGGCGTCTTTGGTGAAAGAAAAATCGCAAAATTATCTGGTAAACATATTTAATTTTCTTCTAGAGACTAATCAAGAATATGAAACAATACTTCGTACAATATATATTATGAAAATATACACCTTGCATGTATATTTTTGCATTACGTTTTGATCGACAAATCCAAAAGCCACCAAGGATGATCGTTATCAAAGTTATACCAAATTTGCAAAGCAAATTAACTTCGTAGAAACATAAATACCGAATTGCAAAGAATGTTCACGGTTCTATGTAGATGCTACTAATGGACAAATTTTATACAGTGATAAAATAATAAAGGAAGCATGAAAATGGACCATTCGAGACAACACCATTTGTAACTATCGATCTAAAAACAAATCTTTAAAAACTAATTAAATTTTATTTAATTTTGCGCCGACTTCAAAAGTTATGATTAATTTTAGTGTTATAGGTTGTTTGACGAAAGAAATTATTTTATACTTTTAGGCGCAATTTACAATTTCATTTCATGCCAATTTATTTTTAGTTGCTTGAATAGTAGTTGCTTTTTGGAGTCGGTTCTATTTTTTTACAAAAAAATTTTATTAGTGTTTAATGTTGAAAAAACATTTAAAGCTTCAGGTATGTTATTTATTTATTTTTTTAATCCAATTTTGTTTACAAATCTGTTTAAACATTAATGCTTAGTATTAAATAAATTACACCATTAGAAAAATAAATAATTTTAAAGCTATAATGATGTCAGATTTAACGTGTAAGTTTAACATTTCACAAATCTTTACGTGAATTTCAATTTAATTCACGTGCAAATATATTTCTTTTCTTTTCATGTCAAGATATTTAAAAACAAAATGAACATGTACTAAATGTTTCTTTTATGTTGGCAACAGCTAATTTTTTTAATATTTCATTGTTTCCATTTCTATTATGGCTTTTATGGGGATTTTAATTAGAATGCTCACATTTTAACTTAATATTTATTTTATCAAAGTTAAATATAGCCTATAACAATCAGGGATAGTGTAGCTTTTGGTCAGTGAATGAAGTTTTTAAATCGGTTCAGTAGTTTCAGAGATTACCCTCCACAAACATACATTTTTTTGCTCTTTACATAATAGTATAGATAAACGTAGGTTAGTATAATGCAACACTACATACGAAAAAATGTAAATAGCTTGAGTCATATGAACCCTTCAATGTTGATTTACAAATATCTAGATAGCAAGATAAAGGAATAACAGTGATAATGATAATAATAATATTAATAAGAGGTGTAAAAAGAAAAAAAAATGTTTAATATTTAAGAAAAGAATATATCTACTACTGTAGGGTATATTTTTATTTTATACAGTAAGCCCTGCATGAAAGTGTTACTATAAAGTTTTACACTTAATTTTGGGCGTACAAACTTACAACATACAATATACAAAAATATAGATAACAAGATTTAAACTAAAATCTGAGAAAGGATATTTAAAATTCAATAAAAAAGAGATGCGGTTCAATATGACTCCTATTTTGAGTAATAGGTCACACATTCATACGTTTCTCTAAAACATTAAGTTATTTAAAAAAACTCATGATTAACTCTTTCGCGACCGCATGCTTTTCTTTTTTGACAGAAAGGTCCGCCTGTGGGCGTTAATCTTCGAAGTTACAATTTTTCAGAACGAAATTTTCTGTAATCACATTTATATTAAAAATGGATATACATTATAATTTTTTTTTCTAATCAACGTAGTTGTATCCATTTTATATTTCATTGTAAAAATACGAATTTTAGTTATATGCTTAAGATAATGCATAAAAATTTCGAAAGAAACGCAAATTGGCGGAGTTACAGATTTTCAAATGTCGTGAATCTACGTCAGCGGTCACGAAAGTTTTAAATAGTTGAAATTTTGTCATCAACAGTCAAAACGGTAACTTTCACTCGTTTATATATTCTAGAGTTTAGTTTGTTCTAGAGACAAGCAAGCTAACATTATGGAAACAAGAAATATTTTTTAAAGTAAAGTATTGTTTCAGTAAAAGCCAGAGGGTGGGGTTTATTATTCTTTTAGAATGCAATCAAAATTTCGCGCCTGGAATGCGGTAATTTTACAAAAATTGACTAATTTGTAAACATCGAAACCTTACTTAGAAAACAAAAATAATAATTAAAAAAAAATTGAATTAAATAAAAATTTTCAATGCTGAACTGAATTTGTATAAGTTGGTCTGATAAAGTATGTCCCATATAAAACGATTTCCTATTGCCTAGAAAGAATATCTGCTGTTATATAGTTGTCTACTGTACTATCCATTTTATATTTCATTCTAAAAATACGAATTTTGGTTATATACTTAAGGTAATGCTTAAAAATTTCGAAAGAAACACCAATTGGCGGAGTTACTGATTTTCAAATGTCGTGAATCAACGTCAGCGGTCACGAAAGTTTTAAATAATTGAAATTTTGTCATCAACAATCAAAACGGCAACTTTCACTCGTTTATATATTCTAGAGTTCTATAAAGAGTAAAACAAACTAAAATTAAGGAAACAAGAAATATTTTTTTAAAATAAAGTATTGCTTCAGAAAAAGCCAGAGGGTGGGGTTTATTATCCTTTTGGAACGCAATCAAAATTTCGCTCCTGGAATGCGTTAACCCTTTCAGTCGCAGTGTTCCCGCTGATGGAATACTTAATTTTAATTCTCAAGTGCAAAAACTTATCCCGGAAATTTTTTAGCAATAATTTACATTTATAACATAGCAAAAAAAACCACCTTTCTTAACGTAAAAATTTAAAATTTCTTTTATTTTAATTATGTTCGTAATTTCCAGTGGCAGTGTAATTTAAATAATCTGAATTACCTTGCACCACAAAGGGTTAAAATACTCCGTAATAAATTGAAATGTTGGGATCTATGCAACTTTTACGAGTTTTTGCTGTCGATAATGGTTTTTTATAAAGTGCTTTATTTATAAAATTAAATATTATTTGAATTTAATAAGGTTTACTTACAGATGTTTCAAACCAAAAATTTCTCGAAAAGGAACAATGCTAATTTTTTATTTTTTAAATATTTATGATCAGCTGTGTGTCTAAAAACCACTTTTAAAATTAGTTTAGTATTTTTTAAAATAAATTAAGTGGGGAACGTTAAAGGGTTAATCTTACAAAAATAGATTAGTTTGTAAACATCGAAACCTTACTTAGAAAACAATAAAAAACGAAACAAAACACCAAAATTAAATTAAATAAAAATTTTCAAAGCTGTACTGAATTTGCATAAATTGGTCTGATAAAATATGTCCCATATAAAACGATTTCCTATTGCCCAGAAAGAATATCCGCCGTTATATAATTTTCTACTGTACTTGAATTCCTAATTTTAAATGTGTAAGATCTATATTTTTAAAAGTAATAAGAGATATTACGTTGTTTTAAACTGTGTTCCCATAATAAATGGGAATTTTACGCCGTGATTAGAATAATCGAAAATAAATAACATTGCGCTTTGTTTCAATAATATGTTTAATAATAATAATAATAATAATAATAATAAAAACTTCCATTGTTTGATTTTGTATTAAAAAAATAATAATAAGAAGAAGAAGAAGAAGAAGAAAAATTTAATATTATGTTACTTCATGCGATAAAATTTAAATAGCGTTAGCTTACAAACGGTACAGTAAACAAATGCGAAAATGTCACAACAAAATTAAAGCAGAAAATTCTTTCGAAAAAATCCTATAAAAATTATTAAATGTTAATTATAATAATTTAAAAAAAGAAAAAAAATGTTCCCTGCGTATTCCTCTTTCAAACAATAATCCACGCCTTACCGCGATTCCTAAATCATGATATTTTTCTTGAGGCGTACGAACCCTACAATACTCAAGTCAAAAAAAGGAACAACAGGGTTAAAATAGAATTTTATTTATGTAATATTTAAGAAGAACGACCTGACATTTCAGGATCGAGTATATTCCTTTTTGCAACGGAAGCTATAATTTTCTAAAACTTTACATTATAAAACATTTTTTTTTTTTACATGTTTGCAATTAAATCATTTAAATTTTATCTTCAGTATTCGATGCAGAAATGCCACTGATATTTATGCATACCAGCGTCAGATATAGAGTCAAATACGAATATGCAAACTATTTTTAATATTTTTTCCGCGATATGGAGGCGGGGCTCCTTCATCTTTTTTTTTTTTTTTTTTTTTTTAATTCTTTCACAAACTCTCGCCTTCATTGCGGTAATTTTATAAAAAAAATAGCCAATTTGTATGATAAACATCGAAATGTTGCTTAGATAGTAATTAGAATATCAAAAATATAAATTAAAATAATTTCTCGTCAAAATATATACAGATATTTACTCACAGAGAATACAAATTACTACAAGTGACGCCTCTCTATCAGCAGAAAAAAATGAAATATCAAAGTGGTTGTAGTGTATGCGTTGTAGTGCCATGTGATCAAAGGACACGAATTTGTATTTGTAAACAAGTTCGCTGATAGATTATGTCATCTTCTACGATCGAGCGCGACTTTGAATTTTTTGCACTTTATCCATTATTTACATTTCTTCATTGACTTTTCATCATCATTCGGTATTTATCATTTTTCATTTTTAACCATTATTAATCATTGTTTATATTTTAATTATTTCATTTTTTGAGATCATTATTTTTCTGTGTCGTCGAATTTAGAGCAGCACCTATTGATTTATGTATAATAAATTAATACCCAGAAATTTTAAAAATATCCACAATTAGTTATATATAAGTGTAGGAAAAAAATAAAATACATATTTAAAAACTAAAGCAGGTTTTTATTTTTATTTTTTTTTCTAATAATAATTTATAATAAAAATAATGATTGTTTTATGAAGTGTTATTAAATAGTAATAATTATAATAATCATTTACCTGAAACATTTTTGAAAATATCTGTTATTAACATACTTTATTTATAAAACGATATAAAAAAAATCTTATAATATGAAATAAGAATAATTTTATAAGTACATATCTATCTATGTATCTATATATATATATATATATATATATTTCTGAAACAAATATTGATTTATAATACATTTTCTATGAAATATTCTACTCATTTAAAATATTTTTAAATAGAAATACAATTATAATGCATAAATAAAAAAATATACATAGCAGTCTTTCGCATTCTTTTTTTCGGGAAAAAAAAGAATTATATAAATTAATAAAAACATTTACACTTTCCAGTTTCTTATTTAAGTAGAATTAAGTTTTTTTAGATTTGTATATGCTTCAGTACTTTTTTAGATAATTTTAAGTCTATTTAAATACATTACACTTGCGATTGCTCCAGACAGTACTCTTTGAAAAAAGTGCAATATTTTTCAAGTAAAAGTGTCTATTATGGCTGTACTGTTTGTTCACCAATAAAGCTTAAATTTTCTTTTGTAGGTGTAACATAATATAAAATGAAATAATATATATATATATATATATATAAACAACAACGCATAAACTAAATCTTTTCGGATAAATTATAGTAAGGGTTCATGAAGTAAATATTAAACAATTTTAATCGCACTTACCAGTTTTGGGTCAGTTGAACTCTTTGGAACTGTACGATTCGTTTTATAATTTCTATGAAAATATAATATCTTAATTAATCCTTTCGCGACTGCTGACATAGATTCACGCCATTTGAAAATCTGTAGCTCTGTCAGTGGGCGTTTCTTTCGTAATTTGTGGGTGACTTATTTCTTGAGTGTGTACACATTGTTCTTATTTTTGCAATAAAATATACTATGGATAGAAATATATTGATTAGAAAGAATATAATTATAATGTATATCCATTTGTAAAAGAATTGTGAATACAGAAAATTTGTTCTGAAATATTAAGCCTAATTTTCTATTTAAAACAGTAAACCCCGCCTATTTAGTTCATTTTTTTCATCTAGTGTTCGTTTAAAAGATTAAAAATTTATCACCAGTTATCGATGAAGTAAATACCACTTGTGCATATTTTTGTCAAGATAAAAAAAGGGGTTTAACACGAATATTCGATGTCACATTTAGTTTTCTTTTCTTTTCTGTATTGTTTTGTTTTGAAGAATGATGAAGCCGGGGCTTGTCTTCTTTAGAAAACCGGAATTATTGATGACTAATGACAAAAATCATCATTTTTGTTTCATTTCTTTGCGTTTGACGTTGTTGTTATATAATTTGACCCGTAAGTAAAAAATAAAAATATTTTGTTTAATTTTCTTTCTTTTTTTTTTTTTTTTAGATTTAATTCTTTATCTCATGCAAAACTTTATACGAGAAACCACTCGAAAAGAAAGATTTATTTATATCTCGAAAACTAATAACTGGAATGAGCTGCAAATTTTCACACCATATTTTTCCCCGTTCGGATTTATTTTATGTAAAAATTAATATAGGTCATATTTGATAATATTTATTAATATGAATTTAATATTTTTCAGAATTATAAAGATTTTTCAAAATCAAATGTAATGAGGGATTATGTTTGGGTTTCTTCACTGTATCATATAATATATATATATCGATCAAGTTATTTTTTTGAAGATATTAATAAAAGTTTGAAATATGAATCTGACATTACCACTTTCAAACTTTGAACGCTTATAACTCTGCGAAAAAAGTAAGTAAAATATACAATTAATATACTTTTTCGCGTTGTCGCGATCCCAGGAATTCAAACATAAAATAAAAATGGGTCATTACCATTGAAAAAAAGTTGGTGCGCGTTTTAATATGTAGACGACCCCTAATTCAAAATTTCACTTCATTTTCTGAAACTACTCATAATTCCCCGTTGAATGATACCTATTACATTTTTCTACGTCGATTAGCAACGAAGTTAGGTTGAGTGTTGCGTTTTTTTTTTTTTTTTTTTTTTTTTTTTTTTTTGTCCCGACTGTACAATTCTGTCGAAAATCTGTTAATTGATTTTTGTTTCACTGGAAAAAAAATCATAAATACATTATTTTCTTCTAATATGTATAGAAGAATGTAAAATTTCTATATAATTTAGAATTATTAAATTTTATTTTTTCAAAATACAATGGTTATATTAACCTTCTTTTTCAATAATTTCGATATGAAATTATGTCTTTTGTTTTTAAAAATGAAATATTATTACTCCTTATATTTTTAAGCAAAATATTTTTTTTTTTCATATGATACATTTTTAAGTGGATCCATAAATCGTATTCACTGGCATTATATTTCAAATTTGTCTTACCTTTTTCTGATTTATCCCTTTTTTTTTCATAACATAGGAAAAATATGCCAACAATGAATAAATTTTCATTTCGAAAATAGTTCATGAAATATTTTCCTAGCATCACCTGTCGAAACGTAGCTATTGAGATAAAATATACGTCACACGAATAATGTCAACGTATTTCAAAATAGTGAATGTGATGAAGAACTTCTAGAACTCCTATAAAGTTTTCGGGACATAAAATATGAAGTGTCGAAGATTTCTATTGTTAAAATGTAACAGAATAAAAATCAGTCTGTCAAAAAGATAGAATATAGCAAAAGGAATATAAAGGGCTAAAAATATAAAGGGCTGTATCTCGTAAAAAAATATATATACCGATCAAGTTACTTTTTGTGAAGATATTAATAAAAGTTTGAAATATTAATTTAACATTAGCACCTTCAAACTTTGAACGCTAATAACTCTGTGAAAAAATAAGTAAAATATACAACCAATATACTTTTTCGCGTTGTCGCGATCCCAGAAATTCAAATATAAAATAAAAATGGGGCATTACCATTGAAAAAATCAAAGTTGGTGCGCGTTTTAATATGTAGACGACCCGCAATTCAAAATTTTACTTCATTTTATGAAACTACTCACAATTCCCCGTCGAATGATACCTATTACATTTTTCTACATCGATTAGCAACGAAATTACGTTGAATGTTGCGTTTTTTTTCCCCCGACTGTACATCAAATAAGGGTAATAGTAATAATCTTTGAGAAATTAATGCAAAGAACATATACAATTTGATAGTATAATCCTTTTGTTCAATGCAAGCAAAGTAGTGAAAAGAAAATATCAATTAAAACACGGCGACAGCACGCCATTCGACTGCGCCCATTTCCTGTAAAGTTGTTTTTGATGTATGGCTATTCTATAAGACACGTGATGAGACGCGTTTTCATTATCGCTTCGGAAGTAGATTTTCGTTTAATAGAAGTTCTTTCAACGTCAACGTAGTGCTTTGGAGCTCCTGCAGTTGATCGCAAACAATGCTTACTTCCATCGAAAGAGTAAAAATCCTCAAAATATTTTTTCAGAAAAGAAAAAATTAAAAAGCTGAAGGCTTTTAAATAAAAACTTTATCTAGAACTTAGTCTCAGAAATTTCCACACGTTAGAAGATAATTTTACTGGGTGAAGCCGCAGGAGATAAAAAGAAATAAAGAAAAAAATAAATAAAAAAAATAAAAAGAAATAAAAGAAATAAAAAGAAATCTCCTTGATGTGCAACAGGGGATCTGTTGCGTGCGTTATCGAAGACAATCTAGAAGGAGAAAAGGAATAAAAGAGGCGAGCAAAGTGTCCTAAAAAACACAAGAAACTACCCGCCATTAGTAAAAAAAGGGAGGGGGGGGGCATACATTTCTTTTCCATTAATATAAAAATTTCAGGAAGATTAAAGTGAAGTATATACATAAAACTTACGAGAATCTCGGTGTTCAGCCAGAAACTAGTTCTAAGCTGAGTCCGCGGACCGTGCGTTATCACAATCATCTCCTCTCTGAAAAAAAACATTTGAGCTAAAAACGGCGGAATTATGTCCTAGACGACTCGATTAATCACAGCGTGAGGCTCAAATCAATCAGAGATCGCGATCGGGCATCCCGTCTGAAAGCAGCAGCCTGAACTAACAAAATATAGAAAATGAATAAAACTTAATAAAAGTAGTGAAAAAATAAAAATATAAATCCGGCAGTTCATAATTTTGATAAGAAAACGTTAAACATTTAGAGGAATTCATAAGTAATAAGGTGGAAATCGCGACTGTAAAAAATGAAACAGTACATTAGTCTGTTGTTAGGGTTAGCCAACGCTAGAGAAACATTTCTTTCAATCTAGGAAGAAAAATAATTTTGTAAAGAAATACACTTTTATTTAACTCCAGATGTAATAGTTCCACTCTTCTTAGAGGCGGGTAGAAAATCGTTTTCCCTAGTTAAAAGAACTAAAGGTCGTTTCTCTCCATGACCGACTCCAGGATCGTAGTCTAACAGAGGATTTCCAACATTGGGAACGGATATGTGAAACTTCATCGTAAGTTTTCGAATTTCGGCATAAACTTTCCTAAAACGAAGATCCTGTTTAATAGCACCATTGCGGACATAACGAGTACCTTGAAAAAACCTATGTAATTTTGAATAACTGAATTTTTATTAGCTGAATTTTAACAGCGGGACCATAGATCATGCAACCATAGGTGATGATCAGGCGAATCATAGATTTGTATAATAATAATTTATTTTTGATAGACAGGCGGTTATTATAAGCCAAAAGAGAGTGGAGAACTTTTTCCGCCTTGTCAGCTTTTTTCGAAAATTCTGAAATGTGACGTGACCACGTTAAATTTAGAATCTAGATAAATTCCTAGGTATTTATAGCAGGCTTCCCAGAGTATGGGCTGATTATTAAGTAAAAAATTAGTGGAGGTGTCATAACGTTTATTAGTGAAGAAAAGGGCGAAACTTTTGGAGTTATTAACTTTAATTCAATGTTGCCAGATTGGCGGCTTTTTTTTATTCAAAGAACACCAATAATTTTGAGAATTGATACTTGATATATATAATAGACGATTAATCATCGAAGTGATTAGGCAACCGTTACAATTAAAATTTAGCGGTGGCAATTAAATAAAAAAAGATTCCTAATCTGGCAAAACTGCGTTTAATTCTCCATTTCATTAACCAGATCGAAACTTTATTTAAATAGTTCTGAAGTACTTCGAAAACAGCGTTTCTGACAACAGCATCGTCAGCGAAAGTCGCTAATTTGACGTCCGGATCTTCCGGTAAGTCATTGATGTAAATATTGAAAAGAAAACGTCCGAGCAAGGATCCGTGAGGGACTGAACTTAAAATGGGTGAAGGATTAGGGAAAGAATTTCCATCTTTAACAGAAAAATTTCTATTGTTGAGGTAGTCAAGAATAATTTTTTTTTAATTCGTCGGGTAGACCGATAGAAATTAAATTATGAATAAGGCCATCATGCCATACCTTATCGGAAGCTTTTTGAACACCTACGATTATACAATTAGTGACCGCATTTGTAGTCCGTCCTAAATGATTTCACAGACTCTTCGCAGTTGAAGTTGTGTAGAGTGTTTCGGACAAAATTCAGATTCCTCCAGCTTGAGGGTCTGTAAAGTAATTCAGACGATTTGGTAAGACATATTTAAGTTAGTTTTTTAACAAGATCTAATGCAAGTTGGTTTGCTTAACAGTTTGGTTTCTCAGTTATATAAAAATTATTCTTAATAACGTTTCTGGTTGCAATATATATTCTAACTTTAAAATAAGATTCAAACAAAAAAGGTTTAAGAAATGTTAGTACTATTGACAAAGCAAAATCATTAGAACCATTATACCATTAAAACGATACAAGAAGGGTTAGTTATACTATTCTAAATTGACTAACCAATAAAAGATAATAATTTTTGTACATCCATTTATTTTATTTTATTTTATTATTATACTACATGTATACTATCAAACTAATAGCTTAAAGTATGTTTTCATTTTAGTATCGTAGTACATTCTGCAAACGTAAGATTTTTGCGCATAATTTCATAATTAAAAAAAAAAAAATTCTCATTTAATATTTAGTTATTTAGTTTTGACATAACTTACTTTAAGATATTAATTGATTTAAGAATAATAATTTTCAACAAATAAATAAAGGGGAAATATTATTCGTTTATAATAATGCTAAAGCTACACCAGAATGCATTCTCTGTTTCAAACGTTCCAATATTTTTGACGTGTATTATAAAAATCACATTGAAAAAATATTAAGTATTATAGTTTTTAAGACACAGTTTTCATTTTCTTATTTTACTTAACTTTATTTTTATAAATATAAGGTAAAATTTTAAGATGAGTTTTTTTTTTTTTTTTTTTTTTTTTTTTTTTTTTTTAAGCAAAGAGCAAAAAATATAACACGGACTTTCTAATTTCAAAATTCCTAATATATACACACATAATATAAGCAGAGCTGTCAATATTTTATTTTACTCCGGAGCATTTTTAGCCTAAGCTTTATTCCATACTATTATTTTTTAAGTATTTTTTTATTTATTTTTTATTGTAGTTATAAACTGGAGAAAAATATTCTAAAAATAATGGGGTGTAAAATAAAGGCAAGGTCAAAACTTCTTGATAATAAATTAAAATGTTGGCAACTATGACTGACACTTTTCAGATATATATAAAAATTGCTTATAAATACGACTAATTATTACTGTTTTTTCATATGTAGACCTGCTAACTATGCTAGTTTATCCAAAATGGTATTAAGCCCCGCCTTTTTTTCACACCAGAATAGTTGTAGAGCAATAGTCTTCTTATTTAATCATGAGACCATATTGCAGAATATTACTCTACAACTATTCTGCTGTGTAAAAACGGTGGGGCCTAATACCATTACGGATAAACTAGCATAGTTAGCAGGTCTACATATGGTAGGTAAAATATTGTTTCACAGTCAAATATTTCGATATAAAATTTACTTAAAAAACGTGTTTCGACGTTATCTGAATATGTATATTAAGTTGTTAGCGATTGATCTTACGCCTGCTTTCGCTTGATTTAAATAATAATAATAATAATTATTATTATATAAATTCAAAATTCATGTTTAAAAAATACGCAATAGAACTAGTGGAAATTTTTAACTATGAATGTTATTGCTGGTATTAACTATATATATATTCGTAGCTTTTACATGCTGTAATGTTTTATGAATAGACAGCACTTAAACAAAAAGAAGTATGTTGCAGAGTGAAACGTACGCGAAATAAATCCTTTCGACACTTCTTATACGTCGAAGCATCATGATGTAAACACGACCACAGTTCGTTTTTTCCGAGCTACTGTTTAAAATTGCTCGGTTTCTTGAGACCTACGAGAGGAGTACCTCGAAAATGTCGTTAATCTTCCTCATTCTATTTTATAAAAACTCAGACTGAGAAGTAAATTTTCCGGTAGCAAACAATATTTGAACTAATTATAACGTAAGCATATTAAAAAAGGTTAAAAAAGCAGTTCGAAGACAAATGAGGAATATTTTTGGAACATTTCTTTTATTTTTATTATTATCATTATTATTTTTATTATCATTATTATTTTTATTATTATTATTATTCAACAATTGATCTTTAAAAATATTATCTCATATCCTGATACCAACACAGACACAGTCCTTACGTCCATAAGACATGGATTAAAGTTAGCATGGATTAAAAATAATCCATTACACTTCCACAAATATCATACGGATATATATTAGCATAACAAATGTCACTCTTTTTTTACATCCATTAGATGTATGTTACATATCCAGTAAATCTCTACATATTCAGTAATTGGACTTGTTAGATCTAATCGATATTGATAATATCTAAATCTTGTTTTGATCTGTAATGTTACATCTATTAGACATCAGAAAATACATTCTTAAAAATTGTTACAAAGTGTTAAAAATGCTTAATGGAAAAGAATATGCAGATCCAGCAAATTTATTACTAATAGCTCTTAACGTAACTGAATATTTTTATGTGACCCTGTAAAATTAATACTAATCATACTTTATTCTATATCAAACATTGTTTTCTCCATATGAATAATATATTTCAATTTCAATAAGTTTTGTGCAAAGAAAAGTTGTTAAAATGCCATTTGTAGAAATACCTCTCAAAGAACGCAATGCTTTGGAATACTTTCAGGTGTCCTTGTACAGAAACCATAAGAGGTATTCACACCATTTTTAACACATAATATCTGATAGTGAACATGAATAACATATATCAGTTTCAAGATATTCTATAAATATTTACGGGAGTTAGAACGCGCACCGACAGACAGATGGACAGACGAACAGACAAATACACAAACTTTAATCATATTCACGCTTAAAAATTGCTGGAATGTGTTAAAAACGCTTAATATAAACGGAAGTGTATTCAAACATATTTTTATTAATAGCTGTTAATGTAACTGAATATTTTTGTGTGTCCCAGTAAATCTAATACTAATCATACTATACTTTATAGAGAACAGTCTTTTGTGCAAACGAATAACATATTTCTATTTCATTAAGCTTTGTGCAAAAAAAAAAAAAAAAATTGTTAAAATTTGTTTTGTAGAAATACCTTTCATAGAACTCAATGCTTTGAAAAAATTTCAAGTGTCCCTGTACATAAACCAGTGATAGTATTTATTACATTTTACAAAGGAAACATCCGAAAGTGAACTTGAAAAACATATTTCTATTTCATAAATGTATGTGTACAGCAAAGGTATTAATATATGGTTTATAATAAAAACCTCTCATAGGACACATTGTTTTGGAACACTTTCAGGTGTCCCTGTACACAAACCAATAAAGGTGTTCGCTCCATTTTCAATAGGGAATAATCGATAGTGAACTCTAATAACATATATCAATTTCAAGATATTCCAATAATATTTACGGGAGTTAGATCGCGAACAGATAGACAGAGAGATGGACTCAAGAACAGAGAGACAAGTACACAAAATGAAATTATAATCACACTTAAATATTGTTAGAAAGTGTTAAAATTGCTTAATGTAAACGAAAGTGCATATCCTGCAAATTTTTATTAATAGCTTTCAATTTAACTGAATATTCTTATGTCGCCCTGTAAATCTAAAGCTGTTCATATTATATTTTATAGAAGGCATTCTTTTGTGCTAATGAATAACATATTTCAATTTCATTAAGCTTTGTTCAAAGTAAAGTTATTAATATTTGTTTATAGAAATATTACTCTCTTAGAAAGTAAAGCTTCGGAATATTTCCGACTATTCTTGTACTCAAATCAGTGGTGGTATTTACTCCGTTTTATATATGAATCCTCCGATAGTGAACTTGAATAACATATTTTAATTTTATTAAGATTTGTGTGCAAGGAATGTATTAAAATATAGTTTATAGAAATACCTCCCATAGAACACAATCCTTTGGAATATTTTCGGGTGTTCCTGTACACAAAACAATAGAGATATTAACTCAATTTTCAATAGAGAACATCCGATAGTACATTAAATAACATATATCAGTTTCAAGAAATTCCATAAATATTTACAAGAGTTTGAGCGCGGACAGACAGACAAACCGAAGCTATTAACATTTTTCAACCTTGTTGGAAAGTACTATGAAGGAACAGTGAAAATATATTAAAAAGTTGTAAAAAACTTAAAAGCTGAAGGGTTTTATCGTAAAAATTCAAAGATTTGAATCTATCGTTGACATAAAACTGAATATTTGTTTGGAGAAAATTTTTTGATTGTAGGAGATATTTAATATATGTTTTTATTTTATTTAATCAGTAAAAAGCATTACATATATATATACATATATAAATATATTAAAATTTTCTTACAGGAAAAAAAAAAAAAAAAAAAAAAAAAAAGGTGTAGGGGGGGGGGGCATAAAACGTGGCAACAATGGAGATACTGTTTCTTGCAAGGTAAATTGCAAAGATTTGAAACAAGAAACAGACAAATGAAAGTGTAATCACAAATGGATATTTACTAAAAATGGAAAATTACCATGAAGAGCACACCCGTATTAAGTAATAAAATACGGAAAATTTCAGTTTATTAAGCATTTATTAAGTTTAATAGTTCACAAAATATACCTAAAAAAGTAATCAATTTATTTCCATTTATATATAAGAAAACACAATGATTTATAATTCATTATATTAATTATATCATTGATTATTAACATACATAATAAAATCATATTAAAATAGTGTAAAATCATATAAAAATGTTATAAAATTTATTTTCTAAAGCTTTAATATACAGGATGAACAGATTATAACTATTACGAACCTCACAGAGTTCTTAAAATTTTATACTTATTCTATACTTTATTATTATAGATTATTGTCATTTTTCTTTTTGAACAGTACTTTTTTCATATTACAGAAACAGTCAAAAACATTCATAAAAATTTTGCTTAATGACAATAGTGGTGACATTAAAATAAAATGTGAGTGTCGTTTTAGGAATGCTATATCTCAGTAGATATGGACCAAGGGGTCGTACCCTCCACCGTATTTTCAGGATACTCTCAAAAATGCAATTTTTTTTAATTTATGGCTACCACTATTTTTATGCAATAATTTCTATCCTGTATAATCATTGCACATTACTCTGATATATTCACAAATATTTCTGCATATAATTAGTAGTGGCAAAAAAGGCTAAAATTTCTTATCTTTGAGAGTGTCCTGAAAAAAGGGCGGAGAGTACGATCCCTGTTTGGAACACAACTGGAATCTATATAAGCATATACACATACAGGGTGATTATATATATATATATATAAAAAACGATAAAAAAGTACAGGGTGATTATAATAAAACTACCCCGATATATGAGACCATAGCTATCATACCGTTCACAGTAACTGAATAAAATTTTGGTGGAAGGTATTTTGAGGTATGCGCTCAAGAATAGTATAAAAAATAATAGTTAAACTGAAACAGTTACGGTTATAGTGACAAAATTTCGAAAATAAAAAAACCATAAATAGCGTTGAAACGGAACCTTTAGCACGAAAATTGCCAGCGCTAGAAGAAAAGAGAAAAACAACTATAATGCGCCTACCAGAGCAAAACTAATGTCGTCAGATTTCCCATTGAGTCTTCGGCTTAGAAATCCTATACTTAGAGATACGACTTGTGGAGGCTGGTTTACAGCCTCAACGTTCGGATTATCTACCATCTTAAATAAAAAGTGCGCAAAGGAGTGGTTGAAGACGACAACTTAAAACTAATCTTTATTCAACCTGACATTTTCACTGAAACCATCGCCATCTAACACTGAAATCAACTTTTGACTTTGACACTTCCAATGCAACACTTGTATGCTCAACTCGACATTGTCACCGAAAACCAACCCCTATCTAACGCTGGATCCGACAGGTGATCTTGAAACTTACAACTCAACACATCTATGCTCACCTCGACGCTGTCGCTGAAACTACTACTATTCAAAACCAGATCTGACTGGTGACCTTCATTCTTGCAACGCAACACATGTGGTACCTCACAGACTCACATTGAAAATGATGCTTAAATAAAAGTTTAACAAATTAAGTTCTGAGTTAGATTCTTTTTTTTTTTTGGGGGGGGGGGGGGAAGTGTTGCACTGGGAGTGTCAAGATCAAAAGATTATTTCAGTTTAGGTGGCAATGGTTTCGGTGAAAGTGTGAATTTGAATAAAGATTAGTTTTAAGTTGTCATCTTCAATTCACTCGTTCACACACTTCTTATTTAAGATGGGAGATAATCCATACGTTGAGGCTGTAACCAGCCTCCCCAAGTTCGCTTACGTTTATAGGAGTTCGAAGCCAAAGACTCAGTGAGAAATCTGACGTCAGTAGTCTTGCTCTGGTAGGCCCATTACAGTTGTTTTCTCTTTTCTTCTAGCGCTGGCAATTTTTGCGCTACAGGTACCGTTTTAACGGTATTTATGTTTTTGTGGTATGGAGATCCCATTCGAATAAAAAAGTAGGTGTTGGCATTTGAAATTTTCGAATTTTGTCACTGTAACTGTAACTGTTAGAGTTTAACTATTATTTTTTATATGGTTATTGAGCGCATGCCTCAAAATACATTCTTCCAAAATTTTATTCAGTTACTGGAACGGTATGATAGCTATGGTCCCATATATCGGGGTAGTATTGTTTTATAATCACCCTGCATATATATATATATATATATATATATATATATATATATATATATATATATCAAAATACACTTGTATGTAATAGGCCCCAAATGTAACACTAAAAATTATGCAAAAACAATTTTATTTTAAATAAGTAAAAAAGAATATGCGTATATATTTAAATGAATGGCCGTGATAAACATTTAAAAAAATGAATTGTTAAAAAATTTATAAAAATCAATTTAGTAAAAAACTTCGTGTGCATACACCACAGACACATGTATTAGGCATGTGTCAGAGCTCCGTATCCGTATCCGTATCCGCGGGTATCCGCGAGAAAAAAAATAACCATATTCGTATCCGGATCCGTATCAGCAAGAAAAAAAACATCCGGATCCGTTTGTTTTCTTCAACGGATCTAATACGGATCTTTTATGCAAATTCCCAGAAAATCAGAAGAAACTGTTGTAATTCATTATAAACTATCTTTAATGTATAATTGAAGGGAACGCAGTATAGCCTCTCTTTTACATTATTGGAATTTACGTTTTCCCGAAATTTACAATTAATCTTCCCTTCATTTTCCCTACGTATGCAATGAACTCCCGTCTTCACTTTTACATGGTGAAATTTTGAATTTCTCACCGTTTGCACTTAACACATTCAGCGTTTGTAAAGGGAATACGTGTTGTGATTTAGTAAAAAATAATATAAAATAAAAACATCTGACAGACGGATTCAGTAAGTCAGATGATTTTATTCATTAATAAATAAATAATGCACCAAAACCGATATGGGATAGCTGTTTATACTAAAAGCGACAGTTTGAAAGCAAGTGTTTAACTCTGAATTGTTAGGAATGAAACATTCATTTTTATAAGATAGATCATGCATTATCTCTGAGACTTAAAATTTTAAGAAAAAGTAATTAATTACAAAAAGGAATGCATATGTTTTACATAATATATAATTTCTCTTAAAGTAATATATGAAATTTTAAATGTATAAATAATGAATAGTTACGTAAACTTATAAGTATCTAAATCATCCCATTTTTTTCCTAGTAAAATTCACATAGTTTGTAAAAGAAAATTTTTGGAAAATTTTTTTGCTTTCTCTTACCCATACACAATGGCAGCGAAAATATTGTTTTTTGGTCAAATTTTCAAAATTGAGTCTTTGTTATATTTACACGTTTAGAGGTCCCATGAATCCGAAAATCATGTTTTTAGCAGTCAGTTTGTGTGAGTCTATAATTAGGATACCTCACGAACAAATAGTAACAGGCAGTCCAAACTTTGTATTCTAAATGTGTATCATAGAGTGATTCTACACCGAACTTTTTGTTATGATGGAGTAAATGATTCGTAAATAACGACATCCAAGAGAATTCAAATATATTACGTCTATAGGAAGATTTTTTCATAAGTACAGTGTAACAACTATAGACTGCCTTAAACAAAATGTAAAAAACGTGTATTTTTAAATGCACAAATGCATGCTTCGTGCAAATTGTGGAATGGAAATCATTCATCATTTGTTTACAAAGCTACTTAAAATATTTGGATATATTGGGACTGTATCTGGAAATTGTGGGATATTTGTTTCATTTTGTTGGACATTAGTTGTTTCATTTGTTTCATCCATCGTTTTCCCGCATTGATCGTTTTATTTCTATAGTCCCTGCACAAACTGTATTTAAATAATGTTAACGGACCACGCATATATCGTTCTTTAAAAAGTCATTTTCCCGCATTCATCGTTGTAAAGTTTTTCTTCTGACCGATATGAAATTGAAAATCAAGCGATTTCATATGGAATTCAAACTGGAATTACCTCTTTTATTCTAAAATAACACTTTTCCTCTTCCACGGATTATCAAAATTGGGATGGCATGTCTCCGAACCATTCCCAAAGATGCGTTTCAGACCGCCGTCATTTGCCCATATTGTAGCACTAGTGCGATGCAAAACCCAACCAACCTCAACTACTCAACTTTATGCTGTTTTAGGTGAAAACCAGAGATTGTGCAGATATTGTAATATGTGTCTGCGAATTACTTAATATGGATATTGTGTTGTTGCTTGTAGAATAAATTATTCTACTTTGTGTAAAGAGGACAATAGATGCATTCACTATGCATCCTACATTTTTTCACATTTTTGAGGCTTAGCTTACGCCAGTTCCAAATGTGTTTGACGTAATTACGGCATTTGAAAATGCACGATTTTGTTTTTCTTGTATGCACAGGAAATCACAGTAAAGGACCAGAAAATGTTGTAAATATTGGAAAATCCCAGTTTAATTTATAAAATGAAGAAAAGAATCCAACATAAAATTACTGATTTTTAAAAATAAATATCGCTTAATGTTCTACAACTTTGATTTATTTCTTTGACAATTTGGAGAGTAAGAAATTAGTTTTTATTAATAATATACTAAAAACATATTACATATACTACATATATATGCATATTATATACTACCATATATATTGCGTGTATTACTTCATAAATATTATTTTATTTGTGCTTTGACTTTAACCCCCCCCCCCCCATTCATCGTTTTCCTGCTTTCATCTTTTCTTTTTTTCACGCACCCCATGAAAAACGACGGATCAGGGTTCTACTGTATTAAATATGCAAAAGTTTTTTCTTTTTTCTTTTCTTTTTTTTTTTTTTTTTTTTTTTACTTTTTTGCATTTGAAAATGCAATTATTATTATAAAAATTAATTTTGTTTCTGCTTTTGTTATTGCTGCTCCTTTACGAGAAAATAATCACAATTAAAAAAAAAAAAAAAAACATCATGTAAATTGTTCGGGAAGTATGATATCTTCTATGATATTGCAGATTTTATCTTGCCTCGTTAAAATAAAGTTTAAAGTAAAGATCGATATTCGTGGCTACCTACTTAAACCATTTTCTTTTTTCTTTACTACCGGAAATTTTTAATATGATTTTTTATACATTTTCTGGGAGCTTACACTGGTTAATTAAGGTGAGAAAATTTACATGGAAGATGTAGTATGAAAAATGTGTAAGTCGGCAGCTATGAGTATTTATCATAAGACAACGTAATGTTAATAACTTAATTTTTACTCAGGAAAATTTGTATGAAATCTGTGAGAGTCATTTTAGGACCACTGGAATGATACTTAATCTTAGTATAAATGATCGTAATATATTTTTTGTTTTATTTCGTGATTGACAAAATCTGTATAATGTACTATATAAATATAGAAAGAACTATAGTGTAACCTTCAACAAAGTCTAATCTCATATACAAATTATATTTTTTAATTTTTATACCGTCTTCTTAGATGTCTTTTATAAAATTTTAAATTCCACTTTCATATTCCATCTAAGCCTATTATTATATTAGCTCAGACAGATCGTATACTTACATATACAGAGTTACCAACGATCTAATTAATAATCTGGAGGATTGGTACATAATTGCCAATATTTTAATTTATTTTCAGCCTACCTTTATTTCGCACCACTTTATTTTTAGAATATTTTTTGATCCATAACTAAGGTAAAATAAGAAAAAAAAATATTCCTAAAGAAAAGGCGGTATGGAATAAAGGCGGGTCTAAAAATGCTCCAGTGTAAATTAAAATATTGAAAACACTATTGTTAGTACCCGCTTGTTTTTCACATCAGTTTTATTTATTTATTCGTTTGTATTTTTTATTTTTATTTATTTATTTATTTATTTATTTATTTTTTGTAAAGAGAGAATTACTATAAAAATTAAGTGTTGGCAGTTATGTGTGTATATATATAAGGTTTAAATTTAGAATTTTGATGCCAAAAAATCCTCGCAGGAGCAGAGATTATTCGAAGTAAAAGACCAGGGTAAAAGAAAAAAAAAAAGTGTTTAAAAGGCGAATTTGGACTGTGAAAGAAACTTAAAAATTTTAATTAGGAGTCCGGAAAATCCAGGTGTGCTAGAAGACACTTAATTATTAAGTAGAGGAAGGAAAGCATACATTTTTACGACTGAAATTAAAATCCTGAGCTATTTAAATCCTAGCTGAAAATGTTTATTAGTCACAGTGTTTAAAATTATTAGTAATATTAACAGTTGATATTCTGGAGTATTTCAGCCGAAGAGGCTCTCATGCGGCCAGATCCGACATCGACTCTGAAAAGAACCCATCACTGACTCGCAGGTTAACAAAAAAAAAAAAAAAAAAAAAAAAAAAAAAAACAGACTGAGAGGAAAATTATCCATTAATACTCTGGAGGATCAGAGAAAGTATCATAGACACGCCCTTCAAACACTCTGGGGTGAAAATTGAGTGAGTGTCGGGAAAAAAAAAATTAACACTTTCGCGACCGCATGTTTTCGTCTTTTTGACAGTAAGGTCCGCCTGTGGATTAATTCTTCCAGGTTACTATATTTCAGAAAAAGAATTTCTATATTCAGATTCAGATTACAAATGGATACACATTATAATTGTACTCTTTCTAATCGAAGTATTTATATCTATAGTATAACGATTGTACAGTCAGCCAAAAAAAAAAAAAAACGCCCCCCCTACCTAATTTCGCCGTAAGTTATCGTAGAAACATGTGGCTGGTACCTATCGATCTGTAATAACATCTAGTTTTTAATGGTGTAGTTAGATTTTGCTTAAGAGGTCATCTACATATTAAAACACGTATAAACTTCATTTTTTTTTTCAATGACGACCCCTATTTTTGACCTCAAATTCAGATTTCTGAGATCAAGGCAGTTCGGAAAACCTACCTATTTATATACTTTAAATCAATTCTAAACAGAGTTACACGTGAAAATGTGTTAGGGGACCGTATATACATTTTGAAAAAATAAATCGTGATCTACCACCCAATATACATTATTTATTAAATTTTACACCGGAAACAATGTTCAGAAATGTTTTTCTTATAAAATAAAAAACGATTCAAATTCGCAGAACTTTCTGTGTTAGCTTATGAATTTAAAGATTTTTATTGGTTTCAATTTATTAAACATTGATTAGTTAAATACAACACTTCATATAAAAAAAAATTAAATAGCTTGAATCATATGAACCCTACAATGTTGAATTACAAAAATCTAGATACCAAGGTAAAAGAACAACAGCAATAATGATAATAATATTAATAGCGGTTAAAAAAATAAAAAATAAAAAGTATTTAATATTTAAGAAAAAGAATTATCTACTTCTTAAAAGCAAAAACTGTTTTATTTAAAAGACAAAAATTTAAGTTAAAATACATATAAAATAATATATATATATAAAATACATATACAATATATATATATATAAACAATTAATATCTACTAACTAACAATTATTGTCTACTTCTTTTTGGGTATATTTTTATTTTATACAGTAAGCCTCGCATGAAAGTGTTACTATAAAGATTTACATTTAATTTTAGGCGTACAAACCAACAATAGATAATGTACAAAAATATAGATAACAAGATTTAAACTAAAATCTGAGAAAGGATATTTAACATTTTCGCGACCACTGTCGTAGTTTCACGTCATTTTGAAATCTGTAACTCCTTCAGTGGGCGTTTCTTTCACAATTTGTGTGTTACGATATTTCTTAAGAATATTCCTTATATTCATATATATATAAACAAAATAGTATGAATACAAATACTTTCACTAGAAAGAGTATAATTATTGTGTATATTCATATGAAAATAAATATGGATATAGAAAAAACGGTTTCCTATTGCATAGAACGAATATTCCCCGTTCTGCAGTCGTCTACTGTACTTGAATTCTTAATTTTAAATGCGTAAAATCTATATCTTTAAAGGTTATAAGACATATTACTTAGTTTTAAATTCTTTTTCCGTGATAAATGTGTCGTCAGTTTTACGCCGTGATTAGAATAATCGAAAATAAATAATATTACATATTGCGACGACATGCGATAAAATTTAAAAAGCATAAACGGTAGAGTAAACGAATGCGAAAATGTCACAACAAGATTAAAACAGAGAAAATGTTTTAAAAAAATCTGATAAAAATTAATTATATTAATTTAAAAGGAAGCAAAAATAAAAGTATTTTTCACTGCATATTGCTCTTTCAAATAATAATTCTTGTCCTATCGCATTTTCTAAATCATGATATATAACTTGAGATGCACGAATCCTAGAATATTCAAGTTAAAAACAAAAGACAAAAGGGATAAAATAGAATTTTAGCTGTGAGAAACTAGAAAAAGTTATGTAATATTTAAGAACAAAGACTTAACATTTCAGAATCGAGTAAACTCTTTTTGCAGCGAAAGCCACGCCTTTACAGAATTTTTCTAAAACTTTACATTATAAAACAAAGTTATTTTACATACTTCCAATTAAATCATTTAAATTTTCTCTTCATCATTCAATGTAGTAAATGTCATTCACATTTATGCATACCAGCGTCACATATAGAGTCATATACGAGTATGCAAACTAGTTTGTTTTAATACTGTTTCCGCAGTATAGAGGCGGGGCTACATTTCTTTTGGAATTCTTTCCCAATCTCTTGCCTGCATTGCGATAATTTATTAAAAAATAAGCCAATTTGTATAATAAACATCGAAATGTTCCTTAGAAAACAATTATAATAACTCAAATAATAATTCTTGTCCTATCGCATTTTCTAAATCATGATATATAACTTGAGATGCACGAATCCTAGAATATTCAAGTTAAAAACAAAAGACAAAAGGGATAAAATAGAATTTTAGCTGTGAGAAACTAGAAAAAGTTATGTAATATTTAAGAACAAAGACTTAACATTTCAGAATCGAGTAAACTCTTTTTGCAGCGAAAGCCACGCCTTTACAGAATTTTTCTAAAACTTTACATTATAAAACAAAGTTATTTTACATACTTCCAATTAAATCATTTAAATTTTCTCTTCATCATTCAATGTAGTAAATGTCATTCACATTTATGCATACCAGCGTCACATATAGAGTCATATACGAGTATGCAAACTAGTTTGTTTTAATACTGTTTCCGCAGTATAGAGGCGGGGCTACATTTCTTTTGGAATTCTTTCCCAATCTCTTGCCTGCATTGCGATAATTTATTAAAAAATAAGCCAATTTGTATAATAAACATCGAAATGTTCCTTAGAAAACAATTATAATAACATAAAGGTAAATTAAAATAGTTTTTTGTCAAAATGTATAGAAATATTGACTCACAGAAGATACAAATTATAACAAGTGACGCCCCCCTAACAGCAGTAAAAAATGAAATATCACTGTAACTCAAAAAATAATGTTAGGAACGAGTTGTAAATTTGGAAACCCATGTTTTTCATGATGCCCGTTCTATTCGTGCAAAAATTAACATAAGTCATAATTCATAAATTTTTCAAATATGAATTTATTAATAATTTTCATAATTCAAAAAAAAATTTTTTAGCAAAAATTTGCATGGAATATGTTTGGGTCACTTCATTCTGACAAATAAAAAAAACAGAATTTAAATATCATAATTATTTCGGAAGATATGATTTAATGTTTGTCAGATTCATTTAACATTAGCATCCCCAAACTTTGACAGCTTATAACTCTATGAAAAATTAAGCGAAATATATAAACTATACCATTTTCCGTGATGATTTGATCCAAGGAATGCAAATAAATTATAAAAAAGGGGGGTTACCATTGAAAAAAATGAAGTTGATGTCAGTTTTAATATGTAGACGACCCCCTAAGTAAAATCTAACTATAATATTATAAACTAGACGTTATTACAAACTGATCGGTACCAGTCGCATGTTTCTACGATAATTTACGGCAAAATTAGGTGGGGGTTGGCGTTTTTTTTTTTTTTTTTGGCTGACTGTACAAATATGACAGTGGTCGTACTCTAGGACACTCTCAGCGACAAGAAAATTTCACCTTTTTTGCCACGACTACTTTCATGCAGAAATACTTCTGGCATATTTATAGAAACGGGCTATACAGGGTAGAGATTATTTTATATAAATAGTGGTAGCAATAAACTTTGGAATTTTTCATTCATGAGAGTGTCCTGAAAAAAGGGCGGAGAGTACGACACCTGATATGAATATTGTATATATTTTTAGAAATAAATGACATAGAAATTGCAAAAAAAAAAAAAAAAAAAAAAAAAAAAAAAACGCCCACTGGCGGAGTTACAGATTTTCAAATGATACGAATCTACGTCAGCGGTTGTGAAAGTGTTGATTTTAATGTATCAAATTCGATGTTAGTGAAAAACATTAAAAAACAAACCAAATTAGACAGTTGAGAAACTTTGTAAATGGGGTGGCGAAAAGGGGCGGTTAATAGTAATACTACTGATTAGGTTGACAGCTGTGGAACAATGTTAGAAGGGAAGGTGTAACTGGAAATGTTCCTGAAAGTTAGGGGCGTAAGATTTTATTTAAAAATAAAATAAATCTAGAATTAAATTTTGCAGTTTAGAATTGAACTTAAGAGCCCTTCCAAATTATTAGAGAAAGTTAGTGGATGTATCATTTTCTATTAGTAGAGTAAACGCAGGGTTCGTACTCTCCGCCTTTTTTTCAGGACGCTCTCAGAAATAAGAAATTTCTGTCTCCATTGCAACCACTAATCTCATGCAGAAATACTCTTGGTACATTTATAGTAATGTTCCATGATTATACAGGATGCAGGTTAGAGTATAAAAATGTAGTAGCAATATATTTGAAAATTTCTTATTCCTGAGAAAAGGGCGGATAGTACTACCCTAAGTAAACGACAGCACTTTTCAAATTCAAGAATGGGAATTTGGCGCAGAATTCATACCGGTTTTTAATTAGAGATATCCTCTTTAATAAATACTGGAATGATCCTTGTAAATATCCCATCCTTGTAAATATTTAACTTTTATTCTCTATTTTTAACCGACTTCAAAAAAAGAAGGAAGGTTCTCAATTCAAACCGTATGTTTTTTTTATGTTTGTTAGCTCATAACTTCTGAACGGATGCTCCGATTTTGATACTTTTTGTTTTGTTGAAAAGTTCTTGGTCTGCAATAGGTCCCATTGTAATATCTTTACGATCTAAAAAAAATACAGGGTGCCCAAAAAAATCAGTTCCAACTCTTTTAATTGCTAAACGGCTGCTGCTATAGTAATAAAAATGGTAGGTAAGTATAGTAAAGTGGCCCTGCAGTACAAGGTTAAACCACTTGCTGCGCCACCTGGAGGAAAATAGTGGAGTTAGTGTTCCTATCTCGAAAACGGTTCTAGAGAAAAAAAGTGAATTAGAAAGTTGAAGATTATCATCGATTTAGTACAAAAAGATAGTTTAGACATTCATGCTAGCATTTCTATCTCGGAAACGGTTCAAGACAGGGAAAAAAAGTGAATTATAAAATTGCAGAGCATCATCGATTTAGTACGAAAAGATAGTTTTGACATTGATGCTAAAAGTACAAGGCTAAAAACGTGCCTTTTTTTTGTTCGCAATTTCTTACACTATACACACTTGAGCTACATTGCTCACGTAGTAGCGTAGCTGGTGAGACATACGCTATATAGTACAAAATACGGTTACTTGATACTTTTTGCTTTGTTGTAGAGATCTTGGTCTGAAGAAGGTCCCATTATAACATCTTTACAATCTAAAGAAAATAAAGCGCCATCTGGTGAAAAACAGCGGCATTAGCACACCTATCTCAAAAACGGTTCAAGATGAAATGTTAATTACGAAGTTGTAGAGTATCATCGATTTACTACGAAAAGACAGTTTTTAGACATTATTGCTAAAAATAGAACGCTTAAAACGTGCAATTGTTTGTTCGCAATTTCCTACACTGTGCACACTTGAACTACGTTGCACGCTTTACAGCGTTGTGGATGACACGTATACTCTGTGGTTCAAAGTACTGTTACTGTAAGCGGTCGCATCGATTAGCGCAAAGTCGTTTTCAACCAACTTCAGAAAGGAGGGTGTTCTTAATTCTTGCTATGTGTTGTTGTTGGTGTTTGTAAGCTTATAACTTCGTAAGAAATGCTCTAATTAACCGACTTCAAAAAGGAGGAGGTTCTCATTTGAAAGCGTATGTTTTTTTGTTTTTGTTTATGTTTGTTAGCTCATAACTTCTGAACGGATGATCCGATTTTGATACTTTTTGTTTTATTGTAAAGGTCTTTGTCTGAAATAGGTCCCATTATAAGATCTTTACGACCAAAAGAAAATACAGGGTGCCCAAAAAAGTCAGTCTCGACTCTTTTAACTGCTGAACAGCTGGAGCTATATTCATAAAAGTGGTATGTAGGTACAGTAAAGTGGACATTAAAGTAGGTACAGTAAAGAAGCTACGCGATTCAACCGCCTAAAGCGCCACCTAGTGGAAAGAGTGGAGTTAGCGATCCTATCTCGGAAACGTTTCAAGACAGGGGAAAAAGTGAATTATAAAATTGCAGAGCATCATCGATGTAGTACGCAAAGATAGTTTAGACATTAATGCTAAAAACAGGACGCTTAAAATGTGCATTTGTTTGTTCACAATTTCCTATTTTGTGCACACTTGAAAAACATTGCATATATTGTAGCGTAGCGGGTGACATTTATGCTATGTAAAATTCAAAGTATGGTTATTGTAAGCGGTCACGTCGATTAACGCATAGGCGTTTTAAGCCGACTTCATAAGGGAAGAGGTTCTCAATACAAACCATGTTTCTCGTTGTTGTTGTTGAAATTTGTTAGCTTATAACTTCGTAAGAGATGATTTAATTTTAATACTTTTTTTGTTGTCGTAATGATCTTTGGCCTGAAATAAGTTTCATTAGGATTTCATTAAGATATAAACAAATTACAGGATACTCACAAAAGTCTGTTCTCACTCTAACTGCTGAACGCAAGCAGCTACACTGGTAAAAGCAGTGTGTAAGTATCGATGTTGAAACTTCTGTCCATCAGCTGCAATGCATATTTTGCTCTTTGTTTGAACTTTACGCTGCGCAATTTCCAGCGCAGCGGGTGACACGTATTTACTGTAAAGTTCAATATATATGCCTAACAGAATTTTCGGTTACGAATACAGCGTGTCATTTCTTTACATTTCTAAAGACTTTTTAATTTAACGTATGTTCGTTCAATAGATAGTTTTTTAGTCATATCCGCTAAAGGCAAGAAAAGTGACACAATTTAAAAATGCAGCATTTGAGGAAAATCAACTT
The DNA here is from genome assembly GCA_963930645.1 of Salticus scenicus. Taxonomy (NCBI): domain Eukaryota; kingdom Metazoa; phylum Arthropoda; class Arachnida; order Araneae; family Salticidae; genus Salticus; species Salticus scenicus. The sequence continues at coordinate 133,452,265 of OZ005660.1, read as the reverse complement.
AAAAATAACTTGACTAGAATAAAACTGGCACAACTGTATCTCGAGTGGATAACTTTCTAGATGGAGATGTAACTTTTTTGTTTACATTGGGTGCATTTAATGTATTTTTCAGTGACAAAAACCATTTTTTGAGTAATGTCACTTTTCTTGGAAGTTGTGATCTGTGAAACTTCCGTCGAACGTCTTCTGATGCTCTGCTATATAAATAAGGTTTCACTGAAAAGAGAAAAATAAAATCTTTTTGTAAAAAAATAGAACCGACTCCAAAAAGGAACTACTATTCAAACAACTAAAAATGAAAGAAAATTGGCAGAAAATGGAACTGTAGATTGCGCCTAAAAGTATAAAATAATTTCCTTCGCCAAACAACCTATAACACTACAATTAATCATAACTTTTGAAGTCGGCGCAAAATTAAATAAAAATTGATACATTTATTCAATACAAAAATCAAATCCTATTCAAAATACACGTCTCACTTTGTTACATGCAAAACGCAGCCGAAAACTACTTTGATTCAAGAAAACAAATAAGATTTCGTAAGCAGCAAAAGTTGGCGAAGATGCTGGTATCTGACGTCCTTGGTGAACGAAAAATCGCAAAATTATCTGGCAAACATATTTAATTTCTTTGGGATATCATGATTATTTTAATAAGGTATATCAAGAGAGTAATCAAGAATATGAAACAACACATCGTACAATATATATTATGGAAATATACATCTTGCGTGTATATTTTTGCCTTACGTTTTTATCGCCAAATTCAAAAGCCATCAAGGATGATCTAACTTCGTAGAAACATAAATAACGCATTGTGAAGAATGTTCACTGTTCTATGTAGATGCTACTAATGGACCAATTGTATACAGTGATAAAATAATAAAGGAAACATGAAAATGGATCATTCGAGACAACAGCATTTGTTGCTACCGATCTAAATACAAACCTTTAAAAACTAATTAAATTTTATTTAATTTTGCGCCGACTTCAAAAGTTATGATTAATTGTAGTGTTATAGGTTGTTTGGCGAAGGAAATTATTTTATACTTTTAGGCGCAATCTACAGTTCCATTTTCTGCCAATTTTCTTTCATTTTTAGTTGTTTGAATAGTAGTTCCTTTTTGGAGTCGGTTCTATTTTTTTACAAAAAGATTTTATCTTAATGAGATTGAATATTCAGATAGCTTTGAATTATGAAACGCGGCGTTTAGAATGCATTGAAGATATCAGGTGGTTGTGTTATTGGCGAAGGTTATTAACGTGTCATTGTTTTCAAATGGCGGGCAAGGCATGACGTTTTCGCCCTTTTTTAAGTACACTTTGAAATATCAGTATTTTCTTTTTTTTTTTTTTTCCCTTCTACTCCTATATTTTTATGAAAGTATCTCTCCGATTCAACCACGACGCATTGCGATAAAAATGCTTTTTAAGGTTGGTCACAGATCACGATTTTTCCCCTGATTCTTCCACCAATATTTTTCTTTAGAAATTTTAAATAGCATTTTTGTAACATTATTTAAGTAAATATTATCATATAAGTACTTTGGAGGAAGAATCAGTTTAAAAAAGGCGGGTCTGCAACCAACCCTTTTCTGTATGAAAATTGTGGTAGCAAAAAAGCTGATATTTGTATATCTGAAAACAGGCTGTGATTTCGAGCTCTGGCGACAGATCATTGGCAGAGACATAGGTACCAAGTCTCTCGTTTTCCGAAGGGCACTTCATGTCGGAGTAATTTTTTAATTCTTTCCCGCTTCATTTAATTGTCTAAAATATATCGGACAAGAACCTTTAAAAAATTATTGGGGAAAATTTCAATTTAAAAATTAGAAATGTAGCAACTATGCTTAGACGTTAAAGAATCATGGCCCGAACAGAGAATCTTGTGGAACAAAAATGAATGCAACATAAGAGTTAAAAAAAAAAAAAAAAAAAAAAAAAAATCGGATTTTACATTAAAAAAAAAAAAAAAAAAAAAAAAAAAAAATCAATTTTTAAGTTCGTGTTTCGTGTTTATACACTTATACACTTAGCAGTTTAATTTAACGGCCCTCATCACTTACCGTCGCCGGAAGCTCGAGCCAATGTTATTCTATGGGGAAATTTTTTTTACAAATAACTTATTAACTAATACATATTTTTAAATTCTGTTTTCACATTCAGAAAATTCCCAACGGTTAAATTGACGGACCTTTTTTAAAAATGTATTTTTAAAATTTTTAATATTTTATTTTGAAATTGCAAAATGAAAAAAAATCACATATTGAAAATTCGTATTTTGCAGCTTCAAAATAAAATATAAAAATAATATTTTTTTTAAAAAGTTCCGTCAATTTAACAGCTGGGAATTTTCAGAATGTGAAAACAGAATTTAAAAATATGTATTAGTTAATGAGTTATTTGTAAAGAACAATTTCCCATAGAATAACATTAGCTTCGGTTTCCGGCAGAGGTGAGTGAAGAGGGCCCTTAAATACTCAATATTTACTCTTCAAATTCTTAGAAATTCAGACTTTTTACGATTCTTACTATTCATAATTATTTATTGTTAGTAAATTCAGTGTTATTAGTATTAAAGTCATCAGAAACATTTTGCAATAATATATTTTATTTAAAAACATTTCAAAATGTTTATGAAAGCTTAAATAATGTTGAAATGAAGGTGTAAGGGTTTAAAAAAGCCTCCTTATGCAGAAATATATACAAAATAAGTTTATTTCTAAAAGAGTTTTCTTGTGCTTTTAAAATATTCCAAATACATCTAAAAGAAGTAATTTTTGCTATTATTTCTTTATTGCGTAAAATGCAGGGTATTATAATATAACTTGACTGAAATACCAGTTTCTTACTATCGCTCACCAACATACATATTCATAGCTGCCAACATTTTTTATTTTTAAATCGAATTTCTGAACACTATCTTTAAAAAGGAATTATTTACGTATATTTTCAATGGTTACACATAACTGTAAAACATTCATAAAAACTTTCCGGTATGAAGTCTCCCTTAAAAGTACGCTTTGTATTATCTTTTTATGGTATTCTTTTTTTTTTCTTTTGTCACATGCTTTAAGCTCTCTTGAATCCGATAATCATTATTGAAGCGTGTGGCTCATGTGCTTGTATTGTGTATCTGCAACTGTGATGAGAGAGAAATGGGCATAACGGAAATACAAAATGCTATCATGACTTAAAAACAGTGTTACCAGATCTGAGCGATTTTTTTTTTAATTTAATAATCACCAATAATTCTTAATTGTAACGAAGATTTATAACCTATTGTGTATGTCAAGTAACGCATTTTCAAATTATTGGTCACTACTGAATACAAAATCCGCAAGATCTGGTAACACTACTCAAAAAACTAATGTTAGCAGAAAGTTCAAATCGGTAATCAAAGCTTTATATTATTGGGATGTTACTTGGAAGACGTTATAAGATTGGATAAATATATGGTTTACAGGGACAACTTAAAATATCCTTATACATTATGTCTGTGATCGAAATTTCTTATTGTTACATTTTAGCATCTTCAGATTGAATTTAACAAAATAGGAAAAAATGTTATTCATGTATTTACAAAGTAATCATGTTTGTTATACAGCATGCTGTAAAAAACATTCACCATTAGTTTACAGAGTCACACAAAATAATTTGCATTTATTAGAAACAATCTCTAAATATTTTTTTCAGTGTATTTCAAATGTTGTTATGAGTTTTTGTTAGAAATTTTAATTTTGTACTATATGTTGTACGTACTCAATTTCTGGACAAAGTATTATGATTTTTAAAACTAAGCGAATACATTTTTCTCACTGAATATAAAAGGTATGTGAAAAACACCCCATGTCATAGGAAATATATTTTAAAATAATAAATGACTGGTGGGCAAACAGGGTTCACACATCCCATCGTTTTTTTCAGGTTACTTTCGGTGATGAAGAATTTTCATTTCCCCCTTTATTTCTGGTACTATTTTTATACGATAACTTCTTTCCTATGAAATCAGGATACATTGCTGTACAAATATTATAAATATTACTGCATAAAATTAATGGTAATATACAAGGAGAAAGTTTCTCAATTCTAAAAGTGACCTGACAGTGACAATAGTGAAGGTAGTGCAAAACATGGAAAATAATGTTTTGGGGTGCAATTTTTCGATAACGATTTTTTGCTATGCTTTTGTGTTTGTACGTTCTCTAAAGACAAAAATCTCTATCTCTCTCTCTCTATATATATATATATATATATATAATTTCTAATTTAATGCTTTGGAGATTATATGTGAAAGTCATGTGAAAATTTTAATTAAGATAAGTGTTTCTCATATTTGTCAACATTTTATCTTTTCCGTAGAATTGTAAATACTTGCCCTTTCCCACACCACTTTTTTGTAGATTAATTTTCAGTACGATTAAATAAAAACAAATTTACTCTTCAAATAAATTTTCGAAAAATGACGGTTACAAAATACTCTTCGAAACAAATTAAAATGTTGTTATGTGTTCTGTTAATGTATAATTTTTAAACTTATTAACAAATTTTATTTATTTATTTTTGTACATATTTATACAATATTTAGACAGGGAGAAGTACAGTATTTCAATAGGAAGGTCTACATTATATGTTAAATTACGCTCTTAATTCTTTGAGGAAAAGGGTAATTTTTGTCATTTAAAACAAACTACTACCGAATATTATGAGAAAATGTAAAACAAATCAAATAAAGATTTTCCTCCAAATTGTTATAGTAAAAAAAAAAAAAAAAAAAAAAAAAAAAACTTTCAGGACGAGTTTTTGCAATTGGAGTTTAATTGAATCTGAAAGGTTAACACGTTGAGCGCTAAGTCAGCCATTCTAGATTCTAGACATTTTGTCATATATCTCTAAAAGTACTGAAGCAATCATCATGAAACTTTAGGAGTGTGCAGAACATGTTATACTTCAGATATTTCGGTGAAAGCCCCCCCCCCCCCCCACAACAAATTAAAGAAATACCAATAAAAATTCAACACGTTGAGTGCCATGCCATCCTTCGGTGACTGATAGTGTCAAATATGATACAAAGCCGCGTCAACCATCGTTGGTTGACAGTGTAAAATAGGATATAGAATTAAAAAAAAATAATAATTGCATTGTTTAAGTAATTATTGAAAATTTACTTAAAATTTGATTAATTTTTATTTACTATAGGAGGAATCATTATGGAATTTTAAGAATTCGCATGGTGCTCAACGTTTTTAACTGTATTCATAATCCATGGTAAAGGAAAACAATTGAACAGGAACACCCTCTTATTTTTCAGTATTCATCTAAGCCATTTATAACAGCTTAGTTACTCGAATTTTCCTTCTTTTGAAAGACCACCGTAGAACATTAACAGTGTCTGTTTTATACAAGATTATGTATAAATAATAATTTTGGTTGCAATTGATATTCCAACATGTAAATTAGGATTTGCATCCAAAAGGTGAGAGAGGTGCAATTCTCAGAAGATTGACAAAAAAAAAAAAAAAAAAAAAAAAAAAAAAACAGTACATTCATTATTATTATTATTTTTATACTACCTATATTCTATGTGAATAATATGTCAAATAATATTTAAGTTTCAATATCGCAGATGATTTGGTATCTTACGATATTTACATTAATTATATAATTATATTAAAATTCAAATTTAAAGATGACTTTAAATTTTATACATCATTTTCAGTTTTGGAAAAAGTATGCATTAGGATAATAAACGGTTTAATAATAATTTTCTGTGCTTAAATAAAAGGAAAATATTATTTCATGGCCGATACATTTATTTATTCCAGAATATTTTAAGTTCCGCCTTTATTTCATACCACTTACTTTTTAAGAGTAAATTTTCGTTTTTTTTTTTTTTTTTTTTTTTTTTAAATCTAAATTACATATTTAAGTTGAAGATCCCCCCCCCCCCTATAAATTAAGATGTACGAAGTTATGACGGGGCTAAAAATATTCTGGAATAAATTAAAATGTTGTCAGCTATGTTTGTAAATGATGGTACTAAAGCAGAGATTGAATACAAACTCTGCTTTGTAAACGTTTCAGTGTGAATTATGAATGCAACATTATAAAGTACTCAGAACTACAGTTTTATGCAATCCGATTTATTATTATTATTATTATTATTATTAATTTTTAAATTAGTATTCAAATTTGAAGATTTATCTTTTTTAACAGGCATTAAACGAGCATGAAAATTAAGAAATATTAAAGCACCAACAAAAGATAACTCAAACTTTCCGATATCAACCTTATTTATATTAAATATACAAGCCTTTCAGTTATATTTTTAATAGCGTTGTTATGAGAAAAAACGCCGAGTTTTTTAAATGATTGAATGTACGTGACACACTCTTTTCTACACAGCTTTATTCAGCTTACTTTGTTTTCTTATATGATTCACAATATCTTTAAATCTTGAATACGACTTCAAATGAAGAAATTGCAGTATCTTTTTTTTTCTTTAAATAACATTAATTTAAATTAAGCTAAAAATATTTTCAAAGAGAGCATTATAATTAAAATAAATTTAAGTCACTATTTTGTAAATAATTGTAATTGGAAAATAATAAATGTGGAAGTAATGAACAGAGAGAGAAGAAAAGTAATAAAATTAATTACCCCAGGTGCAAGCGAAACAGATTGCACCACATTCAGGAGACAGCCGGTCTGGCTACGATGATGAAACAGAACTCTTTTTTTTTTTTTTTTTTTTTTTTTGTTCTTTTACTTGGACTTGGTTTGACTTTTCTATGTGAAAAAGAACGATCTTGATCTCAGTGAACAGTTAAGCTTTGGATATGTAATCATTAACATATCAGCCTAAGTGGCTTTGATTATCTACGTGCTAATTAATCTGAAATGCGTCCTAAGTGGACTTAAATATGTTTTTCTGGACCTATGTGGTCATTTGTGTAAATAATATTGTAGATAGTTATTTTTTTTTTTTATTAAACTTCAATTAATTTAATAATTAATTCTCAGTGCTCTTTCTAGCCTCTCACTACATTTGGGGGCTTGAGCCGCGATAATGAGCGAAAAAAAAGTATTAATTAATTAACTCAGTATTTAGTAATTAATTATTTTATTATTAGTATTCTAAGTGAATATCTTCAAAGACTGACTTAGTGTCGTAGGAAATAACTTGGTGTTATGATAATGACTTTGTGTTTGGATAAAAACGAAATTAAATGACTGTGTGGTGGACTGACTATGTGAAAAATACTTTGTGTTTAAGTTTATTGCAACGGACAGTGGAAAAAATAGCATCTTGTGGATTTATCAATCTAGATCATTAAAGCCAATTCATCGAGTGGATTATTATTCGTCGAGAGGATTACTGATTTGTCGTTTTTCTTCGTCGGGGAACAAGAACTGTGAGTACAATTTTTTTCTATATTTATTTGAAAAATGTCTTTTCTTGGGAAAGCCCGAAAGGAAGATTTGTTACGAGTCGCTGCAGAGTTGGATCTAGAAATCCCAGAAAATGCTACTTTAATTAAATTAAAAGAATTAATTGTGAGTCAAAAAAATTTTGATGAAGAATTTTGTAAAAATTTAGTAGATAGCGTGATCGCTGAAAGAATGGAAAAAATAAACGAGAAAAACTACTGCTCGAACAAGAAAGAGAGCAGAAAGAGCGCGAATTAGAGCTAGAGAAACTGAGATTAACGAGTAATCGAAATGATACTCAGGGAGCGAACCCGAACACTTCAGAATCTTCTAGTGTTCCAAACAGAAGTAAAGAGTTAGCGAAGATAATGAAATGTTTTGATTCAACAAATCCTAATAATGATATTAGTACATATCTTGAGCTTTTTGAGCGTCAAGCATCAAGAGTAAATACAGAGAAAAAAGATTACGTAACGCATATTTTGGGATTGCTTCCCTTGGAAATAGAACAAATTGTAACACGAGTACCAGTTGAATCCGAGAATGATTATCATTATATTAAAAGTATGGTAATAAAACGATTCAAGCTTACACCGGAACAATTTCGTCAGAAATTTTTATCGCATAAAAAAGAGAACAATTCGACTTGGCGAGACTTCGCCTTTGAACTTAATCATTTTTTCGAAGAATGGATTGAAGGTTTAAAAGTATGCGATTTTAATGATTTAAAAGAACTGATAGTTTCAGATCAGTTAAAGAGAAGAGCTCCGTTAGAAATTCGGACTCATTATTTAGACGAATGGCATAGATTGAAAACGACAGAAAAAATAGTCGAAAAATTAGAAGAGTATGAAAGCGCTAGATTTAACATCGGGAGACCAGAAGTAAATCTAGAAACGAAACAAAGCAAGATGTACGCACAAAATATTAAGAAAAATGTATCGAGTGACTCGAACCAGAGAAATAAACAATCGACCTTACGTGCTTACCCAAATAGTAATAATGATTATTTTGCCAATAAAAAGTGTTATTTTTGTTTTAAGTATGGTCATATAAGTTCTCAATGTAAAGCAAAAGTTAAAAAGGAACATAATGATAATAATGAAAAAAGTGTTAACAATTATATCGTGAATCAGTCATATGCAAAGGTCGAAAAGATTATAAAGATTAACGATATTTCTAGGCCAGCTGTAATCGATACTGGCTCCGAGATTACACTGATTAGTGAAAGTTTCTATAAAGATCTAGGGTCACCACATTTAAGAGATAGTAAAATGTTTATTAAAGGTATAGGGAAAAATACTGTCAAAGTTAAAGGATATTTTATAGCAGATATAGCTGTTGATGACTTTTTACTTAAAACTAATGTTTTTGTTGTAGAAGATTTACAATATTCTGCTATTATTGGTATGGATGTATTGTCCAATTTAAAGTTTAATTTTTCGAAAGGAGAAATTGAATTTAATTGTGTAAATGTAATTGATTTGGTTCAAGATAATGAAAAATATTGTGTTTCTAGAAATGTTATATCCCCTTTTGAAATATATAACCCAGAGTCAGATGTGCGTAATGTAAAAACAACAAAACCGAAAGATGTTTCCTCCGGTCAAAGTGACGATTCATCTTTCGACCCGAAGATTTTTAATTATTTAATGGTTGATGTAATTGATGACTCTAGAGAAAGTATTTTAGATACTAGCCATATATTAAATGCTAATGTACGTGAACAATTGATTCGCATGATTACAGGGTACACTCCACGTAAAATACAAAGTACTGATGTAAAAATGAAAATAATTTTGAATGATGAAATTCCTATATGTCAGAGAGCTAGGCGCCTCCCCATAACAGAACAAGCTATTGTAGAGAAACAAATTCAAGAATGGCTTGAACAGAAAATTATAAAACCTAGTTGTTCAGATTTCGCATCGCCAATTGTACTAAGTAAGAAAAAAGATGGAAGTACTAGAATTTGTGTGGATTACCGTAGGCTGAATAAGAAAATCGTTAAAGACAGGTTCCCGTTGCCCCTTATTGAAGATGTAATCGATAAGTTAGAAGATTCATGTGTATTTACGACACTAGACTTAAAAAATGGTTTTTTTCATGTTGATATTGAAAAAGATAGTACGAAATATACATTATTTGTAACTCACGAGGGACAATACGAGTTTTTAAAAGCACCATTTGGGTTGTGTACAAGTCCATCAGTATTCGAGAGATATATTTTTCATATTTTCAGAGACTTACTTAGGGATAAAACCGTAATAATTTACGTCGATGATCTGATAATACCATCAAAAAGTGAAGAGGAAGGGCTACGTAAACTTCAATTAATATTAGAAACAGCTGCTAACTACGGATTAAACTTAAATTTCAAGAAATGCCAATTTTTAAAACGCAAGATAGAATTTTTGGGATACCTAATTGAAAACGGTACTATTAAGCCTTCGCCATCAAAAACTCTGGCTGTAGAAAATTTTCCCACCCCTAAAAACATTAAACAAGTTCAAAGCTTTTTAGGTCTAACAGGGTATTTTCGAAAATTTATTAAAGATTATTCCAAAATCGCGAAACCATTGAGTGATCTCCTTAGAGAAAATAACGAATTCCATTTTGGCTATGAACAAAAGAAAGCTTTTCAGGATTTAAAGAAAATACTGAGTTGTGAACCAGTACTTCATATTTTCAAACAAGGGCCTAAATTAGAATTACACACGGATGCTAGCAGTATCGGATTCGGTGCAGTATTATTACAATTAGGAGATGATGAGAAAATGCATCCAATCCAGTACATGAGCAAGAAAACTAATGCGCAACAGGAAAAGTATCCTAGTTATGAATTAGAAATTTTAGCAGTGATTGAAGCTTTGAAAAAATTCAGAAATTATTTACTAGGAACAAAATTTAAGATACTCACAGATTGTTCGGCATTTCAGCAGACTATGTCTAAAAAAGACTTATCGCCTAAAATAGCTCGTTGGGCATTACTTTTAGAGGAATTTGACTATGAAATAATGCATAGACCCGCTTCACAAATGAAACATGTAGATGCTTTAAGCAGAAATGTAAATGTTGTCGACACTCAATCCTTAGATGACGAGATAACACATAAAATAGCAAATTCTCAAAACAATGACGAAAATATACGGGTAATCAAAGAATTAATGGAAAATGGGAAAGAAGACAATTATGTAGTCAAAAACGATGTACTGTACAGGTATGATGCGGGTAGAGAATTGTTAGTTGTACCAGAAAATATGCAGTCAGAAATAATAAGAATAATACATCAAAAAGGACATTTTGCTTCAGCGAAGACAGAAGAAATAGTGAAAAGAGATTTTTACATTCCAGGTGCGAGAAAGAAAATAGAAAATGTTATAGCCAATTGCGTGAAATGTATTCTATGCAATAAGAAAAGTGGAAAACCGGAAGGATACTTGAATCCTATTCCGAAGGAAAATGTACCGCTAGGCACCTATCATATTGATTTTATTGGACCGTTACCATCTACCAATAAAAAAATATCAGCATACTTTCACTGTGATTGACGGATTTACAAAATTTGCTTGGCTATATCCGGTCAAAACCACGAGTGCAGAAGAAGCTTTAGATAAGCTGAAACTTCAACAAACAACCTTCGGAAACCCAGCACGAATTATAACCGACAGAGGAAGTGCATTTCGATCTAATGAATTCGAAGAATATTGCCATGCGGAAAACATCGAGCATGTTCCAATTACGACAGGAGTGCCAAGAGGAAATGGGCAAATCGAACGTTTGCACAGGACTCTAATACCCGTCTTGTCCAAATTATCCATTGAAGATCCTACTAAGTGGTACAAGAATGTCAGTACTGTACAAAGAATATTGAACAGCACGACGACAAGGAGTACAAAATTTACACCTTTTCAACTACTAACAGGAGTTAAGATGAAAAACAAAGAGGATCTCATCGTCAAAAGTCTTTTAGAAGAGGAGTACAGAAAAAGGTTCATGGAAGACAGGGAAGAATTAAGAGACTATGCTAAACAACAAATCGAGAAAATTCAGGAAGAGAATAAAAAGCAATATGATAAAAAGCGCAAGAGAGCACATAAGTATCATATAGGGGACCTAGCTGCCATCCAACGTACCCAATTTGGATCAGGTCTCAAACTAAGAATTAAATATTTTGGTCCCTATAAGGTGACAAAAGTTAAGGCAAATGATAGATACGATGTTCAAAAAGTTGGTCAGCATGAAGGACCAAATATAACATCAACTGCCGCAGATATGATGAAAAACTGGACGAGGTCCAATTAGACAGAAAGAAAAACATTTTATTGTATATGTATTGTTTTCCATATTTTAGAATCTCTCTGTCGCTTGTTTTTTTTTTCTTTTTTGTATTTTTCAGATCCTTGGTGGACAGACTTGATGTGTCCCAGACTTGCAACTTCGAGGTCGAAGCTGGCGCAGGATAGCCGAATTATGTGGAAGTAATGAACAGAGAGAGAAGAAAAGTAATAAAATTAATTACCCCAGGTGCAAGCGAAACAGATTGCACCATTCAGGAGACAGCCGGTCTGGCTACGATGATGAAACAGAACTCTTTTTTTTTTTATTTGTTCTTTTACTTGGTTTGACTTTTCTATGTGAAAAAGAACGATCTTGATCTCAGTGAACAGTTAAGCTTTGGATATGTAATCATTAACATATCAGCCTAAGTGGCTTTGATTATCTACGTGCTAATTAATCTGAAATGCGTCCTAAGTGGACTTAAATATGTTTTTCTGGACCTATGTGGTCATTTGTGTAAATAATATTGTACATAGTTATTTTTTTTTATTAAACTTCAATTAATTTAATAATTAATTCTCAGTGCTCTTTCTAGCCTCTCACTACATAAATAATACGTTTTACATCAGTGTCAATTTTCAGCATTTAAAATGTTGTCGTCATTTGTAATCGCTTAAAAAAGAAATAAAAATCCCAAACTTGTTAAATAATTTAATATTTCTTTTGAGCTGTGTTCACATTGCTTGCCGACACTTGTAGTCACACGAGAGGAAATATTTGTAAAAAAATGCCTGCTGCAGGGTATCGACAGTCGAAAAATTTCCCTGAATTATCAAACAGTGTATTTAGGTGTTAATTTTTTACTTCGTTTTTCGTGCAAAATAACTACTAAAAATTCGAAAGAAAATTACTAGTGAAAGAATAAGAGAAACATTTCCGATTGTCGACACCCTAAAACGTTGTTGTTCGCTTTGTTTCTTTTTAATATTATTATTATAAAAAAAATTCTAATTTGATTTTAAGTAATATTTAAATTTGTATGTTAAAATATCTTAAGTATAAAATTTTAAACAATTAAAAATAATAATAATAATAATAATAATAATAATAATAAAGATATTTCTCTTTATTAGTGGATAGTTTTTTTTTTTTTTTTTTTTTAAATACATAAAATTTTTCTCGCTTAATTTACAGATAAAGTATACACAACTCCATAGAATTTTGTGGATAATTAGGAAAAAAGAAAGAAAGAGAGGAAAAAGATAATTCTTTCAAATTTCTTCAAATTAAAATTAAATGGAGCCTTTTATTTCTTCTTTTAGCATTAAAAATTGCAGAAAAAAATAAATATTTCCTAAAACATATTTATTAAATTTTAACATTTGGATTACATATAGCGTACTATATTTACATATAAAGTACTGATGGCCACAACATACTAGTTTTAAACATAAAATGAATCACAATATATGTATATGTGTGTGTGTGTGTGTGTGTGTGCGTGTGTACGTGTGCAAATTCATAGCTCATTACAATTTTCCGTTTTTAAGATACAGATAAATTTAAAAAAAAATTAAATACGCCTGACGATTTCTCATGTCGGCCATAATTTAATTTTGTTTTTCTTATGATTTTAAATGACTCATTTTTTCACACCACATTTTTTATACATTAATATTTTTCAACACATAATTACGATTAAATAAAATAAAAATAAAATAAAATAATGACAATAATAATAATAATAATTTGTGTGTAGGGGGGGGGGGAGGATAAGAAAGAAAGAAAAAAAGCGGGTATTTCTAGAAAATAAATTAAAATACGAATTTATTTAATTAATTGCTACGAAATAAATTAAAATGTTGTCCGCAACGTGTTTCCTAAATATATATTTTTACTCTTACCCATATATATTGTAGTGGAAGCATTATATTGGGTTACATTTTCGAATTCGAGTTTTTGTTATATTTACATGCGTTACGGTCCCCTGAGTCTGTAAATTATATCTTTAGCGGTTGGTCTGTGTGTGTGTGTGTCTATCTGTGTGTACATCCCTTATCAGCATAAAAGACAAACAAGCTGAAGCAGAAAATTCAAATACGGCATTCGTAATCTGTAATACATTCTAATGCTGTATTAAAATTTTCGTTCCGATCAAGAAAATGATTTGTGTACAGAGACATCCAAGAGAGTTCAAATACATTGCGTCTATGGGCAAAATTTCTTCTAGTTATAATTTAATATCTATAGGGTGCCCTAAACAAAACGAAATGAACCTATTTTTTTGTAGCCATGAAAGTACGTTTTGTGTAGATTAGGATATGGAGATCATTCATTATTCGTTTACTGGGCGACCCAAAGTATTTGGATGTATTTGAGCTCTATTTGGATATTGATGGGAGTTTATTTAAATTTGTATTAGGTATTTATGATATAAAATTAAATTTAAGTAATAATGCGCTGAACATACATTTTAGGACAGGATACAGAGCTAACCAAAATTAAAACGTTCTTGTCTATTAAAGAAAACTGATAAAAATGCTTTGCTACATTTACCATGCCCACAAACACTGATTAAATATATATATATATATATGTATATATATATATATATATATATAAATTATATTACTAAAGTATTTTTTGAAGTGCACTAAATACAAAAGTCCAGTTTTTAGCGGTGGACTTGTATATACATCTGTTATCAGCATAACCTAAAATACATAACTGTGGAAATTCAAATTTTGTGTTTTGAAGTTCATATTAGGTTGCCAATAGAAAAAAAAATGATCAAAATTGGCAAATTTGAAAGAAAATTAATAATAGACTTTTTCTCTTTTTAAATAAATGTAGGCACTATAATTGAACGAAGAAATTGAGGAGGTTGGTAGAACACGCAGAATAATATGTCAATTTAAACTGTATCTATTATAGATTATTTAAAAGTAGACTGAACTTTCTATTTTATTTAATCACCTTACGATTTATTCCGCTGTCTATCTTCATGTTATTGAAATGCAGGGTAAGAGAAAGTTGTGTGAGTGACACACCAGATTGATAAATAACAATCTTTTATGTTTTGTTAATGTAATCACATTATTTAAATGGAAACATTGACGAGAGAAGACTGAAATGTGGGCAAAACAAAGCATTTGAAAGAGAGATAATTATTAATATTAGGAAGTTCATTGTTATAATTATCATAAAAGAGATTTTTGTAAATGTCTCCTTTATTAAACATTATTTCGTCTAAGCTATTAAATGAAACAGCTTATCAACATGAATTCCAATACATATATCAGTCTGGCTAGTACAATAATATCAATTTCTGTTTTATATAAAATTGATTCTAAATAATATTTCTGGTAGCATCTCATATTCTAACTGTAAATTATAATTGATATCAAAAAGGTTAGAAACATTCTTTTCTGAGTTGATTGACAATAAAAATTAATAAATTGAGTATATTCATTTTATTTAAATTATACAATATTTATACTATCTAACTAATAGCGTAAAACTTTACATTTCAATACGGTAGTACACTGCGCATCGTAGGATATTTACTTATATTTTTAGAAGAGTAATAAAAATATTATTTATTTATGACTTTCCCAATTTTGACATAACTACATAGATGGAACACGGACGCAAAATTCATACTGGCGTCTGTCTAAGAAATTTCTCGACGTATAAAGTCGTTGATTTAAGAAGAGGAAAATGTTCTTAACTTAATAGTGGTATAAATTCCCATATTCTATCCCTGTGACTATGCGTTAAAATAGTAATTGGTTTAAGAATAATAACACTGTGTGACACGATATCGGTACACATAAAACTGACAGCTATTATCGGTAGCTATGAGTTACACTATGTCGTCAGTGTATATCTTATGTTTCTATCACGTCTCGTTTTTGAGGTATAAGCTATTATTCAAACAGCAAATCTGCATTTAAAAAAAAAAAAAAAAGCAGGATTATGTCTTCAAAGAGCCGGTGTTTTCATACCACAACAAGAGAATAGCTAGCTACCTTGCAATAAACGTACCAAAAAAAAAAAGGGACATGTTAGAAAAATATGCGTATATGTTCCTATTCATCGATAAGTATGGATAAATAAATAAGCAAATATGGAATGGGTACATAATTTTTTTTTAACACAGTGTAGTGTTATAAGAGTAGTTGTTTAAATTTTTCTATGTTTTACTGTGAAAAATAAGACACTGAATACATCTGACCCAAATTTATTACAGAAAATGTTGATTAGACAGGAGTTTAATAAAATGGAGAATCACTATCGGAAGAACCCTAAAGACGTAAAATAAATCTACAGTCCTTTAAAACTGTAGCTCCAGAGTGGGCCGGATTACAAATGTAAGTGTCTGTAGTGGGCGTGTACTAGAGATAAAGCAACAGAAAAAATAAGTTACAAATTTTGCGTATTTTGTGCACAATATTTGTTTTCAACGATTTATATAGTGCAGGGATGGAACACGGGCGCAGAATTCATACCGGAATTTGTCTAAGAAATTTCTCTACCTATAATATCGTTGATTTAAGAAGTAGAAAATTTTCTTACATTGATAGTGGTATGAATTCTGCGCCCGTGTTCGATCCCTGATAGTGTTTTCATGTAATAAAATGTGATAATAAGAATGTTTGTTACCGGTTTCTGTTTAATAACTTTAATAAAATTAAAATAAGTACATATTGCGAGTTCAATATTTCAGTTTTTAACCGTACATAAAAAATGTACATGTTAGAGATAAAATACTTGTATATACTTAATCAGCGATACGTGTAAGTGAATAAACAGTCAAAATTAAAAATTGTACCTAAAATTTAAATTTTCATTATAACACATTGTAATTTTCTACAAATAAATTAAGTGAAAATATTATTTTTATAGAATACTGTTAATGCTGAGCCTGAATGCAACCTCTGTTTTATATACGTTTCAGTAATTTTGGCGTTCATATATTTAAAAAATAAATAAATAAAAAATCTATAAGACAAACTTTCTGATTTCAAATTTCTTCATTGTAAAACTATAGGCTTTTCAAGTGTATTTTTTATAGTTTTTTGTACGAGATGCACAGTTTTCTTTTAAATAGTTAAACGTACACCACACTCATTTCTGGACATCTTTGTTTAGTGTATTTTATTTTCTTGCACGTTTTTTTTTACATCACTATTTTTGTGCAAAAAATTTCATCATGTTGAATCACAGAAAACTACTGAAAAACTTATTAAAAAATTCTTAATTAAATACGCAGCATGTGAAAAACCCCTTATGAAATTTCAACTTTGGAATATACCTAAAATCCAGCTCATCCTTTTGCCAACATTTTGCTTAAATTTTTACTCAATTCAAATGCATTTTTTATAAAAGTTGTCCAATATATCTTGCTTTCAATCTATGTAATAAAGTTCTCTCTGTCTTTCGCGCAAGCGCAGTAAAATATTACTTACTAATATAAAATATAAATGCTCATATCTCAATGAATATTACACGTTTTATGTTGAGTTTTATGTTTCTGAATAATGTTTCTCTAATGGTTTGCCACTTCTTTCTGTAAATTTTGTAAATTTTTATGGAAATCCGTTTTAGTTATAAATAAAAAACTTTTCAAAACAATTAATAATTTTTGAAAATAATTATATATGCCTAGATATTACCACAGTTTCCAGAACAACATATTTAAATTTTATACATAGTATGTGATACGTTTTATCATTGTAAGTCATTTATAGCTTACATCTATATGTATATATATATATTCAATATATATATCATATATATATATATATATATATATGATTCAAAGTATTTGCGTTCTCCTTAAATTTATGGTTGCTCCCCTAATTGCTCTCTGAACTATATCGATAGAGGAAAGTGTCAGTTTTTAAATGTTCGTTTCATGTCTGAAGTTCCTAGCAATTTTGTCCAGTGTTTTTTTTAGAAAATAGAAAAAAATTGAATATAAAAAATTCTAATAATTTGATCACCAACTATATACAGGGATGGAACACGGGTGCGGAATTCATACCACTATCAATGTAAGAAATTTTTCTACTTCTTAAATCAACGATATTTCAGGTAAAGAAATTTCTTAAACAGATTCCGGTATAAATTCTGCGCTCGTGTTCCATCCTTGTATATATAATTTTTATCTTGCTTGTTACGTGGTTAAAAAAAAATCTTTTGTAAATTTGTTCTCTACAATAATAAGTATTTTAATTTTTCGTTGACTTATTTATTATCGTCCTTTTTCAACTATATATATTAGCAAGAAAACTGAATTTGTATTTTAAACTTATATCTAATGGTAATAATTTTTATAATGTTTACTGAAAATGTTAATTGTGCCAGTTATATATATATATATATATATATAAATATATAAATACAGTATAGAAAATAATAAGAGTTTTTTTACTGATTCACTTTAACACTTTTAATATCTCCTGAATATCATATGAACACATTATTTTATATAAACATGGACATTTTTTCCTGTAGAAAATTACAAAATATGCACTTATCGCTCGTTTACAAAGCAACAGAAATTATATTCAATAAGTTAGTGGCTATGGTTTGAAATTGATTGAAGTTCATTTTCAGTATTGTTATGGGATTATTGGTTTGCTTTTATTTGCATTATTCTGGAATTAATTTCATTACTTGAGGCAGCTATTATTATGTCACGCGAAAAATTATCTCTTTGCCTGTCCTATTTAATTACATTTCTCTGGTCAATGTCGTCAAATACATGTATTTTTTTATTCAATACCCACCATTAAATTTTAACTGTTGCTATTATTTAGTAACTTCAATGCTATTCTTCCATTTCGTACATCATATGTTACTCATCTAAATTATTGGTGTTAGTTTAATAAAAATTCTTGAATTTGGCAACACTGTTTAGAGTGCTTTAGAGCTTTAATGACAGCAAAGATTTAATTATACCCTGTGGTGCATACAATAGTTATAAGCAATATAAAAGCTATGTAAATTAGAACGATATTTGTTTTTTAATTTTTATTTATTTATTTGTTTTATTTATTTATTTTTTAATTCACAGAAATGCTTTTATAACTATCATGTGTCCAGTAAATATTAACAGGATTGTAAATTTCTTTTTCTTAAATATAAAGTAGACAAAAATAGTTTTTAAGGCAATTTTTTTAAGTATTGATTTTTTCTATGATTACACATTTTAGGACCATGAAGTATATAAATCAGGTATAAAGCGTCTTACATTGCCATACGTATTCTTTTGCCTGTTAATTATCGGCATAACTTGGAAGCAAATAATTGTTAGATGATTAATTTGATGTTTTAACTGTGTATCGTTATATATATTGGTGTCATGTTACAATTTTATATCATGTTGGTAAATATTCATGTTATTGATATTTAAGTCATCAAAATAATCTGAAACAATATTTTTATTTTAAAAACATTTTCAATTTTTTATAAATTCTTTAAAAATGTTTAAAGAGGACGTGCGGGATTAAAAAAGCCGCCTTATACAGAAACATATACCAAAAAAGTTTGTTTCTTAAACTATATTCATACGTCATTAAACTCGAATACACTCAAAAATAGTAACTTTTGCTATTATTTCTTTATAGTGTTAAAATGTGATAAAGTAACCTGTCTGAAGCTACAAAATATTACTTCATCTCACCAATATATATTACAGAATGTATTCCTTGTTGCAATGTTATATGTTTTAGGCTCTCCTGAATCCCATAGTCATATTTTAAACGTGTGGCCCATGAGCTGGTGTTGTATATCCGTAACTGTGACGAGAGAGGAATCAGCATAATGGGAAAAAATGCTGTAATAACTCAAAAACTAATGTTAGCAAGAAATTCAAATTCAGTAATCAAAAACTGCACGCTATCGGAATGTTAGTTGAAAATTGTTATGAGATCGGATAAAAATATGATTTAGAGGCACAAATTAAAATATCCTTATGCATTGCATCTGTGGGAGAAATTTCTTTTTGTTACATTTTAGTGATTATATATGTGTGTATTACATGTGTGACGCATTCAGTTTCTCGACAAAGTGTAATAATTCCCAAGAATAAGCAATTCTTCTGTACAGGATGTAATAATAAAAGGGATATGGAAATTATACCATATCAAAAGGAATTATTTAAAAATTATAACTAAATTTTTGTACTCATATGGTGGGCAAAACAAGAATCACACTCCCCGGCATTTTTTCATGTCACTTTCAGGGATGAGGAATTTTCGCCTTTATTGCTACCACTATCTTTATACAATAATCTCAATACTTAATCACAATACACTACTGTGAAAATACCATAAATATATCGGTCTAAAAATAATGGAGACATTATAAAGGAGAGACTCTCTCAAACCTGAAAATGTCCTGGCAAAAGGGCAGGGAGTACAAACCCAGGAGAATAATGTTTTAGAGTGCAATCTTTCGATAACGATTTTTTGCTATGCTTTCGTGTTTTTACGTTCTTTGAATACAAAAATCTAGATTTTATCCATAGTCTTATGTCTGTTTTAGAATTATACACATATTTATATATTTTTAATAATTTCTAATTTAATGGTTTAGAGATCCTTTATGAATATTACTTGAAAATTTTAGCTGCGCTTGGTATTTTTTCATGCTTTAATTTTTCGTATCATTGTTGTTATTTTCAATTTTTCCACAAAACTTTTTCGTAGATTTATTTTTACCAACACATAACTGCGATTAAATAAAAAGAAAATTACGTTTCAAAATATTTTTGTAATGAAAAGGAGGACTAAATTAAAATATTGGTTTACTATGGTATTCCTAAATATATACTTCTAAATTCATTAACAATATCTTGTGAATTTCGTGTGTGATGGGAGAGAACTGCTTTGTATGCAAAATAATGCTGTTGACCTTTTTAGTGAAAAGTAGGACTGCGCCCTATCAAGCGAACATCAATAAATAACTTTTAAACAACCAGTCTTACCAATATCTTCTTCAAACTCGGCTTTCTGTTTCTCACTTATTCACTAGCACACACGCACCGAACGGCCGAATGTACCCCGAAAAATAGCACGGAATATCTTACTCTAATACTCCCTCGCTCCCCCCATTACTCACAAAAGTAGAAAAACATAACACCTAACGACCTCCCTCTACCGCAATACATCCCTCTTTCATTAAGAAAACAATGCAACTGGGATAAGTTCGATCACATTAAATATACTCCCTCTTTCTTTATTCCTGCAATCCCGCAAATCTAAAATATCACTGCTTTAAAAATCCGAAGTTGTCTGATATCATATCAAATTATTCATTAGTTAAGAAAATTAAGTTATCGCAATATATTGCAATATTATCACCCAGCTTCTCACATTCGCAAATCTACAGACCAATAAATAATATTGTAGCCGCATGTCTTGCAGGAGTAAAGAATATCTGGCGTTTTAGTTCTTCCTGTCATTGGTTCATTCATGTTCAAAGTATCCATATTTACTGGCTAATAACATGCGAGCTTCAGTACTGATCAAAGCCGAATTTCAATATTTCAAATACCGGTGCCTACAAGTACAGCTCTTCGGCTGTCTCTTGGCGCTTATTACTTGCTTTGTTTTCTCATTAATTTCCATCCATTATCGGCAAAACTAAGTTTCTCTAAATGCTAACAAAAATTTAAATGATTACTCGAAATAGGGTAGAATGCCCGACATATAAAGAAATATTATATACAGTAAAACTTCCCGAGAGTGACCACCCTTCGTTCCGCAAAAATTTGGTCGTTAGGAGAGGTGGTCGTTCAAAGAAGTGTCAACATTGGACTACAAAATAAATAAATAAATAGATAAAAATAAAAAAACACTTAAAAATATTGTTTATGTTGTTATTTATTTAATACAACATACGAATACATATAAATAACTACACATACGTATTATTCTTTATTTTTATTTTTAAACTTTCTTAAAATGCAAAAAACACTCTAAAATATCGTTTACGTTGTTTTTTATTTAATACTGTATACTAATACATATAAATAACTACAAATACTTTTTTTCTTAACTTTCTTGAATATTGCGAAATTTCGGTTTGCTGATTTTTTATTTCTTTTTACAGTACGTCTGTCTCTAATTTATTTTTTAAATCTGAAAAAAGTGCATTTACATTAATATCCTTCATTCATTCTGACTTTCATATGATAAAATTTATTTGTTTTACAATCTTAGAGTTGGCCTATTGAATAACGTCGTCAGACGGACTTTCTATTCAGATTCTGAATTACTGCCTGAAAGGCATAAAAATATATTTTAATTTCCTTACCCTAAAATTTTAATGGTTAATTTTAATAGTGAATTTAGCACCTTGAGCAACGGCCCTTTCTATCAGACGTTCTTCCCAGTTGCCGTTCAGGTTCTCAAAACATTCCAAGTTCTCGTACTCCAGAGCCCTCGAATAAAGTTTTGAAAATTCTGCTATTTGTTGCATGGACGTTGTCGCATCAAACAAAAAAATCTGCTTTTCTATCGCGGAATTTGTCATATGGCAACTTACAAAGCAACTAATCAGAAGTTTTAAATCCACGATTTTCGATGACTAGCGGAGAAACAAATGCACATTTTGAAAATCGGCAACGAAAAGGAGTCATACAGACACCTTTAAAGTACTTGCAGCAATTAAAGTTTTGTGATTTATCCGGAAAATGATCCTGGCTTTCAGCAATAAACTGCCAGAATATCGCGTGTTACGACAATTAGACATTAATGAACCCAGACATTTTTGTGATATATTGTAAAAAAATCGCATTGTTTTAGGAATTAGCTTTGAAAAACATAATTGCGTATTTAAAATGTGTATTTAGCGGCGAAAAAATTGCCTAATTTAAAGTCTCAGAAAAAGTAATTTTCGCTAGCTGTATAACGACCTAATATTTCGGCAGTCGGTCAGAAAAACTTTACGTTCTTAACAGTCAAATTCGGAAAAAGCACAAGATCTATTAATTCGCAGCGAAATGATTCCGTATTTTGACAATCGACTTCAAAATTATCGCGTATATCGGCAATCAGATTATACATAATCGGAATCTTATCAACTAGATGTGAAATATAGTAGCTTATTTCAGAATATAACAAAAATTAACATAATTTTTGCTATTTGATAGAGAAATGAATATGAATAATAATGTTGGGCATAAAGAAATCCAATACCAGGATATCCTTACATGCAGGGTTGCCATATGAATACTACATTTTTATTTTTAAGCACCACAGTTTTTAAAGAGTCAATCTGTTGGTTTGATCGCACTTTTTTGCCTATTTAAAGCTATTGTTTTAATATAAAAAAAATGTAGTATTCCTCTGGCAACCTTGCATCCACCCCTAAGAAATACAATTTTCTGTTCTCTTTGTTACTTTGCAGTAACAACAACTACGTATACATGGTCAAACATATAAATCCTCTGTTGAAGTTCTTTTTTTTTGCCTACCATAAAAGGTGTGTGTGTGGGGGGGGGGAGGAGGGGGAGAGGGGTATATGCTCCAAAATTCAGAAAGGTGAAAAGCAAAATTTTTAAATTTATCTGATTTTAATATTTTTAAAGTTTGTTGTTGCATAAAATTAAAAAAGTTTGTAAAAAATGGTCTTTTTTTTTTTTTTTTTTCTTGGAAAATATCATGATACATCGTTAATATCGATATAAATTTAGAGATATGTTCAGAGCCTAATTAAGGGATAAGCACACATTATATCCGCTCTCACCGGAATATTTTTACAATTATTTTTTACTTCATGTCATAGAAATTCCACGTTTTGATCAGGAAATATTTTTTATAAAAAATGAACGGTGTAAAACAATCTAATTTACTCACCGTTATTAGACACCAGAATTCTTTTAAAATGATTTTTAATGAGAATTTTCTGTTTATTATAGGAAGAAAATATTTGTTAAAAAATAACGGTGTAAGTATAAATAATGTGTGCTTCCACTTAATCAGACTCTGGATATGTTACAATATTTTATTTCTGGTATTGACACTAGTGAAAAGGGAATTTCATGCATTTAAAATAAACTACCACCAAAATTTATGAATACGATTAAAAGTAAATAAATAAAGATTTGGTCGGATTAAGTACAGTAAAACTTTATGTAATATTTATCGGACGAGTTTATTCCAACGAATGTTGTAAGACTGAAATTATCTCAATAAATTGAGCGTGACGTAATGTGACCACTAATGTTCGCGCTCGGTATTATCATCTTATACAAGCCGCTATGTTTGACACAGCATAACTTGAACTTTCAGAAACACCAGAACTTGATAACCTATCTTTCTGTCTGTATTATATTAAAAAAATATGCAAAGAATATTTCTGGTGAAAATTGATTATTTATCTTCCAAATTATTATTTACATCCGAAAGATTAGACAAATGCAATTCTGAGACGATTGATAATAAAAAGAGTAATTTCAATATATTCTTTTTTCTTTCTTTCTTTTCTTTTCTTTTTTCTTTTTTTTTTCTCTTTAACTGTACATATTCTATCTGAATAATAGCTCAAATTATGTTTAAGTTTCAATTTCTCAGAACACTTGGGCATCGTACGATATTTACATACATTTTTTTTTTTTTTTTTTTTTTTTTTTTTTACAATTAGAATAAAATTCACATATAATTATGATTTTAAATTTCATACCTAATTTTCAGTTTTTATATAACTATGTGTTAGGATAATGATTGGTTTTATTATAATAATGATATTCTGTACTTAAATAAAAGGGAAAATATTCTTTATTGCTGCCAACATTTTTATTTATTCCGGAGTATTTTTAGACCCGCATTTATTTCATAACAATTATTTTTTCGAGCGATTTTTCTTTCTTTTTCTTTTTCTTTTTTTTTATTTAAATGCAACTTCTATATTAGAGAAATTTTTTCTATTAAAAAGTGGGGCAAAGTTAAGACAGAGCTAAAAATTTAACAGATTAGATTATAATGTTACCAACTTTGTTAATTGTATATTATGGGGCTAAAGCAGCGAAAGAGTACAACATTTGTTTTATAAACATGCCAATACTTTAATCGTGAATTATGAAGGTTACATTAATAAAAAAAGCAAAAATGTACTTAGACGTGCAGTATAAGATCTTTTTTAAATTTTTTTAGAAGAAACATTTGATATGTTTAACACGCGAATAAAATCGAAGAAACGTCGATCACATCACTCCTTAATATTATTGGTGACAGTTAAATAAAAAGTTCTCATTCTGTAATAGGTGGCGCTGTCTATAGCGACTACTAACGGGCTAAACGAGCATAATTATTACGAAAGTATAAGGAGCATAATTATTAAGTACCAAATGGTAACACACACTATCTGATTTTAAACTTATTTACATTAAAAATATAAGCTTTTCGAATATATCTTTGATAGCATTTTTATGAGAAATATTGCAGATTTTTTAATGGTTGAATGTACGTGACACACTCTCTTCTACGCAGTTTTATTAAAGTTTTTAAAAGAGAACTTTATAATTAAAAAATAACTTAAACTACTGTTCTAAAAATAATTATAACGGAAAAATAATAGGTAACACGCTTTACAACAGAGCCAGTTTTTACAATTTAAAATGTTGTCGTCATTTATTATCACAAAAAAAAAAAAAAATCCGAACTTGTTAGATAGTTTAAAATTTCGTTAGAGTTCACATTGCTTGCTAAGACTTGCAGTTAGATTTACTTTAGTCACAGCTTACAGATTTACACTTTTCTGTACATATCTGGCAAAATGATATGTTATTTAATAATCTTAACGTTATGTAATTAGTTTTGAGGTCATACTAACCCACAGGTTTATTGTAGAATTATCATGATTAAAATATGGACGCGAATGCGCCATTTAGAGGTGGAATACGGGCGCAGAATTCACACCCTATCAATGAAACAAAAATTTCTACTTCTTAAATCAACGATATTATATTTACAGAAATTGCTTAAACAAATTCTGGTATGAGTTCTGCGACCGTGTTCAATCCTTGGTCATGTCATTTTATGTGTGTTCATATAATGATTTCTGAAATGAAGAAACTTTCTGAAATATTAGATATCAATATACCCGATATATTCGTTGTATCATTTTTAAAAAGCAATCTTTCATAATAAATTTTAATCACATTAAAAATCGAGACAAGATACATAAAAAATACATACAATTTAAAACATTAAAATACACAAAACATAAATTTAAACATTTCGAGCCCTTTACAGACTCCTCATCAGTAAAAACATCAAGTAGTAAATGCAGAGAAAAACAAAGACCTCTTTTAAGAGAGTAGAGCATACTCAGCAGGAATTGCGCATGCCTGAATTAACGGTGAAAAATGTTGTTTCGTATACCAGCTTTTCAGGAAAACTCTCGAATAATAATTAAAACAGTTAGATATGATTATTTTAATATTGTTAAAATCAGGTAGATGTTCGGTTTCTATGGCATGCTGTACAATTTTAGAACATATATCACGGTTTTTGAAATTTCTTTTATGTTCTAGAATTCGAGTATGAAGGGAACGGCCAGTTTCACCAATATAAACCAAACTGCCATATTTACAATGGATATTATAAGTAAAACCTGTACGGGAAAAAGGGGGGGGGGATAACAGGTTTAAAAGGGGTTTATAGGATACAGATATATTAAAAGTGCGTAAAACTTTGGCAATAGATTCAGATTTTTTTTTTTTTTTTATAGTAAGGAATACTAACGAAAGATTTAGCCAGCGAGAGGGATAACTATTATGTTTCAAGTCCGAAAAAAATCTTTTTAATTCTAACTGGAAAAACTCATTAGTACTGCAATAATATGATTTAGCGCGGTGAAGTAACGTATGGAAAACAACAGACTTATGTGAAGAAGGGTTCGCTGAATTAAAATTAAAATACTGGCCTGAAAATGTAGGTTTCCTATAAACAGAAGTAACAAATTTAGAATAAGTATCAGAAGGCTAACGCTCAATTAAAATATCTAGGAAAGGGAGTTTATTATCTTTTTCTTGTTCTAAAGTAAATTGAATTGAAGGATTAATGGAATTAACGTAACTGAGAATATCAGAAACATGTTGATTATCAGTGATAATAAAAATATCATCCACATAGCTACGCAAAAAATAAATTTTGTCGTGTAAAACAGTATTAATTTGATTTTCAATAAACTGCATCACTATTTCTGCAATCCGAACTGAAATGGGAGAGCCCATAGCAGTGTCATTAATTTGTTGTTAAAAAGAATTATTAAAGCTAAAACAGTTGGAAGTTAAACAAAAAGAAATAAG
Source organism: Salticus scenicus (assembly GCA_963930645.1). Classification (NCBI taxonomy): domain Eukaryota; kingdom Metazoa; phylum Arthropoda; class Arachnida; order Araneae; family Salticidae; genus Salticus; species Salticus scenicus. The sequence goes on along the minus strand of OZ005660.1, from coordinate 133,425,226 downwards.
TTCAATTAAAGCATCTGTATCTAAATAATTGTCGGTAGAAATATTATCCCCTCTGTATAAATTCCCGTTACCTATCTAATTATCTATATATCCCCTTACATAGAATTCTCAGTTTAGTATACTTTCTGCTTATAGTTTTCATGATGATTTAAAACAAAATAGTGTTCCCTCTGATAGTTTAATGATTTCACTTGATGTAGTTTCTCTGTTCACATCTATCCCTATCCCTAATGCTTGTGATATTATTCGTAAAATTTACGATAATATTTCTACTGACAATTATTTAGATACAGATGCTTTTATTGAACTTATTTCTTTTTGTTTAATTTCCAACTGTTTTAGCTTTAATAATTCTTTTTATCAACAAATTAATGGCACTGCTATGGGCTACCCCATTTCAGTTCGGATTGCAGAAGTAGTCTTGCAGTTTATTGAAAATCAAATTAATGCTGATTTACACGACAAAATTTATTTTTGGCGTAGATATGTGAACGATATTTTTATTATCACTGATAATCAACATGTTTCTAATACTCTTAATCACGCTAACTCCATTAATCCTTCAATTCAATTTACTTTAGAACAAGAAAAAGATAATAAACTCCCTTTCCTAGATATTTTAATTGAGCATTCGCCTTCTAATACATATTCTAAATTTATTACCTCTAAAATTAATGTTTGAATCCTAGATCTGTGATAATTTAAAACAATGTTATAATTTTTTATTTTTTCATTTTCACAAAAATAAACGATTAAATAAATAAATTAAAACTAAAACTAAAATGAAGTTAGAAATTTTAAACGCATTTTTTAAGATATCGCTAGTAGAACTTAGAATCGAATTTTCATGGCCATTTAGTGTTGTAAAAACCAGAAAAAAAACTTCAACGTCTTAAAGCCAAAGAAAGGAAACTCAAAAGCAGACAGTATATAAAGAAATGAGAGAGAAATTCCCAGAGCATTTATTTATGCACTGAAGATGGTACGCTAAATATTACCGAATGAGCTGTCTGTTTTCATTTTTTTTTTATCTTTGTTTAAGTTTAAAACATTAATAATTTTCCTAATTTTAACATACTAGCGCCTAATCTTCCTTTATTATTTATTATTATAAATTTATAAGAAAAGAAAATCGTCTGTCATGGAAGATAATTTTAATAACTTATTTGTACTTGATAAATTTAATAACTTATTTGTACTTGATAAATTTGTATCGGAAAAAAGTAAAAAAAGATTTTTAGTTAGCCACAAAATACTAGTTTTATCCATAAAATGAATCGCAAAAAAAAAAAAAAAAAAAATAATAATAATAATAATAATAATAATAATTAAAATAAATAGAATATAAGTAAATAAAAATAAATAAATAAATAAAAAGGTGTACAAATTTACTACTCATTACACTTTTTTGTTTTCAGGGTACAATAATAAATAAAAAATATATATATAGCCTGATGATTTCTCATACCTGCCATAACTTTCTTTTTTTTTATCAATATATATATCCGCTCTCTATTTCATACCACATTTTCTATAGATTAATTTTCTATAACATATAACAATTAACAAGAGAATTTTCTAAATAATAATAATAATAATAATAATGTTGCAAAAATAAAATAAGAAAAAAAAAAAAAAAGCGGGTATTATTTCGAATTGCTGCGAATTAAAATTAAAATGTTGACAGCAACGTGTTTCCTGTAGAAATATATATATTTACTCTTACCCTTATAGGTGGTAATGAAAGCATGAATTTTGGGTTATATTTTCGACTTCGGGTTTTTATAATATCCATATGTTTTGTGGTCCCCTGAATCCGAAAATCATGTTTTTAGCGGTTGGTCTGTGGTGGTACCTTTCTGTGTGTCTATCTGTGTGTACATATCCGCTAACATCGTATCTCACAAACAAATTGAAGCAGGAAATCCAAACTCGGTATTCTAAATCTGTATTATAATTTAAATGCTACACTAAACTTTTCGTTGCAACCATGCAAATGATTTGTGAAACAGACATCCAAGATAATTCAAATGCATTAAGTCTAAGGGCGAAATTTCAGCTATATATAGTTTTATATATATAGGACTGTCCGAAACAAAACGGAATGAACATTTTTTTAATATGCATTAAAGAACGTTTTGTGTAGATTATGGTATGAGAATCATTTATGATTCGTTTACAGGGCGACCTGAAGTAATTGCTTGCAAATTGCTGGGAGTTTACTTCATTTCTATTAGGTGTTTTTCATACCTAAATTTAAATACGCAATGCGATGGGCATATACTTTATGTACAAAATATAAGGCTACCTAAAATTAAAATGTTCTCTATTGAATAAAATTGATCCAAGTGCTTTGCTACTATGCCCAACAAACTATGCCCAACATTTACTATGCCCAACAAACGCTGCTCAAAAAAGAAAATATTTTTTTTTCATATCCATACGGTATTTTTCGATGTTCTATTGTTAACTTTGTTTTTCGTATATCATCATTTTTTGAAATGCATTGAATACAAGAGCAAATTTTCAGCGGCTGATTTGTATTTATACCAGTTATCAGCTTAACGTACAACATGTAACTGCGGAAGTTTAATTTGTTATTTTGAAGTTCGTATTGGGTTGCCACTAGAAAAAAATTGATCAAAAATGGCAAATTTGAAGATTATTTAAGAACAGCCTTGGCTTTCTGTTAAAAAAAATGTAAGCTCTATAATTGTACAGTCACCCAAATAAAAAACGCCACCCCCCCCCCACCTAATTTTGCCGTAAATTATCGTAGAAACATGCGACTGGTACCAATCAGTTTGTAATAACGTCTAGTTTATAATGTTATAGTTAGATTTTACTTAGGGGGTCGTCTATATATTAAAACTGACATCAACTTCATTTTTTTCAATGGTAACCCCCATTTTTTATAATTTATTTGAATTCTTTGGATCAAATCATCACGGAAAATGGTATAGTTTATATATTTCGCTCAATTTTTTTCATAGAGTTATAAGCTGTCAAAGTTTGGGGATGCTAATGTTAAATGAATGTGACAAACATTAAATCATATCTTCCGAAATAATTATGATATTTAAATTATGTTTTTTTTATTCGTTAGAATGAAGTGACCCAAACATATTCCATGCAAATTTTTGCTAAAAAAACATTTTTTGAATTATGAAAATTATTAATAAATTCATATTTGAAAAAATTATGAATTATGACCTATGTTAATTTTTGCACGAATAGAACGGGCATCATCTAAAACATGGGTTTCCAAATTTACAGCTCGTTCCTAACATTATTTTTTGAGTTACAGTGATATTTCACTTTTTATTTCTGTTAGGGGGCCGTCACTTGTTATAATCTGTATCCTCTATATGTAAATGTTTGTATATAATTTGACGGAAAACTATTTTAATTTACCTTTATGTTATTTTTTTTTTTTTTTTTTTTTTGTTTTGTTTCCTAAGCAATATTTCGATGTTTATTATACAAATTGGCATATTTTTGTAAAGTTATCACAATGTAGGTGAGGGATTGTGAAAGAATTTCAAAAGAAAAAAACCCCGCCACTGATTCGCTGAAACACTATTTCAAAAAAAAAGACTAATTTGCATATTCCTATTTGACTCTATATGTGACGCTGGTATGCATAAATCACAATGGTATTTACTACATCGATTACTGAAGACAAAACTTAAATGATTTAATTACAAATATGCAAAATTATTTTGTTTTATATTATAAAGTTTTTGAAAAATTGTGAAAAGGCGTGGCTTACGGTACAAGAGAGGAATATATCCGATCCTAATATGTTAAGTCTTTCTTCATAAGTATTAAATATCTTTTTCTAGTTTTTCGCTGCTAAAATTCTATTTTAACCCTGTTACACTTTTTTTCGCATTTCAATATTCAAGTGTACGTACACCTCTAGTTAAATATCATGTTTTAGAAAACACGGTACAGCGAAACTGATTGCATGAAACAGCAATTATGCATTCGACAACTGTTTTATTATTATTATTATGAATATTTAATAATTTTAAAAAGATTTTTTACCATGAATTTTCTGTTTAAATTTTGTTGTGACATATTTGCATTTGGTTACTGTGCCGTTTGTAAGCTTTGTGTTATTTAAAATTTATCCCATAATGTAACATAATAAAATATCAAATTTCTATTAAAAGTTTTTTAATACAGAATCAAATAGTGAAAAATTGGTTTATGATTTATCTATTTTTTTTAAGTTTATAAGATCTATTATTGGAACATAGCTCAACAGTATTTATTTTCAATTTCCTAATCACGAAATCAAAGTCACAGTTATCATGGAATAAAAATTTAAAACAAAGGAATTGTCTTATTACTTTCAAGTATATAGATATTGATCTTACAGAATCCTGAAATTTCATTTAAAAGACTTTAGACGTCTAAATTTAAAAATTCAAAATAAAATAAATTAATCTAAATGCTTTTAAAGTTGAAACGGGAAGATTTCAAAATATATGAAAATTGGCATTTGTGTTTTGAACATTTTGGTGAGGCAGATATTAAAAACAATATTTTAATGATGAGCTGAACCTGAGCTTAAGAGAGGGCGGATCCAGCTATTTAGCACGAGTGATATCACCTGACTAAAACCAGAATAAGCAACATTTTAATTTATTCCTGGGTATTTTTAGCCCACTGTTCTTCTTCTTTTTTTTTTTTCAAACTTCAACACTAGCTACAGTACGCTTACGTCCTTTTTACATTAAGCTTTGATATGGAAGATATGTTGCTGTTTTTCGATGCTACGAAATGTACAAAATATATTTGTGTTAATATACTATACAGATAGAAGAATAATTATATAATATCAACAAAACTTCTTTAATCAATATGTTTATATACATTACTGCATGGAAATGTTTATATATGAATATTGTATTTATTTTTAATGAGAGATATAAACACAAAATACTAAAAAAAAGAAGAAAATGTGTTATAAATTTTTATAATTCAAGCAAAATATATATGCATACTTGCCAACCTAACCCGTAACATTGTTAGTTCCCGCCCCTGTGTGTACACAATTTAATTTTTAGAGTAATTAACTTCAAATACATTTACAATTAACTCATTGACCGCCACGCGAATTCTTATGGAAATCCCATTCAGGCCACACGTGCTGCTTAGAAGCGTGTTATGTTTATCGAGTTTCAACAAACCCCATTAGGCCTTAACGATATAATCCTATAAAAATCCTATAAAAAAAAACAAAAAAAAACATGAAGTAAATTTTAAATAAAGTGTCAGTAATTACTTAAAACTATGTAAGTTCTGTAGTTTTATATCATATTTTACACTGCCGGCTGACTTGGCCTAAATGGAACAATCAGTGTCAGCCACCGATGGCTGACATGGCGCTAAAAAGACTGATGTGAAAAAAATGTACGGAAAGGGGCGGGACCAGTAATCTTCCGGGTTAGGTTGACAAGAATGTATATACATAGAGCAATGCCAGAAAATGTTCTTTATTTTTCATGAACCAGATGAATGGTACTTTTTTTCTGAATAGTCTATGTATTAAATATAATGCTGCTTTAAATACCCTTTAAATGAAAAGTTTTATTACATAAAGTAATTTCCTGGCACTCTACAGCTCCCAAATGATACACAATACGAAACCCCGCCTTTTTCGAGTGTTTAAAGGGTATTAACGTTTAATATGCTTTATATTCGTTTTGATCTTTCTTTCTCCTCCTTATCTTCTTCTTTTTTCCTTAAAAAAAAGAGTTATGTAACATTTTGACCTTTTCAAGTGAAGATTTAGATTAAGGGTAGTCAGCCTTTCTACACCCACCGTCCACTTCGGTATCTGCGTTAAAGTGTAGAATTTTAGAACATCCCATTAAGTAGTAGGATTTATTATTTTACATATTAATTTGTTACACATTATAAAATATAAAAGCAAAAGAATATCGTGGAGATTTATGTAAAAGTTTTTAATAATGTCATGAAAAAAAAAATAATAATAATTAATTAAAAAAATAAATGAATAAAAATAAAAAAATCTGTTTTAATATTTTAAAAAAGTCAATTAAAGAAAATGAAAGTACTGCAGTATCAGAACAAACTCCCATTGTCACTGTGAAACGGCCGTGGGAACCAGGTTGAGTGCCGCCGTTTCAGACAATTATACGGCAGCTTGAGTTAAAATAATTTTGAATTTTCAAACAAATTTAAAACCATTCACCTTTTTTTTTTTCTTTTGATAGATATTTTAATATCTCTTCAAGCTATTTAAATTTCTTCGTATGAAGTGAACTTCCTGATGTTTAATCAATAGAAACCAATAAAAATCTTTTAATTCATAAACTAACTCAGAAAGTTCTGTGAAATAGTCATTGGTCATTTTTTTTTTTTTTTTTTATAATTAACATTTCTTAAAATTTTTTCCGGTGTGAAACTTAATGAATAATGTATAATGGGTGGTAGATCATGATTTATATATTCTAAATGTATAGACGGATCCCTAATACATTTCCACGTGTAACTCTATTTAAAATTGATTTAAGGTATATAAATAGGTATGTTTTTCGAACCGCCTTGATCTCAGAAATCTGAATATGAAGTCAAACGTAGGGGTTGCTATTGAAGAAAATTAATTCCAGTTTTAATATGTAGACGACCCCCTAGGCAAAATGTAACTATACCGTTATAAACTAGACGTTATTACAAATCGATCGGTACCAGTCAAATGTTTCTACGATAATTTACGGTGAAATTAGGTGGGGGGTGGCGTTTTTTTTTTGGGTGACTGTACCAGGTAACCACAGAATAATATGTCAAATAAAAAATTTTCTAAACCTATTTTAGGTTTTATTCAAAGTAGACTGGACTTTATTATTATCTATAATTATTTGTTATCTTACCTAATTGATCTTACGACATAATTTGCAATCTATCTTAATATTATTGACATGCGTGTTAAGACAAAGTCCTGTAAGTGACACAAAAGATTTTTTTTAATGATTAACAATCTTTCATCTTTTGAGAATGTAATTGTATTATTTAAAAGAAAACTGTGATTGCAGAAGACTGAAATGTGTGCAAAAGCTTTTGAGGGAGATAAATGTTATAATTAAAAAGGTAATTGTTACAATTAACCAGAAAGAGTTTTCTGCATGGCTGTGTTTTCTAAGCCATTGATTGAAATAGCCTAGCAACTTGACTTTCATTTACCTGAATTTTAGGAAGTACTGACATAAGACGGTTTTTCTTTTATATAAGAACAATTCCAGATTAATAATTCTGGTTGTGATTTATATTCTAACTTAAAATTATGATCGAATTAAAAAAGGTTAGAAAAAAGGCTTTTCTGTATTGGTTGATAATAAAAATTATAGAATTTAAGTACATTCATTATTTTTTTTATTATACTACAGATATATTATCTAACTAATAACTTAATAGTTTACGCTTCAATATCGCAGTGCACTGCCCATCGTAAGATATTTAAGTACATTTTTACAAGTATAATAAAATTCGTATTTAATGATGATTATTCAATTTTGACATAAATATGCGTTAAGATAATAATTGGTTTAAGAATAATAATTTTCTACCAATAAATAAAGGGAAAATAAAATTTGTATGTATTATTGTTAAAGCTGCGTCTGAATGCAACCTGACAAAAATGTTAATAATAATAATAATAATAATAATAATAAACATCTTATCCATTTTTTCATGATTTTATTTTTATGAATATAAATATATATATATATATATATATATATATATTAATTTCTTCATATACAGAGATAATAAAAAAAAAAAAAAAAAAAAAAGGAAAAATAACTTCAGAAAAAAAAGTTCAATTTATTTTAACACTTGCATGCATGTGTATCTTCTACTATCTGTAATTCCCATTTAATATCATTTCTCCCTTACTTTTTTTTCTGAAAATTTATTGTTCTTTTTTTTTTTTCTTTCATAGTTTATTTTTAACTCCTTGTATGTTTTATGACGAACATGCGATAAAACATTCGTGTTTCGATATCCATTAGTTTAAATATTATGAGCAAAGAAGAAATCGAGAATACATATTGTTCTGTTATTTTTTCTCATGAGCATAATCAAAACAGAAAATTAGAAGAGAATATGTTTTACAGCTATTTCCAGCTATTTAAAAAATTTTGGCTGTATATATATGATCAGTATTTTAAAGAAAATATTAAATGTGCGATATGTACAGAGGCTGTTCGCACATTTTTTAGACGATTTTGATGGAGTGTACTGAAGCAATTTCACTCATATTTCGTGTTTTATTTGTTCAGTTTGATAGCCCTTGTTCTTAACTAACATTCTACATCATAATTTCTATGATAATAATGCTTTTTATAATATCGGAAGAGGTATATTTTTCTACTCCTCTTGAACGGCTTTCCAGAGTCCACAAAGCGTTGTAGGTCTTTGTTTGGATAATATTGATTTTAAGAGTCGAAAAACACAAAAATCCAACAGTGATACATCCGAAGATTTAGCAGGAATGTCAGTGAAGGGTATGGTTTTAATTCCCGTTTTTTGTTCCATTTTTTTTCTAGAAAAGCAATTGCGGATTGCGATGTGTGGCTGCTTGTTTTGTCTTGATGCAGTTCAACGGATAGATAGCATTGTGGATAAAGATCTGGATTTTCATTTTTTAAAATTGAAATTAAAATATGTTCTTGAGAGTATTTAGAGTTGATTTTGAGATTTTTGTCACATTATTTTTGCTTTTATCTTGCGCTTGTATGAAAAAACCAGTGGCAATTATAAATCCTTTAGAAAAACTCTCTTTTGATGCTTTGAGCCATGTAGCAAATTTTTTTTCTCCACTTTTGTGATAATAAATTGATCTTTTTTTATTGCAATCACTTAAATAGACCCAAGATTCATCTGCTGTTGCAACATTTTTCCATTTTTCTTCTGATAAATGCTTTTCATAAAGATTTCACTAAAAACTATGTTTGGAAAGAGTGGAAACCTATCCTTCCATCCACTGCCATTTTAAAAGCGCATTTTTGCATCTAAACAAAAATTATAAATATCAGAAGATAAATAAAACTTCCAAAATTATGACTGTTGTGAAAATAAAATTCTCCATGCAAACGATTTTTTCTTACTGCGAAATATAATCGTCTAAAAAATGTGCGAACAGCCTGTATTGAGGCGTTTCCTAGGACCCGCCATTCTTTAAGGGCTCTTCTTCCAGTATTCTTTAGAAGTAAATTCCCCCTTAAATATTTACAGGAAATAGAGCTTAGTAAGATTAGCACACAGACGGATGGGCGAGCAGGCAGACAGACTAATTGAAGTAATAATTTTTCTCAGACATCTTTCGAATCTGTTAAAATGTTTATCGTGATCAAAAAAGCAAATTTAAAATGTTCAGCAATTTTCATTTATAACCCTTAATGTTTCTCAATATTTTTGTTTGGCCCTGTAAATATTATTGCTTAAGATACTCTAATCTGTAGAAAGCTTTTGTGCATACGAATGTCAAATTCATTATGTTTTGTGGAGCACAAGGGTATTAAAATATATTTTACACTGGATTCCATGGGCAATATTTTCTTAGTAATCTTCAGAATTTTTTTCTTAGTAATCTTCAATAATATGTTTCCTCGATAAACTAAGATGAAAATTACCAAATGAATGTTCTGGTGGAAGAGTTGGGGGCGCATAAGTGGCAACCCTATTTATAATAATACATTTTACAGAACGCAAACCCAGAGCTGCCAACCTAATCCGGCAAATTGCTAGTACCGCCCATTTTTCTACACCACTTAATCTTTAGAGTATTTTGTTTTCTTAATTCATCATAAATATATTTGAAGAAAATTACTCTAAAAATTATGTGGTGTAGAAAAATGGGCTGTACTAACAATTTTTGCCGGATTAGGTTGGCAGCTCTGCAAACCATTAAAATTTATTTTTGGTGTCCTTGTATGTAAATCAATGGAGGAATGTACATAATTTTCGACAGGAAACATTCAATAGTGAAACTTAATAAACTGTAGTTGTTAAGAAATTCCATAAATGGTTACGGGTTTAGAGGTCCTGTCAGATAGACACATAACTTGAAGGATGTACACACATATAGAATAACTGAAATCATTATAGATATTAAACTTTTCTGGATAGCGTTAAAAATGTTTATCACAACCAAAAATGCAGTTTTGCAATTTCCATATCTAACTCTCAATGTGTATCACTATTTCTGTGTGGCTCAGTAAACATCATTGCTAATCATACTATATTCTGTAAAAAATATGATTTTGTGCATGTGAACAATACATTTCAAATTCATTATATTTTGTTCAATACAAAGATATTAAAATACCATTTTTACAGGATTGCCGCGAGCTGAATTCTTTGCCTGACTCTTCCACCAGAAATTCTGCCATGTAATCTTCAGTAATATGTTTCTTCGATAAACTAAGATGAAAATTACAGTATGAATTTCCTGATGGAGGAATCAAGAGAAAAAGCATACTGTGGCAAACCTGCTTTAGTAATACCTGCTATATAACGCAAATCGTTACAATTTTTGGGGTGTTTTGTACATGAAACAATGAAGGAACGTACATAAATTACACCAGGAATCATTCAATAGTAAACTTAATAACATGTACTATTTTGAAGAAATTCTAAAATAAGTTACAAAATTTAGAGTTCTGTCAGATAGACACACAGACGAAAGAACGGACAAACAAAAAAAATAACTGAAGCCATAATAGCTGTTAAACATTTTTGAAGAGTGTTAAAAGATTTATCTCAATAAAAATGTAGTAATTTCTAACTAAACATTAATGAATCTCTGTATTTTTGTGTGCCCATGTAAACAATATCGCTTATCATACTATATTTTGTAGAAAGCATGCTTTTTTACATATTAGTATTCAGGGTTTAAACTGCCATTAGTTTTTTTAGCATTTTGCTAAAAGGTATAATATTTTGCTAAAACAAGTCGGTCAGAATTTCGCTAAAAAGCTAAAACTGGATAACTCTATAAAATATCTCTATATAATAATTCAGTTTTTTTTTTTTTTTTTGGTAATATTTGCAGGCAAAAACTACGAAAGGACTGAAAATTTTGGGAATCCTTATTTATATATAGTAATTTGGATTTATTTTTAATTTTCAATGATTGAATTTAAATGCAAAAATATTTAAAAGTATGTTAGAATTCAGAATTTGCTTTATAGAAGCATTTTTAGCATTAGTATTTCACGATTATCTACCACTACACTTTACTTGATTTTTAAATTGCATTTTCATTTTACACATATGATACGAATACCTCTTTTTCTATTGATAAAATCAAAACATAGTTTCCCTGATTCATATTTTTAAAGTCACAAATATGGATGCTTAGTTAAAATCATCAATGAAAAAAGGGAATAGAAAACAAAACTGAGGATAACAAAGCTAAGTAAAAGAAATCAATGGTATCCAAAATATGAATTTCCAAATTATGAAATAAGTTATTTTATCCTTTTGTCCATAATTTATTTATAAATTTTCTTTACTAAAACATCCGTGTGTATTTCATTCTTATGAAAACTGCGCTTCTGATACGAGTGCATACTTGCCAACATCCTAATTATTATTCCGTAGTGTCATTAGCTCCGCCTTCTTTTTTTTTTTACACCAGTATATTATTAGAGTTTTTTTATCTTATTTAATGCTACTTGCATTTGGAGAATATTATCCTACAAATTTACTGGTGTGAGAAAAAGGGCGCGAGTAACATCACTACGGAATAATAGTTAGGATGTTGGCAAGTATGCAAGTGCCACTAATCCTACGACGATCACCTGTCTCCGATTGAAAAATAATCATAATTTTCCACTGAAAAGATCAATCTTTACCTTACAACTATATCTATAGCATAGAAACCAACCAGTGGCGGATCGTGGACAGAAAACATGAGAAGAGGCATTTCACTTAATTTTTTATACTTTATTCAGTTATAGAGTATAAATTCATATTTAGATAAAATGAGTATTTTTAGTTAATTTTTAGTGGAAATTATGCTTAATAAAAGTTAGGCGTTAAAACTACTTAAATTTTACTTTTTAGCTCTTCACCAATTTTCGGTTCACGAACCGCCACTGCAACCAACATTTTACCCTTGTCGCTCGTATCTCCCTTCTGAAGGAACATTAAAAAATCGAGCCACGCCTTAAGGTGTTCCTCTGCAAATGAAATGTTATTTTTCTAAAACGTGTAACTATAGGCTGCCTTTTGGCTACAGGAAAATTTTAACAGAAAGATTTATTTTATTTAATGATGAAGTAAAATAAAACAAATTATTATAATTTTTTGGTAGCAAAAGGTAGTAAGTTGGAAACTAAACGTGTGACATTTTAAAGGTACGCCAAAAGGCGTGTCTTACTGTTCAAAATAGGAAAATTTGCCGAGCGCTAAGGGTTAATTTAATTCTCATAGCTGCCAAGTTTTTTAATTTATTCCGGAATGTTTTTAGTCCCTCCCCTTTTTCACACCGTAATCTTTTTTAGAGTAAATTTCTTCATATTTATTCGTAATTATATATTGAAGAAAATTTTTCTATAATTTTTACGGTGTGAAAAAAGGGCGGGGCAAACAGCATTCCGGAATAAATTAAAAAATTTGGCAGCTATGAATTCTTAGTATTTTTAGCTCCGCCTTTACTTTTTGCAGCACTTTATTTATAAGATTTATTTTCTACGATCTGTAACAGTGATAAAATAAGAAAAATTTGCTCTTAAAAAATAATTCGTTTGGAATAAAAAGGGGATAAATGTTCTTCAGAAAGAATTAAGGTGTTGGGAGTTATGTCTCTGGTATAATATCCGTAAACTTTCTTTAATTGTTCTTGTAGATCTTTTCTTTTAAAGAGGTTGCGTTATAAGGATACTTTTCATGACGATTTTATTTTGTTATATTCATAACATCCAACATCCTAATTAATATTCCTGAATATCGTCAGTACACGATGATTTTCCCACACAGCTTTAATTTTTGAGTAATTTTCTCCAAGTGCAATCACGATTAAATGAGAAGAACAATACTCCAAAAAAGATGCGTGTAGAAAAAAAGGGCAGGTACTAACAGTAATACATAATATAAATGAGAGTGTTAACAGACATGTTTATCGAGTTTAAGTACTGAAAATGTTACGGCTCTGCTATGAACCTGGGATTATATACAGGTCATCAAAAGTCGTTCTGCTGTAGCTTAATAACTGAAATAATTATTATAGGTCAAATTTTAATGTAAAATGTAAAATTTTTGTTAATTTTGATAGTCTCTTCTAGGGAAAGAAAGCATAAAAAATGTATCACAAAAATTAATCTCTGAAATCCCGCTAATGAAGAAATTTAATTGTAATTGTGTGGATCTCAACGTTTTCATTTTTAATGATTGAAAAATGGCAAAGATGACATTTTAAGATCCCCATAAACCAAAATGGGATGGATTTTTTTTCCCCAATATATTAATTTATTAATTATTACTTATACTGCGTGTATTATTTTGTTGTTTGGAGTTTTAAAAATAATACTTATAAAATAATGCTTAAATATTTCCAAGAAGAAAAGTAAAAGAAAGAGCAAAAAATTTTATTATTTTATCATAATTCCATTAAAGTAATTTTGCATTATTATCATACGCATTTTAATAAAACAAAATTAATCTGCAAATATATAATTCAATGTCTAATTTTTTACTTAATTGTGCATCAATTAACTGAGCTACTCAAGTTAAAAAAAATTTACATATATATATACAGTATGGGGCTGAAAATCCGGAAACTGCTGGACCGATGCCATTCCGGATTTCGGAATTTTCCGAATTTTAGAAAATTTTCAAAAAGATATCGGTTTAGCGGACATTTTTAAATTTTAAGTTCAACCCTTATAATTAAACACCAAAGAAATAATTACTGACATATTCCAATATAACTTTATACCGTGTGAACGACAATTAAACACTAATTATTATCAAACTATGGTGGTTAAATAACAGAAATAAAATAAATAAAATATGAACAGCATTCCCACTGTAGTGAAAATGGCTCATTTCTATACAGACTATAATGTGGTCCACATGATAGGCCCGAAAGTGGAAAGCTTCATTTATTTAATCCTATTAAATTATTCCTTAAATAAAAATTAAAAAAGAAATCTCAAATACTTATAATTACAAAGATAAACGCACAATTGTGTTATTTCTTTACTTAATGGAACGATAAACAAAACTATTGAAGATAAATGTAGAGAAAGAAGAAAGAAATAGGCTGATCGTCTGCCCGTTGCTTTTGTGGAAAATGGTTAGAAATTATCATTTAATGGAGAGAGAGAGAGAGAAACTCGTTAAGAATGAATTAAGTTACCGTAATTTGCTGGAAACATGTATTTTTTTTTCTACTTTTTTTTTTTTCCTCAGACTGTTTAGTGTGGGAATGATTGAAATTTCAAAACGTTCCGGATTTTGGGTCCTACCGGATTTCGGAATTCCGGATTTTCAGTCCTATACTGTATATATATATTTAAATTAAAATTACAAAACAATACACACAATATACGCAATACTTAAGTAGATTAATAAAAAGTAATTTATTTTATTTTATTTTATTTTTATTTCATCTCCATTTTGGTTTATGGAAGTCTTAAAATGACATTTGTGTTACTTTCCTGACATTTCAGGGATATGTAAACTGTTAAAAACCACACAAGCACAATTAAATTTTCTCATATGTGTGATTCCAGAAATTGCTTTTTATGATATTTCAATTTGTGGTTTCGTTCACAAGAAGTGTCTTTCTTGTTTTACTTATTAAGTTACAGCAGTATAACTAATCATGTGACACTTTTACCTTGTATACTTCGACGCTAATATTTAAAACTAGCAATAGGGTTGTGCCGAATCGTCAAAAACTGTGATCCGCGGATACGGATATGAATACAGATATCAGTTTTTTTATATCCTCGGATACGAATACGGATCTTTTATTTCAAGATTCGCGGATACGGATACGGATACAGACCTTTGAAAAATCTATAATAATTAAGTACATATGTAAGAATTTTTGTTTCCATTACATATTCGTTAACGTATAACGTATTCGATTACTTGTTTTAAGGTCCAAAAAAGCGGTTTTGGAAATTATTCATTGTGTATGTATGTGTATGTGTGTAGGGGTGAGTGTTTATCTTCTGACAACGACTGATGAATCTTCTATATATAAAACTAGAACGATAGAACTTTATATTTAAAACTTCATATTTTAACTTTTGGTAGAAAAAAAATAAAAAACAACAACTGGAAATGGAGCAAGTAAAACCGAAAAAAGACAAATCTGCATCACAAACAAAGTTGTAATATATATATGTATATATATATATATATTACAGTGTCGCTATATAAATCACCTTTCAGCACCCTTCGTTTGTGCTAGTCGACTTCTTCAAGAAAACTAATGGGCAGTGTTCGTTAACATAGTAAAAAATAACAAAGCATATTCATAAATTACGTTCAATAGAAAAAATACGTTCAGCTTAATTTTAGGTAGCCCAATATATTGCCTATAAACTACATTCACATCGCATTGTGTTCTTAAATTTACTTTTATATAAAAAACGCCTAACACAAAATGAAATGAATTTTCAGCAATTTCTAAATATAGTCCCAATATATCCAAATACTTTAAGTTGCCCTGCAAACAAATTATGAATGCTTTCCATCTCACAATCTGCACGAAACATGTATTAATGTATATAAAAAAATATATATTTATTCCATTTTGTTTAGGGCAGCCTATAGATGTTACACTGTACTTACCAAAAAGTTTCCCAATAAACCTAATATATTTGAATTTTCTTGGATGTCGCTGTATACGAACCATTTATTTGATCTTAACAAAAAGTTAAGCGTGGAATCACTCTGTGATACAGATTTAGAATACAGAATTTGGACTGCCTGATCCGCATTGGAAAAGATCCGCATTGGATCCGTTGAAGATAAAAAACGGATCCGGATACTAATACAGATCTTTTTTTTTCTCTCTTCACGGATATGGATATGGATACGAAGCTTCTGCACGTGTCTAATTAGCAATCATAAGTTTAATTCAAGGAGATTTGTGGCAAAACATGAAGGTCTAATAATCCTATTTTTGACCAGGAGAAAAACGTTTAAAGACCAGTGTAAAATCCCAGGTTAGCAATAGAGGGGGGGGAAAATGCTGTTTTGAGTATATCCCACGTGTGTCTGAAGGGTACATAAAATCAAGAGAAAACCAAGCAACATGTTTCTTCGTAATTAAATCTAATGACTCTGCTGACAACAATTCGCACACAGCCGCAAGCGACGCGTACGATACAACATGATACAAGCCCTTTTTCTGAGTAACAGCAAATCTACGATGTGACAAAATTTTATAACTAGTGGATCTGCAGATCAGGAGCCTCAACGTCCTATTTACATCAGACATTATTCAATAGGTCATGTTTATTTATTCCTTATTATATAATCGTATATATTGATTCGATCGACTTGTTACCATAATCAGATACATTTCTGAGGGGGGCTGCCGCCCCCCTCAACCCCCCGCTGTGTCTGTATATGCATATCTTATAAAGTGTTACGGAATTGTAAATAATTGCATTTATTTTTGTATCAATTCTTTCAAAGAGGTTTAGTAAAGTTTATAAAATGCTAACTTTGTGCATTTCTAGTCGTTTTAGCGCTAAAATTGCCTAATTTTCCCTTAAAAACATTTAAAAAAGCTCCAATAAGGGAAGAAATGGATTTGGCGCCAAATTTGGCGACTGTTTCCCTCCTTGGCGATTTTTTTGGCGACCTTTGCGAGAAAATCCTTATTAGGGATATACCAAATATGGAAGCTCTAATCTCATTATGAGATACCAGAATTTACCAGAACAGTCTGTGTTCGATAGAAAAGTATAAAAGGAGCATTTTTTCGCCAAGGCAGTCAGTCTCAGATCTGTGTTAGTTTCGTAAAATGCTTGCATTGCTTTGAGCCTCTTTAGATGAGACTTTCTTTATGTGTTATTGCTAAATAGTTTGTACTGTTGTTTTGCTGTTAACGGCTGTTGTTTAAGCTGTGTTTACTGGTTGAATTGAAGTGATACATGGTTTATAGACCTGTATTTTTCTGGAACTTACTGTGAATACATCACTGAATTTTTGCAAGTTTTGCCTTTCATTCTCGGACAACTTACGGACCCCCAAGTACGCAACAATATATTGTTGCGTACAATATATTTCCGATTCTATGCCCACAATTATCAACAAGAAAACATGCTCTTAAAATTCTAACATAATTTCATTATATTTGAAGGGGTGTAACCATGTTAAAATAAACTTTTAAGAAATATCGACTATAGACCGTAATAGTTATTACGGTTAATTATTTTATGTACCCCGGAAAAGTAGCCACAGTCATTATAAACGCCAATAATAAGAATAAACCTAATTAATTATAACTTATTAATTTTTCAAACTAATTTGACATCATTTGGATGATTACAGTACATACTCGGAATTATTTTGTGTGGTCCCACAAATTATTTACTCTATACATAACCTTTTTTAAGAGTAAACATAATTTTAAGCATCTTTATAATGTATGTTAACTTTATTAAGTTCAATGCAGCATAAACGCATTAAAGTGCGCTCTTAAATAAAAGTTTGTCCATAGGCTCTAATGCTACGAAATTCTTTTGCGTGTCTCTGTAAACAAACCATAAACATTCTATACACCTGTAAAACTATTCAGCTTACTTTGCGTTTAAAATTAATAATTGTTCAAAATTTAACATCGTTTGGATGACTACGTGACATTGTCAGAACAAGTTTGTAAGGTCCTGTACATTAATTAGAAAGCTTAAGAGCACATATTTTCTTCAAACAACATAAGTTAAACATCTTACTCATGTACGCTAGTTTAATTTCTTTTATTGCAAAGTAAAGATGTTAAAATGCGTTTAAACGCAATTCACCTCATACGCAGTAATGTGGATTATTTTGGCGTGTCCCTGTATACAATCCATAAAAAGTATAGGCCTAAAAAAATAAATAGCTATTTCTAATCCGAGCCTGAATATATGTGTCAATTTGCAAATCAATCGGAGAAATTTGCGGCCGCTATTGCGGTACATACAAATTCTTCCCATAGGCCGTAAAGATAAAAAAATTTGGCGTGTCCCTGTACACGAACTACAAATGGAATGCACACTCCAAACTATACAGCTAATTTCGTGGGGATCATGAACATGTGTACCAAATTTCATGTCAATAGCTTGATATTTGCGGCCGCTATCGCACGACAGACAGACAGACAGACGGACAAACGGAACACGAAATCCTTTTGAGTCTCAACAGAGGGCCTCCACTGAAGTTTCGGCAAAAATTCGAAGTCAATAGCTTGATTTTTGCGGTGGCTATCGCGGTACATACAGATTCTTCCCATAGGCCGTAATGATAGAATGACTTTGGCGTGTCCCTGTACACGAACTACAAATTGAATATACACCTAAAACTATACAGCTAATTCCGTTGGGCTCATGAATATGTGTACCAAATTGCAAGTCAATAGCGAGATTTTTGTGGACGCTATCGCAATACATACAAATTCCTCCCTTAGGCCGTAATGATAAGAAAAACTTTGGCGTGTCTCTGTATACGAACTACAAATGGAATACATACCAAAAACTATGCAGCTAATTTTGTGGGGATCATGAACATGTGTACCAAATTTCAAGTCAATAGCGTGATATTTGCGGCCGCTATCGCACGACAGAGAGACAGACAGACGGACAGACGGAACGCAAAATCCTTTTGAGTCTCAACAGAGGCCTTCCACTGACGTTTCGGCAAAAATTGGAAGTCAATAGCTTGATTTTTGCGGTGGCTATCGCGGTACATACAGATTCTTCCCATAGGCCGTAATGATAGAATGACTTTGGCGTGTCCCTGTACACGAACTACAAATGGAATACACACCTAAAACTATACAGCTAATTCCGTTGGGCTCATGAACATGTGTACCAAATTTCAAGTCAATAGCGCTATTTTTGCGGCCACTACCGCGATACATACAAATTCCTCCCATAAGCCGTAATGATAAGAAAAACTTTGGCGTGTCCCTGTATACGAACTACAAATGGAATACATACCAAAAACTATACAGCTAATTTCGTGGGGCTCATGAACATGTGTACCAAATTTCAAGTCAATAGCGCTAATTTTGCGGCCGCTATTGCGCGACAGACAGACAGACAGACAGACAGATAGACAGACAGACACACAGACACAGCCCAAAACCGTTTTGAGTCTCAACAGAGGGCCTCCACTGACGTTTCGGCAATTACCAGATTTCAAGTGCTTGGTGGTGTAAGTAATGTAATTTGTTATAACTGATAGCTTAATATGTATATAAATGAAAAAAAATACGTATAGGAATTTCAACGCACTCATATAGTATAATATTTTAAAAAATTTCTTTTACATTTTAGTGTCTGTGAATAAACACACAACATTTTATTTATTTATTTATTTTTAAAGAACGAATCAAGCAGAAAATGAAATAAATTATTGAATATAATTGGCATGATTCTAAAATAATTAATCTGGTAAATTTTACTGCTCTCTCTCTCTATATATATATAAGGGAAATAATAATAATATTTAGATAATACTAAGAATAATGTAGCTGAAAAAAAACGAATATGTTTAAATATTAAATAACTTTATTTGCGCATTTGTTATTATAAATAGGTATTGCGTCTGCATTACAATTTTTGATTACCTAATTTCAGTTGCATATTTAATACCAAGGATTGTAATGTAAACAGTATTAGGTACAAGTGCAATACATATAAATTTTTACATTTGGCAGCATGTGCGTTTCTTATATTTGCTTCCAGGCAGAGTTGAAAACATTTAAAATTTATTCCGGAGGATTTTTAGTCTTGCCTTTTTTTTACTTTATTTTTAACCTGAAGGTTAATGTTCTGCAGTGTAACAATAGCTATTATAAAATAAGAAAAAAAAATGTGGCATGAAAAGAAGGCGGGGCTAACAATGCCATAGAATAAATTAGAAATATCATATAGTGTACGTAAACTGAAGTAGTTTGGGCGGAGCTTTAGATAAATAAATAAATAGGCCTTTAAATAGAGAAATTAATAAATCTCTGTGTACAACATTATACAAATAATTAATCATGATATTCACTATATTTAAGAACAAACACAGTATCTAAAATATAACCAAAAGTGAAAAATGTAATATTTAGAATATTTTTCACTTAAAATATGCTTTTAATAATGCTTACATATACGGGGTCATCCTGGGGTCATAAGACAACCTTGAAGAAGAGGTACAAAACATCACAAGGATTCAGAATTGTATAGGAACCCATGTGCTCAAGCGTAATTTTAACCCTTTAGGAACTGGATGTTTTGCGCTATAGTGCACTTATAACACCTTTACTGTGTAAATTTTTAAATCTTGCTTGTTGCATTATCGCAAAATCATACAAAATGTTCGTATTATTGCAATCACCGCGCTAAATACATGAATAAAAGCAGAATATATTCTTTTATGTCAACTTTATTCATTAACTCTTTCGTTCCCGTTACGGCCGAAGCCGCCCGAAAGCTCTCAATCCCATTCCGGCCCTAAAACGCCTGAGATAGTTCATCCCCCCTTTTCGCTCTTTTATCTTCGCGATGGTCATTTTTCCGCAGTTAGTTGTCAGTGCAGATGATAAGTGGGCGGGTTAACTTTACGGTGACAAGAAGGGATATTGGAGGGAGTTTTCTTGTCCTAAAGATTTTGAAGTGAGAGACAAAATTTTGTAATCGCAGTTTGTTAGCTGAGATCATCCTGTATGTTCTTATTTCTTCCTGTTTATTATGGCTTTTTGACGTAGAAAAATAAAACAATACGAAATTAATGCGATTTTATTTGCATCTACTGAAAATGAAATTAACAAATCGATTGATAGCAGTGATAGTGATGAAAATTCAGAGGAAATAGAATCTTTCCAAACACCGAAACTGTTTCTGATTCCGGTGCGGATCTAGACGAAAATTGTGGTAATTTTTATATTACTTTTACGTGGACTTCCGACATAAAGAACTTTAATAATCAGGAGAAATTTTCGGGATCTAAAGACTCAGTAGATAGTTTGAATCCAAGAGCACAACCTCTAGATTATTTTAATAATAAAAAAAAAAAAAGGAAAGAAACAAAAAAGAAGAAGGAAAGAAACAAAAGGAAAAAAAGTGTTTGCAAGAAAATACAAGTTGAAAAAATAAAAAATTCCTCACAACAATTGTTTTGGGCTGAGAAACAGTACACATCGCTTCTTCAGGTAGAAATTAGATATAAGTGCTGCTTTCATGCTGTGCTTGTGCCTAACATTTCTGTCTGATGAAAGGTTCGGTTATTATTTCGAATCGAAACTACTGTTGCAAATCTTTAATTTATTTTTATTAATTTATGGTGCTTGCTTACATTTTATTATTATTATTATTATTATTATTATTATTATTATTATTATTTCTTATTACTTTAGAACATTAGTCCTTCAGCGCATATTGATTAATAAATATTTACAATCAAAATTCTTATAAAAGGAGGTTTTCAATTGCTCTTATCAAATTTACTTAACTCTGACAAAGTGGGTGATTAAAAATAGTCAGAATGATAATTTAAGAAAGAGTTACACATTGTGCATTATACAATGTTCAAGAACTTTACAACAGTATTTTCTTCATTGTAGATGACTATTTCTTGAACTGTATAAATTAAGAATAAGATTTTGCAAAAAATACCGTTAGTAAAAAAAAAAAAAAAAAAAAAAAAAAAAAAAGAAAGAAAGAAAGAATGAGAAAGCTTTACGACAATTGTTTTGGGTCGAAATAATAGCACACCCCTTCATGGACTAGTGCCTAGCTTTTTCCTCTGGTGAACTTTTGTGTTATTGCTTTGTATATCGACCCAAAAGAACTGCTAAGAATTTTTATTTTTTTACTTCTACTACACCATTAGTTGAAAAAAAAAAGAAAAAAGAAAAAAAAAAAAAAAAAACTGCATATCCCTTGAAATAAATAACTATGTTAAAAATAATTGGATTCATAATTTTAAAAAAGTGCTACTCACGCGATGACTTTAAAACGTTAACAAAACTATTTTCTTCATTGTAGTTGACTATATGTTGATATTTATATGTTTACATAAAAAAAAAAAAAAAAAAAAACTTTGCAAAAAAAAAATACCGTAAGTTGAAAAAATAAAAAAAACCTTCTTCATAACAATTGTTTTGGGCCGAAAAACATTATATCGCTCTTTTAGGTATAAAGTAGATATAAGTCCTGATTTTATGCTGTGCTTGTGCCTATCATTTTTGTCTGATGAAGGGTTGTGCTATTATTTCGAATCGAATGAACTGCTGCGGATGGTGTTGGCTTACTCTCTTTTTTTTTTTTTAATTTATTATTTATTTACAATAAAAATATTCATAAAGTGAGGTTTTCAATTGTACTTATGAAATTTACTTAACTCTGAAAAAATAGATATTTAAAAATAGTTAGAATGATAATTATATAAAAAAAAGTTGTTATTGCACAGTGATTTTCTAAAATTTTTAGATTATGTTTTCTTCTTCATAAATAAAAAAATAAATACATCGAATTTTAATTATCATTGTTATAGACAATATGATAACTGCTTTATGGCATTTTACAAATACTACGTGAATGTAAATTCATATAATATTTATTATGTTCCGAAAGCAAAAGTATTATTTATGGTGATAGTACCAGGGATTTCGCGGGAAATATATTGCACACCCTCCACTCTGCAGTGAAACTGGACCAGACAATAATCCATTCTTCCCATAATCTTAAGGCGTGTTGAAATGACACTCGCATGAATAGAAAAAGAAGCCGCTCTGTACTTCCGTGGGGGTAAAATCTCGGGCGTTTGTCCGGGATTCTGAGGTAGATAAAAATTTCATATCCATGGGAACGAAAGAGTTAAGTAGCATGTGAAAAAAAAAAAAAAAAAAAAAAAAAAAAAAAAGACCTTGCAGAGACACGCCTATATCCAAGCAAAATCACCCGGTATTTAACACTTTCAGGATAGCATGCCTTTGTCTTTTTCCCAGTAAGGTTCGCCTGTGGACGTTATTCTCTTGAGTTACAATATTTCGTACAAAAAAAAAAAAAAAAAAAAAAAAAAAAAATCCTTATTCATATTTATGTTACGAATGGATATACATTATAGTTATACTCTTTCTAATCAAAGCATTTATATCCATAGCAGAGTTGCCAACCTTTTCAACTTTTAAATGAAAATTGACACCAATATTTTTAAATGAAAAATGTTATATATATTTTCGACGATTAATAATACAGGAAACAGCTTTAAAAATTTTCCGGTTTGAAGTCTCCCTTGAAAAACGGGAGACTTGGCATCTATGCCATAGTATATTGATAGAACAAATATTAATATTGGATATCATTTTAAGAAGTAAATAACATACGAATTGCGAAATAAATGCTCACTAGTGGAGTTAGAGATTTTCAAATGACGTAAATCTACTTCAATGGTCACGAAAGTGTTTAAGTGTTAAAATAAAGTTTGGGGATATGGGTTTCGAAACAAATCTGAATCCCTATGATGTTCTCCACCTCCTCTCTAAGTTTGTCCATTGACCGCGGAATCACACTGTATACTATAAAGAAACAGATTACTTTTTGAAGAAATAAAATAAAACCGACTGTAGACATTATTTATAAATACTTTAATAGATAACATTTGTTTTGAAGTGCCTTTAAATGATATTTTTGGAAGAAGAATTTAATAAATACTTTCAAAATACAAAAGCTATACATAATACATGGGTGCAAAAGTTTCTGTCTCAAGACGCATAGTTGCCAACACTTTAATTTATGCCGGTACATTTTTCCCATGTCCTTTAGCCACTACGATAAAATATAAAAAAAATATTCTTTAAATAAAAGTGGTGTGGAGTTATTTTACATCAAGCAATAAATTAAAAAATCATAATTCTTTCGAAGGGTACAGTAAACAAATGCCAAAATGTCACAACAAGATTAAAACAAAAATGTCGTGGTAAAAAATCTTAAAAAAATATTAAATCGTAATAATAATAAAACGATTGTCGAAAGAGTATTGCTGTTTCAAACAGTAAGCCTCGCAATATCGTGTTTTCCAAAACATGACATTTAACTTGACGTATAAAAATCCTACAACATTCATACACAAAAAATGACAACAAGGTTCAAGCAGAATTTTTCCATTGGAAAGCTAGAAAACGATATTTAATACTTAAGAAGACGTTGCATGTTAGGATCGATTATATTCCTATCTTGTAATGTAACCCACGCCTTTGCACATTTTTCTAAAACTTTACAATATAAAACAAAATAATTTTGTATGTTTGGAATTAAATCACTTATCCTTTGTCTTCATTAATCGATGTAGTAAATGTCATTGTGATTTATGCATACCAACGTCCATTTATACTGAAATACGAATATGCAAACTAGTTCCTTTTTTCATTGTTTTAGTGGTATAGCAGCGAGGCTTATTTTCTTTTGGAATTCTTTCACAATCTCTCGCCAGCATTGCGGTAATTTTACAAAAATAAGCCAATTTGTATAATAAACTTCGGTATGTTGCTTAGAAAATAATAAGAATAACATAGAGGTAAATTAAAATAGTTTTTGGTCAAATAATATACAGTTATTTACATACGGAGGACGCACCTTAACAGAACTAAAACGTGAAATATCACTGTAACTCAAAAAAGAAAAAAAATATGTTAGGAACGAGCTGTAATTTGGAAACATATTTTTTTAATGATATTCATTCTATTCGTGCAAAAATTAATATAGGTCATAATTCATACTTTTTCCGAATATGAATTCACTAATAATTTTCAGATTTAGAAAAATTAGTTTTTATCAAAAAAATGCATGAAATAAGTTTGGGTCATCCCCATACTTTGACAGCTTATAACGCTATGAAAACTTGAGCGAAATACATAAACTATATAATTTTCCGCGATGATTTAATCCAATTAAATCAAATAAATTATAAAAAACGGGGGTTGCTGTAAAAAAATAAAAAAAGAAGAAGAAGAAGTTGGTGCCAGTTTTATTATGTAGTCGACTCCCTAAGCACAATCTAACTATACCGTTTAAAGTAGACGTAATTACAAATCGATCGGTACCAACCGCTTGCTTCTACGATAATTTAATGCGAAATTAGGTAGTTATTTTTTCTAACTGTACATTCTCCTAACTCATATTCAAGACATTTTCTCGCACCGTCTTATTTTATTATGACAAAATGTGCTGTTCAAAACTTGTAACCGGGAAAATTAAGAAACATCTGAAGAAAACAGCTCAAAAGATTTCTTTAGATGAGCATTTCTTTCTTTTGCAATATATTAATTTACCTTTTTCATACATTCACCAGTAAAACCGAAAGTAATACTCATTATAATATATCAATGTACATTATTAGTCCTAATTTTCCCAGATTAACTGACCTTTCAAGAAAGTGCAAATTCGCTTCGTGCAGGGTTTGATGCTTATTTAATCAGACTCTCCAACTTTTATAATTTATTCACGAGCATTTTTAGCCTCACCTTCTTTTAGTACCAGAAATTTTGTAGATTATTTCTCTTTAATTTGTGACAACGATTAAATAAGAAGAAAGTTATTTAAAAAAAAAATTCCGTCATGAAAAAGAGGCGGGGCTAAAAAGGCTCGTGAATAAATTATAAAAGTTGGGAACTCTGTATATAACAGTCATTCGTTTATAGACCTGCTAACTATGCTAGTTTATCCGTAATGGTATTAGGCCCCGCCCTTTTTTCACACCAGAATAACTGTAGCGTAATATTCAGCAATATGTTCTCATGATTAAATAAGAAAACTATTGCTCTACAACTATTCTGGTGTGAAAAAAAAAAAGCGGGGCTTAATACCATTACGGATAAACTAGCATAGTTAGCAGGTCTACGTTTAGTGTTCAAATATCGTTCAGTACGTTGACATGATATAAATCGCAGCAAACAGGCCAAGTAGTGTATACTAATAATTGGATTATATCATACCTACGGGGAGTGCATATAACTGCACTATAAAGTGAACATACACGTCGCGCTTTTGCCACTATCGCCAAACATGATAATTATTAACCCCTTAAGCTGCAATTTATTTTCAATCAGCACTGCTCATGCAGATAATTTAATTTTCTTAGTTTTAAGAGGAGGGATTGATATAGAAACTTTCGGTTTTGTTACTTAAAAATTTCTTATTACTAAAAATAATATTTGTTTCACACATTTATATGAATGTTTATTGTTATATATACATATAAGAACATATTTAGTGTCGGGAAATTCATGACGAGCTGGACTCGTCATATCAGTTTAAGGGGTTAATATATGAGGATTTTACCTGCAGAAAACATTGGATAATTATCACCTGCAGGCAAAGCGGAAAGTAGGCTATTAACGTAAAAGAATCTAAACTTCTAGATTATAGTCTTGCTTAATCTATGATTTTTGTATGCTTATTTTTAATATCTGTCGTTTTGTATGAATTGCATGCATTTTTAAATTGGCCGATTTGCGCATTAATTATGCAAAATAATTTTCTTTTTGAAAAAAGGTCGACAGATTTCAAGGAAATGCACTATTGAAAAAGAAATCTAGTTATTTTGTTTTAAGACTGTATTAAAAATAATATTGCTAATGTATTTTTTATTTGCTTGCAATTTATACAGTGTAATGATAATAATGTTTGAAAATCGAATGTTTAAAATTTCCATAAACCAGTACCAGATTTTTGTAATCGGCTATATTTATTTGTTAAAAGTGTTGAAAAAAATAAATAAATAAATAAATAAAATAAAATAAAATAAAAAAATTATACAGACACGACATTATTTCATTATTTAAAACATGAAAATCTGACATTGACAGATTTTAATTTAGTGCCAGAGGCCTACTGCTAAACTTGTTAATATGACAAATTCTTCTTTAGTTAATTCGTGAAGATCTAAATTCCATGATAAAGTTTTCATTAAATCAAACCAAAGTGTTTCAGCTGCAGATATTATAACAAATAGCATTGGAAGTCCAAACTGTCTTATAGCCGCAAAACAACGTTTTTTCTCTTTTTCCCAATGAGGGGGAGGTGTGCCTTGGGGGGGACTCATGTCAAAGGTGTGCCTTGGGGGGGACTCATGTCAAAGTTGTACCTTGGGGGGGACTCATGTCAAAGTTGGGCCTTGGGGGACTCATGTCAAAGTTGGGCCTGGGAGGGGGACTCACGTCAAAGTTGCGCCTTGGGGGGACTCATGTCAAAGTTGTACCTTGGGGGGGACTCATGTCAAAGTTGGGCCTGGGGGGGACTCATGTCAAAGTTGTGCCTTGGGTGGACTTCATTCAATAAATCCCCATTCAATAAACCGACTGAAATAGGCCCTTAGCACTATTAAGAGTGTATTATAAAAATTCGACAACGCTGTACCGACTGAAATAGGGGTACCTTGTGGGGGACTCATGTCAAAGTTGGGCCTGGGGGGGGACTCATGTCAAAGTTGTGCCTTGGAGGGACTTCATTCAATAAATCCCCATTCAATAAACCGACTGAAATAGGCCCTTAGCACTATTAAGAGCGTATTATAAAAATTCGACAACGCTGTACCGACTGAAATAGGGGTACCTTGGGGGGGACTCATGTCAAAGTTGTGCCTTGGGGGGACTTCATTCAATAAATCCCCATTCAATAAACCGACTGAAATTGGCCCTTAGCACTAATTAAGTGTGTATTATAAAAATTCGACAACGCTGCACCGACTGAAATAGGGGTACCTTGGGGGGGGGGACTCATGTCAAATTTGTGCCTTGGGGGGACTTCATTCAATAAATTCCCATTCAATAAACCGACTGAAATAGGCCTCTAGCACTAATTAAGTGTGTATTATAAAAATTCGACAACGCTGTACCGACTGAAATAGGGGTACCTTGGGGGGGACTCATGTCAAAGTTGGGCCTGGGGGGGACTCATGTCAAAGTTGTGCCTTGGGGGGACTTCATTCAATAAATCCCCATTCAATAAACCGACTGAAATAGGCCTCTAGCACTAATTAAGAGTGACGTATAAAAATTCGACAACTGTACCGACTGAAATAGGCCTCTAGCACTAATAAAAAATAAATTAAAAATAAACCCATCGAGCACTTTTTCTTAAAAATCATTACTTTCATATTTCTGTCTGCGTAAAACTAGTTGTTATCTGCCACTATATTCTGTAACATAAACATAAATATAAATTTAAATTTTCAGTTATTCTAACGTTTAGTGCTTAACTACTTGGAATCTGAGAACACATGGAAAATAAAATAAAGTAACGTGATTTATTTAATTTCCAATGTGGCTACATATACATTTTTATATCGTTCATTTTTTCAGACCTCTGGAAATATTTAATCTTTGCTTTATTTTTACATAAGAATAAACCATAAGGTAATATTGTATTCCCGAAATAATAATAATGATAATGATCATAAAATTGATCTAAGTTTCTTCCATAGATTCTGATTGTCCTGATGCTTTATTTATTTTGAATTATTGTATTTGCATTGGGATCTTTGTTATCATTGATTACTGTACTTATATATATATATATATATATATATATATATATATATTATTTGAGAAAGATTGGTATTGAAGGTTTTTTTTAATGATATATGTTATAATGGGTCTTCATTAGAATGAATTAATAATACTCCTTCTTTAGACCGCACATTTACAAGCACACCACAAAGCATTGCCGCTTCCATTGCGGCAATCGTGCCTACTTTGTTCGTCTGACGAAGGGTTGTGTGCCTTTCAGACCTGAAACAATTGTTGCGGTTTAAATTGAGGAATTAGGTGGACATGAAATAACTCACACAGATTGCGCAGTGACGATATCAGGAACACAAAACAGATTTCCTAAAACTTTATTAACGACAGTTACATTTAAATGTTTAAAAGAAGAAATGAATATTTCCAGAATGAATTTTTTTTTTCTTTTACATTCTTCCTTTGAGACTATGTAGACTGCATCGATGTTGGAAATATGGAACATACAGCATCAAAATTACCAAAACCTTAATATATTCCGGAGCATTTTTGTATCAGCCTTTCTTTGATAACACTTTTTCTTTTTAAAGAGGATTATTATTATTATTATTATTTTATCGTAGTTATACATTAGAATAAATAGTTTATAAATAAAATGCTGCGAGACAAAGGTGCTGCTAAAAATGCTTCAGAACAATTTAAAATGATGAGAATTACGCAGTAGAGGTAATTTCATCATGATTTCAGTCTGTCTCATCAGATGAGACAGCATATTAATTTACTGAGGTGAATTTTTAGCTCCGCCGTCATTTATACAATTTACTTTTTTTTTTTTTTTTTTTTTTTTTTTTTAGTTATATATTGCATAAAACTATTCTATAAATGAAAAGTGTAATATAAACGAGTGGTTAAAAAAGCTCTAGAATAATTTAAATTTTGTGCTTCTAGGCACATTTCTAAATAAAGATTTAAATTAAACTGCAGGATTTGCCGACATTAGTATACTTGGATTATAAAGAGTTTGTAAATATTTTAAGTAAGTAAATAAATGTAATTCACAAATGAAAGCATGCAATTGCTAATCGAGTAATTAGAGATATATGCTTATAATAATATCCTATATTAATATTCATGATTAACACATTCTCCGGACTTATGGTCAAGACATTTTCACTTGCCGTCTTATATTATGAGTGGCATTGCGTTCAAAACTAGTAACCAGGAAAATGAAGAAACGTCTGATGTTTGAGGTGTAATTATTTTAGGTAGGATAAATGAAGAAAACAACTCAAAAGATTTGTTTAGATGAGCATTTTTTTTTTTTTTTTTTTTTTTTTTTTTTAGTATAGTAATTTATCTTTTTCATATAGACACCAGTAAAACTGCAAGGCGTAATACTTATTATAATATATCAATGTGGGACATTTATCTCGATTAACCCAGGTTATCTTACCTTTCAAGAAAATGCAAATTCGCTTCGTGCATGAGTTTGCAGGTAAAATAATAGACGTACGCTGAGTGTTCCACAAGCTGATAACCACAGAACGATTTCTTGTGTTAAAACTTAGAAAAAATTTTAGCTTGAGTTCGCATCTCTTGCGCATGCGTAAAAAGAAAGCTGAAAAAGGAAAAAAGTACCGTATGGGGAGAAATTAAATACGTTTTCCCTACGACTTTAACATTTTTTTTTACTGTAATAATTTTCTGGCTAAGGAATTGATTTCCAATATAAATTTTATAATTTTATCGCATTACTTAAAATGTTTTATTCGTTATTGTACGTTAAATGGCGAAGTGTTGAATGACGGAATTATTTTGTAATTAAAATATACGCTAAGATGTCAAATGTTTCCAGGAACTATGTATGGGACGCAATTAAATTTAGGATATGGATGTTTTGTCTCTCTTACATATATTTCGGAGATTTTTCAGCTAGTTGGTGTTACATTAAAAGCAAAAAGTTTTATTTATTTTCTTGCTTTAATGTAAACACTTGCAGGATTGCCTCGCAAGATTGTTTCAAGCTATTGTGATTTCGAATCGGTAAGTTTACTTATCTCACTGTAAACGAAAACGTCTTAAATTCAGTTAAAAAAGTGTCTTAAACGGATGGTCATTTTTTAAGCGAAAAAAAAGTCTTACTTTTTTAGAGAACTTTCCTCATCTGAAATTGAGACATTGCAAATGTCTTAAAACTCCGCCATCTTTTTTATGTTTTGAAACACCGCCATGTTAGGCTTTAAAGATCTGCCATTTTTAAGGCTTTTTAAGAAATAAATAAATAAAGGTGGTGGTGGTTTGGTGATTCTGATTTTCTGTTTAAAACATATTTTATAATATTCTAGAGCATTGATAAAATATAATAATTAAAAAAAAATTACATATATATACATACACCAGCCCCTGGAATCGAACTCACTATCTTCGCTACCTTAGACGGACGCTCTTGCCAATTGCACCACGACTCCACACAGAAATTTACGATAATATATACTGTAATATTCGCGAAATGGATTGTAGTGTTATAATATAACTTCTATTTTTTCCCTTAAAGCTTCCGAGATTAAATCTAAAGCTCAATATGTATTAATTCTATTAAATTTCAATTGTAGAAGTATACATTTTGTAAAATATAAGCAAATTATATCAAAATCTAAGATTGTAATGTTTTGAAAACGATTTCTTCCTATAAACTGTTAGTTTAAACGAACAACAACAACAAATATATATATATATATATATATATGAATATGATAACTAGAAAAGTTTTATTTTCCGTCAAGGTAAAAAAGTTAAAGAAAAGAGTTTTATATCGAAAGAGATTAAAAAAAAAAAAAAAAAAAGAAAAAAAAAAGAAAGAAAGAAAGAAAGCAGCTATTTACAAGTTGTGTGTAAGATTAGTTAGAAATTCACTTTCTTAGCGATAAAATATTCTTCGCTGCAAGTTCATCTTATTGTTATTTCATTCAATTAAATGAGTGAGCTTTAAATAAAAAGTAGCTATTTTAATAATAGAATTGAAAAAGTGTCAAACTAGGAGTAAAAGAAGAGTTGCTAGCCTTACTCACTTGAAATGATTTTCAGAAAAAATTTATTTATTTATTTTGTTTTTCAGATAAAAGAGATTTAAATTTTTGATATTTAATCATGATTTTTTTTTTTTTTTTTTTTTTTCGCTGCTAAGTTAAAAAATTCTTAAAAGAAATTATCATTTTATTAAAGCTGTATCTTGATATGAATAAAAAACGAGAGAATTGAAATAATTTTGTTTTCCATTCATAGATGGCGCCACTACTAATAGTCAACTATGAAATGTGAAAATGTCTTACTTTAAGACACCTTCCTTTTTCAAGATAGTTTCATTTGCATCGCCAGTTTATTAAGACACAAAAGTGTCTTAAATTAAGACATCTATGAAGTCTTAGCTTCATTTTAAGGCATTTACGTGTCTGAAATCCATTTTAAGATTTTTTTTTTTTGGTCTTACTTTAAGACGCCTTTATTTGCAGTGCTCTATTTCTCAAAGATCAACTATAAATTTATCTTTTTTTATTTAGCCACGAATGTAACACATGATAAAGGATTTAATGTAGCTATTATATTTTTCACATACTTTGAATAATGTAATTGTAATATAGGAATCCAGTTAAAGTATAAGTTGTAAATTTTAATTATTATTAATAATCTTATTCAAATTTAATGTATATTAACCTGTAATATTTTTCAGTTATGTAGGAGCAACTTTTATTTTTCATTCAGAAATATAATTTTTTTTAATTATTCCATTACACATATTATATATACATATACATCGTTCTCTATTAATAAAATATTTTTGTACTGAATTATAATACATTTACGTGTTCTGTTTGTCATGCTGAACAACACTTTCTAATAACGCTGTAATTTTTAAATAATCATGATTAAAATAAAGTATCATCATATTCTGATTATTTAAAGTAAGAACTGATTTGATTTTTCTCCGCCCCCCTCCCCTTTCTTCTTTTTGACCAGAAAAAAGAACATTTTTTTTTTTTTTTCTGTTCATTTTCGAGGACATTTTTTTTCCCCATACACTGATTTCTATTTTTTTAATTTGTTATTGTTTTAATTAATTGTTATAATTTAAATTTGTTTTCGTTACATTTGTTAGATTTAAAATTTCTATTTATTTTTGTTGAATTTATTTATTATTTTACTTACAAATCAAATTTGCAAGGAGAAAGTTATACTTATTTCTGCAATGGACGCAGAAGTAAATTCGCTGCATGATTGTTTCAGAATGTGGAAAGAATAAATCTTCCAATTTATATACACATCTACGAAATATTCACGGTATTGAAACTTCTTTCCCAACATCCCAAATAAATTGCTCTCTTTGCCCTTCAAAGTTTAAGACAAAAAAACAATATGAAGAACATTTGAGTGCGCAGCACACTATAGATTTGATTAAAAGTTAACTAGAATTTGAACCATTCGATTCTTTTCTAACATGGAAGAAATAAACTGGCATTCAGTTAAAACAATATTTGAAAAGATTTTTTAAGAAAATATAAAGTATTAATAATTTTCAAAAACTCAGCAAGCAGAAGACACAAAATATGTAACAGCTAAATAAACATATATGCATTATAGGCTAAAAATTGGAATTTCATAGCAAAATGTAGCATAACAAAAGTTTAAACAGAGTTAAATGTGTAAATGCCTCAAAGAAACTGAAACTAATCGAAAATACACTATGGTCATGTCATTGACATTCAATTGTAAAATCATTCAATCATTAAATTAACTGTTAATGCTAATTTTCCGATTTCTAGTTTAAGTATATAACTTTTCTCCATCTTTCCCTTAAAATTCTAAAAGTTTTCAGAGACGATATGTTAAAAATGTAATTAATATATGTAAAATTT
Source organism: Salticus scenicus (assembly GCA_963930645.1). Classification (NCBI taxonomy): domain Eukaryota; kingdom Metazoa; phylum Arthropoda; class Arachnida; order Araneae; family Salticidae; genus Salticus; species Salticus scenicus. Next base: position 133,391,596 of record OZ005660.1, on the reverse strand, counting down.
CTTTTCAATGATTAATATTGACGTGTTTTACTGTGCGAAAATAGATAATTCTTGTGATATATATATATATATATATAATAAATAAATAATAATAATAAAAAAACCCAATAAATAAATAAATAACAACTGAAGCTGGAAGTAAAATATACATAAGAGTGCAAGGTTGCGAAAATGACAAGTACTAAATAATCAATGCGATTTTTCATTCACAAAGGATTGCGATGGGTGCATAGATAATTGCAGTATATCCTCATTTATCAAAACAATTAACGTTATACACTGAAAAATGCTATTATTAAAAAGAAAGAAATGGAAATTTTATTTATTTATTTATTTATTTATTTTTTTTTTTGTTAAATATTTAAATTAGATAGATAATTTAAAAAGTATTCATCTCCTTAAAAATTTATAAAACTGATTAACAGAATAAAAATAACTAATAAAACTGTCTATTTCTGATTATGTCTAAATATTATTTATTCCAAATCCATCCATACTTAATTTGCGTGTTTATTTACTTGTAGAAATGTAAGCACAACAAAATAGGGATAAACTACTTATTTATCCCTCCACAACTTTCCTTCTATGCATGCGCAAGACGCACTCGGATCGTACTCAAATTTTTCTAACACAAGAAGTCGTTCTGTGGTTATCCGCTTGTGAGTGTTCAAAGGTCGCTCAGTACGTTAAGGTGGAAAACCGCTGTAGACATGATATAAAATCTTGCGAACAGTCAAAAAAAAAGTAAATTTTAAATACACTCTTCAATTTTGCCTGTTTATTCACTTACACTTACCGCTGTATAAGTATATATAAGTATTTTTTTTCTAACACGTACCACTTTTTGTGTTATTTTATGTTATTTTACCATTACGTTATTTAATATTGAACTCGCAATATGTATATATTTTAATTTTATTAAAGTTAATAAACAAAAACCGGTAACAAACACTCTTATTATTATCTATATTAATAAAATCAGAGTTTTGTCTGTAAATTTGTCGGAATTGAAAAATTTTGCCATATCTTCACGTTTTACACTTCATGAAAGCCGAAAATTACTTCAGAAAATTTTGCCTGTGTGTGTGTGTGTCATCGTGTCCGAATGTCGCTTTATTTGTCCGGGCATCACTTGAGAACGGCTGGACGGAATTCAACGACGCTTGGCAGGAATTTAGGTCTTCACCCAACTTAAAATTATATCTATCAACTTTTCAGAAATCCCCCCCCGTTCCCCCCTTAGGGGTAAAAGACTAAAACACGTTTGTCCGGGCATCACTCGAGAACGGCTGGACGGAATTCAACGGCGCTTGGCAGAAACTTAGGTCTTCATCCAACTTGAATTATATCTATAGAAATTTTCAAAATTATGATTAGAGTTTAAATTGTGTGTAAAAAACGCCTGCGCATGCGCCATAAATATTTTTTCACTAAAATGCTTTGAATGAAAAAATAAAATATAAAAATAAATTTTTAAGTTAAAGGCTTTTGTATTCGCGTGATTTTCACTACAAATTATGAAAAGATTGAAATGAAGTGTTGCCATGTACGTTTCATACTTTAGTTAATTTTATAAAATCTAAATGTCGTATCGAAAAACTGTTTACACCCCAGGATTCAGAAAAATCACCTCTTTCATTTGGTACTGAATTTGTAATGATAGGTCTGATATTTCTAATTTATTTTTCCCTTTATCCGTTTTTCCGTTACCACTTAAATTTCATACTTTAGTTATTTTTTTTAAAATCTAATTGTCGCATCGAAAAACTGTTTGAACCCCTGGATTCAGCAAAATCACCCCTTTCATTCGGTATCAAATTTATAAATATAGGTCTGATATTTCTAATTCATTTTACCCTTTTTCCGTTTTCAACCCAGATTCGGTATGGAACAGCTTTAGTGTTGGATCCCTTTGGCAAAATTTGAAATTCGGCACCGAAGTAGCTCGGACGTTTCTCGCCAAGATCTTTAATTGCACAATTGAGATAGCCAATTCAGTTCATCGCAAAAATGGCTTAAAATATTTAAAGTCACCAAAGTTTTCCGATACTTAAGCTGTGCTTTTTGTACTTATTTATTTATAATACTGTCTATTAAAGACTTCTGTGTTCACGAAATTTGGTGTGTAAATTGTTTGTATACATCCGGCACTTATTGTAACTGCATTTCACGAAATTCGAAATTCCCCCCCCCCCCTTCTCGGAGTCGGAGGGCAATAAACATGTGTAAAAACATGTTTTTCCGTTTGAATTCGCTTTGAACTATCTTAGAATGGCGAATTTTGGTGTGTGGATATTGATTAAGTGTACGCATTATGTACATTAGTGGGATTTTGCAAAACTTCGAACTCACCCGCTGAGGGTGAGGAAGTAAGAAGTGGGTAAGTTGTGCCGAAGACAGTGGGGACCCAGACTCCTAACACTGGGAGCGAGAAAAACCTCTACCAATCACAGCGAGAACTTAGGTTATTAATAAAGATATGGCATTTTGACAAATCATTTAAGTTTAACGTCCAGCGAAGCGGGCAAAGCCTGCTAGTATTCTATAAAATTAGAAAACTATATATAAGGTTGAAAGCAAATAATGTGCACAAAATATGCAAAATTTGTGACTTATTTTTTTCTGTTGCTTCCATTGGCTTTATCTGTAGTACAGACATTTACATTTGTAATCCAACCCACTCTGGAGCTACAGTTTTAAAGGACTGTAGATTTCTTTTATGTCTTTAACGTTTTTCCTTTAGTAAATCCCAACTTTATTAAACTACTGTCTAATCAACATTTTCTAAATTAAATTCGGTTCAGATATATTCAGTTTCTTATTTTTCACAGCATACATACAAAAATTGAAAGTACTACTCACTCATATAACATTACACTGAGTTAGAAAAAAAATAAGGGCCCGCTTCACTCACCGCCGCCAGAAGCCGAAGCTAATGCTATTCTATGGGAAATTTTTCTTTACAAATAACTTGTTAACTAATAATAAGGCTCCTATATATACGGGCTGGCGCATCAGGCATTTTGTTGCCTTAGGGTTGCCACATGTACCCAGCTCGTTTCTCTGATAAACAAACCACAAACATTTTTTTTTATCATCTTACGTTACTTTACAGTAACTTATTTTATTATATTTCATAATTTCAGCTAAGTAAACTATGACATGGAAGTTTTTTTAGCGATAAACTGCTATAATCATTCAAGAAGTGAATATAAAGTGTTCACAGACCTTCTATTAGTGTGTATTTGAGTTTTGGCGACATTTTGTAAAAGAAACAGAAACCGCCCTAACAACACATCGTACATCCATAGGTTATCCTTAGAATAAAATGACATCCTGAGAATGTATTGTGAAAAAAATGTGTTTTTAGGACTATTATTGTTGTTTATTGCTCTTATCTTGACCGGATTAGCTTCAGATCAAGATCACTTAAATTCATTACGGAAGCGATAAGGACGCCAAGCAGGAATGCTGTCCTCTTCGGAGGCAAAAATTTTTTATTAGGGTCCTATTATTAGGGCCTATTATTTTATTTAGGGGCTCTAACTAATACATGCTTTTAAATTCTGTTTTCACATTCTGAAAATTCCCAGCTGTTAAATTGACGGACTTTTTTTTTTTTTTTTTTAATTATTTTTTATTCTTTATTTTAAAGCTGCAAAATACGAATTTTCAATAGGTGAATTTTTTTCATTTTGCAATTTCAAAATAAAATATTAAAAATAAAAAAAATACATTTTTAAGAAAGGTCCGTCAATTTAACAATTAGGAATGTCCTGAATGTGAAAACAGAATTTAAAAATATGTATTAGTTAATAAGTTATTTGTAAAGAAAATTTCCCCATAGAATAACATTGGCTCGGGCTTCCGGCGACGGTAAATGAAGACGGCCGTTAAGTACACATTCCATATCTGCCTATTCATTCATCTATATTTGTCGATAATTAGGAACATATACGTATAATTTTCTACAACGTCCCATTTTTTTTGGTACGTTTATTGCAAGGTAGCTATTCTCTTGTTGTGGTGTGAAAATTGTGCCTCTTTGAAGACATAATCCCGCCCTTTTGTTTATTAAAGTACAGATTTGCTGTTTGAATAATGGCTTATACCTCAGAAACGAGACGTGATAAAAAAATAAGATATATACTGCCGACATACTGTAATAGTAAATAATAGCTATCGATAATAGCTATTAGTTTTATGTGTACCGATATCGTGTTACACAGTGTTTTTTTTTTCCCAATTGTCTTTAATGGTTTAGAATAGGATATTTCTTTAAAACGTGCATTATTATTATTATTTTTTTTTAATAAAATATTTTGTATTTACCGTTGATTATTATCAGTTAAATACCATTAATTATTATCAGATAAATTTTTTAAAATGCTGATATTACATACATTGAAATCTGTACAGTGCTTAAGCCTTCAAAAGATATTTTCTATGCACTATGAGCTTCTTCATTAAAAATTTTATAATAAACGTTTTTAAAAGTACAGGGTGAGTATAAAGAAATTACCCCGATATATGAGACCATAACTAGCATACCGTTCACAATAACTGAATAAAATTTTTGTGGAAGGTATTTTGAGGTATGCGCTCACAAATCATATAAATAATAACAGTTAAACTCTAACAGTTACTGTTACAGTGACAAAATTTCAAAAATTTCAATACTTTTTTTTTATTATAGTAATGGGATCTCCATACCAAAAAACCATAAATAGCGTTGAAACAGTACCTGTAGCACGAAAATTTCCAGCGCTAGAAGAATAGCTATATAGACTATTTCCCACTGTGTCTTCGGCTGAGAGCTGCTATAAATGCAAGCCGACTTGTGGAGGCTGGTTTACAGCCTCAACGTGTGGGTTATCTCCCATCTTAAATAAGAAGTGTGTAAAGGAATGAATTTAAGACAACAACTTAAAACTAATCTTTACTCAACCTGACACGTTCAACAAAATCATCGCCATCTAACACTGAAGTCAACTTTTGACCCAGACACTTCCAATGCAACACTTCCTAAAAAAAAAAAAGAAGCTGACTCAGAACTTAATTTCTTAAACTTTTGTTAGGGCATCATTTTATATGTGTCTGTAAGGTACGACATGTGTTGAGTTGGAAGAATGAAGGTCATCCGTCGGATCTAGTGTTGAATAGTAGTAGTTTCAGTGACAGCGTCGAGGTGAGCATAGATGAGTTGAGTTGGAAGTTTTAAGGTCACCTGTCGGAACCGGATCCAGCGTTACATAGAGGTGGTTTTCGGTGACAATGTCGAGTTGATCATAGAAGTGTTGCATTGGAAGTGCGAAAAGTTGATTTCAGTGCTAGATGGCGATAGTTTCGGTGAAAGTGTCAGGTTGAATAAAGATTAGTTTTAAGTTGTTGTCTTCAATTCACTCCTTTACACACTTCTTATTTAAGATCGGAGATAATCCACAAGTTGAGGCTGTAAGCCAACCTCCACAAGTCGGCTTGCGTTTATAGGAGCTATAAGCCGAAGACTCAGTGGGAAAAGTGACGTCATTTGTCTGGCTCTGGTAGGTACATCACAGTTGTTTTCTCTTTTCTTTTAGCGCTTCCACTTTTCATGCTACAGGCACCGTTTCAACACTATTTATGGTTTTTTGGTATAGAGATCCTATTTCAGTAAAAAAAAAAAAAAAAAAAAAGTAGGTGTTACCATTTGAAATTTTCGAAATTTTGTCACTGTAACCGTAACTGTTAGAGTTTGGCTGTTATTTTTTTATATGATTCTTGAGCGCATATCTCAAAATACCTTCCACCAAAATTTTATTCAGCTGATGTGAACGGTATGATAGTTATGGTCGCATATATCGGGGTAGTTTTTTTTTATAATCACCCTATATATTAATCAGTACAATAAGTTAAAATCTTATAACAGAAGCGTTGCTTATTTTTCTCTATCTCTTGAGACAGCATGATTTTAGTGAGTAAAATACACATTTGACAAAGAGTGGCTAATAGTTCTAACATAATAAATAAATTCTTGTACTAAATCTAGAAAAAGCTTATTAACTAAAGATTAAATCATTAAAATTGCTAAAAATATAATGAATGTTCTAAACTTTCTATAAAATACATAGGTGCCACAATGTATGGTTTTTTAAACACCAGTATTTCTTTGTTAAAAAAAAAAAAATCGTCATGTTTGGTCGAAGAAAAATGCTCTATAGATTATTAAAAATTTCAATAAATAATTTCTGGTAGCAAAAAAAAAAAAAAAAGTACAAGTTGGCAATTATGATAATAATATTTTTCTACGAGTATCAATATAGAATGCAGGGATCAGAAGCGTCCTACGTTTTTCATACATTTATTATTTTCATACATTCATTATTTTCATACTTTTTTTTTCCTTTATTTAATCCCAGATATTCATCGATATACTGCAATTATATAAAGAAAAATATTATAAAAGTATAGGGGTATGGAACATATTAGAAACTATAACACCTGTAAATTACTAAATCAAATATTATTCACGGATGCATTAGGTCATGCCTTTCTATGACTTACTGACGCAAGAAATGCAAAACAGAGTTAATATTTAATATGCTAATTATATAAAGCTTTGCAAATTTTACGAATAAATTAAATGGAGCTGTTTAACCTATATTTTATTTATTAAAGGTTTGTTGTTACACAAGAACTCGAAATATTGAAAATTTTATTTTTTAAAACTAAATGAAATATGTATTACAAAATAATAAACAAAATAATAAAAATAATAATAATTTAATTAATCAATATACCGGATGTCCTATAAATCTGTAGACATTTTGAAAATTATAAAAATTGAAAGAAACGGTAGATTTGAACGCGGATTGTAAAAAAGTTATTCTCATGAAGGGGGATATTTTGTGATAAAGAAAAAAAGTAGTTACATTTTTGGTCGATTGAGGGTGCTGTACGAATGCGTAACGAAAAATAGGTAAATCAGAATGCTGTGAATCATATGGTTTTACAATTAACATAGCTTATTTCCTATTTTGCTTCTTACTTACGCATACATGAAGTTTTAATGGAGAAGATGATTTGATGCATATCCTCCAACACCCTAATTAATATTCCGTAGTATTGTTAGTTCCGCACTTTTTCTCCCACCAATAAAATTTTAGAGTAATATTGTACGAATGCAATTGTGATTAAATAAGAAGAAAAATACTCTAAAAATATACTGGTGTGAGAATGAAGGCGGGGCTAACAATACAACGGAATATGAATTAATGTGTTGGAGGGTATGATTGATCGATAAAGCGTTATTGGTGAAGACGTTTTCTCTGAGGTAAAAAGCGCCTATTGAAGCTGGAGTTAACGGTACTGTTACTCATTTACAAACGGCAATTTATGGTGATGTTATGCATATAGAATAGTATTTATATGGCTGTAAATATTTGCATGTGAATAAGTATAGATTTTTACAGAAATGTGTGATTTGCTCATGGACAGCGCCCTGTATTGAATAAAAATTAACTAATATTTTCTTCTTTATCAAAAAAAAAAAAAAAAAAAAAAAAAAAAAAAGGAACCTCCATGATAATAACATTTGAGCAAACCGCATTCAATTTTACCAATTCCTTCAATTTTTATGAGTTTTTAAAATGCCTAACGCAGAGTTGCCAACCTAATACGGCAAATTGTTAGTACCGCCCCATTTTCTACACCACATAATTTTTAGAATATTTTTCTTTTAATTCATCGTGGATACATTTGGAGAGAATTGCTCTAAAAATTAAGTGGTGTAGAAAAAGGGGCGGTACTAACAATTTGCCGGATTAGGTTGGCAGCTCTGCTACAGACTTCTGAGACACCCGATATATATATGTATATATACTGTTTTTATTACTTTAAACCTATTATTATGAACTACTTATTTGAAAGTAATATAAAAACTCTCTGCTAATATCTTGTCTAAAACTATTACTATTAAAGCTTTTCAATTCACAAATCAATTATGTGGTGATCATAATCATGGGAAAATGCATAAAGAGTTTTAAGAAGCTTAATGAAGCTGTCTGAATATCGATTTTTTTTTTTTTTTTTCTGAATAACAATGTTTATGTAAGCTCATTTACATAATAGATAAGATTGCTTACACTTTAACAGAAATAAAACTTTTCGTTTACTAATTTCCCTACGTAACAAATTATGTCATCAATTACTGCATTCACGAAACAAAATTAGGCATTTAAAAAAGTTTTGTAGCAAAGCTAGAAAATTTAAATTTTTAAATCTTTAAAATATATGTTCTTGTTGTGTTTTGCACAGGTTTCCGCCCAAGATTTTGAAAACATTTTGAAAATTTATTATTAAGATTTTTTTTTTTTTTTTTTTTTTTTTTTTTTTTTTAATTGGAACTTCCAGATTTGTACTTGATTATTAAAAGACGTGTCTTTTCAATCGCTAATTTTCTGCTTATTCAAAGTTGTCTCTCAATTATAATGGTTTAAGTCTAAGAATGGTAATTTCTAATTCACTATTAATTTTTGATTACAAATAGAGGAACGGTGAGGAATGTGAAATAATCGGGTAAAAGGGAATACCATACCAGTATATTCCATCTGCATGGTGCTGCAAACTATCGGAAGCACGTCAAGCGTCTTCTATGGACCTCATATATGGACAGTAGTTCTCCTTGTATCAATGAGACGAGCTATTTTTGTGCTATATAAATTCTTCAATTTATCAACATTGACTCTTGGAGGTAAGTATTACGAAAACTGCAATCTATTTACGAAGTAGTGAAACGAGTGAAAACCTACAGATATTTCAAATAGGAGAGTAGAGTTAGCGAACAGTTTGATTCCCATGATCTTATTTTTACACCAAGGTATTTCAGATTGATTTATTCTCCAAGATTATTATCCGGGTAATGTGGAATGCCAAATACGCCATATTAATAGAGAATTTTTATAAAATTTCAATGTTATTATTATTTTTTTTTTTTTATTGTTTATTTTCAATAATAATTTTAAAACAAAATTTGTATATTGCAAGTATTCATAATTTTCATTCAATATACTATTCTATTTCAAATTATTATTTAAGAAAATGAGTATTCCATACCTTAGTTCATAACTATTCCATATGATCCACTTGGTCCATATAGCCCGAAAATATCTTTTTCTTTTCCCTTAAACAAAAATTTGGTTGTAAACTTTATTTTTTGTAACATAAATCCATCAAAACACATTAACAACACTTGAACTTTTGCAATACTCCAATCTATAATACCCCAAATATTTTAGTTTATCATGGTGAGTTCAAATAAAAATGGTTTTCCATATTCACCTACTTTTCTCTACATGCATACCCTCCAACATACTAATTAATATTCCGTAGTATTGTTAGCCCCGCCTTCTTTTTCCCACCATTATATTTTTAGAGTATTTTTCTTCTTATTTAATCACAACTGCATTTGGAGAATATTACTCAATAAATTTATTGGTGAGAGAAAAAGGGCAGGGCTAACAATACTCCGGAATTTTAATTAGGATGTTGGAGGGTATGTCTATATGAGAAATTGCCCAAAGAGTATATCAAGAAATATCACACAATTAGAAACATAGTTACAGCAATTTAACTTAGTTTTTTTATAAGTTAACATAACAGATATTTTGTAGCATCAAAATTTACTTTTGACAAGAGGAAATCTGCTTGTTATAACATGATAAGTAATAACAGATATTATATAATATGATATCATAGCTGCAACTATTTTAATTTATTCCGGAGCATTTTTAGCTCCGCATTTATTTCGCACAACATTATTTTTAGAATATTTTTCTCTAATATATGACTATGATAAAACAAGAAAAAAAATTACACTTAAAAAAAAAAAAAAAAAAAAAAAAAAAAGTTTATGGATTAAAGGCGGAGCTAAACGTGCTCCGGAATGAATTAAAATATTAGCAGCTATAACATCATTATTAAAAAATGTTCATATCATGAATATTAGAAAGCTGCATTTCTAAAATGTTTGTATGCATGGTAAATTTCCATTACAGTAATGCTTTAATTATAAATTTTAAACATAAAAATTAAAGTGAAATAAAATTTACATTTGTATTAATATGGGCAATGTAAATAAAATAATAATAATAATCTTTATATCAATAATAATTAAAAAAAAAAAAAATAAATAAAAAAGGAAGACCTGAAACAGAATATGAACTAAATAAACAAAAATATATAGAATTAAAGATTTAATTAAAATAGTGGTAAAGTAGTTATTTTAAATTTTAAATATAAAGCATAAAGTAATACTGACCACAATGCATACAAACAATATTGACTTTGTTTGTTTCAGTAAATATTTATTTAAGAAATGTTTCTTCACACAAAAGTAATAAAAGTTTTTTTTTTAATATTATTTTATAAGATAATTAAAAATCAATTACAAACTGAAATGCATAAATTGATACTTTTTCATTGATACTTTTAACCCTTAGTCCGCCTTTTGCAAAATATGACAAAAACGTGAATTTCTCCGAAATAGATTTATCGATTTTTGTAAAAATGCTCTGATGAAAAATTCATCAAACACATCCTCATATTGAGGAAAAATAACATTCAATACCAACTCACAAGCTAAATACATTGAAAAATATAGCAGGAATATGTTTTTATCGTAAATGGCTCAAACGAATTTTATAAAAATTTCAGTGGGATCAATTTTTATGTTCATAAAAATTAACACTCACTGTTAATCCTTAGAAGGCTGCTCGCAAAATACTGCATAAATTTTGTTTACATGGGAATATGGATTTAACAATTCTTACAAGACTTAGGGTTTGATATTTTTTAAGTAAGAAACTTATCTGAGTTATCTTTGAGAAAATTAGTATCCACTGCGTATGTTGCCAGATCTGGCGGATATTTTATTTAATAATTACCAATAATTTCTAGAAGTCATATTTGGTATACTTAATAGACTACCAATCTTCGAATATATTAGACAAACGCTACAATTAAAATTATTGTTGATTATTGAATAAACAGTCCGTCAGATCTGGCAGCACTGTTCACTGCTGTATTACTCTCCCTTTGTCAAAGTTTAAGGTTTTAGTTTTTTTTTTTTTTTTTTCGATGACACATCTGTCTGATTTATCTTTACGAATATTAGTGTTAACTGTAAAAGCAGTCGGCGCCGATTGCCCATTATAAAAAAAAAAAAAAATTGTTTTCTCGAAAATGACTCTTACGATTTGAAAAAAAAAAAAAAAAAAAAAAAAAATCATCAATTTAATCAGTCTTCAAGCTATTCATCACAGTAAAAAAAAAAAGACTTAGTGTTAAAAGTTTTTGAGACGTGAAGGTCATCTGACTTATTCTTATCTTCCCGAAAATTAGAGTTCATTGTTGACTATCACACCGCCTATGAGAAAATATGGCAAATACTTGGTTTTCTTATAAATTGCTTGACTGATTCTAATGTAAAATTAGATTTAGTTGTTTTTTAAATTTTCAGTCCAAACTTACCTTCTCTTCAGAACAATTATTGTTCACCGGTAATTCGCTCTTAGTTAGTTTTCCCTATTAATGTGTGCTCCACGCACGAAAAACATACCACGCACGGAATATATATTTTAGAAAATTAATACCTGTGTTTTCGCTACGAGATATTTTTTACAATGAGACCGAGTGCACTCGGTCATCCAGGTACTAAATTAAAAATTTCATTACAGAATTTATTTTTATTTATTTATTTGTTTTTTCCTTACGCAGCAGAAATTTTAAGGAGTAAAGTACACAATTAACAAATGGAAAATTACAACGCTAAAAATTAACATATACATTGTTGTTGGAAATGTTTGTAAATAAACATTGGACAATTACAATTTCTCCAAATAGTGTATAGTATTAGAAATATTCAATCATAAACGTTAAACTGAAATAATGCTTGCTATTGCATACCTGCAACGTTTTACTTTTTTTTTTTTTTTTTTTTTTTTTTTTTGCAGCAAGTAATTTTAAATAGAAGTCTATTATTATTATTTAATAAATTTTATTCTTATTATACCAGATTATAAACTCATTATACCAAGTAAATAAAGAGTCAATTAAAGAGTGTAAATTGTGCTTTTAAATCTTAGTTAAAAAAATATTTCTTTCTTTCTTCTAACTTTCATTGCAATTTCCTGTTTTTGTCAATATAAAATTAAAATTACCCTGTTAACTTTACCAAAGACTTAACCTTAAGACTTAACCAAATTAGTATTTATTTTTATATACATAGTTTGTTCATATATAAAGAAAATCGAAATGAATTTCATTTTATAAATATATCATTATACATTTAGAAAACAGAAAATATTATCCTCAACGAATTATGTGAAGTGAAAATTAAATTAATTCCATTTATTTAAAAAATATCAGTCTTAAAAACTTATTTGAAATTAAGATAAATTCCCTCGTCTATATTCTGTAAATATTACTGTCAAATCCTTTCAAAAGACAAGGTAATTAAGTGCTGATTGTAATCATTGAAAGAGAGCTAAAGAATTTTAAAAGTTTAAGTATATTCGGCTGAATATTAGTTACCTTCCCTGAATAACATTGTTCAAGAAATCTCATTTGCATAACAAATTACATTTTTCGGAATCAAAGATCTTCAGAATCAAAGATTCTTCATTATTAACTTTCCATCATCGAAAATCCTAATTTCAACAACAGCGTTCATTTAACAATTATATGATCCTTTATGAATATTAATTTCCTGAGCAAAGTTAGAATATTCGAACTTCAAAAATTAAAGATTAAATGTTTTCATTAAAATATCCACAGCTATCCTCAAATATTAGAAATACAATAAATTTTTAATATGTAATATTAGGAATTTTTAAGTAAAAACTTCTATGTTTGCTGTTTATAATCATTCAAAAATACTGTTCTTCTCTTTTTCAAAGCTTTGTCTCACACAAAGTGAATTAAATCTAAGAAAGTTGATTTCAATACATCAATTAATTTATCCAATGTGAATTTTACGAGTAAAGTTTTGAGAGAAATGTTAACAATAAAATATATTTAGAGATTTCCTTATACAAATGTAACTTTACTTTTAGTTTCGACACAATTGATTTTCGAAGATGAAAATTATACGTTTCACAAATGGAAAATTGCTTAATACAACGTGAGAAATGAACATATACATTCTAATTAGAAACGTTCAATTAATAAACATTTGACTTTTAACATTGCTTTAAATATTGCGCGCAATCTATTTTTTTTCTTTAACCCCTAAAGACTTTCTTTTATTTTTTTTTCTCTTTATATTTCTGTTTAAACCACTGTTACCGGGCTGCCACAGGAAACCTTTCTTTTTTAATTATTATTTTCCTTCCACTGTATCAATAACATAAAATTCATAACAAATTTATCTACGCAAAGTGCAAACATACCTGCAAAACTACAGTGTTACCATATTTTGCAATTTTTTTATTCAATAGTCACCAATAATTCTGAAAAGTGATAGTTCATATAAAAATTGACGATTTGTTTACTAACTCATTCGGCATCCGTTATATTTAAAACTTAGTGTGGATTTTGAATAAAATAGTCACAAAATCTGGTCACATTGCCATAATTGCACTAAATATATTATTTTTTTGGCAAAAAGTGACCTGCGGAATCCCTGCTGCTACTGCATGGTAATATTTTTGTTATTTAATCATTGGTTACTCATGTTTATATAATCCAAAATTATTATAGAAAATTACTTTCTAAAAATACTGATGCTAATAAATGTATTGCTGTTCGGGCAATGCTGTTAATGGGTTAATATTACTTTTATGAAATTTTTTAAATCACAAGTATTAAGATGAAATTATATATAGAAATTCATAACTGCAAATTTTTTTACGATTTTTGACTACAAAAATCTTTGAATAAATATCTTTTATCTAAAACTATCAAATTTTATATTCATTAAAAGAGATAAAGCAGCATAATTAAGAAAAACGATATTTAAAAAGAGTAAATTTTGGTAACTATGCAGAGGTATGTTGTAAAAATTTCTATAATATAAAAAATTCTCATTTATTAGTTTAAAAACACGGAAAATTGTAATTTCAACTGCAGCGTTCGTGAAACAATTAAAGGTACTTTAATGTCCTCTAACAAAGTAAGACTATTGGAAATTAAATACATTTAAGGTAAAGTTTTTGACTGAAAGTTTTTACGGCTCTCTACACATATTAAAAATATAGCATCTTTTGAAAATGTAATACTTACCAAGAAAGCATCCCGTACTGTAATAATAATAAAATAATTAAAAAAGAATCAATTAAAGAAGTCTATATAAAGAGGTTTTTTTGACGCATAAAGCAATCGCAATCGCGAGATTGTTCTCAAACTATAAATTCTGAAAGTTTGTTGATGATCGATGCAACTATGCCTGAATAAAAAAAAAATAAAAAAAAAAAAAATAAATAAATAAATAAAATGCACGCTTTAGTGAAATAATAAATGAAATCCAAATAAGCAGAAATCGGGAGAGTATAGAAAAACGTGTTGTTTGATTGATAAATTAGTTGTCCATTTCAGTTCTGAAATAAATTATATCGAGACATAATGTCCAAACATTCGCAAATGTAGAATCTAAAAATTAATAAAAATCATGGTTCAGGCAGGTTTCATTGGGGCTCCTCCCACTCCTTACTCGTTACTACATTTTTACTCAAACTTAAATATAGATTTCTCGATAACGTGCTCATGAGGGGAAACGGTTTACATGTCAAAAGTCACTTTACATTATTCCCTCTCAAATGAATATTGTTTAACACGTTCACGCCGGTGTGACCCACCGGTGTGTCGCAGCTAATTCAAGATACAAAAAAATTGAAATATTGATTCACTATCCATTAATAAATTCTAAGTGTTACGGCTGCCTAATAACTTAAAAGGTTACTCGTTCATTGTATATATCATAGACATTGCCAAGGCTGTGATTCACGCTTATGGCAATATTTAATTTTTACCTCTATTTTTATCACTTCTGAACTTCGTCATACACGACAACAACAACATCAAATATTACTAAACAAAATTACTGGCAGAAGTTGAATAAAAGAATTTTTAAATTTGGAAACAATGTTCAAAGTGCTGTAGAACGTTAGGGCGAGTAAAGGTTTAACTCAATAACCGCCAAAACTAGAAATAATGATTTTCTTTTCTAAATACAAACAGTAATACTCATTATTTTGATCATATATAACAATAATTTAAAATAAAATTATTAAAACTAGTCTTATCTTACTAAATACAAGGTATTATGTTTGTACAACTTCAGCAAAAAAAGAGTATAGAATGGATACAAATAAATGCTTACGGAAATTTCCTTGAGGAAGCATAAAACAGCAAAAACTACATATACCTTCAAAAGTAATTATTTTATTATGTAACATTTATTTTTTAAGTTATTTAAACTTAATCAAATATGAAGATTTTCAAAAGTTTTGGATTGATTAGTGCTTCAAGTTTGAAATTTATTTTTAAATATAAAATTATTTTTCAGATCAAATGTTTTTGTATTAAAATAAACATCTATCCTTTCCTTACTTAAAAACAATACTTAATATAAAATGCATTTTTTAGTTAACTGTTAAACGCAATTACATCTGGTGTTGCGCGAACTCAACACCAGCGGAAAATGGATTAATGCGTTATGTATAGTTTTGAAGCAATATATGTTCAGATAGAATATTTTATCCACTTTTCTATAACTCATATTTATTTGTTTATTTAAATATTTAGCATAGAAGTAAGTTATTCTTAATTCATATAAACGCGTTTTCTGACAATTATTATTTCAATTCTT
The DNA here is from genome assembly GCA_963930645.1 of Salticus scenicus. Taxonomy (NCBI): domain Eukaryota; kingdom Metazoa; phylum Arthropoda; class Arachnida; order Araneae; family Salticidae; genus Salticus; species Salticus scenicus. Next base: position 133,375,752 of record OZ005660.1, on the reverse strand, counting down.
ATAAAGAAATATATGAGGTGTAGTCTTGTAAATTAAATAAAATTGTTATTTATAAGTTAGTTTTTATTTCATTTGATCTTTTCTTTTGCTAATAGCATGATCTTTTCTCAGTTTTAGTAAGCTAAAGGGAGAGTAGATTTGGTAAATTTGGCTAAATCTCGAAAGATTTGCTAATTTTTTAAAACTAAATGATCATTTAGCTATTTTAATACCAATATAAATTTCTTATGATAAATTATGTTTTAATATATGATTAAATATTTGTGTTACAACATACCTATCTCTGTACTAAATATTTAGGTTGAACCACAATAAAATGGTAGTGCAAGATAATATGAAGTCTCCTGCTACTCACGTCTGCTCTGCTGGCAAGACAAAAAGACATACCATTGAAATATATTTGTTGACTTCATAATCTAGTTATAATATGTAAAAAAAGGGTTGTGATTAAGAGTGCACCCGTTTTAGCCAATGCAAGGCTTCTTTTAGAAAAATGTAAAATCTTTCAATATAGTCAAAGATTCTTGTTAGAGCTAATAAAACCCATTTATACAGTGAAAGAAGGAACTTGCTTTTATCTCAAGTGTTATTATTTCAAGTATAAGCTTGTCTGCGTGTGTGCCAGTGTGTGTGTTATCTGCTGAAGCATTGAAAGCAATTAAAAAAAAATTGAATGAACATATTTACATAAAAAAGGAGATTTAAACTCTTTCGCGACCGCATGTTTTTCTCTTTTTGACAGTGAGTGCCTCGAGCGGGCGTTATTATTATTATTTTTTTTTTTTACATTATTTTCAATCAATGCTTTCTGTATGTTTATTTATAATATAAATGAATATACATTACAATTATACTCTTCCTAATCAAAGTATTTGAATCTATAATGCATTGGTTGTACAGTCACCCAAAAAAAAAACGCCACCCCCTACCTAATTTCGCCGTAAATTATCGTAAAAACATTTGACTATTACTGATCGATTTGTAATAATGTCTAGTTTATAACGGTATAGTTAAATTTTGCCTAGGGGGTCGTCTACATATTAAAACTGGCATTAACTTCATTTTCTTCAATGGCAACCCCTATTTCTGATTTCATATTCAGATTTCTGAGATCAAGGCGGTTCGAAAAACATACCTATTTATATACCTTAAATCAATTTTAAATAGAGTTACACGTGAAAATGTATTAGGGGTCCGTCTATACATTTAGAAAATATAGATCACGATCTACCACCCAGTATCCATTATTTATTAAGTTTCACACCGGAAAAAATTTTCAGAAATGTTAATTATAGAATAAAAAAAAATGACTAATTCACAGAACTTTCTGAGTTAGTTTATGAATTAAAAGATTTTTATTGGTTTCTATTGATTAAACATCAGATAGTTCACTTCATATGAAGAAAATTAAATAGCTTGAATAGATATTAAAATATCTATCAAAAGAAAAAAAAAAGATGAATGGTTTTAAATTTGTTTGAAAATTCAAAATTATTTTAACTCAAGCTGCCGTATAATTGTCTGAAACGGCGGCACTCAACCTGGTTCCCACGGCCGGCAACGGGAATTTGTTCTGATACTGCAGTACTTTCATTTTCTTTAATTGACTTTTTTAAAATATTAAAACAGATTTTTTTATTTTTATTTATTTATTTTTTTAATTAATTATTATTATTATTATTTTCATGACATTATTAAAAACTTTTACATAAATCTCCACGATATTCTTTAGCTTTTATATTTTATAATGTGTAACAAATTAATATGCAAAATAATAAATCCTACTACTTAATGGGATGTTCTAAAATTCTACACTTTAACACAGATACCGAAGTGGACGGTGGGTGTAGAAAGGCTGCTACCCTTAATCTAAATCTTCACTTGAAAAGGTCAAAATGTTACATAACTCTTTTTTTTAAGGAAAAAAGAAGAAGAGAAGGGGGAGAAGGAAAGATCAAAACGAATATAAAGCATATTAAACGTTAATACCCTTTAAACACTGGAAAAAGGCGGGGTTTCGTATTGTGTATCATTTGGGAGCTGTAGAGTGCCAGGAAATTACTTTATGTAATAAAACTTTTCATTTAAAGGGTATTTAAAGCAGCATTATATTTAATACATAGACTATTCAGAAAAAAAGTACCATTCATCTGGTTCATGAAAAATAAAGAACATTTTCTGGCATTGCTCTATGTATATACATTCTTGTCAACCTATCCCGGAAGATTACTGGTCCCGCCCCTTTCCGTACATTTTTTTCACATCAGTCTTTTTAGAGCCGTGTCAGCCATCGGTGGCTGACACTGATCTTTCCATTTAGGCTAAGTCAGCCGGCAGTGTAAAATATGATATAAAACTACAGAACTTACATAGTTTTAAGTAATTACTGACAATTTATTTAAAATTTACTTCATGTTTTTTTTTTCTTTTTAAATAGGATTTTTATAGGATTATATCGTTAAGGCCTAATGGGGTTTATTGAAACTCGATAAACATAACACGCTTCTAAGCAGCACGTGTGGCCTGAATGTGATTTCCATAAGAATTCGCGTGGCGCTCAATGAGTTAATCGTAAATGTATTTGAAGTTAATTACTCTAAAAATTAAATTGTGTACACACAGGGGCGGGAACTAACAATGTTACGGGTTAGGTTGGCAAGTATGCATATATATTTTGCTTGATTTATAAAAGTTTATAACACATTTTCTTCTTTTTTTTTAGTATTTTGTGTTTATATCTCTCATTAAAAATAAATACAATATTCATATATAAACATTTCCATACAGTAATGTATATAAACATATTGATTAAACAAGATTTGTTGATATTATATAATTATTCTTCTATCTGTATAGTATATTAACACAAATATATTTTGTAAATTTCGCAGCATCGAAAAACAGCAACATAGCTTCCATATCAAGGCTTAATGTAAATAGGGCGTAAGCGTACTGTAGCTAGTGTTGAAATTTGAAAAAAAAAAAAAAAAAAAAAAAAAAAAAAAGAAGAACAGTGGGCTAAAAAAACCCCGGAATAAATTAAAATGTTGTTTATTCTGGTTTTAGTCAGGTGATATCACTCGTGCTAAATAGCTGGATCCGCCCTCTCTTAAGCTCAGGTTCAGCTCATCATAAAAATATTGTTTTTAATATCTGCCGCACCAAAATGTTCAAAACACAAATGCCAATTTTCATATATTTTGAAATCTTCCCGTTTATACTTTAAAAGCATTTTGATTAATTTATTTTATTTTGATTTTTTAAATTTAGACGTTTAGGGTCTTTTAAATGAAATTTCAGGATTCTGTAAGATCAATATCTATATATTTGAAAGTAATAAGACAATTCCTTTGTTTTAAATTTTTATTCCATAATAACTGTGACTTTGATTTCGTGATTAGGAAATTGAAAATAAATACTATTGAGCTATGTTCCAATAATAGATCTTATAAACTTAAAAAAAACAATTTTTCACTATTTGATTCTGTATTAAAAAACGTTTAATAGAAATTTGATATTTTATTATGTTACATTATGGGATAAATTTTAAATAACACAAAGCTTACAAACGGTACAGTAACCAAATGCAAATATGTCACATCAAAATTTAAACAGAAAATTCATGGTAAAAATTCTTTTTAAAATTATTAAATATTCATAATAATAATAATAAAACGATTGTCGAATGCATAATTGCTGTTTCATGCAACCAGTTTCGCTGTACCGTGTTTTCTAAAACATGATATTTAACTAAAGGTGTACGTACTCTTGAATATTGAAATGCGAAAAAAAGTGTAACAGGGTTAAAATAGAATTTTAGCAGCGAAAAACTAGAAAAATATATTTAATACTTATGAAGAAAGACTTAACATATTAGGATCGGATATATACTTCTCTTGTACCGTAAGCCACGCCTTTTCACAAATTTTCTAAAACTTTATAATATAAAGCAAAATAATTTTGCATATTTGTAATTAAATCATTTAAGTTTTGTCTTCAATAATCGATGTAGTAAATGCCATTGTGATTTATGCATACCAGCGTCTTATATAGAGTCAAATAGGAATATGGAAATTTGTCTTTTTTTTTAAATAGTGTTTCAGCGAATCAGAGGCGGGGCTTCTTTTCTTTTGAAATTCTTTCACAATCCCTCGCTTACATTGTGATATCTTTACAAAAATATGCCAATTTGTATAATAAACATCGAAATATTGCTTAGTTAACAATAAAAATAACATAAAGGTAAATTAAAATAGTTTTCCGTCAAATTATATACAATCATTTACTTATAGAGGATACAGGTTATAACAAGTGACCGCCCCCTAACAGGAATAAAACGTGAAATATCACTGTAACTCAAAAAATAATGTTAGGAACGAGCTGTAAATTTGGAAACCCATGTTTTTGATGACGCCCATTCTATTCGTGCAAAAATTTACATAGGTCATAATTCATAATTTTTTCAAATATGAATTTATTAATAATTTTCATAATTCAAAAAATGTTTTTTTTAGCAAAAATTTGCATGGAATATGTTTGGGTCCCTTCATTCTAACGAATAAAAAAAACAGAATTTAAATATCATAATTATTTCGGAAGATATGATTTAATGTTTGTCACATTCATTTAACATTAGCATCCCCAAACTTTGACAGCTTATAACTCTATGAAAAATTGAGCGAAATATATAAACTATACCATTTTTCCTGATGATTTGATCCAAAGAATTCAAATAAATTATAAAAAATGGGGGTTACCATTGAAAAAAATGAAGTTGATGTTAGTTTTAATATGTAGACGACCCCTTAAGTAAAATCTAACTATAACATTATAAACTAGACGTTATTACAAACTGATTGGTACCAGTCGCATGTTTCTACGATAATTTACGGAAAAATTAGGTGGGGGGGTGGCGTTTTTTTTTTGGGTGACTGTACAATTATGAATATTGAGTATATTGTTGAAAAATAATTTAACCTATATAACTTAAAGGAACGCCCACTGGCGGAGTTACAGACTTTCAAATGACGTGAATTCACGTCAGCGGTCGCGAAAGTGTTAAGATCTAAATATTTTGTTGTAATCTTTAGAATAAAAATAGACACATAAGACTGGGAAACAAATTGAGAAAAATTTAATATATCCATCTCTGAAATGAATGATGAAACAGAGCTTCGTCATTCATTTCAGAGATTATGCTTATTCGATGAAACACATATTCCTCATATAAGCAGTGTTTCAAGACTCTGCTATTTTTACTTTCTCTTACCCATAAGGTAGAGAAAGTATTGTTTTTGGGTCAAATTTTCGAACGCGAGATTTTGTTATATTTACACGTTTTCATGCCCCTGAATACGAAAATCATGTTTTTAGCAAATGGTCTGTGTGTATGTCTGTCTGTGTGTCTGTCTGTGTGTCTGTCTGTATGTCTGTGTGTCTGTCTGTGTGTCTGTCTGTTATCAGCATATCTCAAAAACAAATTATGGCAGAAAGTTCAAACTTGGTATTCTAAATGTGTATCATATAGGCATGCTACAGTAAGCTTTTCGTTAAGATCAAGCAAATGGTTCGTGTACATTGACAATCAAGAGAATTCTAATACATTACGTCTATGGGGGAAATTGCAGGAAAGTAGAGTTTAACGTCTATAGACTGAACTAAACCAAATGAAACGAATATATATTTTTTGTAATAGAGATAGTTAACTTGGAAAATTTTTTTGTGTATGTAGGAGCCTCGCCTCCCCCCTCGAGGGAAGTAAATTTTCATGATGGGTATCTTTGAAAAGAGCTCGCCAATACCTTTAAAACGAATGGTTGAACCATCGATCTGCGATAATTTAAAACAAAGTTATCGATTTTTTTTACTTTTAACGAAAAAAAAAAAAAAATCGTTTTTTTTTTTTTTTTTTTTTTTTTTTTTTCCCCCTTCTTTTTAATGATGAGAATAAAATGGACATTTTTTTTTGGATATTTGGTGTTATACCACTTCTCTAATATGGAAATCGTCTGCATTAACATAAGAGATATATATTTTTTTAAATAATAATTTTAATAAATTATTTTTTAAAAACAGAATTATCTTTTAATAACCGAATTAAATTCTATGTAAATGTAGGTGCATTAATGAAACGGGGGGTTGAGGGGGGCGGTAGCCCCCCTTCACACAGAACTAATTACCATATAAAACTCTTCAGAAGCCTAATATAAATTGTTTAACACAGGTTTACATAACAGTACTCGTTATCTTACCTTTTAATCTGCAACCTGTATTTATAGTGTTAAATTTCAGGGTAAGAGAAAGTCGTGTGAGTGACACACCAGATTATTATTATTATTTTTTCACTATTCACCAATAAGTTTTAGAAGTGTTAATATATATATATATATATATATATATATATACCGGGTGATAGAAAAGTCAGGAGAAATTTTAAAAATGAATAATTCAAAAACGAATCAAGATACAAACATACGGTTTGCACCAAACGAATGGAAAAGAAGCCGGGTTTTCTGTAGCAATAAAAAAATAGTTCTGTTGGCGACCAACAGATGGCGCTGTCGGATTTCTGATGTAAGATTATGCAAAGCAACAAACGATATAAAAAGAAGCATTTGCGGCCGGTAATGGTTGTCGAAGCTTACATGCATCGAAATATCGCATTCTCAGTCGCTACTTTAATCACGCATGGACTCCAAGATCTCCCGATCTGACACCCTGTGACTTTTGGCTGTGGGGATTCTTGAAATCAAAAGTGTACCGCGACCAACCGAAATCACTAGCTGCACTGAAAGATGACATCCGCCAAAATGTGTGTGCCATAACGCAAGAAATGCTACTAAATCCTGTGAACGGTGTGGTGAATCGTCTCACAGCTGTACTTTTGAATGATGGACAGCACATTGAGCAGTTATTGTAGTTGTACTAATTAACTGTAATTAAGCTGACTTGTAAGTTATCAACACTTTTTTCATTTGTAAATCATATTTTGGTGAAATAAAACACTATAGCGCCATCTGCTGGTCACCAACGGAACTATTTTTTTTTCGTTGCCACACAATACCCGGTTTCTTTTTCATCCGTTTGGTGAAAACCGTATCTTTGTATCTTGATTCGTTTTAGAGTTATTCATTTTTAAAGTTTGTTCTGACTTTTGGATCATCCGGTATATATTATATAAAATAGATGATTTTTCGATTAGTCTATTATATATATCATTAATCGCACTGCATATAATAGCAGAAAAAACTGCAGAATTAAAACAAACACAGTTATCAAATTAATATAATTCAGAATTAGAAATGCATAGTGGATTGAGGATTGACAGAAATGCAATCTTGAAGAAACTTATAACGACATATTTCTTTCCCAAACCAAATATCCTGTCAGATAAGAATGATTGGGTAGTGTGCAGAATAGGAAAACCATAATTAAGATGGTTGCTGAAGTTTGAAAGGACAGTAATGGCGTTCCAATGTGGGAATATAGCGTTTGTCAAGATAATGCTATTTTTAACAGGAGATTAAATATAATCAATAAGGAATTTTTATAAGCTTCATATTTCAGTATTTTTGTTTCATTGGATGTTATTACTATTATTAACCTAGGAATAAAATTTCTGGTAGGAAACACGGGTGATAAAATGCAGAAAGTCAGTAAAATCAACACTATATTGCTAGATAATAAATCAGTAGATTATGAATAATCTTAAACTTATCACTAAAAATTATTAATTACGGATTTTAGCATAAAATATAGTAAGAAAATTATAAGAAAACTTTTTAATAAAAAATTCCTTCTTTACAGGTTAAAATATTTCCTTTATTTATAACTGTTAGTTAAATAATTTTTCTTATTATTAATGGAATAATATTTTTATGTAAAATAATCTTAATTAATTTTCATTTTAGCGAAGGATTTATGATCGTAAAACCATATAGGATATTTGTCATTAACGTGATTTCTAAAAGCTTTTGACTGTCATTGGACAATACTTTCAAGTACCATCAATAAATCTCAATATAAATAATTCAGTTTTTATAACACATTATTTTTTAAGTAAGCAATAACTGATTACATTGGTCATAAAACCATAACATCATAAAAATCCCATAAAATGAGAAAGCTTTAGAGAGACATATGAATAGGTTTATTATATTTTTATAGCCATTGATCTTCATTTATAAATGTAAGTCCTACAAAATATAATGTTTATATTTTGCTTATATAAAAATAAGAATATGTCTCCACTCATTGTTTGAGTATTTTCCATATAGAAATATTAGATGCAAATTGTTGCATTATTTTTTTTTCTGTGTCATACTAAGTCAAAAATTAATGCCTGTTTTTTAATGAATGAGATTTAGAAGGATGCTGAAAGGCGAGGTTATTTTCTTAATTAAGCAAAAATTCTTCTTTACTTCACAAGAGTTTTTTTTTTTTTTAATTCTTTTTGCTACCCTTATATATAGATTAAAATGTATTGTTTTTAATCTTATTTTCTAAATAGTATTTTTGATAAATTTACACGTTTTAAGGTGCCCTGAATCCAAAACTCAGATTTTAACCGAATGATCTCTGTGTGTATGTATACGGGCCCGTGTGATGTCTGTTATCAGCATACATCGAGAATAAATAACTGCTGGAATTTGAAATTCGGTACTTTAACACTTTCGCGACCGCTGACGTAGATTCATGTCATTTGAAAATCTGTAACTCCTCCAGTGAGGGTTTCTTTCTGAATTTGTATGCTATTTATTTCTCAAGTATATACAAAATATTAACTGTTTGCACTTGAACGTCGCCTCTCAGGCGACATCCGATTCGTTACTTCCACTCGAACGACCCTCGGGAAGCGCCATGACCAATTAAGTTACTTATATTCCACCAATAATGTTCTACAATTTAAAGTGCTATAACAGGTGCATACTTCGTTAAGTAAGAGACTCCATCCACACTTTTTTTTAAGTACATTTGGGCGTTACTTGCCTTGGTCATTGGTAAATGTCCAAGAATACTTTGTAAAATAGCACACAATGGAAAATTATAAATCACAATATTCATATATAATGCTTGTAATATGAAAATATACATCAAATATAGAAATAAATTGTTTATATTTAAAATTTTTATGTTTCATATTTTGCATTTTGTATTAAAACTATTGTCGGTTAGCTCATTACGCTTACTAAAAGAAGATTCGAATGCAAAAGGTAATTTTCCGTCTTCCTTCAGGCCAGGAAATGCAAAGTGGTCGACATAGAAGAGGCCACTGATTTAAAAAAAAAAAAAAAAAAAAAAAAGGCGCAGCCTTCGTAAAAGGTGCTTTATGCTAGCCTTTTATTACGCGGCCAGCATAACATAAGGACAGCCAGATCTTAAATTAAGCAAGATTAGACTTAGCTGGACTAGCTAAAAAGCGGAAACTACGAACCCTGCTGCACTTCTGTATTTTTGATTAGATCTCTTACACAATTCTAATTCTGTTCTTCTGTTCTCAAGCTACGCCCTTTTAAGAAGCATTTTCTGGTACGAAAAATTATTCCATGAGTACCGGAAAAATTATGAACGTTTATATGCGGATCACCAAATATCTGGAAAATAGCTTCGAGTTACCCATGCGAAAAAGGCCTCGAGTGAAAACGGTTAATATTTTTACAATGAAATGTACTACGGATATTAATATTTTAATTAAAAGGAATATAAGTATAATGCATATCCATTTGTAATATATGTTTGAACACAGAATATTTTGTACTAAAATATTGTAAATTGGGTGAATAACGCCAAAAGGCGAACCTTACAGTCAACAAGACAAAATCTTGCGGTCGCGGAAGTGTTAAATACGATTAAACGGTACAAACAAAACTTATTAAACTTTACAAGTGTTCATAATAGTCCCTTTCAAGATTAATGAACATTTGATGATAATTTTTCCAAAAATCAAATGATTAATTCGTTTCTTGAAATCGATGAAAAATTTGCTTGTATAGCCTCATCCGTCTCGTCATCGGAATGCAAATGAAAGTCACATAAATTTTCTTTAGATTAAAAAATAGTCAAAGGTCACAATTAGCATGATCGGGAGAGAGTAGGATAAGATGGATGTTTTATCACTTTAATGTTTTTTTTTTTCTTTTTTTTTCTTTTTCCCAAGATAATCGCCTGTCTTTTGAAATAATGCATTTTAATAGTAAAGTCCCCTTCACTTCTTTTAAAAAAATTGAAAAACACTTAGTGGTGCTCCATTTAACTGAAACTGCATCTCTTCCCTCCAGCATAATATTGTAATATATGCATTTGAAACTGTATGTAAGATTTGGAGCCAAAAATTCTAATAATAGCTAAAAATTAGTTATAATATTTAAATTCCTTCAACTGTAAAGTAAAACAAGAACAAGAGAATAATTAAATAAATAAATAATACTGAATAAAATTGTGCAAAAACGTGTGTCTCGAACATTTAACATTTAAGAAAACTATATTTTTCATAATAAACACTATTAAAAATGTATTTTAAAAGTTTTTCTTTTTGAAATAAGGGAGTTTGAAAATATGAAGGTCATGTTACGTTGTGTTGATTATTACATGCTATTTAAAACAATGCACGCTTATCTCTCTTAAAAAAATAAATATTGCCGAAATTTAAAACATTTTCGTGAAAAGAAAAGACGAAAAAAGTAAAATTTTGATTATATAAATTTATACTTATAAGCTTTCTTTTTATTTATTTTTAATATAGAATTTGTATTTAATGTTAAAAGCCTTTTAACGCATAAATAGACAGGTTGTCACCAGGTCCAGTTCTAACAATATTATATATGAATAACATTTCTTTTTCCTTCATTTGCTGAAAATTGTGCTTCTTAAATCAATTATTATCCGAAAGCATATTTATATCAAAGCTAAAAATTAGTTATAAAATTTAATTCCTTAATAAATTCCATTTTTAAAAATGATTGTAAAAATATAAACTTTGTGATACTGAAACATGATCATAATTTACGGAATTATTTAAAAACTGAGCATGTAATAAAATTATAATTAAAAATGCATATAACATACTGAAAAAAAAAATAATTTTTTTTATCGCCAATCGTCATAGAATTCCATTTTCTTCGATTTTTACAATATGTATACGTGTAAACATACTAATTAATATTCAGTAATATCTATATATAATATCTTGCCTATTTTTTAACACCAGAAATTTTTAACAGTATTTTTCTTCTTTTTTAGTTGTAATTGCAATTGGAGACTATCACTCTCAAAAATTATTGCTGTGGGAAAAGAGGCGGGACTAACAATAATACAAGATATTAATTAGTATTTTGTCAGCTATGCAATGTGAATAACAGCTAACCATCTCATTAATAAGCGTAAATTTGCCAACGCCCTTGAAATGACGCTCCCATTTTCTTAAGTTTTCTTAAGAAAAAGTAGCCCTTTTCTTTGGTTTCCAAATGTTGTTACAATTACATAAGAATAAAATTATTCTAAAAAATGTTTGATGTAAAAAAAGAAGACATGCACTTAAAATTTTATGCTTCATAATGATATTGTTGGAAGATATGAATATTCATCATAACTTGGATATTAGATTATCAATTGCAACCGGAAATATTCTTTACTAGATTGATTTAATTAAAATAGAAAAAAAATGTTACTGGTACATTTGTTGCTGTAAACTTGCTCACGTAACCCAGCTGTTTGGAACAATGACTTAGGGGAATTAACAATAATCGAAACTATTGTGGCAGTAGACCACTTCTTTTAGATTTTTATTTACGGAAAATTATGGCAGCGTTTTTAACGCATTATGTTTTTTTACAGAGTTGATTACATGGAAAAGCGATGTCACTAAATTGGACTGCAAATTAACAGATCATTTGTGTAAAGTTGAAAGTCCGAGTGTAGCGTTCGTATTAGGGGATGCGAAAAATATATAACAGAACGCAAAACATGTCTCGACGAAATTCCAAATGAAATTTAAGATTGATAACTCCCTTAACCTTTTGCGGCGCAAATTATTTCCGATCATTTAAATCGCACTGCCACCGGAATTCACAAACAAAATTAAGGTTAAAAAAATGGCCTATACAGCTACGTTTTAAACGTAAATTAAAAAAAAAATTTCGGGATGTTAATAATTAAAGTTCAATTAATGTTTAATAATTTCGTTCACGCAGCGAGGACAACTCGTTACATAGGGTTAAACTTCCCTCTGAAAACATGTCATTGGGTGCGCTCTTCAGTGTTCAAAAATGACTTTTTATTAAAATGATGTGCTTGAACGGTATGTACAGCAGTGTTGCCAGATCTGTGGAATTTTTTTTTCAATAATAATCAATAATCTTGAAATGCGATACGTGATCAGTGTTGCCGTATTTTGCTATTTTTTATTCAATAGTCAACAATAACTTTGAGAAATGGTATTTAATATACATAATAGACAACTAGACTGTCTTTCCGTGCAATCATTCCATTATAATCTAGTGGTGGAAATTGAACAACAACAACAAAAAAAAAAAAAAAAAAAAAAAAAAAGCCGCAAAGACTGACAACATCGCACGTTATATATATTAGACTATCAATCTTCGAAGTGATTAGGTAAACGTTAAAATTACAAAAAAATGATGGCTATTGAATAAAATATCCGCTAGACCTGGCAAAATTGATGTACAGGGATCGTACACCCCACCTTTTTTTTTTTCTGTTGACTTTCAATAGCAAGAAATTTTCGCATTTTCCTAACCACTAATTTCGTCCTGTAATTTTCATGTTTTTTGTTTTTTAATTTTTATAGCGATGTATCATGATTAAATAAAATAGACATGATTCTATTAAAAAAAAAAAAAAAAAAAAAAAAAAAAAAAAGTAGCAGCAATAAAGGTGGAAATTTCTCATTCCTGAGAATGTCCTGAAAAATAGGCTTACACTTATACGCATTTTATGTCAAGAACATTTATTATAACTTTATTATTATTATTATTATTATTACTAAATTTTTACTTTGTAAATAAAGTTTTGTACGCTTTGCAATATGTTGCCTTTTGTTATTGTTCATTAAAACCTATTTATTTTGTTATAGTTTATGCATTTTTTGTCAATTTTTCATAGAGTTATACGCTGTCAAAATCAGAGGATACTAATTTTAAATGAGTATGAGAGACTTTAAATCGTATATCCCTTAAAAAAAAAAAAAAAAAAAAAAAAAAACTCCCCCCCCCTTCTTTTTCTTCTTTCTTTTTCCTTTTCTTTTAATTTTAATCAATTAAGTAATTAGATTATTTATTTTGTTGAAGAGGTAGAAGAATATGATCCAAACATATTCCATGCATATTTTTGATTTAAAAAGATATTTTTAATCATGTAAATTATTAATAAATTCATTTCTCAGAATAAGCATCACCAGAAGCAGGAGTTTTCAAGTCTACAGCCACCTATCTTTTTTTTCTGTCTTTTTTTTTCTGTCTTTTTTTTTTTTTTTAATCAGTTTTTTACTGCTCTCTTAGTATCGTTTCGATGTGTAGCATAGAAATTATCTCATTTTTGTAAAATTAACGCTGTGCAGGCGAGAGATTGTGAAATAATTCAAGAGAAATTAAGCCCCGCTCAGAAAAAAAAAAGTATGTACACACACACACACACACACACACACACATATATATATATATATATATATATATATATATATATATATTCACTCTATATGTGACGCTGGAATGTATAAAATATAATTGCTTTAAAGTATCGAATGCTGACGACAAAATGTAAACGATTCAATCACAAATATGTAAAGTCACTTTTTTTTTTTTTTTTTTAATAACGTAAAAACGTAAATGTGCGTTTACGTTACAAAAAAATTTCGGTGTCATATGAGTCATTTTTATTTTTTTTTTTTAAATATTAAATGACTTTCCCTAGTTTTTAACCGATATATTTTTTAATTTTGTTTTCCATATTTTTGTTTTTTAATGTTGTAAATTTCATACACACCTCAAGTTAAATATATATAGAAAACGCGTTAAAACGGGACTCGCTGTTTCTATGCGTTAGGTAATAGATTAATAGTTTATTACTTATATTTATTTATTTATTTTATTATTTAATTTTTTATTTATTTATTTATTTTTCGTAATCCATATTTAATATTATCGTATGGAGATTTTCAGTTTTTTTACATATTGTTTGTATTGAATCAGTTGTTGGGCATTTGTTATAAAGGCGTTTAGCATGCAAGTAAGAAAAGCACAATATCACTTATATCGAATTATTTCTAATAAAGGCACAAAATTCTAATTTATTATAGACAACTACTTAAAATTAATGACACTTTTCAGCTTTAATGATTTAGATAATGATCTTATACACAGAATACATAGGATTGATTTAGTTATTTAGTTAATTTTAGATAAAAGCAAAACACAATATTTTCATACTGGCCAACCTAACCCGGAAGATTGTTAGTTCCCGCCCCTTTATGTGCACCACTTAATTTTTAGAGTAATTCACTACAATTATATTTACGATTAAATAAGAAGAAAATTGCTCTAAAAAAAAGACAGATGTGAAAAAATAGGGTGTAAGGGGCGGACTAACAATCTTCCGGGTGAGGTTGGCAAGCGTGTATCTTTAATAATTTCTCTTCATATAATTTTATATTTAGGAATTTCATACTTTTTTTTTCGATTAAAATCTTATTGAATTATTTACTTTCTTTGTCAATCCATAATTTATTTTATCGAAATCTATGGACTGATCCCCAATTATTTTTTGCTTGGAATTCTATCAAGAAATTATTAAATCTATATACTAGCAATATATCGCTATAACTGTTTTAACTGTTACTAACTGTTTTAAGCAATATATAGTTTTAAGCAAAATGTCTCTAAATTGCTTAAAACAGTTAATATCTCTACTAGCTTTAAACCTCAACTCCGTATTAGTAACTTTCTCTCAAACTTTAACCCCCCCCCCACACACACACACACTTATACGTCTTGGTGTAATCTATTGTATCCCCTGTAAAAATTGTGATATCGATGAAACTGGCAGAACAAGTGAAATTAGATTAAAGGAACATAAACGCCCATATAAAACAGGTGATTTAAGATTAAAACTCGTAATCCATTCTCTCAATAGTGATCATATTCCAGATTTTGACAACTTTAAAATTCTAGCCTCCAATGTAAATTTATGTGAATCCCGTATTTTTCTAGAGGGCGCTTTTACTAAAATGCAATATTCTGCCTTGAACGAGGCTAAAGCTATTCCTCCTGAATATATAATCTCGTTATGATATGTTATGAATTTCTTTGCAAATGTTGTGCTTGTATGTGTGACACTGAGGAGGGCTAGTGTTCTAGCCGAAAAGTCTGTCGTGTATTTTAATGTTTTTTAATTAAAATGTATTTTTAAAGTTTTAAAATTTTTGTATTCATTATCTCATTTTAATATATATATATATATATATACATAATAACCATTGTTACATTGGTTTTAAAATAATAATAATAATAATAATAATAATAATAATAATAATAGCAACATATAATGCATTTAAAACTACAACCACAAAGATTGAATTATCCGGTTGTAAACACCATTTATGTTTAATTAACAAAAACTAAATAAAAATACTCTATGATTTGCAAGAATTTTATATATTCCGGAGCATTTTTAGTTCCGCCACTATTTCAAACCTCTTTTATTTTAAAAGTAATTATTTGCTATTTTGTCATAATTATGTACATGGGGAATTTATTCTATAAAAAGAGTGGTGAGAAATAAAGGCGGGGGGGGGGTAAAAGGGATTCAGAATAAATTAAAATGTTGGAAGCTATCTGAATACGTATGTTAAACAAATAGATGCATGAATTTTAAGTGGCAAGAACTTTAATTTCTTGTACAGAAATAAACAGCTAATAAATCTGTGAATATTAAAAGACATATTTTAGAATAATTTCTAAATATATAATTTCAAAATACGAAATTCATATTACATATATATGTTCAAGCTAGTTCATCAGTGCAAAATTCAGCAATCTGCCATCTTAAATAGATAAAATTAATATCAATGAATGCTTTAAAAAATGCTATTAGCTAGATTAAATTCTCGGAATCTAAGCATCTAATCTTTTATAATAATAAAGGTAGAATAGAAAAATGTTAAATGCACATATTAAATATATAGATGAAGGAATTTTAAATTAAAATAATTAGTAAAAAAAAAATGCACAAATAAATGCTGAAATAATCAATGATAATTTAAAACGATATTTTAGAATATTCGAAAAATCTTTTACATTTAGCTGTATAATTACAAAAGGCACAATATATGGGGGAAAAAAATACCCACCAACGGCATCAATGCAAACTCAAGAAAATTATCATATAAAAGGTATAAAAATTACAACATTTCATTCTATAAAAATAAATAAATAAAATGAAATAATTATCCTACCAATTACATTTAATTCTTAGAAGCTTCTTCATTTTAAAGTTCTTTAAAGTTTTTTCCGTTACATAAAAATGAATCATTGCATAAAGTGTACAGTATTAAAAAATAAACTCTATGTACCATCCCTGTACAATAAAAGTTTTATTCTATTATCATATTAAACATTTTTCTTTTAAAATTTATATTGAGATTCACTTACCTAATGTCTAAGGAATTTTAATTTATCCCATTTTATCCCATTGTCCTATTTAAAGGAGAGCTGAAAAATAGCATATAGAAATTAGAATTTGCTTGGTGCGAATATTTTATCAGCTGGAATATATAATGGTATATATAAGCTTCTGGTAGTGTGTTATGTGTCTCACCTCCTCATGCTCCATCTAGAATCTCTGTTTAATCATTACATTAGGTGGCGTGGTTTATCATCTCTTTGCGGTTGAAAATTCTTTCTGGAGATCTATCATGTAAATAAGAAAGTATTATACAGATGAAGCAAAACATTATACTCAGAAAGCAGTTTTCACTATTGAAGAGAACACTAGACCATATATAAGCAAATTTCATCCTCTTTATTTCAATGTCCTGCGTACAAGGTGGATAAAATTTCTTACGCAGAATATATATATTCTGCGGTTTAATTTAGCCTTAAAAAATATGTTTTTTTTCTCAAATTTTAGCAATAAATAAATAAATAAATTGGGATAAAATTGGATAAAGTTGATTTAGGAAGGACAATATGTGCAACAAATACTATCGATAGGAAATATATTATTTAATATAGGATTTTAATTCATAATTTAAAAGTTACTAAGACAATGATAACATTTTACTTTATAAAGCTTTTACAAAATACGACACATAATCAATATATTAAAACGTTAAAGATTCTTTTCTCTTGTAAAAGAATGTGTATTAAAATACTGTAGATTTTGTAAACGGGTCTAAAATAAATATAGACTTACATGAACAACAACAGAGGCTAAATTATTACAACACGTAAATAAGCATTATTTTCAAAGTAAAAAATGAACAAAAAAAAAGTTATTATAAAGTTTACGAGATGAAATCCGTACATAGGTCGTATTCTTGTATATTCTCCGCTTTTTTTACGTCACTGTAAGGAATAAAAATTTACAACATTTATTTCTATCAGTATTTTGTATATAATAACACATATTGCGAGGGAAATTAGTGGTGACAGAAACAACAAAAATATCTCATCCCTGAAAGTGTCCTATGAAACGGTCGAGCAGCATGACACTGTACATACTGATGGAGGACAAATTGCCAATACAAATAGATTTTTTCAACGCTATAATGCAAAAGATGTTACTATTGAATGAGAAGAATGCACACGATGATTTAATTTTAGAGGGAATTTATATTTTTACATTTCATTGGTAGTTCATCGAATACTACGTTTGCGCTCGGTTATTGAATGTATTTCTCAAACTCCTTTACAGGAACACCGAGTCGTACTTTGAATTTTTTGCAAATAATTAAATTGCAATAATAATATTGCTCAATTGAAGAACCATCTCTTCTCCATGTAATCGACTTTGGGGGAAACCGATACAACATAAATGTTAATCCTTTCTGTAATTAGCAGAATAAGGGAAATATATTATCACTGCCTCAGGAAAGTTAGTCAGTATAGTGTAACCACGCTTCCTACGCCTAGCAGTGAGGATGAGTCCAAAATCTTAAACGGGTGCCAAATTGATCAACAAGTTGGGATTTAGTAAACATCCAGTAATTTGCTGTTCTCTTATCACTTATTTTTTCTCATCGAAAAGGTCCATCTCCCCTATTTTAACAGTTGACTCGTTCAATCCGTACTTGCGCAGAGGCTTCCATGGTCGCAAGAAATGTGGTTAAAGAATAACTCCTTGCACCTTTCAATTTCACCTAAGTTATTGTTTCAAATAACTTAGCAGCATGAACTTTATAAATGATAAAAAAAAGACGAAGTACTTAACTTATTTTATTTACTTTAAAAATAACTTTGCAGCATGAACTTTATAAATGATAAAAAAAAAACGAAGTACTTAACTTATTTTATTTACTTTAAAAATAACTTAGAAATAATATTTCCGGTAGCATTGGTATTACATTTCCGAATTGAGATGTGTATTAAAAAACTCAATAAAATGAAATTCTCAGACGATTGTCGATAAAATTTATATTTTCATTATATTACATATATATATATATATATATATATATATTATTTCTTATGATATTACATACTTCTTATCTAAATGATACCTTATATTTGATTGATGTTTCAATATAGCATTATACTTGGGCATCGTACAACATTTGTATATATTTTTACAATTATGATAAAAATGGAATTTATTCATGCATGTAAATTTTATAACACATTTTGAGTTTTAAAATAACAATGTGTTATTATAATAAATAGTTTAAAAATAGTAATTTTCTGCAGATCGATAGAGAAACGAAAATATATTATTCGCATATAATGCTGCTAGAGCTGGACCTGAGGACAAATCATGTTTTTGTACGTTCAGATACTTTAAACGTGAAGTATAATTGATTTATTAAAGCAATGCTTTGAACCATAATTTTGTTAAAAACTTTTTTTGTTTTTCCTCACTTTTTTATTTCCTTTCTAAGAATATGGTTTAAATTTTGGGAATAATTATTTTTTACAGGGTTAAATGAACATAATTATTAAATAGTATGGAAATATCAGTAAATGGTAAAGCGACCTTTACATTTGAAAACTGCCTTATTTCGAAAAAAAAAAAAAAAAAAAAAAAGCTTTTAAAATAAATTTTTAATAGTCTTTTTGATGTAACATACATTTTTTACGTTGTTGAATGTACCAGACACATTTTTCTGCGCAATTTTGTTCAACATTTCCGCCCCCCCCCCCCTCTGTTTTACTGCATAGTCAATATTAATAAAATCAGACTTTTGTCTGTAAATTTGTCGGAATCGAAAAATTTTGCAATATCTTCACGTTTCACACCCAATGAAAGCCGAAAATGACTTCAGAAAATTTTGCCTGTGTGTGTGTGTGTGTGTGTGTGTGTGTGTCATCGTGTCCGTATGTCGCTTTTTTGTCCG
Source organism: Salticus scenicus (assembly GCA_963930645.1). NCBI lineage: Eukaryota > Metazoa > Arthropoda > Arachnida > Araneae > Salticidae > Salticus > Salticus scenicus. Next base: position 133,356,191 of record OZ005660.1, on the reverse strand, counting down.
GGCATCACTTGGGAACGGCAGGACGGAATTCAACGGCGCTTGGCAGGGATTTAGGTCTTCACCCAACTTAAAGTTATATCTATCAACTTTTCAGAAATTTCCCCCCGTTCCCCCCTGGGGGGTAAAAGACTAAAACACGTTTGTCCGGGCATCACCCGAGAACGGCTGGACGGAATTCAACGGCGCTTGGCAGAAACTTAGGTCTTCACCCAACTTAAAATTATATTTATAGAAATTTTCAAAATTTTGATTAGTGTTTAAATTGTGGGTAAAAAACGCCTGCGCATGCGGCATAAGTATTTTTTTCACTAAAACGCTTTGAATGGAAAAATGAAATGCAAAAATAAATTTTTAAGATAAAGACTTTTTTTATTCGCGTGATTCGCACTACAAATTATGAAAAGATTAAAATGAAGTTTTGCCACCTGAGTTTCATACTTTAGTTAATTATAAAACATCTAATTGCCGTATCGAAAAACTGTTTACACCCCAGGATTCAGAAACATCACCTCTTTCATTTGGTACTCAGTTTGTAACGATAGGTCTGAAACTTCTAATTTATTTTCTTCTTTTCCGTTTTTCCGTTGCCACTTAAATTTCATATTTTAGTTGTTTTTTTTTTAAATCTAATTGTCGCATCGAAAAACTGTTTGCACCCCTGGATTCAGAAAAATCACCCCTTTCATTGGTATCAAATTTATAAATATAGGTCTGATATTTCGAATTTATTTTACCCTTTTTCCGTTTTCAACGCGGATTCGTAAAAGGTTTTATATTTATAAATATGCATTTATATATATTTTTATTTTCGAGAAATAAAATGAAGTATTTTTAATTTCACGTGAACAATAATAAAAATTAGAGAGAAAAATACCTACAAAAGTTGGTGATTTTTTTTTTTTTTTTTAATGAGGAATTTGCACGTAGATAAATATTTTCATACAGATATTTGGCATTAGTTTAATATTTTCATTTAATTAAGCAGTACCTTTCTTTCCTGCAGTAAAACAAAATTTTTTGTTGTTATTATGTACCTTATGAGTGCTTTTTTATGTTCTCCAATTAATTGTAAATGATTATAATTTGGATTCTATTAAGATTTTTTTTTTTTTTTTTTTTTTTTTGTAAATATCAGAAAAGATTTTTTATTTTATTTTATTTTATTTATTTTTTTATTTTGTGTATGGAACAGCTTTAGTATTGGATCCCTTTGGCAAATTTTGAAATTCGGAACCGACGTAGCTCGGACGTTTCTCGCCAAGTTCTTTAATTGCACAACTGAGATAGCCAATTCAGTTCATCGCAAAAATGGCTTAAATTATTTAAATTCTCCAAAGGGGTCCCATACTAAAGCTGTGCTTTTTGTATTTATTTATTCGTAATATTTTCTATTAAAGACTGTGGTTACGTTCTATGGTCACGAAATTTGGTGCGTAAATTGTTTGTTTGCATCCGGTACTGGAATCCACTTACTGTAACTGGATTTCACGAAATTTGAAATCCCCCCCCCCTTCTCGGGGTCGTAGGACAATAAACGGTATATCCTCTGTATTATCCAACAGCTGAATTTGCGATTTTTCTTTGGCGCCGTTTTGAAGGATAACAATGTCGTTCTGGACTGTTTGTGATATAATATGGCAGCCTAATATGTTGTTTATTTTGGATTTATGATTTTATGTTTTATGATTTTTATTATGATTTTATCATTTATCATATATGATTTATGATTTTTAGATTTATTCTTTAGCCATAATCGCCAACAAAAAAATCGCCAAATATCGTTGTGGGGTTATACTGAAGTTGTCCCCAATAAACATGTGTAAAAACATGTTTTTCCGTTTGAATTCGCTTTGAATTATCGTAAAATGGCGATTTTTGGTGTGCGGATGTTAATTAAGTGTACGCATTATGTACATTAGTGTGATTTTGCAAAACTTCGAACTCACCCGCTGAGGAAGGGGAAGTAAGGAGTGGGTAAGTTGTGCCGAAGACAGCGGAGACTCAGACTCCTCACTTTGCGAGCGAGAAAACCTCTACCAATCACAGCGAGAACTTAGGTTATTAATAAAGATATGGGATTTTGACAACTCATTTAAGTTTAATGTCCAGCGAAGCGGGCAAAGCCTGCTAGTTGATAATATGTTTAAATCTTCAATACAGTTTTTAATACAGAGAATACAGTATCGAGCTGAAGGACGAAGATACAATTACGACCAACCTATGCACCACTAAGTGTCCTTCGGAATTTCTTCAGGTAGGGAGAGTAAGGGACTCATGTTTCATCCTGTTAATGCATTTCATTATTAGGTAAGATTAACAATCGAGCACCTTGAGAAAAAACTCATAAAAGTGATAAAATATCCATCCTATTCCCGCTTCATCTTTTTATGTGTGACTTCTAGTTATTTTTTAATCGAAATAAATTGTAGGGGAGCGTGGGGCTAGTTGTCACAGGGGTAAAAAGTAACATGCAATTTGCGAAATGTAACATTTGTGATTATTTTTATAAACTTAATTCTTATGACGCGCTTTACATATAATGGAAGCACAATCGGTGCGCCACAAAAATGGTTAATGAGATATTCTATATACGTGCTTCATTTTAGCTAGTTAGTGGAAAAAAAAAATATTTCGTAAACTTTGATTAAAGGTATGTTAATTTATAGTTTAAAGAAATGTTTATAGCTATTTATTTAGTCTGTGTGTTGAGTTAAAAAATGCATGTATAAATGTTTTGTATAAATTGTTATATTTTTTATAAATAAACAAAATGTCCAAAATCATACGATGGGGTAAGTTAAAACAAAACTTTGGAACAATTTGTAACATGTTAGAGGAGTGGCTTGGGGAGATGCCTACAGCCTGAGCTTAAAGTCACTGTCCATTTTCTGGAATGAAAAATTTTTGTCTTCTTTGCTACTACTATATTTATACAGAAATAGTCTCTGTGTTTTTATATAATAATGTCGTGATTATTTAATCACAAATTATAATCATGATTTAATTAAGAATTAGAGAATAGTGCATAAAAATAGTGGTAGAAAAAAAAGAAGAAGTTTTTTATCAATGAGAGTGTCATGAAAAAAGGGCGGAGAATTCGAGCTGTGCTAAACCCTCTTTGTGGCAGACGAATGGGCCTAATGCTTAATTTGCTAAATGTGAGCACACATTAAATGCATGGGAGGAACAAAATATCATTTGCTTGAATTAATTTCAACTCTGAGTAAGATTGACTTTTATGTTAATTTTATCTTTAATTTTGTCTTTATTTTACTATAATCCGTTTGATATAAGTTATTGTTACTATACGAAGTAGGTTATAATTTAATATTAGTTATAAATGGCCTTTTTAAAAAAAAAAAAATAATAAAAGATTGATAACAAAATCATTTTGAAATATTGTCGTTTTTACTGTCAGGGTTCCCTTTGTATCCGTTGCAATTTGTCCTACGATTGTTACAATTTACCCCAAATCCGGGGCAAATTGTAACAGGCAAATATATATAAAAAAAATATTTTTTTTTGCTAAACTAGCAACATCAAGATGAGTTTTTTATGAATATGATAGATGACTATATATGCTATGGAAAACAGCAACTGTAAACAGGAAAATATAAATACATTTCACAATATATTTATTTTTCTAAAACCTGTTACAACCTGCCCCACGCTCCTCTATATGGTCTTACTATTATTTTTGAAGATGAGATTGAGAGGAATATACGAAAATTTTTCGTCAATTTCAAGAAATAGATGGCTTGCAATCATATAGCCACTTACACACTTGAGGCATCTATAATCACGTATAAAAGTTAAAAAATTATCCATTAAACTTCTATAAATATACTACAGACATATATTAGTACGACAAATGTCACTCTTTTCACATCTATTAGATGTCTGTTACATATCCAATAAATCTCCTAATATACATTAATTGGACTTGTTAGATATAATAGATATTGAAAATATCAAAATTTTATTTTGATCTAACACGTTGCATCTATTACACATAGAAAAAGGCATGTCTAAATTTCACCTATATTTAAATATCTGTTAGATATCTATAAATAGTACAGGATATCCAGGACTTTTAATGGACGTTCCTTAGATATTTTGTACCTTTTATGGATCATTGAGTGTAATTTAGACGTCTAGTGGATGTCAGTGGTTGTATGGGAGGCATTTGATCTTTCAAAAATTCGCCTATAAATGTGCATTGATGTTGGAAGTGACTATTTTGAACACACCTTAATTTAAGAAATTTAACTTGTATCGTTTAGTCTTATTTGAAATTCTGAGTTTGGACTTATTCCTATTTTTTGTTGAGATATGCTGATAAAAGACACACACGAACGGACGAACAAGGAGACAGACACAGACTATCCATAAAAATTTTATTTTTCTGATTCAGAGAACCTCAAAGCGCCATAAAACAAAAACTCAGTTCAAAGCATTTGAACCACAGTGTAAAAAATAACAGTAGTTTTTACAACAGAATGGGCTCATGGCAGCACATTTTGCTGCCATTAAAAGACTTACAGCAGAAACAGTTGTAAAAAGAGACTCTTTTACAACTGTTTCTGCTGTAAATTGATGTTTTAAATATTTATTTATGTAACTATATTTTCTGATAATTTTAAAAAAGAATTAATGCAAATCAGGGTTGCCAAATTTGGATTTTTTTTTATTCAATAGTTACCAATAATTTTTATTTGTAACGTTTGACTAATCACTTCGAAGATTAATAGTGTATTATGTATATCAAATGTCACTTCTCAAAATTATTGGTGACTATTAAGTAAAGAAAAAGGCTAAATTTGGCAACCCTGATGCAAATAATCTCATAGAATTAAACTTAGTACGATATAAAAATGTTTGAGGTATAGTTCATGTAAGGAAGAAGCGTGAAAACGATAAAACGAAATAATTTCTCTTATAATATAAAATTATATATTGTTGTTGCTTTAAATTATATTATTTTGTAATAAGAATGTTATGCTTTGCCGTACAATACCAGTATTAAAATCCATATATATATTATTGCAGTTCCTTTGACATGTAACTTCTATATTCTATAGCATTAATTTTTTTTTTTTTTTAATAAATCCAAAGTAAAGTGAACTTCAATTTTATTGCAATGTTAGAGAAACTTTATTTCTGTTATCTTTTCCGTTTTGCATAGTCAAAGTAAATAGACAGTGTGATTAAATTTTAAAATATGTATATATTTATATATATTTATATATTCTATAGATGAGTAACAAGTAGTGTAATAACATCTGTAGTATATAATATAAAATTTTCAAGCTTATACTGCGCATGAGCCGTGAAACGAAAGTTTCTCAGATACATTTCGCAATGAAAATCAATCAGCAAAAAATATTCGGTCTATTGAAAAAAAAAAAAAAATAATAATAATAAAGATAATTCAAATTTCAGATAGTCTCATCTGGTGGTTGTAAAGTTCATCCTTAGCTTCTAACATGTTGCAAATCCTATGCTTGAAAGTTTGAGCGAATTTATTGAGACCAGTGACAGGATAATTGTTCCAAATGTTTTTTGCCACTAATTCCACAATTGTTTCTTGAATTCGTTCTTTGATAATAGAATTCTTGTGGGAAGATCACAAGTTTTCACGTATGTTCCAATCGATGAATTATCCTGCCATTTTGACCATATTAACCATTTTGACTCCCGATTTCACTTGAACTAATTAGCCATGCAGTTTTCATCGCAGAATGAGGTGTAGCGTCATTTGCATGAAGATTCTTTTGTGTCTTCCTGAAAACAGAATTTTATTGTACAGATTATATAAGAAAACAAGTAAAATTATATTTCTATAATCAACAGCTGCATTAACGTTTTTGTTCTTGAAGAAAGATATGCAATCTTGTTCTATCCCTTGCATGAATACCTTTAGCAACCATGACTTTCACAGATAATTTTGGAGCATATATTGGGGTTACTTCACCTCCGTTTACAGTTCTGAAGCTTTTTTGTTTATTTGTTTATTTATTTTTTTGAATGTTTCAATCTATTTCCAGCCACGTTTTATCAGTAGACTATATATATAATTAAAATTTGCTTTATTTTTCCATTTTAAAATAGTGTTTTATGAACATGAAAAATTTTGATATTTATACAATTGAATACTCTGCTTTTGAAATTGCTTGAATTAGATACCTTTTACATTCTTTGGATTAACGAGCATTAACAACATATTTTAGAATAACTGAGAAAATATTGGATTTGATAGAAATAAATAATAACAAGTTATGATTTACAAATGTCTGAGATATTTTCGTTACCTGTCTTAGTATATACAGGTGTATAGTACAGGTGTATTTTCGATATTTCCAACAGATCGAAAGCGATCGCTTTACAAAAACCCATGAAATTTCCTCTTTTTCTTTCTTCTTTCGAGGTAAGCGGTCCCGGTCGCGTATCTCCGAAATGTTGGCGCATACAGGTCAACCTGGCGAATTTTTGTAGCTCGCGCCAAAACCCTCTCTGTCGCAAAGCAACCCTTCTTTCCACTTCATTCATGATTCGTTAAGGATTCGAGCAATCTTTTTTTTTTTTTTTTTTTTTTTTTTCCCAAGAGAATAAACTATTAAAAATGTGTCAGTGGAGTTTTAGTATCGTAATTCTTAAATAATATATTTAATGCAAAAATTTATTAGAAATCCTCCACCCTTTAAATTTAATTTAGCAAGATTAATGAAGAAATAAAATTGTAATATTCTAATTTTAAAGCTTTTAAAATTGTTCTTGAAATACATTTATTTATTTATTTATTTATTTTACTTTCTCTTACCAACAGATATGGTAGAGAAAGTATTGTTTTGGGGTCAAATTTTCGAAATTGAATTTTTGTTATACATACACGTTTTGAGGCTCCCTGAATCATAATTGTTAAAAATGTGTCAATGGAGTCTTTGTATCGTTATTTTTAGATAATATAATTTAATGCCAAAATTTATTAGAAAACCCTTTAAATTTATTTTATCAAGATTAATGAAGAAGTATATTTGTAATATTAGGATTTTAAAGCTTTTAAAATTATCCTTGAAATACATTTATTTTATTTTATTTTATTCTGTTTTATTATTATTTTTATTATTATTATTATTTACTTTCTCTTCGTCAAATAAAATTGTTTCTAAACCTATTTTAGATTATTTGAAAAGTACATTAAACTTTACATTCTTACGCTATTGATCTTAAGCTTTAATGTGCATGAAATGCAGGGTGAAAAAGAAAGTCGTGTGAGTGACACACCAGATTATCATTATTACGCATCATTATTCAGTTTATTTTACCCATATATTGTAAGAAAAGTTTTATTTTTGATTCAGATTTTCGAAATTGAGTTTTTGCTACATTTGCTTAAATATCATGAAACAAAAAATTAGGTTTTTAGCGGTTGCCTGAATGTGTGTGTCTGTGTGTTTGTTATCACCATACCTCAAGAATAGATATTGGGACTCGGATGAAATATTAAGTAATTCGTGTGCAGTGACTAAGAAAAGAATTCAAATTCATTAAGTCTATGTGTGAATTTTCTGGTAAATACAATTTAATATTTTTGAATGAAACAAAAAAAAAAAAAAAAAAAAAATTGAACATTTATTTTATGTGAATGAAAGAATGTTTCGTATACAATGTAGAATGTATATCCTTTATTAGAAGTTTACACAGAACCCCACAAAAGAATTCAGATATATTCATACAATGGAATTGCTGAAAGGTCATTTCATGTCGTGCTATGTGTTTTAAATTCTGTGCTAAATTAGTACACTATATTGTGTTTGTAAAATATATAGTAAATATACAGGTCTACCCCAAATTAAATAAAAGCATTTCTTTTTATAAATAAAAATCAATGTAATAAATGCAATTAAAGTTTAATTAATTTAAAATTATTCTCTTATTCTAATTTACTTTATCTTATCCGTAAAAGGTCGCGAAAGTATTGTTTTCGGATCACGTTTTCGAAATTGAATTTTTGTTACATTTATATGTTTTGAGGTTTCCTGAATCCAAAAATTATGTTTTTAGTGGTTGGTTTATGTGACTTGTCTGTGTGTATTACAGATATTGAGTTTGTAAAATGGATGCATCAGTTTTTAAATATCACTTATGTCATTGATAAGGACAATATTGCTTTGGAACAATGTAAGTTGTAAACTTCACATGTTATTCAAAATTTACGTTTTCTTTTTAACATGGCAAAATAGAGCAAAATTTCGTTTAAACGTCCATTATGCCAATATTTTGTCGTAAACATGTCAGACTAATATTTTAAAATATATTTTTTAATACACTTCATTAAATATGAACATTTTAATTTGAAACTTTAGTAATTAAATATTGTGTTTCCTTCATTTGACAAATTAGGCCAATACTTCCCACGAACTTGCAATATGGGGATCAGTTGTGTTGGAAATTAATGTACGAAAACAATCCTAATAAAATTAGTCATTTAATTACGATAAATCAAATTTATCGAATCGGATAGAGTGTAGCCTATGAAGTGCGGCATTTCAGTCTGCGACTGTGTTGAGTGTTCTATCATACTCATTCCTTTTAATATGAATACATTTCGCTCTCAATAGAAATTAGTAACAATAAATAATGAAAATGGTTATGCGCATCATTATTACTTTGCTTTGTATAACATATTAAGTTAGATTGTTTATGATTACTGAAAAACAAATAGAATAGCATTAATAAAACGTTTAACGTTTTATTTTATAACTTTGTATGTTGGGGTTGGGGGGGGGGGTGGGTAAAGAATGAGAAATGGACATGACATGTCCGAGGAGGAAATTATACTTAGAAAATTTTATGAATTTCAACCATAAAATTTAACACGAAATATCTATTTTATTATGATTAAGATGCTCTTTAAAAATACATAATAGATAAATATAAGGTGATAATTTATGAAAATTCAAGCACAGCATCGTAAGAGAGATATTTTATAAAGTCATACATTTTAAAAATTTAAATACAAAATGACAATAAAAATAGTTGAAATGTAAAATGGCGTACTACTGATTTGGACTTATGAACATTTTTCATGCATTTTACTAAGAATTTGTAATTTGTTTGAACAATTTTTACAAACTTTTTGGCCTTATACATGAAATCGGATCTCAATGCTAATATATTACCATTATTATTATCTACTTCTCTATTCGGATAACTATTTCTCAATTTCAAGATATGTTTCGTTTTGCGATTTAAATCCTACATTAATAATCAGAAGAAAAAAAATTAATAAAAAAAGAAAGAAAAAAAAACGCCGGATGTTTATTTATACAGGTTAAGCGGCGTGAAGTTTCTCTTTGCACTTCCAGATTTGGCGAAAATCGCATTCTCTGGCGAAAAATTGTGAATTTGTTCTGCGTGCGCCAACAGTTCGGAGATACGCGTCCCGGTCGAAGCTGGCGGTCGCCTCCGATTACGAATCGTTTTTTCGTTAGACAATGGTCGATATTTTAATTAATATTTCCGCTAATTAGGGTCGCATCGTTTATCAAATTAGATAACCTAGATCTGCGATAAATTCTCTGTCCGACGGTACCTGTTCGAAGTCCGTGCGACCGTTAGCGGCCGAGCCTTTGCTGCTTCAAGCCGTTTCTCACAGACACACACACAGACATACGCGTACAGATTTTAATAATATAAGGAGATAAAATGATTTAAGTTTTGAAAGTAAAAGGATTTCAAATATATTAAAGGATTTCTAAATTTGGCAACAATGTTCAAAGTTCTGTAGAGCGTTAGGGCTGGTAAAGGTTTAACCTAGTGGTCGGCAACCTGCGGCTTGCGAGCCACACACAGATTTTTCGCCCCTTGAGATTTTAGCAAATGTCAACTTAGGAATACTCTAATTATGTTAATAAGGATGAATTAGCGAATATAAATTAGGTTAAAATGTTTTAGCTCCCAAAAGATATTTTAATCGTTGTATTGTTGACATTTGGCTTTGTTCAAAAATGAGGTTGCCGACTCTGGTTTAACACATTAACCTCCAAAACTGGAAAAAAAATGATTTTTTTTCCTAAATACAAACTGTAGAACTCATTATTTTGATCAAATATAACAATAATTTAAAATAAAATTATTAAAACTAGTCTTACCTTACTAAATACAGGGTATTATATTTGTACAACTTCAGCGGAAAAAGAGTATAGAATGACAGTAAATGCTTACGGAAATTTCCTTGAGGAAACATAAAACAGCAAAAATTAAAAATAACTTCAAATGCAATTATTTTATTATGAAACATTTTTTTTTTTTTTTTTTTTTTTTTTACAAGTTATGCAAATTTATTCAAATATGAAGATTTTCAAAAGTTTTGAATTGATTAGTGCTTCAAGTTTGAAATTTATTTTTAAATATAAAATTATTTTTCAGATCTTTTTTTTTTTTTTTTTCCCTAATAAAATAAACATCTATTTTTTCCTTACTTAAAAACAATACTTAATATAAAATGTATTTTTTAGTTAACTGTTAAACGCAATTACATCTGGTGCTGCGTAAACGCAACACCAGCGAAAAATGTGTTAATGCATTATGATTAGTTTTGTAGCAACATGTGTAGAGATAGAATATTTTATTGATTTTTTTATAACTCATTTTTATTTGTTTATTTAAATATTTAGCAAAGAATTAAGTTATTCTTAATTCATATAAACATATTTTCTAACAATTATTATTTGAATTCTTATAAAGAAATATATGAGGTTTAGTCTTGTACATTAAATAAAATTATTATTTATAAGTTAGTTTTATTTCATTTGATCTTTCCTTTTGCTAATAGCATGGTCTTTTCTTAGTTTTAGTAAGCTAAAGGGAGAGTAGATTTGGTAAAGTTGGCTAAATCTCACAAGATTTGCTAATTTTTTTAAAACAAAATGATCATTTATCTTATTTAATACCAATATAAATTTCTTATGATAAATTATGTTTTAATATATCATTAAATATTTGTATTACTATATATTTAAGTGGAACCACAATAAAAAGGTAGTGCAAGATAATTTGAAGTCTCCTGCTACTCAATTCTGCTCTCTCTGCTGGCAAGACAAAAAGACATACCATTGAAATATATTTGTTTACTTCATAATCTAGTTATAATATGTATAAAAATGGCTGTGATTGTGAGTGCACCCGTTTCAGCCAATGCAAGGCTTCTTTTAGAAAAACGTAAAATTTTCCATATAGTCAAGGATTCTTGTTAGAGCTAATAAAACGCATTTATACAGTCATAGAAGGAACTCACTTTTATCTCAGTTGTTATTATTTAAAGTATAAGCTTGTGTGCGTGTGTGCCAGTGTGTGTGTTGTCTGCTGAAGCATTGAAAGTAAATTTAAAAAAAAATTTGAATGAACATATTTACATAAAAAAGGGGATTTTAACTCTTTCGCGACCGCATGTTTTTCTCTTTTTGACAGTGAGCTCCTCCTGCGGGCGTTATTTTTTTACTTTACGTTATTTTCACTCCATGTTTTCTGTATTCTTATTTATAATATAAATGAATATAATTTACAATTATAATCTTTTTTATCAAAGTATTTGAATCCATAATGCATTGGTTGCACAATTGTGAATATTGGTTATATTGTTGAGAATTAATATAACCTATATAACCTAAAGGAACGCGCACTGGCGGAGTTACAGACTTTCAAATGACGTGAATTCACGTCAGTGGTCGCGAAAGAAGTAAGATTTAAATATTTTGCTGTAATTTTTAGAAAAAAAAAGACACATAAGACTGGGAAACAAATTTAGAAATGTATAATATCCATCTCTGAAATGAATGATGAAACATAGCTTCATCATTCACTTCAGAGATGATGCTTATACGATGAAACACAGATTCCTCATATAACCAGTGTTGCAAGACTCTGCTATTTTTATTTTTATTTTTTTATTTTTTAACTAATCACCAATAATTTTTAGAAGTGATAATATACATATATTATATAAACTAGCTGATTGTTCGATTTATCTATTATATATATCATTAATCACACTGCATATAATAGCAGAAAACATTGCGGAATTAAAACAAACACAGTTATTAAATTAATATAATTCAGAATTAGAAATGCATAGTGGAATGTGGATTGACAGAAATGCAATCTTGGAGAAACTTATAACGGCATATTTCTTTCCCAAGCCAAATATCCTTTCAGATAAGAATGATTGGATAGTATGCAGAATAGGAAGACCATAATTATGATATTTGCTGAAGTTTCGAAGGACAGTAATGGCGTTTCAGTATGGAAATATACCGTTTGTTTAGAGAATACTGTTTTTAACAGGAGATTATATATAATAAATATAAAAATAAGAAATTCTTTCAAGCTTTAAATTTTAGGATTGCTGTTTAATTACTATTAATTACTATTAGATTAATTACTATTATTTTTTTATTTATGATTAACTTTAATATTAGACGTTATTACCATTATTAACCTAGGTATAATATTTCTGGTAGGAAATAGGGGTGATAAAATATATAAAGTTAGTAAAATCAATTCTATATTGCTAGATAATAAATCACTAGATAACAAATAATCATAAAACTATCACTAAAAAATTATCAATTACGGATTTTAGCTTAAAAAAGATAGTAATAATATTGTAAGAAAAACTTAATAATAAAATAATCCCTTCCTTATAGGTTAAAATATTTTCTTCATTTATAACAGTTAGTTAAATAATTTTTTTCTTACTAATGGAATATTATTTTTATATAAAATAATCTTAATTCATTTTCATTTTAGCAAAGGATTTATGGTCTTAAAACCATACAGGATATTTGTCATTAATGTGATTTCTGAAAGCTTTTGAATGCCATAAGACAATACTTTCAAGTACCATCAATAAATCTCGATATAAATAATTCAATTTTTTTTTCTTTTTTTTTTTTTTTAAATAAGCAATCACTGCTGACATTGGTCATAAAACTATGAGATCATAAAAATCCCATAAAATAAGAAAGCTTTAGAGAGACATATGAATAGGTTTATTATATTTTTAAAGCTATTGATCTTCATTTATAAATGTAAGTCCTACGAAATATAATGTTTATATTTTGATTATATAAAAATAATAATATGTCTCATTATTTGAGTATTTTCCATATAGAAATATTAGATACCAATTGTTGCATAAAAAATTGTATCTCTGTCATACTAAGTAAAAAATTAATGCCTGTTTTTTTAATGAATCGTTTCAGAAGGATGCTGAAAGACGAGCTTATTGTCTTAATTAAACAAACATTCTTCTTTACTTTCACTACTGCTTATTTTCTTTTTGTTACCTTTATATATAATATAAAATGTATTGGTTTTTGGTCATATTTTCAAATCGGAGTTTTTGATAAATTTGCACGTTTATAGGTGCCCTAAATCCCGAATTCAGATTTTTAGCGAACGGTCTGTGTGTGTGTATGTCTGTTGTCAGCTTATCTCAAGAGCAAATAACAGCTACAATTTCAAATTTGGCATTTTAAATGCGACTAAACGGTACAAGCTAAACTTACTAAACTTTACAAGTGTTCATAATAGTCCCTTTCAACATTAATGGACTTTTGTAGATAATTTTTCCAAAAATCAAATGATTCATTCATTTCTTGAAATCGATGAAATATTGGCTTGTATAGCCTCATTTGTCTCGTCATCGGAATGCAAATTAAAACCATGCAAATCTTCTTTTGAATGAAAAATAGACAAAAGTCACACTTAGCATGATTGTTGGCGGGGGGGATAAGATAAATATTTAATCACTTAACTGTTTTTTTTTTCAAGATATTCAACTGTCTAACCTTCTCTTTTGATGAGATGCATTTTAATAGTTAAACAGAAGTCCCCTTACATTCACTTCTTTAAGAAATTCTGAAAGACACTTAGTGGTACGCCATTTAACTGAAACTGTCTCTAATTCTTCCTACATAATCCAGTATTATGTACATTTGAAATTGCATGAAAGATTTGAAGATATTGTCAACTGTACAGAAAAAGAAAACAAAAGAATAAATAAATAATACTGAATAAATTTGCGCAAAATGTGTGTTTCGTACATATTTAACAATAAAAAACAATATTTTTCATCACAAACGCTCTTAAAAATGTATTTTAAAAGTTTTTCTTTTGAAATAAGGGAGTTTGAAAATATAAAGGTCGTGTTTTCTTATGTTGATGATTTTATGCTATTTAAAAACAATGCACGCTTATCCCTCTTTAAAAAAATGTATACAATATATACATATATATGTATATATATATATATACACTGGTTCTCATAATTATAACGACAACCATTTTTCTATATTAGCTAGACTTGAACACTATTATTTAAAAATATATTTTTTTTTTATTAAATTGAATTTCATTAATAGACTATATTTAGAAAAGATTTTCTATTTGTCTATCTTACAAAACTTTAAATACGGTCAAAAAGATAATTTTGCAGGTGTTCACAATTATAAGGACAGCTCGAATCTTAGAATTTTTTTTTTTAGTTATTCTTTAAATTAATGTTTTATGGGGTCTCTTTTTAGGGTGAAACAGTCAGACATTCTCTCAGGTATACATATATAATTTTTTTTAATATTCAGTTTCAATACCATTTCATACAGCATAGATGATATTCTAAATACATTTAAACTATTTAAAATTGCTTTGCACTTGCATGCACTTTTCTAATATGATAAGTTAAGTTTCTTTTTCAACTTTTAGACCACGGGAAAGGCAATAATACAGAAGTTTCTTTCTTTAAACTACTAATGCTCTCGAAGTAGAGCAAAAATCTAAGTTTTATTGAAAAAAATATTATTACACCCCCCCACCCCCCACCCCCCCCAAAAAAAAAATCTAATAAAAATCTGACAATTCCACGCATAAAATTTAAGGATATTCTCTTGATGTTCATAATAATAAAAAAAAATTACTAAATTCATTCTGCGTTCAGTAGAAACAGCTCCCCAGATCCCCACAGATTCACCTTTAAAATAGCCGATTCATATCTGCCTTTAAAAAATCTGCTCTACCTTTCGCTATCTTTAGATCGTGCCAGTAACTGTTAAAACCATTTGGTTAATCAAGAATAAAATGTTTTTCACCCGAAAATGCAACATTTTACCATTTAATATTGTCTTTGTTCAACTTTAACACAGACGTTCTTTCCCCTATTAGATGCGTATTGATTATTACAGGTTTGTATTAATTTTAACATATTATTAGTTATTTAAAACATGCATAAATGTGGACCCCAACCTTTCGTTAAAAATTACGAGCAAATTCAGCAGCAGTCTTTATGAGTAGAACAGTAAGAGGAATTATGAGTCTTCGATCTCTGTAAAACAACTCTGATTTTGCATCAGATCTCTCTCCTATCGAACCAGCAGGTCAACGTTTGATCACATTTCCTTCAGCAATTTTAGATCTTCGAATTTCATTAGAAATTCGGCTGACTGAAATTATCCTTCCACTTAAAAAACACATTTATCATACTTCACTACATTAATGTTCTATTTTTCGAGGAATTATCAGTAATGTCCGTCCAAGAAAAATTGAAGGCTTATATAAGGATTAATCTAGCCCAGTAGTTAACAAATTCGCAAGTCAACTTTAATTTATCAGCTAGTAAGTTAAATAAAATGAAAAAATCTTGATTGTCCCTATAATTATGAACATCTAAAAACGCGGAGAAAAAAAATATTTTGCATTATTTTTTTATTAATTTTGTTTAGTATTAAAGAAACTATAGCAGTTTTCGTTTTTAGAATACTAGATTTATTAAGTGCACTTCGTATAATCTTGTTTACAATTATTATTACATTAGTTATTTCAAAATATAAAGTGTCCTTATAAATATGAGAAGGAGTGTATATAATTTTAATATAATGAATATATTATATTATATTTATAATTTGTATTTAATGTTAAAAGCATTTTAATGCATAAATAGACGCTTTGCCACCCAGTTATGCCAACATTATATACGAATAATAATTTTTTTTTTACTTTCTCTTACCCATAAGGTAGAGAAAGTATTGTTTTTGGGTGAAATTTTCGAACGCGAGATTTTGTTATATTTACACGTTTTGAGGTCCCCTGAATAAGAAAATCATGTTTTTAGCAAATGGTCTTTGTGTGTGTGTCTGCGTGTGTCTGTCTGTTATCAGCATATCTCAAAAACAAATTATGGTAGAAAGTTCAAACTTGGTATTCTAAATGTGTATCATATAAGGATGCTACAGTAAGCGTTTCGTTAAGTTCAAGCAAATGGTTCGTGTACAGGGACAATCAAAAGAATTTTAATACATCACGTCTATGGGGGAAATTTCAGGTAAGTAGAGTTTAACGTCTATAGATTGCACTAAACCAAATTAATCGAATATATATTTTTTGTAATAGAGATAGTTAACTGGAAAAAAAATGTGTATGTAGGAGCCGCGGAAATCCCCCTCGAGGGGAGTAAATTTTCATGATGGGTATCTTTCAAAAGAGGTTCGCTTTAAACGAATAGCTCGCTTTAAACGATACCTTTAAAACGAATGGTTGAACCATCGATCTGCGATAATTTAAAACAATGTTATCGATTTTCTTTTACTTTTAACGAAAAAAAAAAAAAAAAAAAAAAACTTTAAAAAAAAATCGTTTTTTTTTTTTTTTTTTTTTTTTTTTTTTTTTTTTTTAAATATTGAGAATACAATGGACTTTTTTTGGATATTTGGTGTTATACCACTTCTCTAATATGGAAATCGTCTGCATTATTATAAAAGATAATTTTTTCAAATAATAATTTTAATAAGTTATTTTTAAAAAACAGAATTATTTTTTAATAACCGAATTAAATTCTATATAAATGTAGGTGCATTAATGAAACGAGGAGTTGAGGGGGCCGGTAGCCCCCCTCACACAGTATTAATTATCATATAAAACTCTCCAGAAGCCTAATATGAATTGTTTAACACAAGTTTACGTAACAATACTCGTTATCTTACCTTTTAATCTGCAACCTGTATTTATAGTAATAAATTTCAGGGTAAGAGAAAGTCGTGTGAGTGACACACCAGATTATTTCTTTACTTGCTGGAAATTGTACTTCTTAAATCAATTATTATCCTAAAGCATATTTTTATCAAAGCTAAAAATTAGTTTTAAAGTTTAAATTCCTCATTAAATTCCATTTCGAAAATGATTGTAAAAATATAAACTTTGTGATATTGAACCATGGTCATAATTTACAGAATTATTTAAAAACTGAGCATGTAATAAAATTATAATTAAAAATGTATATAACATACTGTATTTTTTTTATTTTTATCGCCAGTAGTCATAGAATTACATTTTCTTCAATTTTTACAATATGTATACGTGTAAACTTACTAATTAATATTCAGTAATATTGTTAATCCTGCCTATTTTATTACGCCAGAATTTTTTAACAGTATTTTTCTTCTTTTTAAATTGTAATTACAGTTGGAGAATATTACTCTAAATAAATATTCTTGAGGCAAAAGTGACGGGACTAATATTACTACAGAATATTAATTAGTATTTTGACGGGTATGCAATGAGAATACCAGCTAACCATCTCATTAATAAGCGTAAATTTGCTAACGCCCTTGAAATAACGCTCCTATTTTCTTAAGAAAAAAAGAGTCCTTTTCTTTTCTTTCCAAATGTTGTTATGATTACATAAGAATAAAATTATTCTAAAAAATGACTGGTGTAAAAAAAAAGGCATCCACTGTAAATTTCATGCTTCATAATGATATGGTTGGAAGATATGAATATGCATCATAATTTGGACATTAGCTTATCAATTGCGACCGGAAATATTATTTATTATATTCATTTAATTAAAATATAAAACAAAAATAATCGTTCAATTTTTCCATCTCGGACACTGTTCACGTAACTGAGCTGTTTGGTACGATGGCTTAGGTGAATTAACAATAATCGAAACTTGTGTGGCCGTAGACCACTTCTTTTAGATTATTATTTACGGATAATTTTGACAGCTTTAATTTCAACGCCTTAAGTTTTCCCACAGAGTTGATTACATGGAAAAACGATGCCACTCAAATTGGACTGCAGATTAACAGATCATTTGTGTAAAGGTGAAAGTCCAAGTGTAGCGTTTGTATTATGGAATGCGAAAAATGTATAATAGAACGCAAAATATGTCTCGAAGAAATTCCAAATGAAATTTAAGATTGATAACTCCCTTAACCTTTTGCGGCGCAAATTAATTCGGATCATTTAAATCGCACTGCCACCGGAATTCACAAACAAATTTAAGGTTAAAAATATGGCCTTTACTGCTACGTTAAAAAAAAAAAAAATCTGGATGAATATTTGCAGCTGGAGCTTGATATTTAATTTCGTTCACGCAGCGAGGACAACCCGTTGCGTAGGGTTAAAGTTCCCTTTGAAAACATGTTATTGGGACACTCTTCAGTGTTGAAAAATGACTTTTTATTAAAATTATGTGCTTGAACGGTATGTACAGCAGTGTTGCCAGATCTGTGGATATATATATTTTTTCAATAATAATCAGTAGTTTTGAAATGCGATATGTGATCAGTGTTGCAGTATTTTGCTATTTTTTATTCGATAGTCACCAATAACTTTGAGAAATGGTATTTAATATACATAATAGACGACTAGACTGTCTTTTCGTGCAATTTGGCAATCATTCCATTGTAATCTAGTGGTGGAAATTGAATTAGAAAAAAAAAAAATCCGCAAAAACTGACAACATCGCACGCGATATATATTAGACTATCAATCATCGAAGTGATTAGACAAACATTACAATTAAAAATAATTGATGGCTATTAAATAATATATCCGCTAGACCTGGCAACATTGATGTACAGGGATCGTACACCCCGCTTTTTTTTTTTTTTTTTTTTTTTTTGTCAATTGACTTTCAATGTTAAGAGATTTTTGCATTTTCCCAACCACTAATTTCATCGAGTAATTTTCATGTCTTTGTTTAATCTTTATAGCAATGTATCATGATTAAATAGAACAGGTGTGATTGCATTTTTTAAAAAAAGTAGTAGCAATAAATGTGGAAATTTCTCATTCCTGAGAATGTCCTCAAAAATAGGCGGATATGTAAAGGCATACACTTATACGCATTTTAGGTCAGGAACATTTATTATAACTTTATTATTATTAGTATTATTAAATTTTTAGTTTGTAAATAAAGTTTTGTATGCTTTGCAATATGTTGCCCTTTGTTAATTTCATTAAAGCCTATTAATTATGTTATAGTTTATGTATTTTTGTCAATTTTTAAGAGAGTTATACGCTGTCAAAATCACAGGATGCTAATTTTAAATGAGTATGAGAGACTTTAAATCATATCTCCCTGAAAAAAAACTTCATTTCTTTCCCCCTTCCCTTTCTTTTTCCTTTTAATTTTAATGAATTAAGTAATTAATTTATTTATTTTGAGAAAGAGTTAGAAGACCCAAACATATTCCATGCATATTTTTGATTTTAAAACATATTTTTAATCATGAAAATTATTAATATCCCAAAAATTTATGAAAAATAAACTATATTATTTTTCATACGAATAGAATAAGCATCACAAGAAGCAGGAGTTTTCAAGTCTACAACCACCTACCTCCTTTTTTTTTTTTTTTTTTCAGTTTCTTATTGTTCTCTCAGTATCGTTTCGATGTGTAGCATAGAAATTATCTTATTTTTGTAAAATTAACGCAGTGCAGGCGTGAGATTGTGAGAGAATTCAAAAGAAATTAACCCCCGCTTTCTGTGTTTCTGAAAAAAAAAAAAAGAAGAAGAAGAAGAAGGGATGTATATATATATATATATATATATTCACTCTATATGTGACGCGGGAATGCATAAACTATAATTACTTTAAAGTATCGAATGCTGACGACAAAATGTAAACGATTTAATCACTTTTTTTTTCTTTTAATAACGTAAAAACGTAAATGTGCGCTTACATTACAAAATATATTCGATGTAATAAAAGTCATTTTTTTTTTTTAATATTAAATGACATTTCCTAGTTTTTAACCGATAATATTTTTAATTTTGTTTTCTATATTTTTGTATTTTAATGTTGTAGGTTTCATACACACCTCAAGATAAGTATAACGTTTTAGAACACGCGTTAAGACGGGACTCGCTGTTTCTATGCGTTCGGTAATAGATTAATAGTTTATTACTGATATTTATTTATTTATTTATTTTATTACTATTATTTTTTTGTTTATTTTTCGTAATCCATATTTTCATATTTGATTACTGTAAGTTTTGTAAAATTAAAGTTTTTTTTTTTTTTTTTTTTTTTTTTTTTTTTTTATCGTATGGAGATTTACATTTTTATTACATGTTTTTTGTATTGAATCAGTAGTCGGGCATTTGTTGCCGGCATGAACTATTATCGTAAGAAAAGCACAATACCACTTATATCTGATTATTTCTAATCACGGCACAAAATTATAAATTATTACAGACAACTACTTAAAAATAATGACACTTTTCAGCTTTAATGATTTAGATAATAATCTTATACACAGCATACATAGGATTGATTTAGTTATTTAGTTAATTTTAGATAAAAGCAAAGCACAATATTTTCATACTCGCCAACCTAACCAGGAAGATTGTTAGTTCCCGCCCCTTTATGTACACCACTTAATTTTTACAGTAATTCTCTACAATTACATTTACGATTAAATAAGAAGAAAAGTGCTCTAAAACAAGACAGATGTGAAAAAATAGGCTGTAAGGGGCGGACTAACAATCTTCCGGGTTAGATTGGCAAGAATGTATTTTTATAATTTATCTTAATATTTTTTTATATTTATGATTTTCAACCATTTTTTTCGGTTAAAATCTTATTGAATTATTTACTTTGTATGTCAGTCCATAATTTATTTTATCGAAATCTATGGACGGATCCCCAATTCTTTTATGCTTGGAATTCAATTAAGGAATTATTAAACCTATATAAATATAACTTTTTTTTTTTTTTTTTTGAAAACTGCCGTGATCTCAGAAATTTGATTATAAATTCAAATTTGTGTGTTACCTTCTGGAAAAAAAAAACTGATGCAAGTTCTAATATGAAGATGACCCATTTAAAAATTCAACCATAGCACTAATAACTAGACCAAAATATCGACACCAACTGCATATCCACATACTTGCCAACCATCTCATTATGAACCGTATAATTTTTAGTACCCGCCTTTTTTTTTCACACCAATATTTTTTTAGAGTAATTTTAGTCTTATTTAATCCTAACAACATTTGGAGAGATTAACTCTAAAATTATAGTGGTGTGAGAAATGGGGCGTTTTTTTAGGGGGTGTTAACAATTGTACGGTTATTAATAAGATGGTTGGCAAGTATGTATCCATACGGTGATTTGGGGCAAAACTAATCGGGGGAAGGGAGAGGTTTAATGACTGTAGCATTCATTTTACTGTCGTGTTATTATTTCACTGCAGTTTTAGTAATCCCGTTACGTAAATGGATTATATATTATCAGAGAAAAATAACAAAGGATTATATATGTATATTTTAAGTTTACAAATTACTTTTCTATACCTTAATACACTTTGGTAATTTCTTATGTAAATAACAACATAAACAGAAAAATTAGACTTAATAGGTACTTTAGAATTTTTTTTTTTTTTTTTTTTTTTTTTTTTACCTCACTATATCATTTATTGAAAAATATCATTCATAAAGCAAACTTTTAATTTTTAACACATTGAAATATTTTGTATACTTTGATATATTTTCTAAGTTGTAGAATTTCATACTCGAAAGAGGATTAAATCGTTTTTCAAAGTTGTTGTTCTTTAAAAATATTTTTCAAATAGAAATAATTTTTAAATCGAAAATTCTAAGAGTATGTCAATTACAAAGCCTTCCATTTTTTTTTTTTTTTTTTCTTTTCCCCATTGCTTCTTTTTTAGTAATAATAGTAATAATGATAACAGGGTTCTTACAGGCGACTTTTTTATATTAGTTTCGTAGTATTATTTCCAAAAATTAAAATTAAAAATATATTTTCTGATTCGCAGGTGCATCTGCTTTTTGCCTGCATAAATTCAGTATAAATCGTATGTTATAGAAAGAATGGTACGTTATGAAAAGAATCGTGAAAAAAAAAAAATAATAATAATCGCTTGTGGAAGTCTTGTAATAATAATAAAATTATATTTTTAGTTTTTTTTCTTTTTCTTTCTTTTTTTTCTGATGACGTGGCGCATATGCCACAAGGATTGGCCGGGAGGGTGGGGTGTCTCCGAATTGGTGACCATTTGTGAAGGGGCACCCAGGGATGGAACACGGGCGCAGAATTCATACCACTATCAATGTAAGAAAATTTTCTACTTCTTAAATCAACGATATTATAGGTAGAGAAATTTCTTAAACGGATTCCGGTATGAATTCTGCGCCCGTGTTCCATCCCTGGGCACCCAATGGGTGGTCATCGTTGCCCCTAACAGGGGCAACACATCCATGCCTTCACCGGGATTTGAACCCAGGCCCAACCGTGTAGGAGTCACGGATGCTAACTTCTACTTCGTCTATTTTGAAAAAAAAAAAAAAAAAAATCATTGAAAATAATTATTGAATTTTGTTCAGGTATTCTTCAACCACATTTATTGAAACCATGGAAGTCTGCGCAATCACTGACGCAACGAGTCCAGTGTTAAAATAAGGGTAATAGTCATCTGGTTAAGAGAAAATAAATGAGCGTCGAAGGGCTGGGTTTTTGTCAAATTCCAACCTGATGGTCAATTTTGCACCCCTCCAAGCCTTTGGACTCGTCCTTACAGCTAATCTCATGAAACGTGGTTATACTATATTTACTAATGAAGATAAATAAAAGTTTACAGAAATTTTTTAAACTATAAATAAAGGAATTCCATCTTAACAATTGATTGGGTTACTGGACTAAATTAATATTAAATTAATATTAAATTAAAATTTAATTTTACTTTGAGTAAGAGAGAGAAATAAAAGTAATAGACATTCTGCTATGTTTTGATCCCTAAACCATAAGCAAATTTTTTTATATATATAAATTATTGTTCAATGTTGGACACAAATACTTTAAAACCATAAGAATTAATTTTAGAAGAGGCTCAGTAAAATGACATATATAAATTTTATGCAAAAATACTAGCAGAAAATTTTTCAAAAGATTTAATTTAATAAATTGCATGAGGTCTGTAATTGGAAACAAAACACTTTAGATTAGCTTTAGATCAGTAGCTTCAGACATTTTAGAGCAGTGAGTTTATTTGTAGACGCATCTTGCACAAAATCTACTGGTGTAAAATTATTTATTTTTATTTGCTATTAAAAAAAAAAAAAAAGTAAATAAATAACAACACAGATCTGCAAAAATAATAGTAAAAATTTAATTTGATAATTAAAGCTGATACATATATTTTTTGATTATTGAAACCGAAAATTAAACTAGTTTTTTTCTATCATGCATTATTTTCAGTCAATACAGGGTGTCTACTAACACCCGGTATAATTTATTTATTTTCGTTAGTTTCTAGTATGTTTCCATAATTATTTATAATGAATCATGGAAACATGATATAAAAGTTACCATATTATTATACTGATGGAACAGTTACGGAAGAAATCGTTTCGTTAGGTACACTGTATTGACTAAAATCTGTACGTGATCGAGAAAAACTAACTTCAGTTTCAGTTACAGCACGTCAAAAAAAAAAAAAAAAAAAAAAAAAAAACATAATGATCTGCGAAAATTCTCAGATCAAAATCTTAGATGAGGCCTGTGTAATATACTTAAAACATATTAAATAAAAATAATTCTTCTTTATAAAAATAGTGATACATCATAAAATATCATATAACATTAACTTCGAAAGATTTGTTCAATACATTCTCAATAATAATAATAATAAGAAGAAGAAGAAGAAGAAGAATGTTGTTCTTTGTCATGATTTTTCTTATCACAGTATTTCATTGACCTAAGTGGATTATTTTGTCAGACTTGAATCAAGATTGAAAAAAATAGTAAAGGGTTATGGATTTATTTTATGATTTTAAATTATTTCTTCATAAAATAAAAATTATTACATAATTAAACAAAAAAGAAAAACATAAACTTAAAAAAATAAGAAAAACGTTATGAGTGCTCTAGATTGAACGGATCTTACATTCATAATTTATTTAGAAAAGACATTACAAGAGAAAACTTTCAATAATTTATCTTTTATCGTTCATTACACGTTTTATTTTAAAATTTTCTATACTAATTCTAAAATTCGTTAATAGAAACATAAGTGCTTATAAATAAGCGAAAACAAATAAAGTAAAGCTTTTAACTTTCGAGAAATTTTTATTTTGGATATTTAGCTTTTGATATTACCCTGTTAAGTTTCGTCAAGTTTTGTAATAAAACCTTTGCTCGTGTAATATAATTTCGTTTCTACGGTCAAGGTGCAAAAATCAAGGAATTTATTCAATACCCATCAGTGAATTTTAAACATAAAGATTTTTAAATAAATTCAAAATTTATAAAGCAATTTCCTATAGCAACATTGATTCTTATAATTATTGATCGCAGTTCAATAAAATTCTGTTATATTTCTATATTCTATTTTTCTTTTGACAACACTGTGAGTGCTTTAGAGGGTATGCACCGGCAAATGGTTAATCTCTAATCTTAAAGTAATTTTCCTACCTCTAAGATTTTACACTAAATGAAAAGTTAAATACAAAACATTACCATTTGTTTATAATATCTCAGAATTACTCTTAAGAATCAGAAGTTACATAAGACTTAAAGTTCGAGGTAAAGCAGTTAATTTCCATGAATAAAGCATATTTTCTTTCAAAGTAACATTACTCGAAGCTATCGAATGTTTGGTAGTTCTATGGCTTTGAGCACCATGGTTGTAAATACACGTCGGCTAATTAATAAAAATGGACACTCATCAGTGCGATCAGTATTCGTTTTGGATCAAAATGCCGTGCCATGATTATACAGTGATATTACACCATCCTATTTGCATTCAAATTCAAGGTATAAGTATTTCCATTTCTCGTGACTCCTGGAAACAAACAAAAGAAAAGTGTGTTAAAGAACAAAATAATAAAAAAAGGTGCATAAATTAACATAATAGTTCAGGTAACAAATATTTTGGTAATTACTAAATAAAGTTATTACAATACATATAAGGTAATAAATAAATGAAAAAAATATATTACAGGGTGTCGACAGTTGAATTTTTTCCCCTAATTTTTCCCCCCGTATTTTTCTTTCAAAATTTTTAGTACTAAGTTTGCACGATCAGTTAAGTACAGTATTATTATACAAATATACTGGTGAAAGATTCAGAAAAAATAAAATCCGATTGTCTATATCCTGTACTAGTAAAATTGGACACCAAAAATGACAATTTATTATTAAAACTACCGAAAATGCAGCCATTTACGCAATACAAAAGTACTTATTGAGGGCCATTTTATTTTTGAATAGAAGGAAAGATCACAAACGAAAGTTTGTAGAAAACGCTTCTAGTTGTTGCTGCATTAAGTATTTCAAACATGACCTGCACCAGATTTGTTACTTTTATCTCCATCTGAACAATTGTTACCCATAACCACCGTACTAACATAAGAATATTCTTGTTGATTTATATAAACATTTTTCTACTGCATTACGTGTAAAGAAATTAATATTTATATGTATATATACATGTTATAACCACAATACCATTTATAGAATACATATTAATGTATTAAGCATTTACCATTCGTTTATAGAAACATACACGTTCTTTTTAAGTATTGATACGCATTTTTTTTTTTTTTTTTACTATATGCTACGTATAAAGTTTTACGACAATGTATGGACTATTTTAAATTTGTTCAATATATATTTATATATATTAATGATATAATTGATAAAAAGGCTCTTTTTAATTATATCATATCATGTTGGTTCAGGAAAGTACAGTTCCTGTATATCAGGAAAATTTGAAGGACTGATAAAAGCTTTATTTTACTCGTAAGGCAATATGTATGACCTTCAATATGTATGGCAATATTTATGCAATATGTATGATACATATATGACCATCGAAATGATCATAGTTGCCAGAGTTTACGATTTTTTCATAGAACAATATTTTATACATTATATTCTATTTAATGAAATTTCCGGATCCTGTTTACTGAAATGAATGGATCAGACCCACTTTTGCCGGACGAACTATGGCAAACCTTTCTCAGAAAAAGGGGCGGATACTAATAATTTTACGGAATATTGATTGGATAGTTGGCAGGTATAAAAACATACTAAGTTTATTAAGGATATCTGAATAATCAAGATTGAGTTTATTGAGGATATCTAAGTATCTTAATGTTCTTCGAAGTTTATATATATATGTATATATATATATACAAGTGTTATTTTTTCTTTAAATACCTAAATTTCAGTTTTTTATGTGGTACGTATTTAATTTAAAAAGCACAAAAATCCAAAAATTAAGCAAATGAAGACTGCTGTACCGGATATATTAGGTATAAGGAAAATCATGCCATATCAATGGTATTTACTTACTACATACAAATAATAACTTTTTACATCACATATGTTAGACAAAATATTATTTTGTTGTTTAATCTTCAGACATAGAATGATTGCTACGGTGACATGTTTTGACTTACTAATATCAAGATTTTCATTTTATTTTTATTTTTTAAGACTGTAAATGTGATAGCGGAAAGTCACTAAAAAAGTTTTACGGATACCGATATTTCTTGAATAATTTTTAAAAACTTATTAACACTATATAATGTTTTGCGAATGTAAGTACAGAAAACAAGGTGTTGAACGATGGAAAGAAAAAAAAAGCATCAAAACTTTTTTTAATTATAAATTTCCTATATTTTCTTTTTCTTTTGAAACCTTATACCAAAGAAAATAAATCTTCTAAAATTTAAATGCAACAAAATTAGAAAATATTTTTCATGAAATTACAGTACTTATATTTGACGGATACATATATTTCAACGGAATGCATATATTATGTTAAATATTTAACTGTATGAATTTTAATTCAAACTATTTTATAAACAATATCTAAATTTTAAACATATAAATAAATATTTAAACAATTTGTGAATACCTCGTGGCCTAAAGTGTACATTATTATAAAATGAACGTTATAAACTATAAGTATACAATGAAAATTTAACTGTATTATCATGTTAAACTTCTCTTTTTTCAAAGCTTTATTTTGATTCACTTACGTAACATCTAACAAACTAAAATTTAAAGTTGATTTAGGCAGGACAATATGTGCAAAAAATACTATTGATGCGTAAATTTTTTATTAATATGCGATTTTAATACATAATTTAAAAGTTAATTAAAACAATGATAACATTGTACTTTATAAAGATTTTTTTTAAAAACGAAACATAAACAAAGTATTGCGAATTTAAAGATTCTTTTCTCTCTTAAAACTATGTGTATTAAAATACTTTAGATTTTGTATACGAGTCGAAAATGAACATAGCCTGAGATGAACAACAACACAAGCTAAAATATTACAACACGTAAATAAGCATTATTTGCAAAGTAAAAAAAATCAGTAATAACAAAAATTAATCATCATAAATTTCACGAGATGAAATGCGTACATAGGTTTATTCACTCTTGTATATTCTCCTCCTTTTTTCAGGACACTGTAAGGAATACAAATTTAAAACAACATTTATTTCTATCAGTATTTTTTATATAACACATATTGTGAGGGAAACTAGTGGTGGCAGAAGCAACGAAAATATCTCATTCCTGAAAGCGTCCTACGAAACGGGCGATCAGTACGACACTGTACATAATACTGAAAGATATATTTTCAATACATATTGATTTTTATTAATGCTGAATTGCAAAAAGATGTTACTATTGAACGAGAAGAATGCACACGATGATATAATTTCAGAGGGATTTTACATTCTCAAATTTCACTGGTTCTTCATCGGAGACTACAAAATGTATACATGCGCTCGTTTATTGAATGTATTTCTCACACACCTTTACAGAAACACCGCAGTCGTACTTTGGATTTTTTGCAAATAATTTGCTAATCTATTGCTGAATTGAAAGACCATCGCTTCTCTATGTAATCGATTTTGTAGGAAACTTATATCTAAGCGAAATAAAGATGTTAATCCTTTCTGCAATTATCAGAATGAGTGGAACATATATTAGACCTTTGCGGCGCAAGACAATTTGAAACATTTAAATTATACTGCCACCGGAATGTATGATCTAAATTAAACTAAAAGAAATTTAAAAAAAAACGGCCTTTTCTGATATGTTATAAACGTGAAATTTTGCTAAAAAATTTTCGGGATGAATTTTTGCAGCTGGATCTTAAATTTTGCGTCCTCGCAGCGAGGACAGCGCGCGTTAAGGGGTTAACACTGCCTCAAGAGAGTTGGTCAGTAATCCTTGTCTTTTCCAATTTCACCTAAGCTATTGTTTCAAACAACTTAGCAGCATGAATTTTTGCACATTTTCAGAAAAAAGACATAGCTTTTATTGATTTAAAATAATTTTCAAATAATATTTCCGGTGGCAATTGATATTAAATTTTTAAATTAAAATGCATATTAAAAAAACTGAAGAAAATGAAATTCTCAGACGATTGTCGAGAAAATTAATATTTTCATTATGATTTAATATAATAAATTTATACTATATTTCTTAAGATATTACATATTTATAATCTAAATAATACACTAAATTAGCTTGATGTTTCAATATCGCAGTGTAGCTGGGAATCGTACAACATTTGTATATAGTTTTACAATTATAATAAAAATGGAATTTATTAACAAATGTAAATTTTATAACTCACTTTGAGTTTTAGAACAAAAATGCGTTAGAATAATAAATAATTTAAGAATAGTGATTTTCTGCAGACCAATAAAGAAATGAAAATATATTGTGTGAGTGCGAAAGTTCTACCCGTTTTTGGATATGCAAATTTGCAATGGAATTGACGCCACACATGACAGTGTAATGACGCATATCGTCAGACAATTAAACGTATGGGTGCCTCACATATAAATACATCGTGTCTCACAAAGTTAATCATCTAAAAAAAAAAAAAAAAAAAAAAAAAAAAATCAGAGGATGTAACATGGAAAGCGAGAAAGAGCATATAAGACATTGTTTGTTATACAAGTTCGATAAAAATACTACGGCAGCCGCAGCATATCGCAATGTTTGCCCAGTTTATGGGGAGGATCCAATAGACGAAAGCGCATGTCGTCGATGGTTCCGTAAATTTAGGGAAGGAGACAGAAGTTGCCAAGATCAGGCTGGGAGTGGATGGCCATCACACGTTGGAGACGACGATATTGACCTAGCCATAAGAAACAATCCGAACCCAACCGTGCAAGAATTAGCGGAGAACTTCAACGTACACCGGACAACAGTCGAGAGACGGCTAGTTAAGTTGGATCGTTAGGTTCCACATAACCTGACAGCTAATCAACGGGATGACCGAATCGCCATGTTTGTTTCCTTGCTTTCCCGGTATAAAAATGATCCATTCTTGACACGAATTGTGACAGGAGATGAGAAGTAGGTTATGTACCGTAATGTAAAGTGTCGTAGGACTGTGTGTCGCCCTTCTTTTCCGGCTGCATCGACTTCGAAAGCTGAACTTCCTCCCAAGAAGGTGTTATCAATTGTTTAATAATTTAATAAAAAAGACAATTTATAACTAATATTAAATTATAACCTTCTTGGTATAGTAACAATGAATCATATGAAATGGAGTATAGTAAAATAAAGAGAAAATTAAAGATAAAATTAATATAGAAGACAATCTTAGTCAGAGTTGAAATTAATTCAAGCAAATCATATTTTGTTCCTCACATGAACTTAATGTGTGCTCACATTTTGCATATTAAGCATCCTCTGCCACGGAAGACATTCATTGATGGACACTCATTGATGAGAAATTTCTGCTTTAGTTTTTACCACTATTTTCATGCAATATTTTCTAATTCGTCATTAAATCGTGATTATAATTCGAGATTAATCACGGTACTATAATATAAAAATACAGAAAATATTTCTGTATAAATATAGTATTGGCAAAGAATCCAAAAGTTTTCTTCCCCAAAAGTTTCCTGAAAACGGGCGGAGACTTCGAGCTCTGGCTGTAGGCATCTTTACAAGCCACTCCTCTAACATGTTACAACTTGCCCCAAAATTTTGTTTCCACTTGCCCCATCGTATGATTTTGGACATTTTGCTTATTTATAAAAAATGTATAACGATTTATACAAAAAATTAAAGATGCATTTTATAACTCAACACACAGACTAAGTAAATAGTTATAAACATTTCGTTAAAGTATAAATGAACACACCTTTAATCTAAATGTATGAAATATATATATACATATATATATATATATTCCTACTAACTAGCTAAAATGAAGCACGTGTACAGAACCTCTCATTAACCATTTTTGTGGAGCACCGATTGTGCTTACATATTAAAGCGCATCAAAAGAATTATGTTTATAAAATATTTAATCATAAATTTTACAAACTATTTCGTAAATTGCGTATTACTTCTTACCCCTGTGACAACTAGCCCCACGCTTCCCTATATATGTTTAATCCCTTGAAAGACGAAAGGATGTATTTGTATATCACCTGCTTTTTACTCCCAAGCACAAAATCTCTCCCAGAAATTATTTTTTTTTAATCTGCCGAAAATTTCATTTAACCCTTTCAGTCGCAGTGTTCCCGCGGATGGAACACCTAATTTTAATTCTCAAGTGCAAAAACTCATCCCGGAAATTTTGTAGCAAAAATTTACATTTATAACATAGCAGAAAATTCCCCCTTTTCTTAACCTGAAAATTTAAAATTTCCTTTTTTTTAAAAAAAATTTTGTTTGTAAATTCCAGAGACAGTGTAATTTAAATGATCCGAATTACCCTGTCCCGCAAAGGGTTAAGATAAAGTTAGGAGAGTTTGCGTACAGTACAACAGAACTTCATAAAAATCCAAATATTAATTTTTTGCTAAACTATTGATGGATAATTTTAAATTGATCCTTCTTCTATGCATTTCCATTACTTTTTTATTGTTCTTTTATAATTTAAAACAGCAGTAGTAATAAAACTGAGAAAGCTGTTTGGTGCAATCTCTCCTTACAGGGTAGGAGTGATTTCGCACATAGGTAGGAGAGATTGCACTTAATTATAACTACAATTACATTATTTATAATAATAATTGCAGTTAAATGACATTCTCGTAAGGTATTTGTAATTTTTTTTAAATTGGGAGTGTATATTTCACTTTAAAATATATATATATATATATATATATATATATATATATATATATATAATAATAATAATAATTAAAAAAAAAAAAAAACAGAAAAATAAAAGAAATTAAAAATAATTAAAAAAAATTGTTTAAAGAAAAAATATTAGAGAAACAGAAAAAAATAATAACACAAAATAAAGATTACAAAATAACGTTAAGTTACTAAACAACACGTGTAAATTAAAATTAGTACATTTCCTTTTCATTTTGATAGTTTTCTTGATTGCTGACCGACTTTTCCGTACTCCACATAGGGAATTATGTACAGTCGGGGACAAAAAAAACGCAACATCCGTTGTAATTTCGTTATTAATTGACTCAGGAACATGTAATAGACATGATTGAACAAGAAATTAAATGCACTTTCTGAAAATGTCGTCTAAGTTTAAATTAGGGGTCATCTACATTTTGAAATGAGCGCCAACTTATTTTCAATAGCAACACTCAATTTTGACTTCATTTTCGAATTTCTGAGAGTCTGGCAGTGCGGAAAAGTATACTTTTTGCATACATTATGTTTAGTATTTATAGAGTTATAATAAAAAAAATGTGTTAGGGGGTTACCTATAAATGTAGAAAAAAAAATTAAGATCCTAAAAAAATAGATAATTTTTTAATGTTTCACACCGAAAATCTTTCAGGAAAAAAATAATTATAGAAATTAATAAAATGTTGCCCTTTTTTTCTAGTTCCTTAATTATCCTGAATTCAATTTTTTAGATTTGTACATACTTCAGTACTTTTTTTAGATAATTTTAGGTCTATATAAATAAATTACACTTGCGATTAGTCCATACAGTACTCTTTGAAAAAAAAAAAAAATGCAATATTTTTCAAGTAAAAGTATCTATTATGGCTGTATTGATCACCAATAAAGCTTAAATTTTCTTTCGTAGGTGTAACATAATATACGAAATGAAATAATATATATATATATATATATATTTATATATATATATACAACAACGCATAAACTAAATCTTTTCGGATAAATTATTGTAACGGTTCATGAAGTAAATATTAAACAATTTTAAACGCACTTACCAGTTTTGGGTCAGTTGAACTCTTTGGAACTGTACGATTCGTTTTATAATTTCTATGAAAATATAATTTCTTTATTAACCCTTTCGCGACTGCTTACGTAGATTCACGCCATTTCAAAATCTGTAACTCTGTCAGTAGGCGTTTCTTTCGTAATTTGTGCATTATATATTTCTTAAGTGTGTACCCAGTGTTCATATTTTTGCAATAAAATATACTATGGATAGAAATATATTGATTAGAAAGAATATAATTATAAAGTATGTAATTTGTAATATAATTGTGAATACAGAAAATTTGTTCTGAAATATTTTATTTTGAGAGTATAATGCCCGTAGAGGGGGTCTTATGTGAAAAAGACAAAATCCTGCAGTCGCAAAAAGTGTTAAAATATATTTATAAAAGTTAAAGTATGTTTTTAAAAATATATAAAGTTAAAATATATTAATAAAATTTTAAAGACTAAAGTGTCCTTAAAATAATAATCGTCCCCCTACAAAATAAATAAATAAGTAAATAAATAAAATAAAGCAATATATGAAGCAAATGATTAAGCCGTTTTTTAACTATGACGCAAGTTAACCCTTTGCGGCGCAAGACAATTCGCATCATTTAAATTATACTGCCACCGAAATTTATGAACTAAATTAAGCTAAAAGAAATTTTTAATTTTAAGGTTAAAAAAAACCGGCCTTTTCTGATATGTTATAAACGTAAATTTTCGCTAAAAATTTTCCGGGATGAATTTTGCAGCTGGATCTTAAATTTTGCGTCCTCGCAGCGAGGACAGCGCGCGTTAAGGGGTTAAGAAGCGATTTTACAAGTCTGTCTTGCATTCCATTCCAGTTTTTTATATTTGACAATTTCCCATTAAAGCTATTTTTCTATTTAAAACAGTACACCCCGCCTATTTAGTTAATTTTTTTCTTCCAGTGTTTGTTTAAAAGATTCAAAATTTATCACCAATTAATCGATGAAGTAAATACCACTTGTGCATATTTTTGTCAACATAAAATAAGGGGCTTAACACGAATACTCAATGTCACATTTTTTTTTTCTGTATTGTTTTGTTTTGAAGAACGATAAAGGCGGTCTTGTCTTCTTTACAAAACAGGAATTCTTGTTGCTAATACTAATGTTTAAAAATCATCATTTTTGTTTCATTTTTTTGCGCTTGACGCCTCTGGGGCTCACCGAAGTGGGAGAGCCATCCCTTCCATGGAGGATCAAAATTGTGATGGCATGTCTCCGGACCACCTCTGGGGGGGTGTCCCAGACCGTCGCCAATTGCCCATCTGCGCAGCACTAGTGCGACGTAAAACCCAATCACCCATCCATCCTTTGTGTTTGACGTTGCTGTTATATAATTTGATCCGTAAATAAAAAATAAAAATATTTTGTTTAATTTTCTTTGTAATTTTTTAAGATTTTATTCGTTATTTCATGCAAAACTTTATAAGAGACGGCCCCCTAAACCGCTCCAAAAGAATGATTTATTTATATCTCGAAAACTAATCACTGGAAAGAACTGCAAATTTTGACACCCATGTTTTTCAGCATTAGGATTCATTTTATGTAAAAATTACTATAGGTCATAATTCATAATTTTTATGAATATGAATTTATTAATATTTTTCTGAATTAAAAATATTTTTCAGAATCAAAAGTAATGATGGATTATGTTTGGATTTCTTCACTGTATCTCGTAAAAAAAAAAAATATATATATATATAAATATATATATATATCGATCAAGTTATTTTTTGTGAAGATATTAATAAAAGTTTGAAATATGAATTTAACATTAGCACCTTCAAACTTTGAACGCATATAACTCTGTGAAAAAATAAGTAAAATATACACCCAATATACTTTTTGGGGTTGTCGCGATACCAGGAATTCAAATATAAAATAAAAATGGGGCATTAACTTTGAAAAAGTCAAAGTTGGTGCGCGTTTTAATATGTAGACGACACCCAATTTAAAATTTCAGTTCATTTTCTGAAACTACTTACAATTCCCCGTCGAATGATACCTTCTTACATTTTTCTACATCGATTAGCAACGAAGTTACGTTGAGTGTTGCGTTATTTCTTTCCCCGACTGTACTTGGTAAAGTTATCATGCAATCACTTGCCCCATGTAACTTGTTCGAGATGGATTGCAAACCGTGTATGTAATCAACACCTCCTGTAATAATGCCTCTGAGCTGAGCGTTACGTCATGGGAGATCGGCCGATTTTATCCAATCAACACTTCATATGATACATGTTGGATCGTGGGGATTGGATGAAATCGGCCGATCTTCCTTGACATAGAGCTCAGCTCGGAGGCATTACTACAGCCGGTGTTGATGTAATACATTTTCGAACGGATTAAAAAAAAAAAAAAGGTAGCACACCATATGTGTAAAATGATATGTGGCTAGTCCCGCCCACTTTTAAACCTAGAATCTGTCAATCAATTACTATTCAGTAAAGTTTTTTTCCCCCTTAAAATCTTCTATAGAAAACATTTAAAACACAAAACCTAAATTTCACTTGTTTTGAAATCTTTAGGATTCAACTTTAAAATCCTTTACGTTTATTTAATTAATTTTATTTTATTGAAATTTAGACGATTACAGTATTTTAAAAGAAGTTTAGTAGGCTGATATTTTTCGCTTGCATTTAGTTTTATCGCTTCTATTTAAACAGCCGGCAAATGCCCAAAATTTTTGTATCATACATGAAAATAATGCAAAACTAAAGAAATATAGAATAACATTTAAATAATTTGTGATAAATTTCTCACGGGTTAACACATTTGAGAGGCAAATTCCAATAGAGGTGTGGCTTTGGTAGGTCATGCCTTTCCTCACTCCTGAATTATGTCGAATTATCGATTATGAGGACAGTCTCCAAGAAGATGTGCCGTCTCGAATGGATTGAACTAATCCAGTCACATGTCAAAATTATTTTCTGGTACAGTTCCAGACATTCACCAAACTTATGCTCATCGTCGTCTCTTGTCATTACCAATGAGCTGAGAAATCCTTATTAGTGTAAAATTTTATAAAAATCAAATCGAACCCCCCCCCCCCCCCCCCCAGTTTTGATAGAAGGGTTGCGCATTCTTTTATTAAAGAATTATTCTGTTTTGAAAAAAAACCGTGATGCCCGTACCGTTAGTCTAGATTAGTAGCTTATGAGAAATTGTTTAAATTAAAATTATTTTGTAGTATTACCATTATATTGGAATTCCCGAGAAGATTTGTGAAAATTCAAGCATTTATTTTTGGAAGCGAGGCAAACAAACCTTGTTTTCTTTAAATTATATTAATTAAAAAAACGAAGTGAAATTACTACTTAAATAAATTAAAAAACTTTTTACTACCTCGTTGTTGGCCGTTAAATCTTTCGGTCGGGATCCCGACTCTCATCAGACGGCTTCTCTGTGAGTGATTCTGATTCTTCTGTCGGTTTCTGCCTTCTCAAAATATGGCGCCACCTTCTATTTGGAGTTACTGCGCTGCTGTCATTACAAACGTTTTTATTGGTTGTTTGATGATGGTTGTTTTATTGGTTGATTGATTCAGTGCAATTCCATTTAATGCTATCTGATTATTTTTGACATCTGCATTAATCTAACCCCAGCTTCGTAAAATTTTAATGTAATGTTTTCTTTCTTAGGTTTTGAAGCAATTAACATGCACATTCAAGTCGGTACTGCACTATTGGTGATGTACAACCGCCTGAAATCGTAATTCGCCCAATCTATTTTTCTCCGATGATCCTCTATGTGCGCAATCTCACCTATCACGCGATTTCTCCTAGCTTTACCTTATTTATTTTCTTCTTACCTTGTTTATAAATACTGGTGGCTTTTCATTTTAAATGACCGTAATTACCTTGTCCCTGAAAGGTTAAGTTTAAACAAAACTTTAGTTTACAATATAGCAAAATTTCAAATGTAATTAAACTTATTTTTACTAAAAAAAAAAAATAAATAATAATAATAATAATAATAATAATAATAAATAAATAAATAAAAATAAAAAATAAATAAAATAAAATAAATAAATAAATAATAATAAATTAATAGTTATAATGATAACTTGAACAACACACGATTGGATATCCGATTCAATGCAATTCCATTTAGTGCTATCTGATTATTTTTGACATCTGCATTAATCTAACCCCAGCTTCGTAAAATTTTAAAATTTTGAATAGAGGTTCCTGATGAATGCTTAAGGGCCCTCTTCACTCACCGCCGCCGGAAGCCGAAACTAATGTTATTCTACGAGAAATTTTTCTTTACAAATAACTTATTAACTAATACATATTTTTAAATTCTGTTTTCACATTCTGAAAATTCCCAGCTGTTAAATTGACGCACCTTTTCGAAAAAATTATTTTTTTAATTTTTTATATTTTATTTTTAAGCTGTGATATACGAATTTTCAAAATGTGAATTTTTTTCATTTTGCAATTTCGAAATAAAATATTAAAAATTAAAAAAATACATTTAAAAAAAAAAATCCGTCAATTTAACAGTTGGGAATTTTCTGAATGTGAAAACAGAATTTAAAAATATCAATTAGTTAATAAGTTATTTGTAAAGAAAATTTCTCCATAGAATAACATTGGCTCGAGCATCCGGCAACGGTGAGTGAAGAGGGCCGTTAAGAAAATTTATTAAAATTGGGAAGAAAAATAATGATAATAAAAAACGCGTTTATCATCCGAACATTGACATGCCGTGAAGTCATTTACTTTTGATTTCATTAAAGCTGTTAAATTATTAAATAAAACAGACATTTATTTTCTAACATTAATAAATAATAAGATAAAATATAATTACCATGGCCTAACAGTTAGCAATTGAAAAGAACTTGGTGATTTTGGCCTGTGATTCCTTTACCAGAAGTTTTCGTTTTCTACCACCACGACAACGATTATTATCCATTTTTGTGTACCCTTTACTCCTTTAGCAAATAAATGGCTTAAATAAATATCAAATAATGCCCGCCTCAACTGAAGCAAAGAATCGTTCTTCGAAATCGTAGAGGCATGCTATCACGTACGCGCATGCTCTCCGTACAGCGATGACGTCATTAGCGGCCCTTTTGGTCTTTTCTTCTCCCTTTCGGCTGTTCGTTGCGCCGAGCAAAAGATCACAGGATCCATACTTTTGCTTAAAAAAATATAAATTAATTAATTAAAATAAAATAAAATAAAATAAGTAAAATGTTACATGGTCGCCATTTTGGCGACTAAGGTTCGATGTTTTGGTAGCCATTTTCAGTAAAATGATCCTGGTGACTGGTGACCGCTAATCTAGAGTTTTAGATTCAGGGACCCTCAAAGCGCCATAAAACAAAAATTAAGTTCAAAACATTTTAACCAGAATAATTCATCTTTTACCATATATATGTGTAAGAGAAAGTAAAAAAAAAAAAAAAAAAATCAAAGATAAAGAATATTTTAAAACACTAGGCGGCTCTGCCCCTGCTCGCTCCGCTCACCAATCCCCAAAGGAGGCTTCGCCTCCCAAGTCTCGATTTGCTTATTAACACATGCAGAGATTTGCCTGCCTATTCGCTGCTTTCTTTCACTGAAAAGGAATATTAATAGTGCATATTTCAAGACAAAAGCAGAAAATTACTGTGGTAATCCTCATATTTAATGTCAAATTGAAATATTATATATATATATATATATATATATATATATACACTGATGGAAAATAAATTCCCAACACCAAGAAAAAAATATTGTACAGTAATGAAATTTCAGCAATACATTTGTCTAGGTAACATATCTAATTGATTAAAGTTTCAAGATCACAGGTAGAACCATTGGCGAGAAGAGCCATTTAAAATGTGAAATGTTGGTACATCAGTAACCGGTGTAACCGCCAGAATTTTGATTGCAAGCATGCAAACGTGCATGCATTGGGTCGTACAGGTGTCGGATATATGTTTGTGGGATGGAGTTCCATTCCTGTTTCACTTGGGTGGTCAATGCAGGGACGGTTAATGCTGGTTGTGGATGACGCTGGATTTGTCGTCCAATGATGTCCCATACGTGCTCGATTGGAGAAAGATCTGGTGATCTAGCAGGCCAAGGCAACATGTCGACACTCTGTAGAGCATGTTGGGTTACAACAGCGGTATGAGGGCGAGCGTTATCCTGTTGGAAAACACCCCCTTGAATGCTGTTCATGAATGGCAGCACAACAGGTTGTATCACTAGACTGACGTACAAATTTGCAGTTGGGGTGCGTGGGATAACCACGAGAGTGCTCCTGCTGTCATACGAAGTTGCTCCCCAAACCATAACTCCAGGAGTAACTCCCTGTGTGCCTAGGCCGCAAACAGGTCGCTAGCAGGCGTTCACCTGACCTCCTTCTAACCAACACACGGCTATCACTGCGACCAAGGTAGAACCGGCTTTCATCAGAAAACACAACATATCTCCACTCCGTCCGCCAATGAGCAACAGTTCCTTGTAGTGGGGGTCCCTGGCCCCCGGGCTGCCACTCAGGTAGTTGGGGAGCTAGTTGCGGCGGCTGACCTTACCTCCGAGCGGTGCCCCTGGATAGCCAGCATGACTGGTGAACTAACGAGGCAGCGCGGCCGAGAAGCATGTCGGGTGGACAGGTGGTCACCCGCGTTGAACTGCGCTCTATGCCTTTTTGGCCTGGGGGGCCACAACCACTCGTCGCTCGTAAAGTAAAAGGTTGTTTGTTTGATTGGGATCAGACCCGATGGCACGAGGCATCTGGGTGCGTCCCTCGACCACTGCAGCCTTCTCTTCACCGCCAGGCCTTGTTTTCTCTATAGACTCAAGTGTTTACCTGGCACCGGCCTAGCACACCCGCCGGAGAGCATTCTAGTTCAGGTGGGCGAGGGGAGTTCTTCCTTCCCCGCGGGCGGTTCTTTGCCCATGCCACTGCCCGTGGTCCCGCTGGTTAAGAGATTGGAGCCTTTTTAGGTTTCTTCCGGCCTGGACGCTATACCTCTAAACCGTAAGGTGAGGCATGCCCTGGCTGGTAATTCTCTTCTCTTCTCTTCTCTTCTTCTGTCACTGTGGTGACAACTGCAGCTCGAATTTTAGCTGCAGACGCAGTACGATTAGCCACAGCCATACGCCGAACACGGCGGTCTTCCCTATCAGTAGAGCCACGTGGCCGCCCGGAACCCGGTCTTCTTGAGGCAGTACCTTCCCTAGACCACTGCTGCCAACACTCATGCACAGTGGATACATTTCTGCCAAGTCTTTCTGCAATATCGCGGAAAGAAAACCCACCTTCTCGTAGCCCTACTACACGACCGCGTTCAAACTCAGTGAGCTATTGATAATGGCTTCTTCGTCTTCTTAGAGGCATCCTTGACTAACATTAACCCACTACGTGAAATCTCAACTGTGAATAACGATCACGACCTTACAGCACTTATTTAAAGCAAA
Source organism: Salticus scenicus (assembly GCA_963930645.1). Classification (NCBI taxonomy): domain Eukaryota; kingdom Metazoa; phylum Arthropoda; class Arachnida; order Araneae; family Salticidae; genus Salticus; species Salticus scenicus. The sequence goes on along the minus strand of OZ005660.1, from coordinate 133,316,220 downwards.
CCTCATTTGCATGTTCATAGTGTCGCTACAAGCGCCACACTTATGCGCGTAGCTCGAAATTTGAATCGACGTCATCTTTCAGATGTATAAACACGCCTACCAAATTTCGTTTATCTAGGACAGTTCCTTCCTGGTGTTGGGATTTTTTTTCCAACAGTGTATTTCCTTTATATAGAACTGTTGGTTAAATAATTTTCTTCTTTTTGATGGAATATTATTTTTATATAAAATAATCTTAATTCCTTTTCATTTTAGCAAAGGATTTATGGTCGTAAAACCACATAGAATATGTGTGATTAACATGATTTCTGAGAGCTTTTGAAAGCCATAAGACAATACTTTCAAGTACCATCAATAAATATCAATATAAATAATTCAGTTTTTATGACACATTGTTTTTCAAGTAAGCAATCACTGATGATATTGGTCATAAAAACCATAAAATCATAAAAATCCCATAGAATGAGAAAGCATTAGAGAGACATATGAATAGGTTTATTATATTTTTATAGCTATTGATCTTCATTTATAAATGTAAGTCCTACAAAATATAATGCTTATATTTTGCTTATATAAAAATAATACTATGTCTCCACTCATTGTTTGAGTATTTTCCATATAGAAATATTAGATACAAATTGTTGCATAAAAATTTGTCTCTGTGTCATACTAAGTAAAAAAATAATGCCTGTTTTTTAATGAATCGTTTCAGAAGGATGCTGAAAGGCGAACTTATTTTCTTAATTAAACAAAAAATTTTCTTTACTTTCATTAGTGTTTTTTTTCTTTTTGTTACCTTTATATATAGTATAAAATGTATTGTTTTTTCGTCATATTTTCTAAATAGAGTTTTTGATATATTTACACGTTATTAGGTACCTTGAATCTCGAATTCAGATTTTTAGCGAACGGTCTGTGTGTGTGTATGTCTGTTGTCAGCATATCTCAAAAGCAAATAACAGCTAGAATTTCAAATTTGGTATTTTAAATTCAACTGAACGGTACAAACTAAACTTACTAAACTTTACAAGTGTTTATAATAGTCCCTTTCAACATTAATGGACTTTTGTAGATAATTTTTCCAAAAATCAAATGATTCATTCATTTCTTGAAATCGATGAAATATTAGCTTGTATAGCCTCATCAGTCTCGTCATCGGAATACAAATTAAAATCATGCAAATCTTTTTTTGATTGAAAAATAGACAAACGTCACACTTAACATGATTTTTTTTTTTTTTTTTTTTTTTGGGGGGGGGGAGGGGGAGGAGAAGGAGAAGATAGATATTTTATCACTTTACTGTTTTTTTTTTTTTCAAGATATTCAACTGTTTAATCTTGCCTTTTGATGAGATGCATTTAAATAGTTAAACAGAAGTCCCCTTACATTCACTTCTTTAAGAAATTCTGAAAGACACTTAGTGGTACGCCATTTAATTGAAACTGTCTCTAATTCTTCCAACATAATACAGTATTATGTACATTTGAAATTGCATAAAAAATTTCAAGATATTGTCAACTGTACAGGAAAAGAAAACAAAAGAATAAACAAATAATACTGAATAAATTTGTGCAAAATGCGTGTTTCTTACATATTTAACAATAAAAAACAATATTTTTCATCAAAAACGCTCTTAAAAATGTATTTTAAAAGTTTTTCTTTTTGAAATAAGGGACTTTGGAAATATAAAGGTCGTGTTTTCTTATGTTGATGATTTTTTGCTATTTAAAAACAATGCACGCTTATCCCTCTTAAAAATATATATATATATATATATATATATATATATATATATATATATATATATATATATATATACACTAGTTCTCATAATTATAAGGGCAACCGTTTTTCTATATTAGCTAAACATTGAACACTATTATTTAAAAATATATATTTTTTATTAAATTGAATTTCATTAATAGACTATATTTAAAAAGATTTTTCGCTTGTCTATCTTTAAAAACTTTAAATACGGTCAAAAAATTATTTTTCAGGTGTTCACATTTATAAGGACAGCTCGAATCTTAGTAATTTTTTTTTAGTTATTCTTTAAATTAATGTTTTATGGGGTCTCATTTTAGGGTGAAACAGTCAGACATTCTCTCTGGTATACATATATAATTTTGTTTTTAATATTCAGTTTCAATACCATTTCATACAGCATAGATGATATTCTAAATACATTTAAACTATTTAAAATTGCTTTGCACTTGCATGCACTTTTCTAATATGATAAGTTAAGTTTTTTTTCAAATTTTAGGCCACGGGAAAGGCAATAATACAGAAGTTTCTTTCTTTAAACTATTTCCTATTGCTCTAGAATCTACTTCTAGAGCAAAAATCAAAGTTTTGTTGAAAAAAATATTAATACCCCAAAAATCTAAAAAAAATCTGAGAATTCCACGTTTAAATTTAAGGATATTCTCTTGATGTTCATAATAATAGAAAAAATTACTAAATTCCTTCTGCGTTCAGTAGAAACAGCTCCCCAGAGCCCCACAGATCCACCTTTAAAATAGCCGATTCATATCTGCCTTTAAAAAATCTGCTCTGTCTTTCGCTATCTTTAGATCGTGCCAGTAACTGTTAAAACAATTTGGTTAATCAAGAATAATATGTTTTTCATCCGCAAATGCAACATTTTAGCATTTAATATTGTCTTTGTTCAACTTTAACGCACACGTTCTTCCCCCATTAAATGCTTATTGATTATTACAGGTTTTTATTCTTTTTAACATATTATTAGTTATTAAAAACATGCATGAATGTGGACCCCAACCTTTCGTTAAAAATTACGAGCAAATTCGGCAGCTGTCATTATGAGTAGAACAGTAAGAGGAATTATGAGTCTTCGATCTCTGTAAAACAACTCTGATTTTGCATCAGATCTCTCTCCTATTTAGCTAGCAGTTCAATGTTTGATCACATTTCCTTCAGCAATTTTACACCTTCGAATTTCATTAGATATTCGGCTGATTGCAATTATCCTTCCACTTAAAAAACACATTTATCATACTTCACTACATTAATGTTCTATTTTTCGAGGAATTATCAGTAATGTCCGTCCAAGAAAAATTGAAGGCTTATATATGGATTAATCTAGCCCAATAGTTAGCAAATTCGCATGTCAACTTTAATTTATCCGCTAGTAAGTTAAATAAAATGAAAAAATCTTTATTGTCCCTGTAACTATGAACATCTAAAAACGTGGAGAAAAAAATATTTTTAGCATTATTTTTTATTAATTTTGTTTCGTATTAAAGAAATTATAGCAGTTTTGGTTTTTAGAATACTAGATATATTAAGTGCACTTAGTATAGTCTTGTTCACAATTATTTTTACATTAGTTATTTCAAAATAAAAAGTGTCCTTATAAATATGAGAAGGAGTGTATATAATTATAATATAATGAATATATTATATTTATAATTTGTATTTAATGATAAAAGCATTTTAATGCATAAATAGACAAATTGTCATCAGACCCAGTTCTCACAACATTATATACGAATAATTATTTTTTTTTTCTTTATTTTCAGAAAATTGTACTTAAATCAATTATTATCCGAAAGCATATTTTTATCAAAGCTAAAAATTAGTTATAAAATTTAAATTCCTCATTAAATTCCATTTTGAAAATGATTGTAAAAATATAAACTTCGTGATATTGAACCATGATCACAATTTACGGATTTATATAAAAACTGTCACGTAATAAAATTATAATTAAAAATGTATATAACATACTGAAATATATATATATATATAAATATATGTATATATATGTAATTTTTTTTATCGCCAATAGTCATAGAATTACATCTTCTTCAATTTTTACAATATGCATACTAATTAATATTCAGTAATATTGTTAATACTGCCTATTTTTTTTCAACAGAAAATTTTAATAGTATTTTTCTTCTTCTTTAATTGTAATTACAGTTGGAGAATATTCCTCTAATAAAATATTGTTGAAGCAAAAGAGGCGGGACTAATAATACTACAGGATATTAATTAGTATTTTGACAGGTATGCAATGTGAATAACAGCTAACCATCTCATTAATAAGCGTGAATTTGCTAACGCTCCTATTTTCTTAAGTTTTCTTAAGAAAAAAAGAGCTCTTTTCTTTTCTATCCAAATGTTGTTACGATTACATAAGAATAAAATTATTCTAAAAAATGACTTCTGTAAAAAAAAAAAAAAAAAGGCATGCACTGAAAATTTTATGCTTCATGATGATATGGTTGGAAGATATGAATATCCATCATAATTTGGACATTAGATTATAAATTGCTACCGGAAATATTATTTATTAGATTCATTTAATTAAAATAGAAAAGAAAAACATTCGCCGGCTTTATGCTTCTCAGAAACTGTTCACGTAACCGAGCTGTTCGTAACGATGGCTTAGGTAAATTAACAATAATCGAAACTAGTGGGGCAGTAGACCACTTCTTTTAGATTTTTATTTACGGAAACTATTGGCAGCGTTAATTTCAACGCCTTATGTTTTCTCACACAGTTGATTACATGGAAAAGCGATGCCACACAAATTGGACTGCAGATTAACAGATTATTTTTGTAAAGGCGAAAGTCCGAGTGTAGCGTTCGTATTATGGGATGCGAAAAATATATAACAGAACGCAAAACATGTCTCGACGAAATTCCAAATAAAATTTAAGATTGATAACTCCCTTAACCTTTTGCAGCGCAAATTAATTCGGATCATTTAAATCGCACTGCCACCGGAATTCACGAACAAAATTAAGGTTAAAAAAATGGCCTTTACTGCTGTGACCATACCTGCCAACACCCTAATTAATATTCCGTAGTGTTGTTAGTCCCGCCCTTTTTTTCACACCAGTAAATTTTTAGAGTAATATTCTCCAAATTCAGTTATGATTAAATAAGAATAAAGATACTCTAAAAAGATACTGGTGTGAAAAAGAAGGCGGGGCTAACAATACTACGGAATATTAATTAGTATGTTGGCAAGTATGGCTGTGACCCAAAGTGACTGCTCTCCCCTTTCAAATTCTGCTGCAATGAAAATTTCTCTGTTTTTGAGATGACAAAAGAGGTTAGGTTCTTTGCATTTGCTTACAATTAGAGGGTGCAGTAACATTCGATTGTTCTGGGACTCGGCAGTATGACCTTCCAAATTTCGAAATGGGGTGTGTTTTGTTTAGAACAGGGACGTTTAAAAGTGGGGATGAAAACACTCATACCGAGAATTGAGCTTGCGAGAAGGAATTCTAAAAAAGGGAATTCCAAAATGTTTATCTGCACTCGTAGTTTGGAATGGATGGTTTGCATACAAAAGGAATGTGGGGGGAAAAATGCATGTTTGTTAAGAAAAAAATTTTGGATGATACTAGAAAGTAAAAAAAAAAAAAAAGTGAAGAAGAAACCGACTTCAGTTAACGGAGAGTTTCGGTTAATCGAGGTTCAGATAATCGAGGCTCTACTGTAATTAATTTCGTTCACGCAGCGAGGACAACCCGTTGCATAGGGTTAAACATGTCATTGGGTGCGCTCTTCAGTGAAGTAAAATGACTTTTTATTAAAATTATGTGCTTGAACGGTATGTACAGCAGTGTTGCCAGATCTGTGGATATATATATTTTTTCAATAATAATCAGTAGTTTTGAAATGCGATATGTGATCAGTGTTGCAGTATTTTGCTATTTTTTATTCGATAGTCACCAATAACTTTGAGAAATGGTATTTAATATACATAATAGACGATTAAAAAAAAAAAAAAAAAAAATCCACAAAAACTGATAACATCGTACGCGATATATATTAGATTATCAATCATCGAAGTGATTAGACAAACATTACAATTAAAAATATATGATGTCTATTAAATAAAATATCCGCTAGTCCTGGCAACGTTGATTTACAGGGATCGTACACCCCGCTTTTTTTTAACAAGCCTTTATTAGCTTCACCTGTATGTATGTATGTTTGTATGTATGTTTGTAACTGCTCTGGGAGCAAACAAAAAATTTATATTGTAAAAAAATACTTTCCCTACGTGAACGATGTGGCGTTGAAGTAAGGCGCCGCGCTACGAACCTAAAAGTCCAGCGTTCGATCCGAGTCAGGTGAGATTTTTTAAAAATGGTTTTTGTTTAATTCTAAGTTATTTTAATTAAAGATTTAAATGTATGTAAATATTATGGTGTGTCACTCACACGATTTTCTCTTACCCTGCATTTTAATACTAAGATAGATATTTTGTGCTTTTTTAGTTCACATTTCTATAAAAGCGTGTTCTTTAATTTTTTTAAACTATAATATTATTTCAATTGACTTTCAATGGTAAGAGATTTTCGCATTTTCCTAACCACTTATTTCATCCAGAAATTTTCATGTCTTTTTTAAATCTTTATAGCGATGTATCATGATTAAATAGAATAGGTGTGATTATATAAAAAAAAAAAAAAAAAAAAAAAAAAAAAAGTAGTAGCAATAAAAATGGAAATTTCGTATTCCTGGAATGTCCTGAAAAATAGGCGGATATGTAAAGGCAGACACTTATACGCATTTTAGGTCAGGAACATTTATTAGAACTTTATTATTATTATTATTATTATTATTACTAAATTTTTAGTTTGTAAATAAAGTTTTGTATGCATTGCAATATGTTGCCCTTTGTTATTGTTCTTTAAATCCTATATATTAGGTTATAGTTTATGCATTTTTGTCAATCTTTCAGAGAGTTATAAGCTGTCAAAATCAGAGGATGCTAATTTTAAATGAGTATGAGAGACTTTGAATCGTATCTCCTTTAAAAAACTTCATCCACCCTCCGCCCTCTCTCTCTTTTTCTCTTTAATGTTAATCAATTAAGTAATTAATTAATTTATTTTGAGAAAGAGTTATTTGAGAAAGAAACATATTCCATGCATATTTTTTATTTAAAAACATATTTTTAATCATGAAAATTATTAATATCCCAAAAATTTATGAAATATAAACTGCATTAATTTTCATACGAATAGAAGAAGCATCACCAGAAGCAGGAGTTTTCATGTCTTTTTTTTTTTTTTTTTTTTTTCAGTTTCTTATTGTTCTCTCAGTATCATATCGATGTGTAGCATAGAAGTTATCTTATTTTTGTAAAATTAACGCAGTGCAGGCGAGAGAATGTGAAAGAATTCAAAAGAAATTAATCCCTTCTCTCTGTGTTTCTGCAAAAATGAAAAAAAAAAAAAAAGAAGAAGAAGGGATGTATATATATATATATATATATATATATATATATATATATATATATTTCACTCTATATGTGACGCTGAAATGTATAAATTATAATTGCTTTTAAGTATCGAATGCTGACGACAAAATGTAAACGATTTAATCGCAAATACGTAAAATCACTTTTCTTTTCAATAACGTAAAAACGTAAATGTGTGCTTACATTACAAAATATATTCGATGTAATATGAGTCATTTTTTTTTTTTTAATATTAAATAACTTTTCCTAGTCTTTAACCGATATATTTTTGAATTTTGTTTTCCATATTTTTGAATTTTAATGTTGTAGGTTTCATACACAACTCAAGTTAAATATAACGTTTCAGAAAACGCGTTAAGACGAGACTCGCTGTTTCTATGCGTTCGGTAATAGATTATTAGTTTATCACTGATATTTATTTATTTATTTATTTTATTACTATTTGGCTATGAAGCCAAAGAAGAACATACGATTAAATTTCATTTATAAAAATTTCCATACGATTATGATTTAGATTCAAATTTAACTCGATTATGAAATCAATATAATGAATATTAGAATCAATGAGAATAAGTTTAAATCTACTCACCCTCTACCAGCATCCAGGGATGAGAAAACGACCAGGGCTCAGACAAATAATTCTAAAATCGAATCCATCTTTGACGAATAGAATTTATTCGCTACAGGACTTAACTTAAAATATGTAAGTATAATAAGTTTAAATGAAGACGAATAAGATTTATTATTTCGAATTAGTTCTTGTTTTACTGTTCAAAGGCGCAGCGCACCTCTTCCGAATCTTGCGAGCGACTAGTGAACAACCTGCTCAGAGCAGTCCCAAAAGATTTCAGTCCAGCGTATCATTACTTTCAATGCACTACTTCCCACCATCCCCCGGGGGGGCTGAGCATGGCAGACTGGCAATGCGATTCACCGGTCTTTTGATGACTCCAGCCGACGTCTTCAGAGTGACGATTCGTACGATGTTCATCATCACCAGGATGCAAGTCCAGAATTCTGGCCAAGCTCCACTGTGCTGGCTGAGTAGAGGGCTGCAAGACTAAGACGAGCTGACCAGGATGCAGATGTGTGACACCTTTTTGCCATTTTGCTCTTGATTGCAGATAAGTAAGGTAGGATCGTTGCCAAGTTCTCCAAAAATTCGTCTTAAGATGTTGAAGGAGGGTCATCTGGAAGAAAAACTTGTACATGATTTATTAGTAGGATTAAAAGATTGTTCAGAAAACTGAAGAAGCGGAGCTCCAATTAGGAAGTGTCCTGGGGTAAGTACCAGAAAGTTATTGGGTTCTGTGGAAAGTGGGACTAAAGGGCGTGAATTTAAATAAGCTTCAATAGTTGTGAGAATTGTGTCGATTTCTTCAAAAGATATACAACTGCCATTACAAGTTTTAATTAAATGGCGTTTAGCCAATTTAACTGAAGATTCCCATAGGCCGCCAAAGTCGGGCCCGTAAGGAGGCATAAAGTGCCAATGAATTTCTTTATTGGTGACATAATTTGAATAGCGTTTTCTTTTGAAAGTGTCACTAGCCTTTTTAACTGGGCATGGGCACCAACAAAGTTGCGACCGTTATCGGAGTAGATGTCAGTAGGATAGCCACGACGCCCTATGAATCTTTGTAGGGCATATAAGAAATTTTCGGTGGATAAACTAGTGACCAAATCGAGATGAATTGCCTTAGTCCACATGCAAATAAAAAGTCAGATATAGGATTTAAATTTTGTACTCTTCCATTTATGGTCACACTTCGTTTGAATAGGACCTGCGTAATCAATTCCGACGCGTTGGAATGGTCGACAAGGGTTGAGTCTGGCACTGGGTAAGTCACCCATCATTTGCTGAATTGGGGTTGGTTGGACTTTAGCAAAGTGACACATTTTCGAAGCTCCTTTTTGACAGTTGATCTACCATCAGGAATCCAGTAGGACTGGCGAATTAAATTTAATACTAGGTCGACACCTCCATGAAGACTATACAAATGAAAATGTCTTATTAGAGAGGATGTAATAGGGTGATTTATAGGTAACAATAACGGATGCCTAGTGTCATATGGTAGGGTCTTGTTTTTGTCAATTCTACCTCCCACTCTCAATAATTTTTCTGAATCAATAAACACATTAAGAGATTTTAATTTACTATTGTTTGCAACGGGTTGGCCGCGCTGCAAAAGGGCGATTTCTGAAGCAAAGGACATTTGTTGGACGACTTTAATAACAGTTTTTCTAGCCTCTGAAATTTCTTGCACTGAGACTGGTCCCTTCAACTTTGTAGTGTTTCGAATATTATTTATGAATCGCTTAATAAATGCAACTACGCGAAAAAGTTTTGTAATCGAAGAAATTTTTGGAACCAAATCATCTATCACGGAGTCATTCTTTGAGTTTGACTCTATTAGTCCAGGAGTTCTCACAACTGTACAGTGGGCTGAGGTCGAAATCTTTGAATCGTGATCTGAGGCTGGGATCCTTTGCCAACTAGGTCCAGACCTCCACAAGTCAAAGTTCCTTAATTTGTCGGGAAACAGCCCACGGGTTGCACAGTCCGCTGGGTTGTGTGTGCTTGGTAAGTGATGCCATGTAGTTGGGTCTGTCAGAGATTTGATTTTGTTGACTCTGTGTAAGACATATGTGTTGCCTTTTAAGGGTGGATTTAAGATCTAACTACGGGCGATTGTGGAGTCTGTCCATAGGAGAATTTCCCCAACCGGAAAATTTAGCGAGCTCTGGACGACTGAGAAAACTTCCGATAACAATACAGCTGCTCCAATCTGGGCAAGTTTATGGGTTTTAAAGGTGCTACTCGGGTTTTTGCTGCAATCAGTTTTAAAGATGAGTACTGACTTGGACGTATATAAATTACGGCAGCATATGCCTATGTTGAAGCATCACAAAATCCCTGTATCTGGTAAATAGATTTGGATTTCAAATCTAAAAATCTAGGTACTGACATGACCTCAAAGGAGGCAATTCTTTCATAAAATTCATTCGACCTGTTTTAAATGTCTGGTAGTAGAGGATCATCCCAACCAAATTTTTGCTTCCAAACATCTTGTAGTAGTAATTGTAAAAGAATAGTGGCAGGGGATAAGAGATCCAAAGGGTCGAAGATACGTGCAATTACGGACAATAATTGTCTTTTTGTTGTGACGCTTTCTTCGGTGTTAACTCCAACCTGCAGTGTATCCGATGTCAAATTCCAGTTTAATCCTAAAATACCTTGGGATTGATCAAGGTTTAAGGATAATTCCTGATTTGTTGCTTTTAAAGTTTCTGGTACATGAACTAGAGCTTCCACACAATTTGAAGGCCATTTTCGCAGCTTGAATCCCCCAACATTATATAAAGCCTGAATGACTGTTACCAAGGTTTGAGCGGCCGCGATTGTTTCAGCCCCTCAAAGGAGATCGTCCATATACAGGTTATTACGGGCAGCCTGCACAGCTACGGGAAAATTGGTTTCCTCATCTATCAGTAATTGTTGTATGGTACGCAGGGTTAAAATTGGTGCACAGGCTGTGCCATAAGAAACCTTGTTTAATTTGTACACTCGGAGTGGATCTGACACATTGGCCCTCCAAAATATTCTTTGAAAGTCTGTATCAGGCTCTGCGACTGGAATTTGTCGAAACATCTTCTCTATATCACTGGAGAGGGCGACTTTATTTACTCTGAATCTAATCAGATTGCTAAAATAATCGTTTGAAGTTTTGGCCCTTTATGCATGTTAGAGTTAAGTGATTGGCCTTTTGTTGTCAAGGCCGACGCATTGAACACTACCCGTAGTTTGGTAGTGCTACTATTTTCATTTATAACTCCATGATGAGGCATATAATAAATTGGTTTACGGTTAAGTTCTTCCGCTGGAAGTAGGGTCATATAACCTAGATCTGAATATTCGCACATAAACTGACAATAGTCTTTTTTTAGATTAGGGTTCTGAACAAATCGTGCTTCAAGTTTTTTAAACATTTTTAGTGCACAGTTTGCAGTTTCACCCAAATCTATCTCATCATGGAGGGGTAATTTGACAACAAAGCGCCCTTAGGGGTTGCACTTGGTAGAAGATTTAAATAATACTTCGGCCGGGTCGGCTTCGTCTTTACCACCCTTAGAAGATATTATTGGATCATTGTCGAAAAATGCGTTTAAGTTTAAACAATGTAAAGTCTGGTTACAAGTGGCTTCTGGTTGAATTTCAGTCTTTGAGATAGGACCACATAGAAGGTATCCCAGTGAACTGGGAATAGTATAGGGTTCTCCTGGTTTACCGTGTACTGGTCTTCCACTAATCAGCAAGGGGAAAATATCTGCGCCTAATAAAACATCTATGGGTTGTGGCTTGGAGAAATTCATTTCGGCTAACTGAAGATTTCTTATGTGTGTCCAAGACGTCGTCCTCACGGGAAATTTGGCAGAGGGGCAGTAAACCTATTTACTACTAGTGCCTTCAAATTTCTATACTCGTTAGTGAAGTATGGCGTGAATGAAAATTCCGTGAAATTTAAAACAGTTTCTGCGGACAAACCGTTTATGCCTACAAGTCGATGAGAAGTGCCAAACAAAGGCAAATTTAACTTCTCAACGCATTCCTTTGTTATGAGACTATTTTGTGAGGCACTATCAACTAACGCCAGACATTGAATAATTTTACCGTTAGGTGACCTAACCTTTATAAGGGCAGTAGATAATAAAACTCTGTTGATTAAAATTTGCATTAGATTGTGCACTATTTGACACAGACGTAGTAACAAGGCCACCTCCCTGATCTGCAGAATTCTGTGTATAAATGTGAAGAAGAGTGTGATGTGAACCTGTACATACCTTACATTTAATATTAATTCTACATTGTCGCACTTGATGGTTAGTTTGCAAACAATTTTCACATAGTGATTTAGAATTAACTAAGTCACATCGCTCCTGAATATTAATTCTATTGAATTTGGGGCATTTAAACAATTGATGTACTTGAGAACAGGCGACGCATTTATTTTCTTTAACTATTATTGAATTATTTACACAAGATATTTTTGTACTACTACCTTCTATTGGCTTCTTAAACATCCCTGGTTTATTTTCAAGTTTTGTTTGACTTGAAGCCTCCCTTTCAATGAATGTACGAAACGAGTTCAAATCGGGAATAGTTTGCGTATTCTCTAGACTGAGCTCCCACCTATGTCTAACGGATGAATCTAATTTTGAAATCATGAAATTCATAGGAATAAGATCGCTATGAGGATTCGATTCCAATCCGAGGATCGATAAATTTCGCACCGCTTCGTTACAAGTATCTATTAAATTGAAAAACGATATAGGATCATCCGCTTTGTTTACCTTTACCAAAAAGATTTTATTTATTTGAAGATGACCCATTTAAAAATTCAACCACAGCATTAATAACTAGACAAATTGATCGACACCAACTGCATATCCATTGATTTGTGGCAAAAACAATCGGGGTAAGGGAGTCGTTTAATGACTGCAGCATTAATTTTGCTGTTGTGTTATTATTTCACTGCAGTTTTAGTAATCCCGTTACGTAAATGGATCTTATCAGAGAAAAATAACAAAGGATTATATATGTATCATTTAAGTTTACAAATTACTTCTCTATAATCTTAATACACTTTAGTAATTGCTTATGTAAATAACAGCATAAACAGAAAAATAAGACTTAATAGGTAGAGTTTAGAAATCTTTTTTATATTACTATATCATTTATTGAAAAATATCATTCATAGAGCAAACATTTATTTTTAAACACAATGAAATATTTTGTATATTTTGATATATTTTTCTAGGTTGTAGAATTTCATACCCGAAAGAGGATTAAATCGTTTTTCAAAGTTGTTGTTCTTTAAAAGTATTTTTTAATAGAAATAACTTTTAAATCGAAAATTCTGAGGAGTATGGCAATTACAATATCTTTCATTCTTCTTTTCTCAATTTTCTCTTTCACTGCTTCTTCTTTAGTAATAATATTAATAATAATAGCAGGGTTGCTGCAGGCGACATATTTTTATATTCGTTTCGTAGCATTATTTCCAAAAATTAAAATTAATAATACATTTTCCGTTTCGTAGGTTCATCTGCTTTTTGTCTGCATCAATTCAGTATAAACCGAATGTTATGGAAAGAGTAGTAAGATCTTTATTAAAGAAAAAAAAAAAAAAAGAAAAATGAATAAATAAATAAATAAAAGCTTGTGGAAGCCTTGTAATAATAAAATAAAATTATGTTTTCAGTTTTTTTTCCTAATGGCGTGGCGCATATACCACAAGCACTGACCGGGAGTAGGGGGGCGGCGAATTGATGATCATTTTTGAAGGCACCCAATGTACGGCCATCGCTACCCCTAACAGGAACAACACATCCATGCTTTCTCCGGGATTCGAACCAACTCCCAACCATGTAGGAGTTAGGGATGCTAACTACTACACCGTCCATTTCTGAAAAAAAAAAAAAAAAAAAAAAAAGTTTTTTCATTGAAAATATTATCTTTGTTCAAGTATTCTTCAACCACATTTCTTGAAACCATGGAAGACTGCGTAATTACTGACTCAACGAGTTCAGTGTTAAAGTAAGGGTGATAGTCATCTGATTAAGAGAAAATAAGTGAGCGTCGAAGGGCTGATAAAATTCCAACTTGATGGTCAATTTGGCACCCCTCCAAGCCTTTGGACTCGTCCTTACTCCTAATCTTATGAAACGTGGTTATACTATATTTAGTAATGAAGATAAATAAAAGTTTACAAAGATTTTTTAAACGATAAATGAAGGAATTACATCTTAGGAATTGATTGGATTACTGGATAAAATTAACACAAAATTTAAATTTAATTTTACTTTGAGTAAGAGAGAGAAGAAAAGTAATAGAGATTCTGTTATGTTTTGTTCCCTAATTCATACGCAATTTTTTTTTAAATATAAATTATTGTTCAATGTTGGACACAAATACTTTAAAACCATAAGAATTAATTTTAGAAGAGGCTCAGTAAAATGACATATATAAATTTTATACAAAAATAGTAGCAGAAAAATTTTCAAAATATTTAATTTAATAAATTGCATGAGGTCTGTAATTGGAAACAAAACACTTTAGATTAGCTTTAGATCAGTAGCTTCAGACATTTTAGAGCAGTGAGTTTATTTGTAGACGCATCTTGCACAAAATCTACGGATGTAAAATTATTTATTTTTTTAAATATTAATAATAATAATAATGGTAAAAATTTAATTTGAGAATTATAGCTGATACATATATTTTTTGATGTACTAAAACCGAAAATTAAGCCAGTTTTTCTCTATCATCCATTATTTTCTGTCAATACAGGGTGTCTACTGACACTTGATATAATTTCTTTATTTTCGATAGTTCCTAGTATGTTTCCATAATTAATTATAATTAATCATGGAAACATGATATAAAAGTTTCCATATTATTATATTGATGGAACAGTCACGGAAGATATCGTTTCGGTAGGTACCCTGTATTGACAAAATTCTATACGTGATCGAGAAAAACAAACTTCAGTTTCAGTTATAGCACGCCAAAAAACATAATGATCTGCGAAAATTATCAGATCAAAATTTTAGATGAGACCTGTGTAATATACGTAAAACATATTAAATAAAAATAATTCTTCTTTATATAAATAGTGATACATCATATAATATCATATAACATTAACTTCGAAAGATTTTTTCAATACATTCTCAATAACAATAATAATAATAATAATAAGAAGAAGAAGAAGAAGAATGTTCTTTGTCATGATTTTTGTTATTACAGTATTTCATTGATCTAAGTGGATATTTTGTATCAAGATTGAAAAAATAGTAAAGGGTTATGGGTTTATTTTATGATTCAAAATTATTTCTTCATAATATAAAAACTCTTACATAATTAAACAAAAAAGAAAAACATAAACTTAAAAAAAACAAAAATCTTTATGAGTGCTTTAGAATGAACGAATCTTACATTCGTAATTTGTTTAGAAATGACATTGCAAGAGAAAACTTACAATATTTTATCGTTCATTACACATTTTATTTTGAAATTTTCTATACCAATTCAATTCGTTAATAGAAACGTAAGTTCTTATAAATATCAGGGATGAAAGTTTTCGATATTTTGGCGGAACTCTTTCACCAGAATTTTTTTACAATAATCTGTATCCTGTTTCATCAAAGGATATTAGAGTAAAAATACGCTCATCTTTTCTAAATAAAAATAGTGGTGCTGATAACGATAACCACTCTCAACTCTGAAATATGCAAAAACAAATAAAGTAACGCTTTTAACTTTGGAGAAATTTTTGTTTTGGATATTTAGCTTCTGATATTACCCGGTTTAGTTTCGTCAAAATTTGTAATAAAACCTTTGCTGGTGTAATATAATTTCATTTCTACGGTCAAGGTGCTAAAATCAAGGAATTTATTTAAAACCCATCAGTGAATCGTAAACATAAAGTTTTTTAAGTAAATTCAAAGGTTACTAATCAATATTCTATAGCAATATTGATTCTTATAATTATTAATTGCAATTCAGTAAAAGATTCTGTTATATTTCTATATTCCATTTTTCCTTTGACACTGTGAGTGTTTTAGAGGGTATGCGCTGGCAAATGGTTAATCTCTGAAATTAAAGTAATTTTCATACGTCTAAGATTTTACACGAAATGAAATTTAAATACAATGCATTACCATTTGTTCATAATATCTTAGAATTACTCTTAAGAATCAGAAGTTACATAAGACTTAAAGTTCGGGGTAAAACAGTTCATTTCCGTGAATAAAGCATATTTTCTTTTAAAGTAACATAACTCGAAGCTATTGAATGTACAATATTTTTAGAGCTATGAGCACCCTGGTTGTAAATACACATCGGCTAATTAGTAAAAATGAACACTCAACAATGCGATCAGCATTTTGTTTTGGATCAAAATGCCGTGCTATGATTATACAGTGGTATCACACCTTCCTATATGTATTGAAATTCAATGTATAAGTATTTCCATTTCTCGTGACTCCTGGAAACAAACAAAAGAAAAGTGTGTTAAAGAATAGAATAATACAGGGCTCGTACTCTCCGCCCTTTTTTCAGGACATTCTCAGGAATGATTTTTTTTTTTTTATTTATTGCTACCACTACTTTTATGCGATAATGTTTACCCTGTAGCAAGGGAAACTCCCCTCTGAACCCTCATCCTACAGACCGATCTGCCTCCTACCAACGTTAGGAAAATTATTGGAAAAACTGACAGTAACACGCCTAAATTTCTACCTCGAATCAAACAACCTGCTCCACCCAAACCAATTCGGGTTCAGAGAGGGCAGATCGTGCGACGAAGCAATGCAAGCCATCAAGAGTTCCTGCGCCGTCAGCTGCAATGCCCAGAAATACACCACCATCGTCTCACTAGACATACAGGGAGCTTTCGACAACATAGAGTGGCCCCACATTCTACAAGCTCTCCAGGACCTTGGCTGCCCGAGGAATCTGGCGGGAGTTATCAGATCTTATCTCTCAAAACGAAAAATCCTAGTTAACTGGGGGGAAGGCTCCTCAGAACTCCCTCAATCTAAAGGCTGCCCGCAGGGCTCATGTCTTGGTCCATTACTATGGAACATAATCGCCAATAGCATCCTTCGAGAAATGAGCTCGGCGGGCTTCGAGATTTTCGCGTATGCTGATGACTTCTCCCTGATTCTCTCTGGCCGCATAAGGAAAGATTTGGAAGACCAGGCTCAGGTAGCCCTCTCCCTCTTTAGTGGTCTATTACAAGACCTTAATCTCAAATTATCCCCCTCAAAAACAAAAGCACTCACATTAGCCTTTCCAAAAGCCCTCAGCAATAGAAGAAATCCCAAGATGCGGATCGATGGCATCAGCGTCAACCACGTGGAACAACTCAAAATTCTAGGAGTCACTTTTGATCGACGCCTCAACTGGTTGCCCCATGTCAAAGACTTAAAAATCAAAACGCAAAAAATATACCATAACTCCTTAAAAATGGTTGGCAAGAGGTGGGGTATTTCCACCTTCCACCTCAAAACATGGTACCTCACAATAATTGACAAAATTCTCACGTATGGGGCATCCATCTGGGGCGGCCATCTAAGATCTGATGCAATAACCCAACTAAACTCAGCCCAACGTCCGTTCCTCTTACAAATAGCAAGAGGCTATAAAACCATTTCGACTGATGCCATCACCGTCATCACAGGGATTCCCCATGCCCACCTGCAGGTATCACAAATCAACATAAAATCCAGAATTCTCCAACTTAAAGACCCAGAACTTAGCTCAACCATTTTTCCCAACACCCCAATCCAGCATCTTACCTGCAGCTGGGCCCTCCACCCCGGTAAGGATGTTGCTCCTCTCATTACAAACTGCTCTAAAAATAGCTTCTCCCCGTCTGTTCCTGTGGCGGTCTACACGGATGGTTCTAAGACGGATGCTGGAGTGGCTGCAGCTTTCTGCGTCCTAGCTTCAGGCGTCGTGACCCATCAGTGGGCGGGCAGACTCGAAGACTACAACTCTGTTTTCCAAGCGGAATTATATGCAATACAAAAAGGCATTAACTGGATCTCAGAGGCAAAACATCAAGATATAAGCATTTTCAGCGATAGTCTCTCGGGTCTGCTCGCCATAGCTCGACACAGGAGCAGACACCCTCAAGTAATAGAAATAAAAAACTCCCTTAGCACCCTAAACTGTAACTGCTCCCTGGCTCACGTTTCAGCCCACAGGGGCGTAGCCGGCAATGAAATAGCTGATTCTCTTGCAAAGGCCGCAACAGAGTCGGAAGTCATAGACGTCTCTCTCCCAGCCTCCCCCTCCTTTGTCAAAAGGAAAATTAAAAATCTGACCATGCAAAAATGGCAAGACCTATGGTCTACCTCCGAAAAAGGTAGGCATACCTATAATCTTATCCCAAATGTTAGCACAAACACCTGGACCTTAACACCACCCATCTCAGCCTTTTTAAGTGGCCATGGCCCTTTCCCCTCCTACTTAAATAGATTTCATTGCCGGCGCTCATCCCTGTGTCCATGTGGAGAGGAGGGAACGCCGGATCACTACTATTTCTCATGCCCCCTTACAGAAGTTTTCCATCTTAGAAACCCAACCCCTAGGCCAATAAACTGGCTTCCAAACATCCTAACCAATAAAATCCTAATCCATAAACTCAATAGCATCTACTCCCTCTTAATGGATATATCCAATCGAACAGATTAAAAGTCTCCCAAGTAACTCTTCTAATAATAACGACCAACTGATCATGGTCCCAAAATTAACTTAAATAAATTAAATAATTAACTTAAATAAATTAAATAATTCTCTCTATCTATCTATTTAATTATATTTTTATTTTATTTCCCTTTTTTTTTTTTTTTTTTTTTTTTTTCCCACTCTCCAAGTTGTCTAATGTGCTTCTCGGTACCCAGCAAAACGCTAACTTTCCCCACTACCCCATTACCCTCTTGTAGCGTCAGAAGTGCAGCAAAGGTCAACCTGAAGCCAAATAATGCAGCAAAAATAAATTCACCCCTGCAAACAAGCAACTATGATGCCTTCGGAAGAAAAGTCAAAAGATCAATCGCCCATTGTCGCGGGTAGGATCTAAGCCTGGCGATGAATTCTGTAATTTTTTTTTTTTTTTTTTTTTTTTCTTTCGTTTTTCAATAAACGTCTCGGGACAGCCCACGTGGACTTCGGTCCTAGCATAGCTCAACACCGCTCTTCGAGCGGTGAGCCGGGGCTGCTCCCCTGTTCAATAGCTCCCCTGTTCAATGTTTACCCTGTATAATTATGACACATTGCCATAAATATATCCAAAAGTATTTCTGTACTAGAAGGCTACGCCCGCTTCGCTGGTCGCTATTTTTAAATGAATCGCAGCAATTAATGAATTCTCAAAATTGCATTAATTTTTATCATGTGATAAAAAAAGAAAAAACAAATTATGATCGGGAAAAATGTCACACCGGGTCCCCACTGCCTTCGGCAGCGTAGACCCGTGTGCTGCGCGCCCATATTCCTTCACCATCCTCATGATTTCTCAAAATTCCATGTTATTACTCATAAACTTTAATTCTTAAGAAAAGGAATTAAAGAAAAATATCGTTTAGCATCGGATAAAAACTCGCAGAGGGACCCCACTGCCATCGGCAGCGCAGACCCATGCGCGCTGTGCGCGCACGTGTGAGGATATACGTGCGCTGTGCATGCATATTCTTTCCCAACTCAAACTTTTATTATTAAGAAAAAAAAAATCTTTTATCATCGGGTAAAAACTTGCATCGCGTCCCATGAGCGCTGCGCGCGCACACATTCCTTCTGAAATCAGACTTTTATTCTTAAGAAAAGAAAATTAAAAAAAACCATTTCTCATCAGGTAAAATGTCGGACCGGGTCCCCACTGCCTTCGGCAGCGCTGTCTCGTACCTATTCCTTCCCCACCCTTCCAGCCCCTCCTAATTAACCTACATATACCAATTTTGAACCGTCTAACTCAGGTAGCTGAGATGCAAAAGAAAACCTAATCAGGACACCTTAAAATTGTAAATCAGGTGAAATCTCGAATTCCACTTTTGATAATATAAAAGAACTTTAAAATATCTTTCGAATGATGTATTCGAAATAAATTAAACATAATTAGAATTTGAAATATTGAAATTAAAAAATATTTCAGCGCCTCTGGCAGTAGAAATTTCTGCAATCTATTGTTCCATTCCAGATCAACAAAGCTTTCAAATGATGTATTACTTATGAAATTATTTTAATTACTAGCTGAGATACAAAAATATAATTTAATCATAATTAGATTTTGAAATATTCAAATTTTAAAATATTACAGCGTCATCTGGCGGTAAAAATTTCTGTAATGTACTGTTCAATTCCAATTCAACAAAGCTTTCAAATGATGTATAACTTATGAAATTATTTTAATTAGTAGCTGATATACCAAAGAAACCCTAATCAGGAGACCTCAAAACGTGTAAATCGGGGAAATCTCAAATTTCACCTTCGATAATATAAAAGTACTTTAAAATATCTTTCGAATGATGTATTAAAAATAATTTAATAATAATTATAATTTGAAATACTAAAATTTTAAAATATTACAGCGCCATCTGGCGGTAGAAATTTCTGTAATCTACTGTTCTATTCCAAATCAATAAAGCTTTCAAATGATGTGTCAATTATGAAATTATTTTAATTAGTAGCTGAGATACAAAAGAAAACCGATTCAGGAGACCTCAAAACGTGTAAATCACGTGAAATCTCGAATTCCAATAATTACGGTAGTCGGTTAATGGAAGGTGACAAAAATTTGTGGCGTCTACTCTTGAAATTCAATTCAAATAAGTTTCAAAATGACATATTGCTTTTGAAATTATGCTAATTAGAAGCTGAGATACAAAAATGATATAAACACTATTATAAAACGACTTATGTCTGACTTTTTCGTGGTTTTCTCCGAAACTTGCGTAATTCCGGGCTATAAGTATAAAATAACAAAGGCGTTCTGGGTTTTCCGTTGTTTTCTCCGAAACAACCGTTCCTTTTCTACGTTTTTGCCCCCCCCCCCCTTTCCGTCCCTTCTAATAATTTTACACTTGAAAATATTCGCAATCGATGTATCTTTCCTTAGAACCTAATAATACCAATTTCAAACGCTGTAACTCAATTTTTTTTCCTTCGCCCCCCCTCCCCCTAGAGCTCTTCCTAATAATTCTACACTTTCAAAAATATTCAGAATCGAATTATCGGGCGTTAAAACCAAATATTACGAAATTTCAACGGCATATCTCAATTTAAAAAAATATAATACAAAATTTAATCTAATTTTTTTGTTTATCCACATATTTTCATGAAAATTGAACTGTAGCTTTATAATATGCTGTCTAAGCTGAATATTAATTCAAATGTAACGTGAATGAAAATTTGAAAAAGTTTTAAAATTGCAATTTTTATCCCCACTGTAAAACACGTGACATCTTGATCGGTTACTATCATTTCTTTTTTCATGGCAAACGTTCGTCTGGCATTTGAAATGATGTTGCTACAAAAAATTCATACTTTAGTTAATTTTAAAAAATCTAATTGTTGTACCGATAAGCCGCTTGCACACTTAAATTCAGAAAAAAATCCCCTTTCATTTAGTACCGAAATCGTAACGATCGGACAAATATTTCTAATTTATTGTCCACTTTTTCTAATTTTAACTCTGTTAAAATATCTTTTTTTTATGCAATGGCGGTGAATTCTTAGTCATTGAGATCGCTTTTAGATTAGACATGAGTGGACATTTTAATTAATATCTCCTCAACTAATTAAAATTTTTAAATTATGTTTCGAGGAGGAACTCAGAACGCTCCAGTGCATCCGTATGTCAATTCTTGTACTTCTGCGTTCAGTAGGGGCTGAACGTATATAAGAACAGACGGACAGACAGACAGACAGACAGACAGACAAACCTTTCCTTGTATTATAATAGATGAAAGGGTATTGCAGGTTAAGCACATGAAAACTGCACCAGCGTCGAATGAAGAGTTTTTGCCTGCTATATATTGATCTTTATCTGAAACATCTTTTGCACACAATTTTAGACTTCTACTCTCAACGATTTGGGAGTAATGGGGGTGGTAAACTAAAACATTAAATTTAATAATAATAATTAAAAAAAAAAAAAAAAAAAAAAAAAAAAAACTATTCATGATATTTTGGTAATTACTAAATAAAGTTATTACAATACATAAGTAATAAATAAATGAAAAAGTAAAGTATATTACAGGGTGTCGACAGTTGGAATTTTTTCCCTAATTTTTCCACCAATATTTTTCTTTCAAAATTTTTAGTACTAAGTTTGGACGATTAGTTAAGTAAAATATTATTATACAAATATACTGGTAAAAGAATCAGGAAAAAAAAATCCGATTGTCAATATCCTGTATTACTAAAATTGGACACCAAAAAGGACTATTTCTTATTAAAACTAGCGAAAATGCAGCATTTACGCAATACAGAAGTACATATTGACGGCCATTTTATTTTTGAATAGAAGGAAAGATCATAAACGAAAGTTCGTTGAAAACGCTTCCAGTTGTTGTTGCATTAAGTATTTCAAACGCGAACTGCACCAGATTTGTTGCTTTTATCTCCATCTGAACAATTGTTATCAATACCCGCCCTACTAACATAAGATTATTCTTGTTGATTTTTATAAGCATTTTTCTAGTGCATTAAATGTAAAGAAATTAACATTTATATATATATATATATGTGTGTGTGTGTGTGTGTTTTAACCATAATAACATTTATAGAATACATGTATAATAAGTACTTATCATTTGTTTATAGAAACAGACAAGTTCTTTTTAGGTATTGTTATGCATTTTTAAAAATTTTCCTTTTAATTTTACTATATGCGAAGTATAAAGTTTATCGACACTGTATATATATATATATATATATATATATACTAAATAGTCATATAGTCATATATATATATATATATGTATATATATATATATATGACTATTTTAAATTTGTTCAATATATATATATATATATTTATGGTTGAAATAGATAAAAAGGTTTTTTTTAATCATATCATGTACAGGTATATTTGTAGGACTGATAAATGCTTTATTTTACTCGTAAGGCAATATGTATGACCTTCAATATGTATGGCAATATATATGACCTTCGAAGTGATCATAGTTGCCAGAGTTTACGACTTTTTTATTGAACATTATTTTATACATCATATTCTATTTAATGAAATTTCTGAATCCTGTTTACTGAAATGAATGCGTCTGACCCACTTTTTCCGGACAAACTATGGCAAAACTTTGTCAGGAAAAGGGGCGGATACTAATAATTTTAATGAATATTGATTAAATAGTTGGCAGGTATAAAATATATATTGAGTTTATTAAGGATATCTGAATAATCAAGATTGAGTTTATTGAGGACATCTATGTATCTTAATGCTCTAAGAATCTTAATACATAACAATAAATAAATAAATAATAATAATGATAATAATAAAATAAAAGTGTTATTTTTTCTTTAAATACCTAACTATCAGTTTTTATGTAGTACGTATTTAATTTAATAAGTACAAAAATCCAAAAATTAAGCAAATGAAGGCTGCTGTATCGAATGTATTAGGTATAAGGAAAATCATGCCATATCAATGGAATTTACTTACTACATATAAATAATAAATTTTTACATCACATATGTTAGACAAAATATTATTTTGATGTTTAGTCTTCAGACATAGAATGATTGCTATGGTTACATGTTTTGACATACTAATATCAAGATTTTCATAACAAATGAATAAATTCAATTTTTAAAATTTTTAAGATTGTAAATGTGATAGCGGAGAGTCACTAAAAAACTTTTAGGATATTGGTATTTCTTGAATAATTTTTATAAACTTATTAACAATATTTAGTGTAAGTACAGAAAACCAGGTGTTGAATGGGGAAATCAAAGCTGATTACATTATGAGCGATGACACTTAATATTACAAAATGGCGAGAGATTATACTGCCATCAACTTCGAAGTAATGGATGCGAGAATTACTGCTCAAATACGAAAAAAGCACTGTCCCGCCCCGTTTTCTGAAAGGAAAATTCTGGCTACTCATAATCTCTCCCCCCGCCCCCCCCAGCGTTCCCAACTTTACAATTTATTCACATTTTTACCCCCGCCTTCTTTTCACACCAGAAATTTAGTAAAATATTTTTCTTTAATATGTGACAACGATTAAATAAGAAGAAAATCATTTTTAAAAATTTCCGGTATGAAAAAGAGGCGGGGTTAAAAATGATTGTGAATAAATTATAAAAGTAGGGTACGCTGCCCCCCCCCCCTCCCTCCAAAAAAATAAAAATAAAAGTTGTGCATTTCAATAATTTTCTTTCAACTGAATGCATATATAGCTATTATATACATAACTGTATAAATTTTAATTTAAAATATTTTATAAACAGTATTTAAATTTTAAATATATAAATAAATATCTAAACAATCTGTGATTATCAGAAACAAACTTTAGATAATTAAACAATTTTTTTTTACATGTAACAAATTATACAATTAAAAATTGGCGAATGCAAATAAAAGATAATATATATATATATATATATATATATACATATATATATTAGATTAATCGTCAACCATCACTATACGCTAAATGCAACAAATAGTCTTTTTACAGGCAAAAATAAATAAATAAATAAAATAATAAAATAATAATAATAATAATAATAATAACATATAATGTATTTAAAACTACAATCCCATAGATTGAATTATCCGGTTGCAAACTCCATTTATGTTTAATTAACAAAAACTAATTAAAAATACTCTATGTATACCAGACTTGCAAAAGTTTTTTATATATTCCGGAGCATTTTTAGTCTGCCACTATTTCAAACCTCTTTTATTTTAAAAGTAATTCTTTGTCATTTTTTCATAGTTATGTATAGGGGGAATTTATTCTATAAATAAAGTGGTGAGAAATAAAGGATTCAGAATAAATTAAAATGTTGGAAGCTATCTGAATACGTATGTTAAACAAATAGATGCATGGATTTTAAGTTGCAAGAATTTTAATTTTTTGTACAATCATATTCAATATCAGTGCAAAATCCAACAAGGTGTCATCTTAAACAGGTATAATTAATATCATTTTATGCTTGTAAAAAGTGACATTAGTTATATTAAATTCACAGAATCAAAGCATCTAATCTCTTAAAGTAATAAAAGTAGAATAGAAAAAATATTAAATGCACAGATTAAATATATAGAAGAAGGAATTTTAAATTAAAGTAATTAGAAAACATAAATTAAAAAACAAATAAATGCTTAAACAATCAGTTTCAATTTAAATCGATATTTTAAAATAGTCGAACAATCTTTTACATTTAGCTGTATAATTAAAAAAATGCACAATATCTGTTTAAAAAAAAAAAAAAAAAAAAAAAAAAAAGTGTTTCCTATATTTAAATGTAATTTACCCACCAATGGCATCAGTGCAAACTCAAGAAAATTATAATCTAAAAGGCATAAAAATTATATTCTATAAAAATAAAACAAAATAAAATAAAATGAAATATCCTACTAATTACATTTAATTCTTAGACGAATTTTCATATTAAAATTCTTTCAAGTTTTACTATTTACATAAAAATGCCTCATGGCATAAAGTGTACAGTATTAAAAAACGAACATTATATACCATAAGTATACAATAAAAATTTAACTCAATTATCATGCTAAATTTCTTTCTTTTAAAAGTTTATTTTGATTCACTTACATAATATTTGAATGCATTTCTCACACCCCTTTACAGGAACACTGCAGTCATATTTTGGATTTTTAACTAATAATCTGCTAATCTGTAGCTCAATTGAAGAACCATCTCTCTTCCATGTAATCGATTTTGTGTGAACTGACACGTGTGCGAAAAAAAAAGATGTTAATCCTTTCTGTAATTATCAGAATAAGTTAAACATATTGTCACTAACCGTAACCCCGCACTAACCCAGTAAAGTTGCTCAGTAACTCCAATGTCATTTCAATTTCATCTAACCCTAAGCTATTCTTTCAAATAACTTAGCAGCATGAACATGAACTGTCTTGAGAATTCAGACAATTTTATTTATTTTATTTATTTTAAAAATAACGTCGAAATAATATTTCCGGTAGCAACTGGTATTACATTTCAAAATTAGGATGCATATTAAAAATCTAAAGAAAATGAAATTCTAGGACGATTGTCGATATGATTAAAAATTTCATTATATTACATAAATTTATATTATATTTTTTATGATATTGCATATTTATTATTTAAATAAGGCCTTAAATTAACTTGATGTTTTAATATCGTACAACATTTGTATATATTTTTACAATTAGTATAATAAAAATGGAATTTTTTGACGAATGTAAATTTTATAACACATTTTGAGTTTTAGAATAACAATGCGGTAGGATAATAAATATTTTAAGAATATTAATTTTGTGCAAAATAATAATGAAACGGAAATATCGCATATAATGCTGCTACAGCTGGACCAGAGAACAAATCAGGTTTTTATATGTTCAATTACTTTCAGCGTAAAATATAAATCTATATATTAATTTGAAACATGTTTTTGTCTGTCTCCACTATATTGAGAGAACGGCTAGGTGTAAAAATTCGGTTGAGGTGTCTAAAGAAAGGTCTTGGTCTGTAGATGTGCTATGAAAAGAGAAAAATAAAAAAAAGTCGAATGGTTTCCCCCCCTCCCCCCCGGAGGAAACGGGTGGGAAACCGTTTCCCACCCGTTTGGGTTAAAAACGAATGACGTCATTTTCGGAAATGCAACAATACAGCGAGTTTATCTGAATTTTTATTGCCTTATAAAAACAAAGTTCACGTGTTATCATTTTATTTTTTAATTATTGATCCTTTTTTACAGTATGGCAACATGAAAAAATCTATATATTAATTTGAAACATGTTTTTGTCTGTCTCCACTATATTGAGAGAACTACTTGGTGTAAAAATTTGGTTGAGGTGTCTAAAAAAAGGTCTTGGTCTGTAGATGTGCTATGAGAAGAGAAAAATAAAAAAAAGTCGAAGGGGGGGGGGGGGGGGGGAACGGGTGGGAAACCGTTTCCCACCCGTTTCGGGTTAAAAACACGTTTACGAGCTTAACTAAGCTTCAAATTACTTCACGGGACAGAAATTGTACATATGGGGACTAGAGTCGAATACTAAAAAATTATTATCTGCGAATTTGGAATTTTCGATTTTAAAGGGGGAAAGTAGATTTGGAGGGGAGGGGAAAGGGGGGAAATTAGTTTGAGAGGGAAATCCGTTCTAGACCCACACATGTAGCACCTTATTTTAAAAGTCTTGAAATTTCATGTCGATTGGGGATGTTTGTATACAATATATAGTCCGACCCCTGGCGGTGAAAAATGGAACTAAGTGATTTTGCTGTAGACCCTATCATGTTACATCTTATTTTTAAGGTCTTGGTATTTCTTGAACGTTGGTGATGTTCGTACAGAACACAGTGCGACCCCTGGCGGTGGAAACTGCAACTAAAGGATTTGGCAGTTGACAAAACGATGTGACACCTTATTTAAAAGGTCTTGGAAATCCAAGGCGATTGGTGATAGAGGTCTTGAAATTTCATGTTGATTGGGGATGGTTGTATACAATATAGTGCGCCCCCTGGTGGTGAAAAATGGAACTAGGTGATTTTGTAGTAGACCCTATCATTTTATATCTTATTTTAAAGGTCTTGGTATTTCCTCACCGTTGGTGATGTTCGTACAGAACAAACTGCGCCCCCTGGCGGTGGAAAGTGCAACTAAAGATTTTGCAGTTGACACCACCATGTGACACCTTATTTGAAAGGTCTTGGAAATTGAAGGTGATTGGGGATGTTTGTATACAATATAGTGCGCCCCCTGGTGGTGAAAAATGGAACTAGGTGATTCTGTACTAGACCCTATCATGTTATATCTTATTTTAAAGGTCTTGGTATTTCCTCACCGATGGTGATGTTCGTACAGAACAAACTGCGCCCCCTTGCGGTGGAAAGTGCAACTAAAGGATTTTGCAGTTGACAACACCATGTGACACCTTATTTGAAAGGTCTTGGAAATTCAAGGTGATTGGTGATGTTCGTATACAGCATACTGCGCTCCCTGTTGGATGAAAGTGGATTTTGCAGTGCTTGCGTAGCATGACTGCTATACGGTGCCGCAGCCGCAGGCAGCGGTAACACGAGTCAGAGGTTTGTTCGGTTCAAGGTTAATTTTTGAGAATTTTTTCATGTTAATAGCGGCCTGCATATACGTGCCACAGGCACTGGGATACGAATCCGAGTTCCGTTCCGTTTGAAGTAATTTTTTTTTTGTTATAGATTATTATTATTATTATTATTATTTGTGATGTTTTCATTTAAAAATAGAAAATCAAACAAAATCGAGTTAAAGATATAAAACCATACAAATTTAAGGTGCATTTAAGGTTATTATCATGGGCCGGCCAACACCAGGCGGGTTCTTTCGGTTGCAGGTTAATTTTTGGGGATTTTTTTTTATGTTATTAGCGGCTCACGTATGTGCTGCCGCAGACACCGGTGTCACAAGACTGAGTTTCGTTCGGTTTGAGGTAATTTTTTTGTTACAGCTGATTATTTTTTTCGCGATGCCTTTATTTAAAAATAGAAATTCAAACAAAATCGAGTTAAGGATATAAAATCATACAAATTTAAGTTTCAATTAAGGTTATTATCACGGGTCCGGACAACTGCGGGCAGGTCAGCTAACATGTAGCCTTAGTATTAAAAGAAACAGAAAATAAAAGATAGCAACTGTTTTATTTGGTGTCAGTTTGACGTCACATTGACAGTACTTTGTAGAAAGTGATGTCATATATAGTATTTCAATTTATAACCATTTTTCCGAATTTCTTTTTTTTTTAAGTAAAATGTTGTAAATTATATTAGATGTTTTAACTTGAAATACATTTAAATAATGATACGACGATTTTTGAAACATTACGGTGAATAAAGTGACCGTCGAAGTCGACGGGTTCCAGCTACTGCTATATTAAAGCAACCACATTTTTTAAAGCATTTTTTCTTTACTTTTTTTATTTCCTTTTTAAGAATATGGTTTAAATTCTGAGAATAATTATTTTTTTATAGGGTTAAATGAACATAATTATAAAATAGTATGGAAATATTAATAAATTCTAAAGCGACTTTTTTTTTTGATATTTCCTTATTTCGAAAAAGAAAGATTTTAAAGTAAAATTTTAATAGTCATTTTGTGGAGACATACATTTTTTACATTGTTGAATGTACAAGACACTTTTTCTGCACAATTTTGTTCAGGATTTCTTTTCTTTTCTTTTCTTTCTCTGTTTTATTGCATAGTTGACAATATGTTTAAATTTTCAATACGGATTTTAATGCAGAGAATAATGTATCGAGCTGAAGGACTAAGATACAATTACGACCAACCTATGCACCACCAAGCGTCTTTCGGAATTTCTTCAAGTAGGGAGAGTAAGGGACTCATGTTTTATCCTGTTAATGCATTTCATTATTAGGTAAGATTAACAATCGAACACCTTGAGAAAAAACACATAAAAGTGATAAAATATCCATCCTATTCCCGCTTATCTTTTTATGTGTGACTTCTAGTTATTTTTTAATTGAAATAAATTGTAGGGGAGCGTGGGGCTAGTTGTCACAGGTTTAAAAAATTAACATGCAATTTGCGAAATGCAACATTTGTGATTATTTTTATAAACTTAATTCTTAAGACGCGCTTTACATATAATGGAAGCACAATCGGTGCGCCACAAAAATGGTTAATGAGAGATTCTATATACGTACTTCATTTTAGCAAATTAGTGGGAAAAAATATTTCGTAAATTTTGATTGAAGTTATGTATGTATTATTGTATGTTAATTTATAGCTATTTATGTGAATTATTATTTATTAGAAATGTTTATTATTTATTAGAAATGTTTATAGCTATTTATTTAGTCTGTGTGTTGAGTTATAAAATGCATGTTTAATTTTTTGTATAAACCGTTATATATATATATATAAACAAAATGTCCAAAATCATACGATGGGGTAAGTTGAAACAAAACTTTGGAACAAGTTGTAACATGTTAGAGGAGTGGCTTGTGGAGATGCCTACAGCCTGAGCTTAAAGTCACTGTCCATTTTCTGGAAACTTTCAGAAATGAAAAATTTTGGGCTTCTTTGCTACTACTATATTTATACTGTGTTTTTATATAATAAAGTCGTGATTATTTAATCACAAATTATAATCACGATTTAATCATGAATTAGAGAATAGTGCATAAAAATAGTGGTAGAAAAAAAAAAAAGCAGAAGTTTTTCATAAATGAGAGTGTCAGGAAAAAAGGGCGGAGAATTCGAGCTCTGCTACACCCTCTCTGTGGCAGACGAATGGGTATAATTTATAAAAGAATCCACTTTAAGACACGTATAAAAATTTTAATTAAAAACATTAAAAATTACATATTGCGTCAAGGCCTTTCACCCTGAGTTTCAGGGCATCATCAGGACATAGCCATTTTCTAACATATAAGTACAGCAACAATATATACATACAAAAGACTAATTTTCGGTTACAGTTATTAACATAGATGCAACAGTCCAATTAAAATGAAGACACTACGAGGTTGAAGGTTAGAGTACTATTTGGTTCACCACGGAGACACATTTCTGTAAAGTAGTTGAGGTCCTTCATTCGTCTGTGTTGAGGTACTTGATGAGGAACTTTAAATCTTTATACGAGAAGTTGGTTGATTGGGTTTCACGTCACACTGGTGCTGCGTTGGTGGGAAAAAAAATTAGCGACATAAGACGAAAAAAAAAAAAAAAAACTTGTTTCAGAATTGCCACTCTCAAAACAAACTTGCAAACAAACTGTCGGAATTATGTAGAAAATCTTTTCTTTCCTTCATCTGAAACGATCCTTAGCACTAAGGCACTGCTGAAATTAGATTATATTAAATATCTGATTGAATTAGAAAATACCAAATTTTAGGCAAAAAAGCAGCATCTTTAAAATTGATTGCATTATATTTAATTATATTTACAGCTTCCGAAATTGTTAATTCTGAGTTAGTTGCTAGAGAAGAGATGATTTCCGCTTTTTCAAAAAGAGGTGGAGCTGAGGTTTTGTAAATGAAATTGACTAAAGCTGAACTTTTTTCTTCTTTAACATTACGGATATGTTCTTGGATTCTTACGTTTAAAGTTCTTTTTGTTTTTCCAATGTAAAAGAAAATATCATGATTGAGTTTTATAGGAATTTTATATACACCTCCAGTGGGTCTTAGATATCTATAATTAGTACTGGATATCCAGGGCTTTTAATGGACGTTCCTTAGATATTTTGTACCTTTTATGGGTCATTGAGTGTAATTTAGACGTCTAATGGATATCAGTGGTTGTATGGGAAGCATTTGATCTTTCGAAAATTTGCCTATAAAAGTGCATTGATGTTGGAAGTGACTATTTTGAACACACCTTAAGTTAAGAAATTTAACTTGTACCGTTTAGTCTTATTTGAAATTCTGAGTTTGGACTTATCCTAATTTTTTTTGTTGAGATATGCTGATAAAAGACACACTCGAACAGACGAACACGCAGACTATCCATTAAAATTTTATTTTTCTGATTCAGAGAACCTCAAAGCGCCATAAAACAAAAACTCAGTTCAAAGCATTTGAACCAGAGTGTAAAAAATAACAGTAGTTTTTACAACAGAATGGGCTGGCACCCATGATGGCAACACATTTTGCTGCCATTAAAATATTTACAGCAGAAATAGTTGTAAAAAGAGACTCTTTTACAACTGTTTCTGCTGTAAATTGATTTTTTAAATATTTATTTATGTAACTATATTTTCTGATAATTTTAAAAAAGAATTAATGCAAATCAGGGTTGAAAAATTTGGCCTTTTTTTTATTCAATAGTCACCAATAATTTTTATTTGCAACGTTTTACTAATCACTTCGAAGGTTAATAGTGTATTATGTATATCAAATGTCACTCTCAAAATTATTGGTGACTAATGAATAAAGTAAAAGCCCTAATTTGGCAACTCTGATGCAAATAATCTCATACAATTAAACTCAGAACGATATAAAAATATTTGAGGTATACTTCATGTAAGGAAGAAGCGTGAAAACGATAAGCTGAAATAATTTATCTTATAATATAAAATTATACATTGTTGTTGCTTTAAATTATATTATTTTGTAGCGCGCCTATGCTACGAAACCTCAGCGCCCCCTAGCAACCCGTTTGGCTGAGAGAACCAAAGAGAGAACATTCGGATTGCAGCAGTTTCCAGAGAAGGAAGTGCATGCAACGTGTGGTCAATGTTAGCCGAAATGGCCCACGACCATAAGATGTTGGGTGTGGGACTCTGTATTACCATTATTTCATCAAATCCCCTTTAACTTACCCCTGTAAATAATTCAATTTATGTGTTATATATTTAGTGTGTAACTTTAAATGTAAATAATAAATAATGTTACCCTAAATTAGCTTCATTTTTGAGTTCCGCACCTTACAAATTGGCGCCCACGTGAAAAATTTTAATTATTGAATATTTTTTAAATAAATTTCTTCAAGTCCGCACCCGCTGGACACACATAAAATCCGCACCCGCTGGACAAAGATAAAGTCCTCATCCATTGGACTCAGGTAAAGTCCGCATCCGCTGGACGTCCACAGGATAATACAGGTAAGTGCATTTCACTTTCGGTTTTGTGTTAATACGTTATTGTTTTTCTTGTTCTGAAAATTCTGTTATTCAGTTATTTTGAAAACGTAACTTTATACTTTAAAAGTAATTTTATACTTTAATACTTTAAACGTAATTTTATACTTTATAAATTGTTTCGTTTTGCTAGAATGAAGAAAATTTTTAACCTATTCATTTAAGAATTCTTTGCACATGTTAGTCATTTGAGAACAGATTCTTTGTGCATTGTATTCATTTGAGAACAACTTTGGTTTTAGATACCAATATTTTGATAGTAAAAGTAATACATTACCCTATGTATTAAGAATCAGGTTTATTTATTTATATACTATTATGGAATATTTTTTTTTCTTTCAATATTAACAGAATTTGAAAGTTATGGTTTTAATTATAATTACTTCGGTATTGAGATTTCCAGTAATCTAGTATAATAATATAAAGTAAAGGAAGACTCACTTTCGGATGCTTGTTATTTTAACTGGGTAAGATATTTTATTTATATTCTAATAAACTATATGTCTTCATATTTAATTGCATTCTTTCTCTTATTGTGTCTATTCTAAACCAAAACAAAAAGAAAAAGATACATAATATTTATTTTTTTTATTACCAGTGATGACACATTATTTTAAACTGATATTTTTTTTTCTTTCCTTCCAGGGATGGAACACGGGCGCAGAATTCATACCACTATCAATGTAGGAAAATTTTCTACTTCTTAAATCAACGATATTATAGGTAATAAAATTTCTTAAACAGATTCCGTTATGAATTCTGCGCCCGTGTTCCATCCCTGTTCCTTCTGGTGATTTGTTGGAAGGAAGAGATAATTAAATAGATGGATGACTCATTTTGATAAAATTGCTTGAAAGAGATTTATTTTTTTTTTCTCTTTTATCAATTGCTTTGCAGATTTTTTTTTTTATTTACTTTTGTTTTCGAGTATAAAGTGAAAAGATAAATAGTCATTTATTTGTTTTGTTTATTATTTTATTACTTGTCTACAGAAAATGAGTGTTTAATAAAATAAATAGAGGAAAAGAGATATATATATTTTTTAATAAGTTACTTTTATATTATAATTACTTGGAATGTGTGTGCTTTAAGCAAGCCACCTTTTTTTTTTTCTCTCTCTCTCTCTCTTCTTTTATTTGAAACATAATGCTGATTTATTTTATTTGATGAATAAATTCATGTGCCATTAGTTTATTTTACTTTGTTTATTTAAAATCATTGGCATATTTATATAAGCATCCAGTTAAAGGAAATAGTTAATTTTAATTGGTTGTTTTCTATTTCACATATAATAGTAAATTGTTATTTACGGATAGAATTTTTTTTCTTATATCAGCAGTATTTGCAAATATATATTTGTTTAATTTTGTTTTCTGCAAAATTTGCTTTACTTACTTTCTTTTCAATAAATCATTCAATCCTTTAATGACATTTGATGAAGATAGATTAAATTTTAAAGTTATCTGTTCTATTTTATAGATTTTATAATTACATTTGGTAATTATTCATTAATTTTTTTAAACTATTTTCAGAGTTCATTAACGTTAAAATAAGTAACTGAATAAAAGGGAATTTTTTTTTTATTAACTAATTTTTTTTTTTTAATTACAATTGTTCAAGTATAATATATATTTAGTTTTTAAATATTTAGTTTTTTTTTTTTTTTTTTTTTTAACAAAATTTTGGAAAGCAAACAAAAATGGCTTTCCTATTCAAGGGTAGGAAAATCGATCTACTTAATTTGTGCCAAGAAATCGGCATTGCAGTAACTTCTGATGCCAAATTATACGAAATTAAAGATTTAATTATTAAATCTGCCAACTACGACGAAGATTTCGTTAGAAATTGCCTTACCAATATCATCGATATACGTTTAGAAAATGAAGAGCAGATAAAGCATGCTCGTGAAAAGGCTGAATTAGAAGAGAAAGTAGCACGTGAAAAAGATGAACTCGAAAAACAAAAAGAGTTTGAACTGAAAAATTTAGACTCCAGATAGAAGCAAATAAAATTGCACCACCACCTGCTGAGGCTCAGCCTATGCCATGTCCCACCCAACATTTCCAAGTCAAGAAATTAATTCCAAACTTCAACCCCAAGGAAGACGATTTCTATCTTTTCATAAACCTATTTGAAAGTCAAGTAAAATTTTTGAAAATTGAAAAAACAAACTGGGTAGCTTACCTACTTGGAGTTCTTCCAAGTGATGTTGCCCAGCTCATCGCAAGAGAACCTGAGGAAAAGGCCCAAGATTTTGACCATGTTAAATGCATACTTTTACAAAGATTTAAACTAAGTGGTGATAAATATCGAAATCTTTTCGCCACGCATAGAAAATCGCCTGAAAAAAACATGGAAAGATTATCATTTTGAACTACAGAGTTATTTTGAAGGATGGATCACTGAGCTCAACATTAATGATTTCCAAGCATTAAAAGATTTAATTTTAGTTGACCAACTGAAGAAACGTGTCCCTCCAGATGTCAAGGAACATTTTTTAGATATTTGGAATGAATGGGTAACTCCTGGACAACTTGTGGAAAAGCTTGATGCTTACGACAACCGTCGTCTACCTAAGAAAGAAATCAAGATGACAAGCACTGATGCAAACAAAAAGTTTTATCCAAAGCAGACGGAACAGAAATATAACTACACTCGAAAGAAAATGTATTCCCAAAATTATGACTTAAATCAATACCCTCTGTCAGGAGTCCCCAATCAAAGTAGGCGGGATTCCGGGGTCCCCAGTCAAAGTAGGCGGGATCCCATTCACAATGACAGAGCTCAAGATAAAAATTCTGAAACTTTACGAGGTAGAACAAACCCCGTATCCTGTTATGGTTGTGGAGCTCCTAATGTAATTAAATCAAAATGCCGTTCCTGTAACCCATCCAAGCCTAAAGCTGATGTCATGACATCCAGTTTCAACAATTTGAACTTTTACAGTTTCTCAACAGAAGATCACCCAAATAGTTTATTAGAAGTGTCCATCTGTAACCAAAGAGCAGCAGTGTGTGCTGATACTGGTGCTACACACTCTGTGTCTGGTGAAAAATTATATCGCCTTCTCCAAGAAAATGGCCATACATTTGAAGATAAAGTCCTGAAAATGACGCTTGCTGATGGCCGCAGTCAACCAACAGAAATCCTCACAACTTTTGTTGACATAAAAATTCAAGAAAAAGTTGTTCCAATCGAACTGTTAGTCCTCAAACATGCCAGAAATAACCGTACACTTCTTGGTGTGGATTTACTAGGTAAAGCAGGAGTAGTTCTAAATCACCAGAAACGTCTGTGGTTTTTTGATAACAATCCTCAGGAAAAATTTAATTATTTTGAAGTACCACCTAACATCAATAGTGTATTGGCAGTACATGCTGATGAGTCACATTCATGTGGACCTCGTGAAGATGTAGGGCAGCATTTGACATTCCAACAACAGTCACAATTGAATTCCCTTCTCCAAAAATATGAAAATGCTTTCAACCAGGGGGAGAACCTACCCCATTTATAGAACATCGAATAAAAACTGGAAACCACTTCCCAGTGTCAACGCCACCATATCGCATGAATCCTAAAAAGAAAGAAATTTTACGACCGGAAATAGATAAACTGTTAAAGGAAAATGTAATCGAGGAATGTAAATCACCTTATGTATCTCCAGTCGTATTAATCCCTAAGCCAAATGGAACCTTTCGACTTTGTATTGATTACAGAAAATTAAACAACATTACAGTTGCAGATACTTATCCATTGCCCCGAATGGATGACTTTCTCCATGAAGCAAAACAAACTTCCTACATGTCAACTATAGATCATTGTGCAGGTTATCATCAAGTGAAGGTCCACCCTGAAGACCAAGACAAAACAGCCTTTGTTTGCCCTTTTGGAACATACCGCTTCCTTCGGATGCCATTCGGACTTAAGAATGCACCAGCAACTTTCCAGCGTTTAATTGACCGTTTCCGCAATGGTCTTGAAGATATACTCACCTTAACGTATCTTGATGATATCATCGTGTTGTCTGAATCATTTGAAAAGCATCTCTCAGATCTACAAGCAATTTTTGAGAGACTCTTACTTTTTAAGCTTACAGCAAACAGAGAAAAGTGTCACTTTGTATCTCCTAAAGTTAAATATTTGGGATTTTGGATCACACAAAATGGTATTGAAGTTGATCCAGAAAAGGTTTCTTCTATCCAGAAAATTCCGCCTCCCAAGAATGTGAAAGAAGTCCAGTCTTTCCTCCAGACATGTTCATGGTTTAGAAGATATATTCAAAATTTTGCTGATGTGTCAAGACCATTAAGTGATCTCACAAAAAAGAAAGTCCCATGGAATTGGAGATATAACCAGCAAAAAGCATTTGAATTATTGAAGAACTGCCTCATCACTCCCCCAGTGTTAAACAGGCTGATGGTACAAAACCATATATCATTCGTACAGATGCAAGTCAGTATGCTATTGGAGCTGTCCTACTACAAGGAAACGATTCAGAGGAACATCCTATAGAATATGCCAGTCGTTTGCTTACCCAAGCTGAACGCAACTACTCTACAACGGAAAGAGAAGCCCTTGCTGTTGTTTGGGCCCTGAAGAAATTCCGAGGCTACATAGAAAACTCTGAAATAACTGTGGCATCCGACCACCAACCTTTGAGATGGCTGCTCACTCTCAAATCTCCAACAGGCCGACTTGCTCGATGGACATTGGAAATACAGTCTTTCAACATAAAAGTGCAATATGTCCCTGGAAAAGCAAATGTCATTGCCGACATGCTTTCTCGCCCAACCTGTGAAGAAGAAACTTCTTTCGAGTTACAAACTATCGTTCTGGATGTCCCAACAAGAACTGCGAGTGACCTCAGGTCAGAACAGCTAAAAGATCCAGAACTCAAGAAAATTATAGATTGTTTTGAAGATGTCAACCAAGGAGTAGATTTCGCAAATTGGACAGAACGAGGTTACGTCATGAACCAAGGTGTACTTTACCACTATTCTCCACACTCTGAAATGGATGAAGCCCAGTTAGTCGTTCCTTCCCATGAAAGAGAAATGGTACTCAAGTTGCATCATGATGCCCCCACAGCTGCACATTATGGAGCTAATGGAACTTTTTCCAGAATATCCTCAAGATATTATTGGACTGGTATGAGAAAATACATCACTGATTATGTAAAGAGTTGTGCAGAGTGCATCAGATATAAAGCCTCCAACCAGAAACCTGCTGGTTTGCTGCGAACACCTGTTCCAGCTCAACGTTTTGAATCTATTGCAATTGATCTTTTCGGACCCTTACCAAAAACAAGTGAAGGTATGAAGTGGATCTTCATAGTTGAAGACTGTACGACAAAATGGGTAGATTTATTCCCATTAAAACAAGCGACTGCTAAAGAATGTGCCTTAACCCTTCTAAATGAAGTATTCCTAAGATATGGGTTACCTCGTCGTCTAATCAGTGACAATGGTCCTCAGTTTGTTAGTGCAGTCATGCAACAGTTATGCTATGTTTTAAACATCAGTCAAAGTCTTATTCTTGTGTACCACCCACAAGCGAATCCTGTTGAAAGAAAAAACAGAGACTTAAAACCTCGTTTAGCAATGATGGTTGGTAACAACCATTCTTCCTGGACTGAACAGTTACCAGCTATTCGATTTGCAATGAATACTGCAAAATGTGAAACTACAGGTCGCACACCAGCATACCTAAGTTTTGCTAGAGAACTCAGAACAGTAGATGACGTCACTACTGATTTTCGTTCTGTACTTCAAAACGACAATTTTGTACCAGAAATCACACCTTATTTGAAACGTTTTGAAACATATATGTCACAAATAAAAGAAAACATTGAGCAAAATCAAGATCGTCGAAAAGAGTATGCTGATAAATCATGTAGAAAAAGTCCAAAATACAAACCAGGTGATTTGGTCTGGGTAAAACTTCACCCATTAAGC
The DNA here is from genome assembly GCA_963930645.1 of Salticus scenicus. Classification (NCBI taxonomy): domain Eukaryota; kingdom Metazoa; phylum Arthropoda; class Arachnida; order Araneae; family Salticidae; genus Salticus; species Salticus scenicus. Next base: position 133,277,605 of record OZ005660.1, on the reverse strand, counting down.
AACGCCAACCAAGCTAAGACTGCAAAGTTCTTGCCACGACAAGATGGACCTTATGTTATAAGATCACAAAAATCACCAAATAGCTTCGAAATAGCCACCTCTGAGAAGCCTTATGAACCTCTAGGAGTCCACCATGTGTCAGCTCTAACTCCATTTCAAAATGTACCATGTACTAATTCTCCTAAGGTACCCATAAGAAAAAGAGGTAGACCAAGAAAACAACTTCCTGGCTCCTCGCCGAGTCGTCGTCAGAGCCAGAGGGGGAGATTGTTGCGCGCCTATGCTACGAAACCTCAGCGCCCCCTAGCGACCCGTTTGGCTGAGAGACCCAAAGAGAGAACATTCGGATTCCAGCAGTTTCCAGAGAAGGAAGTGCATGCAACGTGTGGTCGATGTTAGCCGAAATGGCCCACGACCATAAGATGTTGGGTGTGGGACTCTATATTACCATTATTTCATCAAATCCCCTTTAACTTACCCCTGTAAATAATTCAATTTATGTGTTGTATATTTAGTGTGTAACTTTAAATGTAAATAATAAATAATGTTACCCTAAATTAGCTTCATTTTTGAGTTCCGCACCTTACAATTTTGTAATAACGATGTTATGCTTTGCCGTACAATACCAGTATTAAAATCCATATATAGTATATTATTGCAGTTCCTTTGATGTGTAAATTCTATATTCTATAGCATTAAAAATTGTTTTTTTTATTAAATCCAAAGTAAAGTGAACTTGAATTTTATTGCAATGTTAGAGAAACTTTATTTCTGTAATCTTTGAGTAACAAGTAGTGTAATAACATCTGTAGTATATAATATAAAATTTTCAAGCTTATTCTGCGCATGAGCCGTGAAACGAAAGTTTCTCCGATACATTTCGCAATGAAAATCAATCAGCAAAAAATATTCGGTCTATTGAAAAAAAAAAATAATAATAATAAAGATAATTCAAATTTCAGATAGTCTCATCTGGTGGTTGTAAAGTTCATCCTTAGCTTCTAACATGTTGCAAATCCTATGCTTGAAAGTTTGAGCGAATTTATTGAGACCAGTGACAGGATAATTGTTCCAAATGTTTTTTGCCACTAATTCCACAATTGTTTCTTGAATTCGTTCTTCGATAATAGAATTCTTGTGGGAAGACCACAAGTTTTCAAGTATGTTCCAATCGATGAATTATCCTGCCATTTTGACCACATTAACCATTCTGACCCCCGATTTCACTTGAACTAATTAGCCATGCAGTTCTCATCGCAGAATGGGGTGTAGCGTCATTTTGCATGAAGATTCTTTTGTCACTTCCTGAAAACAGATTTTTATTGTTCAGATTTTATAAGTAAACAAGTAAAATTATATTTCTCTAATCAACAGCTGCATTAACGCTTTTGTTCTTGAAGAAAGATATGCAATCTTGTTCTATCTCTTGCATGAATACCATTAGCAACCATGATTTTGACAGATAATTTTGGAGCATATATTGAGGTTACTTCACCTCTGTTTACAGTTCTGAAGCTTTTTTTTTTTTTTTTTTTGAATGTTTGAATCTATTTCAAGTCACGTTTTATCAGTAGACTCTCTCTCTTTCTCTGTATATATATATAATTAAAATTTGCTTTATTTTTCCATTTTAAAATAGCGTTTTATGAACATGAAAAATTTTGATATTTCTATAACTGAATATTCTGCTTTGGAAATTGCTTGAATTTGATGTCTTTTACATTGTTTGGATTAACGAACATTAACGGTATATTTTAGAATAACTGAAAAAAAATGGATTAGATAGAAATAACTAATAACAAGTTATGAATTACAAATGCCTGAGAAATTTTCGTTACCTGTCTTAGTATTAATTTTATGAATCATTAAAGAGATAAGTTCAAGAAGTGCAAACGTTTAAAGAGTAAAAAATATTTCTGTTGTTTATCAATATGAAATTGTTATTTTGCTTTGATGATTTCAATTTTAATTTTCTAGATTTTTGGATAATAACTTAACACTCTTTCCGTTATTATTCTATGAATAATAAAGAAAATGTGAAAAAACTGTCTAATTTTTTGCATTACCAGAATATCATAAATTCAATATGAATTAAAAATTGTGTGTTACTATTAAAATTATGAAAGTTGGCTTACATTTGAATATGTCTATGATCTGTAATGAAAAATTTCACGTCATTTACTGAAAGTATATTGAGGTTCGCGTTGAATGTTATCTATAAGATTTTTTTTTCTAATTTTATTAATAATAAAATAACACGCAGCTTTTTTTTTTTTTTTTTTTTTTTTTTTTTTTAATTCTCGAAGTATATATCTTCTATTTCATTTTTCACCAACTACATTTTGAATTATTATTTATGCATAAAACGTTGTTGATGTTTTACAATTTCTTATAATACTAAAAAGTTTTTATAACTTCAGTCCATCTGTCTATCCGAATGTTCGTTCATATGTTCTCGCGCTATTCATTAGGATCCTAAAAAATTTTATTATGTTATTCTATTTTGTTAAACGTATTTTTATCGTAGTGTAGATATAACCACTTTTTTCTGTATAATGAAAATTATTCACATACATGGTGGTTTATGAGAGCTATTTCTTAAAATCCCTTTTAAATATATTTATACTTCACGAAAGATAACTAAATTAGATGACCAACAATCAAGCAGTATGTTTACGAATAGATGTCTGTCAGTTGTTAAGCTTCAGTCCAATTATTTAGGTCTTTTTTTTTTTTTTTTTTTTTTTTTTTTTTTTAATTTTATCTTACTGACGTCTTTAAATGTTTCTTTTTTAAATGTTCTTAAAAATTATATTTTAATTATGCGAATGTAGAAAAATTGTACAAATTTATTACATAAAGTAAATGAAAATAAAATATTCTAGTAAACTGGAGCTCGTTGCAGTTATAGTAAAAGCATAGCTGATAACTACAAAGAATTTGTAATATTTCTATTTCTCAGTCAAAAATATCTTATTTAGTCACAGAATCTGCTTCGAAATTTGATAAAAAATTTCTTTTAAAAACTTCTGATGAAAAAAAAAAAAAAAAAAAAAAAAAAGTAGAAAAAGAAGTAGGCAACTATGGTGATGAATCTCTGGATTAGTTGGCGAAGAAACAGATTTTTCAGGAGTTCCTAGCTCTCACTAGTCAGCTATACGTTATGAAATTTTGACTTCGTATGCATATTGTAGGGATACCAATGTAGGAGAACTGCCACTAATGAGAAGATCAAACAGTTGCTGGCATGTCTCCAGAAAAACTTTAGCGGTGACTGAAAGACTCTATCACTTTAGATTTCAAATAGTTTTATTCACTGTGAGTTTTTGTAATAGGTCTGAATTCATAACAAGCCGAAGGTTCTGTTCTAACGACCCTTTCCGTTTAAAAAACGATCGTTGAACAGTAGCTTGAACCATTCAAAACTTCAAACTTGAGTTATAAATAATAATAATTTTTAATTATCAATTAAAAAAATTGATCTTTGATTTTTTTATACTGGTAGTACATGTATTATGCAATACTGTTTTCTTTTTATTCTTCATGTTTTTTTTTTTCCCTTTGAATTTCTACTTTCCAGAAGAAGGTAAGTTGCCATATTGTTTTTCATTTTAAATGTACTCCTCCTAACGGCGATATAACTGAATTGCCTTTTAAATAATAAGTAATTGCAAATCTGCAAAAAGAAAAAAAAGCAGAAATATAAATAATTTATTTTGTTAAAATATTATCAAAATAATACATTTTTTTTTTACTTAATATTAGACGTAAACAATGTTTAATGCAACAATTATTATATAATATTGCTACGCGGAAAATTGCTATGACAATGAGTCTTAATGTGTTTTATATAAGCAAAATATAAAAATTACGTTTCAAAGGCTTCAAATTTATAAATTATGAAGAATATCTGTAGCTATAAAAACGTAATAAATCTATCCATATGCCTTACTCTAAAGCTTTCTCATATTATGGTGGTTTTATGATCTTATGGTTTTATGACCAATTTCATCAGTGATTGCTTACTTGAAAAATAACCTGACATAAAAATGAGTTATTTATGTTACGATTTAATGGTGGTACTTGAAAGTAGTGTCTTGCGACATTCAAAACCTTTTAGAAATCACGTTAATGACAAAAGTTCTCTATGGTTTTACGACCATTAATATATTCCTAAAACGAATATAAATTAGGATTATTATATATATATATATATATATATATATTGATAGATAAATGATATATATATATAGTATATCTTTAATAAAGACTAAAAATATTTAATTAACAACTACAAGGAAGATTTATTTATGAATATGCTTTTCTATAACCTTATTTTTATTTTAAAAATTGAAATATGTAATGAATAACTTTTAGTGATTTATTTATTAGTTATTTATTAGCTAGATATTTAGAGGTAGGGAGTTATATGTATAATAGGGTCTATGGGATAAAAAGTATTTTTGAGATGGAGAAAAATTTTATTATTACGCTTTTATTGCAAGAATAGTTTAAAATAATTACAAATTTCAAAATGCTCCATATGAATTCTAAATTATTTTAAATCTCCATTTTTTTCTGTGCGTTTTTTTTTTTTTTTTTTTTTTTTTTTTTTGTATGTAAATGAACATACCTGTAAATTCAATTTTTTTTATATCTCACTTTATCATCAGTTACCAAAAAAAAAAAAAAAAAATAATAATAATAATAATAATAAAGATTTTAAAGTTTAAAATTTCATAAATTTTCGGCGTGTGACTGAATTTGAGAGTTTATATCAGACGTAATAATTTCTTAACTTCAAAATATATCAAGTTAGAATGTCAAGAAAGTTATTAGCCCGTTTTGTGACATATGCAATGATTAACACTCATATAAATTTTTGTAAGACTTCATTAAAACAAATTCGCACTTTAAGTAACTGATTTTTCCCCAAATTTGGAAACCAAGAAAAATAAATTTAAAATTTAAAATTTTGTAAAAGATTTAAAGTAATGTTTGTGTGCGAGAAATTGGGGAATGATATATATATTAAGTATTCATCATCTTCGTACATTCTATTATAGCTATCTGCATATTTTTAATTGCATTTATTTTGGTAAACTCCATCATCCTTTTTCCCTTAAGGTAAAAAAAAAAAAAAGCAAATACGTCGTTAGAATTCTCACAAGAATTTCTTAAAATTTTGTTACAAGAAAAAAAAACCAAAAAAAAACTGAATATCTTTTTTCACGCTTGTTAATTTTTACTTAGAAAAACAAGATTAAGTTTAGAGATTTGAGATTTTATTTTTTTTATGCATGTTTTAATCATGTTCTAAAAATGTAAATCAAAATTTACGCAATTCATTTAAATGCTTTATGTTTTCGAAAAAAAATTAATAAAATAATCTCAAAGGTACTTTCAGTTTAAAAAATCGTATTGAAGTTATATATATATCTTACTTTATTTAAAAAAAATGGGCAGAATTTAATTTGTAATTGGAACCAAATCAATAGATTAGGTCAAAGGAAGTTCAGTGTAAATATGTACATATTATTTAATTATTATTATTATTATTATTATTAATTTTTATTATTATTATTATTAATTTTTATTATTATTATTATTATTATTATTTTTTTTTTTTTAGTTCTCTCTTCACTTTTCATTAATCCAGATACTTATTTTAATCAAGAATCAATTTAATTAAGTAATTGAATTTGGTATAGCCCACTTTCGATAATACTAATGTAAATACTTACTTGCCTTGTGATTTTCAATATACAAAAACATTTTTTCTCTATGACTCTGTTTAGTAAATTTTTAGATCCTGGCAAAAAATACTTTGCTTCACAGCAGTATTGTGCCCGGTACAAGGATATTTATAGGGATATCCTTGGATCGACATCCAGTTACCTATTATCTCCTCCTCCTTTACTTCAATTTAGAACATGCGGTTTTAATAGATGTAAAACTTGCCCTATGGCCTCTTACACACAATTGAATAATAATCAATCTTTGGTTCCATTTTGTCAGGCATTTAATGTTATTTATAAAATCAGTTGTGGTCATTGTAAACTTAGTTATATTGGTGAAACTTCAACTCCTCTACATTTACGCATTAATCAGCATCGATCAGATTCTAAAAACCTTTCAGCTGCACCTTCTAAATCAACTATAGAATTACAACACTTTAAATCACATAATTTTAATTCATGTACCATAGAGATTGTAAAAATTCAGAAAAATAAAAGTGAGCGTCTATTTCTTGAATCAAAATTTATGCAATATTATAATACAATTTATCCATATGGCCTAAATTCCGAATACTTTAGTAAAACTATTAAAGCATATTCTAACATCAACCCTCTACATGATTATTCGACTATTTATGCACAACTCAGTCACAAAATTAACAATAAAACTTCTAGAACTAAACGAGGTAGTAAAAAAACAGATTTAATCTTTTCTAAAAGTGCCATTATTAAACTCATTTCAGATCTACAGACTAATTACTTATCTAACTATAACTGGTTCATTATTCGAAAATTTATTTTTGCAATTAAAAAGAAATACTTAGTAAACTTTCTGAATGTCTTTCAAAGCCAATCCTATAATAAACATTTTTCAGACATTTTTTATGATATTATAATGTACAAAATCAAACAATTTAATTTAAAAATTAATAAAAAGCCCAACAAATTTAAAACAAATACTCAATTAATTGTGAATTTTACAAATCAAATATTGAACAGTATTAACATTACGTCTATCATTAATGACAAAGAATGTATGTTTCCCATTAAAGATTTAAATCTATCTCGTACCTTCAAATATCCTCTTCCTCTTGGAAGAAAGATATTCAATTATAATTCTGTATCTAAGTCTACCTCTTTTACTAACACTGTAACCTGTAAATGCAATGATCCTTCTTTCTCAAAATTTATTGACAGAGACCATGGACACATTATCACAGGTAATCTCAATATTATTGACAATTATCAATTAAAAAAAATTCATGAAATTTGGCACCAAATTTAGACTTCCAGTTAAAACTAGCATTCCACAAATCTTACAACAGTTTTCTTATGACCTAGATTTATTTATTTATAAAATATCTATTACTCATAATAAACCTATTGCCTACTTCACTCAATGGAAAGTTTTAGTGTTACAAAAAATCAAAAATGCATTATTTATCAATTCTTCAAATCTGGTGTTATTTAAAAAATCTGTACTTCTTAACTCAATCAAATCACTACAGGATGACTTTGTGATCACTTATGTTGACAAATCACCTAATAATTATGCCATTATTTGTAAATCCTACTATCTCTCTATTTTAAACTCTTCAATCAATAATAGTAACATCTTCAGTTTAACTAATAATAACCTTATTATTAATAACCGAAAAATACATAATTACTATAAACTGCTTCAACTTCCCTTCAATAACTTTAATTATCCTTATATAGTTCTCATACCTAAGTTTCACAAATCTCCAATCAAATTTCGCACTGTCACTGTTGGGTGTAACACTTATAACAACAATGCTAATAAAGCTCTACTGGATATTCTAAAACAAATTTACAAATGTACTTGCAAAGTTGATAATTTACACAGTCTTAAAAATAGCTTTCAATTAATTCAATACTTCAAATCGTTCGATTCAATAGACAATATTATGACTTTTGACTTTCAAGATCTTTTCAATAATATTGAGTTATCAGATCTTAGTAATATCATTTACAGTCTTTTTCAAGAAAATAAAGCTCAAATTAATCTTCCTTACAATTTTAAAGAAGAAAAATTTAAAACACTTCTTAACTTTGTTATCCATAATAATTATATCTTCCACAACAACGATATCTATTTGCAACATTTAGGCATTCCACAAGGAGGTTGTAGCTCCAGTATTTTGGCAGATCTCTATCTTTATTATTATGAAAAGCAAATTTGCAATGATGATGTTCGATTTTATCGTTACATCGATGATATTATTGTATTTTATCTCAACAAGAACTCACAAAATGGCTTTTCCTTCAATTATCCACCTAATTTAAAGCTAACTCAAAATACTCTGACTAATCAATCTATTAACTTTTTAGATCTCAAAATAATCATCGATGGTAATAAACTTTACACAGATATCTATGACAAACGGCAAGATTTTTGTGTTAATGTAAACTTATTTACACATTTTAATTCATGTCTGCATCTTTCGGTATTGTAGAAACATCATCATTAACCATTTATTTCGAATTAATAATTTATGCTCTGCAAAGTTTAAAAACAAGAATATTAATAAACTGATCACAGCCACTGCTAAAATGGGTTTTCCTAAAAACTTTGTATTTCCTATTTTATATCCTTAACCATGTCTCTGTCAGTACAAAAAAAAAAAAAAAAAAAAAAAAAAAAAAAGCTGTGTACACTCTTGTGTATATCAACAAAAAAATTATAAAATAATAAAAGACAATAAAAAAGGTGGCGGTTGGGTGGGCAGATGTTTGATTACGGAGGTGGGGTGGTGTTGTAAGGCTGGATGGTTGGGTGGGTTTGTGAAATTAAATTTAAAAAAAAAAAAGTAGAAGGCTTGTTGCATTTGCTTTGTATTACTATGCAAACTTTCATTTTCCATTAAAATTTCAGTTTTTTCCTTTTTGAGTTGTCAACTATATTTAATGTTCTAATTATACTGTTAAACACGATGTGATCAATCAGTGAAATTCATTGTGGCTTCGTGGTTTCATTGTTGTTCATCTGCTTTGAAATTTGCTTTTTTAAATCCATATGGTTCCTGTTCTGGTTGTGGCAGGCTGGGGGAGTGTTGCCGGCATAAAACTAGTGTAACCCCACAGGCAAGTCACAAGTCTTGCCGCCTGCCTTATTCTTCCTACCTTGTGTTTCTTAGGTTGTTTTTTCATTAATTTTGATAAGTTTATGGTTTTAAGTTAAGATTCGTTGTTTTACTTTATTGATTCGTTTGTTTTGCAGGCTGTTAATCAATAGATCTGGTTTCTTTACATTAGTGTATTTCATCCACTGATGATTTTTTTTTTTTAATCTTATTGGTCATTGGTGTTTCAGTGATCTTGTATCTGTTGCTTGGCTTCTACTATGCTTAATAGATCATCTTTATTATATATATATATATATATATATATATAAAGTATTTAAAATGAAACATGACAGAATTAAAGGAGAAAATATTAATATATATATATATATTAGTTGGCGAAATAGAAATGAAAAAAAAATAGTGCAGAAAAAAAAAATGTCAAAAAGAAATTTAAAAATAAATTAACGAGTAAATAAAGTGCATTAATGTTTTTAATCACAACTTAACTGCATACTTATATATATATTTAAAAATGTACTAATATAATATATACTGATACGCATAGTACATATGTACTGTCAGACTTGCCCGCGTCATGAGTTTTCCGACGTGGAGGATGAAAATTTGTGATGCCATGTCTCCGGACCTTTCCTAGGGGTGCGTCCCAAATGGCCACTAATTACTCATTGAGCAGCATTAATGCGACGCTAAACTCAACCCACCAACCCATGTCACGTGAAAAGTAACAATAATAATAATAATAATAATCAGAAAGTAGAAATAAATAGAAATAAATAAATAAATAAATAAATAAAAATAAAAAATGTATATTCTTCAAGCAGGGATGGAACACGGGCGCAGAATTCATACCGGAATCCGTTTAAGAAATTTCTCTACCTATAATATCGTTGATTTAAGAAGTAGAAAATTTTCTTACATTGATAGTGGTATGAATTCTGCGCCCGTGTTCCATCCCTGTTCAAGAAACAGCGATGTAGCTGTTGCTCGTAATTTTCTTTACCATTATCTGTAACTAGCAACAATTAGAAATATCGTTTAAAAAAAGATTACCAATAAATGAAGGAAATTACAAAAAGCAAAAAAAAAATATAGGTAAATGCTAGTTTTTTTTCCCCTGTTTGTAATAAATTCACCGAATTCGAATATAAAAATCGTTAACATCCCTAAAAATTCTTGCTGAATAAAATAGATAACAGAATGCAGTCCTTGAGGATTAGGTTGATTCAGAATCAAGAATGGCAAAACAGTCGACTTTAACATATTTTCCCAGAATGCGATTATCGCATCTATAGTTCGAAGAAAACGACAAATGCTCAATATGTCCTTTTCTTACAACTGAAGACCAGTGAGTTATACCTGATCGAAAAATAGCAGAAATAGTTCACATTACTCTTTAGAAATCGTAAAGACTCTTTATATAGCTGTTGCCCGTAATTTTCTTTACCATTATCTGTAACTCGCAACAATTAGAAATATCGTTTAAAAAAAGATTACCAATAAATGAAGGAAATTACAAAAAGCAAAATAAATATAGGTAAATGCTAGTTTTTTTTCCCCTGTTTGTAATAAATTCACCGAATTCGAATATAAAAATCGTTAACATCCCTAAAAATTCTTGCTGAATAAAATAGATAACAGAATGCAGTCCTTGAGGATTAGGTTGATTCAGAATCAAGAATGGCAAAACAGTCGACTTTAACATATTTTCCCAGAATGCGATTATCGCATCTATAGTTCGAAGAAAACGACAAATGCTCAATATGTCCTTTTCTTACAACTGAAGACCAGTGAGTTATACCTGATCGAAAAATAGCAGAAATAGTTCACATTACTCTTTAGAAATCGTAAAGACTCTTTAGAAATCGTAAAGAAACCTATATGTATATATATATATATTTTTTTTGACAAACTGAAAAAGGGGGGGACTCAATACTTAATCATAATTGCGTTATTCTTTACAACATTGCCACGTAGCACACAATAGTATTAAACACACAATTTTTGCTCCTTCCTCAACCCCCCCCCCCCCCAAAAAAAAGGAGGGGGGAGCGGGCAATGATGTAACACCCTCCTTATTCATAGAGTTTTTTTTTTTTTTTTTTTAAATATTTTTTCAACATAAAAGTGAGTTCAGAGCCAGTATATTTGAACATTTGCAATAAATGTAGCAAATTAACAGCAGATTATTTATTTATTTATTTATTTATTTTTTAATCTGGCATGGTGCGTATATCCTGTATTTTCTAACACAATTTTCGTTATAAAATCAATACATAAATTAATACAAAAGTTTAGATTTTTTTTTTCAAAGGAAGGTGGTGGAAAAGTTTTACAGAAAGACGTTTCTGTATGAGCCCTCTCTGAGGAAACTATATGAAAGTTGCTGATTATTTTGAAGGGAACTTTTAGTCATAATTAAATTTGCATGGGAATGCAGGGGTACCAGGTATGGTACTTCTTATATTTCAATGAATTTTTGCATTGTAAAAACTAAATATACTTGATTATATTACAATGTATGTGGAAACCGTTTCCCAACACATTGTGCGGTAAACCTCAAGCATGGTATAAATAAAAGCGTGCTTGCATTTTCGAATAGGATGTTGTTATTTTACGAGTTGCTGTGTTGTAATTATTTATTTATTTATTTATTTATTTATTTATTATTATTATTATTTATTTTTTTTATTCTTGCTCTTGTGATTTCTTTATCTTGCATTTAAATATTTTAATGAATTTACACGTGTTTGTGTATCATGTATCTGCCGGTAGTCCTACAGCTCAAAAGCAAATACATATTACAATTCTTTATTATTATTATTATTATTTTAAAACTGATTTAATCAGTTTACTGGCACTAAGATTCTTTGATATAAATGATAAGGAACAATTTTATGCTTTTTTTTTTATTAATTAGTTTTGACTTCAGTTTTTAAAGATAAAGCTTTTTATAGATTGTTAGTAATAATTTCTTATAGTGTGTTTATATGCAGGAAAACTTTTTTTTTTTTTTAATAACAATTAAATAACATTTAATTAAATAGATAATAATAATAACAATAAAGGAAAACATTTTCATCTGTTGAATGTTGATAAAACCCATGAAAATTGAAGTAAAAATGATTAGTTCAAAAATATCATTATAAACTACTTATCTGAAATTAAAATAAAAATATGTCTGCATTATTCAATAAATACAGTAGAACCTCGATCCATCGTTTTTCACGGGGTGCGTGAAAAAAAAAAAAAAAAAAAAAAAAAACGATGAAAACGGTGAAACGACGAAGGTAGGATAAAGTCAAAATACGAAGTAAACATTGTTTATGAATTAAAATACACAATGTATACAGTGTACTATTTATACAAACTAATTCGTTACTTTCCTAAATATTAAAGAAATAAATTAATTTGTTGAACATTAAGTAAAATTTATCTTTGAAAATCAGTAACTTTATGTTTTGTTTATCGTTCAATTTTTAAGTTAAACAGGATTTTTTCCAGATTTACAACATTTTTCTGGTCCTTTTCTGTAATTTTCTGTGCTTTTATAAAAGTTCCTGCATTTTCAAACGCCTTAATTACGCCATCGGCATGAAAATTATCCTCTGTTTTTTCGACATTATTTTCATTTTTTGAAATCATACATTTCTTCTATGCTTTAGTATACTGCATGTCGATACGTCTTGATTAATGCAAGTATTATCACTAAATTTTATACAAGACGCATCCTCTGCTACATGAACCACTCTTCATCTGCATCATCATCATCATCATCCTCATCATCCTCATTATCATCATTTACTTGCCCTTCTGTTTGGTAATTTTTTAATCATTTTTTCGCGCTTAACCACATTTAACGAAATGAAATTTCTGAGTTACAGAAGAGGTTAGTTCCTGCGATGCTGGATTTACAAAATGAATAGATGGTCCAGAGACCTAGCATCACAATTTTGATCTTCCATGGAAATGGGGAAAATATTTAGTTTAGGATGAAAGAATTAATTCCGTCTGCATGCCATATGGAACCGCTTGACCTTCAGGAGAAATTTTTTACAAGGCAGGAGAGAAATTTTACAACGATGAATGCAGGAAAATGACTTTTTGAAGCACGGGACATGTGGGTTTCGTTAACATTATTTAAATGGAATTTGCGCAAGGGCCATAGAAATAAAACGATCAATGCGGGAAAACGATAGATGAGGAAACAATTGATCGGAGTTTTACTGTATTACTATTTTAACCTTTCAGAAGTCAATAAAATTACGTGTAGATTATAATCATGGGTAAAGCATCAAATAATTTTAAAAATCTTGGGAAACAGTAGGCTGAAAATATATTACTTTGGCAGAATAACAATATTCATTATAACACATTTGCATAACACAACACCTTTGCAAACTTTTTATCTTTTCATTTGCTGACATACGAAAGGCTGTCTCAAATTACTGCTCTCATGAAACAATTGCAGTTAACTTTATTAATATAAATTTCTTATTTATGTTAGAAAATTCAAACTTCAAAAAATATAAAATAAAACATTTTGATCAAGTTCTTCAAAGCTGAGTTGATTGAATATGAATTCGAAATCTCTAAAAAAAGGAATTATTATTATTTTTTTTTTCATTAAAAGTTTCGAGGTTTTCAGTTATTACTATGAGATAAGTTTTTAAAATGCTAACATTGTATATATTCAAACCTGTGTTTCCCGTATAATGGTTTAAATCTACGAATTTCAATACATCATGAATTTTTTCACTATGAAGAACGTTCTGAGAATAATATCAAGAAGTCCAGGTGCCCCATAAGTTTGTAGACATTTTACAAATTCATAAAAAAAAAAAAATAATAATTAAAAAAAATTAATAAATAAAAATAAGGAATTGATAGAACGAAACGCGGTTTACGAAAAATTTATTCTCTTCATTTTTTTTTCTTTAAATATTTATTTATAATAATTAAAATTTTCGTTGATAAAAGGCTTTGTACGTGAGCGAATCACATATTTTCGTAAAAAACTATTTTTTTGCATTTAACTGTTTGTGGTCATATAAATCCTATCTTACGTGTTCGCCATCACCAGAAATTACAATTCGTAAACAAGTTAAAAAAGCACCAACTGCAGCTTCAGCTGGCGATTCTTATCTAAGGGAAAACACCTTCACCAATAACGCTTTATCCACCAAGACAATATCGCAATTAAAACTTTGTGTATGCGCAAGTAGGAGGCAAAGAAAGAAATATGCTATGTTAATCATAAAACCGTGCAATTTATAGAACAGTCGGAGAAAAAAAAAACGCAGCAAACGATGTAACTCCTTTGCTAATCAATGCACAAAAATGTAATAGGTATCATTCAACCGGGAAATGTGAGTAGTTTCAGAAAATAAAGTTAAATTTTGAAATGGGGGTCGTCTACATAATAAAACGCGCACCAACATTGATTTTTTTCAACGGTAATGCCCCATTCTTATTTTATATTTGAATTCCTGGGATCGCAACAACGCGAAAAAGTATATTGGTTGTATATTTTACTTATTTTTTCCCAGAATTATAAGCATTCAAAGTTTGAAGGTGCTAATGTTAAATTCATATTTAAAACTTTTATTAATATCTTCACAAAAAATAACTGGATCGATATATATATATATATTTTACGAGATACAGTGAAGAAACCCAAACATAATCCATGATTACTTTTCATCCTGAAAAATAATTTTAATTATGAAAAATATTAATAAATTCATATTCATAAAAATTATGAATTATGACCTATATTAATTTTTATATAAAATGAATCCTAATGCTAAAAAATATGGGTGAGCAAATTTGCAGCTCATGCTCGTTATTAGTTTTCGAGATATAAATAAATCTTTCTTTTGGAGTGGTTTATGGGGCCGTCTCTTATAAAGTTCTGCATGAGATAACAAAGCAAATCTTAAAAAATAACAGAGAAAATTGAACAAAATATTTTTATTTTTTATTTACGGATCAAATTATGTATAAATATATATATATATATATATATATAATACAAAATACCTTCACAAGAATAACGTTTTTTCTCAAACCGCGTTCAATTCTACAAATTTCTTCTATTTTTATGTGTTTTTTAAATGTTTACGACAGACTTACGGATACCAGGTACCATAAGGTTATAAATTTCATTATGGAAATTTAGGTTAGATACTTCTATTCTATTTTATATTACAGATTAATACCGGAAAAAGTTATACGTTCGATAAATGAAAGATTTCTTATTATGACATGGAATATTAACTTGGAATTATTGGTGTACAGAAACCGAATAAAAAAAATACAGATCAAACAGTTAAAATTGCTGAAAACTAATATACCCATTGCAAACTTTTTATTAATAATACTTTTATTAAAAAATTATTAATAATGATTATAAATGTTAAACAAGTAATATTTAATACACAGAATATTACAAGAATTATATAATAGCTTTATGTAAAACATTTTTATAAATTTTCGAAAAGAAAAATTCCAAAACCATTAAAGCGTCACAATCGTTAATTGAAGCATTAATAATCTATAAAGTATCACTATAAAGCTTTACATATTTTACGAACAGCCTGAAATTCTCCAATGAATCTAAATTTTATTTCAGAATCAGAAATTCCTGCATATAAAATAAAGATCCTTCAAATTTCATTTTCAAAAACCAATTAAAAGAATATTTACAAATTAATTGGCAGAAAATATTATCATCTACTGAATATTGAATTATTCAGGAAAATGTAAATCATTCCGATATTATTATGAACTACCTGTATTTGTAATAAAGATAAAATGTACCTGCTTTATTCTGTAAATATTACTATTAAAATAGTTTAATAAACGAGATAAGTACGTTTTAATTATAATCGTCGGCAAAGAACAAATTAATTTTAAGAAGATTAAGAACACTAGACTAACTAGTTGAATGAATAAGAATATTTGTGACAGCTCGTTTGCATAACAAATAACATATTACATCCTTAAGAACAACAAATTTCATCTTTCATCATAATTAAAACTATTCATTTATTAACTTGCCGGCGTGGATTTTATTTTCAATAACAAATTCAATTACTCCTTTCATGAAACTATTATAGGTACTGTTGTAAACATTTATTTTCTGAACAATGGTAGAAAATTTTAATTTCTAAAGATTTAAGTTAAAATGTTTGATTGAATTTTCTTCAGTTGTCTTCCAACATTACACATAAGCAATCGTTTGAAAATGTATTATGATTTTGGATAGTAATTTCCATATTTTTAGGTAATTGGTATAAGATAATTTTTGAAGTGTTAATTTTGTATTTATCCAATGATATGTCTGATGTAGAAGAATTGAAATATCAGAAAAAAATACAATACATTATAAATATAAAATACTATATGAAATAAATGTAGAAATTTTATCATAGAAATTTAGCATACTTTTGCATTATTTTTCTTTCTATCATTATTTTTTTTTTGTATGATTTCGTCACAGAAAAATATACATTTGAATACAGGAGAGCTTACTTGGTGTAAAAAGGTAAATGAATACATGTAGTATTAATAATAATAATAAAAATCAACAAATAAGTATTAAGCTATTTAAATTGCTACAAATGATTAAATTCCTATAAACATATTGTAAATTGTCTTTTTTAATTCAATTTTTATTACGAATTTTAATCAAAATAACTAAAGCCAATACATTTATGGGTGACTATGTAGTGCATTTGTAACGATTTTATAACAAGGAATGCAACGATAATAATAACACTTTTGGCATATAGGGCTTACAAATTTTACGATCAACTTAAAAGGAGTCCATTTAATTTGAATTTTATTTATAACTAGCAGGCTACGCCCGCTTCGCTGGTCACTATTTTTAAATGAATCACTATAATCAATGAATTCTCAAAACTGCATTAATTTTTATCATGCAGAAAAAAAAAAAAATTATCATTGGAAAAAATGTTGCGCAGACCATTGTGAGCTGCGCGCGCGCATTTATGTCTGACACTCTTAATGAATCACTATATTATCTGAAGGAAAAAACATAAATATAAAATACAAAAAAGAAAAAAAAAAACTTCTCCCATCGGAGGAATATTATTTTAAGGACACTTTAGTCTTTAAAATTTTATTAATATATTTTAACTTTATACATTTTTAAAAACATACTTTAACTTTTATAAATATATTATAACATTTTTGCAACCGCAGGATTTTGTGTTTTTGACAGTCAGACCCACCTACGGGCATTATACTCTCAAAATATAATATTTTAGAACAAATTTTCTGTATTCACGATTATAATACAAATGGATATACATTATAATTATATTCTTTCTAATCAATGTATTTCTATCCGTAGTTTATTTTATTGCAAAAATATGAACACTGGGTACACACTTAAGAAATATGTAACACACAAATGACGAAAGAAACGCCCACTGACAGAGTTACAGATTTTCATATGGCGTGAATCTATGTCAGCAGTCGCGAAAGGGTTAATTAAGAAAATATATTTTCATAGAAATTATAAAACGAATCGTACAGTTCCAGAGAGTTCAACTGACCAAAAACTGGTAAGTGCGATTAAAATTGTTAATATTTACTTCATGAACCCTTACAATAATTTATCCGAAAAGGTTTAGTTTATGCATTGTTGTATATATATATATATATATTATTTCATTTCGTCTATTATGTTACCTACGATAGAACTTTATTGGTGATCAGTACAGCTATAATAGACACTTTTACTTGAAGAATATTGCACTTTTTTCAACGAGTACTGTATGGACTAATCGCAAGTATAATGTATTTAAATAGACCTAAAATTATCTAAAAAAGTACTGAATTATATACAAATCTAAAAAATTAAATTCAGGATAATTAAGGAACTGGAAAAGACATAAGTTTTATTAATTTTCATAATTATTTTTTTTTCTGAAAGATTTCCGGTGTGAAACTTTAAAATTTTGTCTATTTCTTATAGGATCTTAATTTTATTTTTCTACATTTATAGATAACCCCCTAACACACTTTTGATTATAACTCTATAAATACTAAAGATAAAGTATACAAACAGTATACTTTTCCGCACTGCCAGACTCTCAGAAATTCGAAAATGAAGTCAAAATTGGGTGTTGCTAGTGAAAAAATCAAAGTTGGCACTCATTTCAATATGTAGATGACCCCTAATTCAAAATTTGACGACATATTCAGAAGGTGCTTTTAATTTCCTGTTGAATTATGTCTATTAGATGTTCCTGCATCAATTAATAACGAAATTACAGTGAGTGTTGCGTTTTTTTTTTTTTTCTCCGACTGTACCTAACTTAATTTTTATTTCTTTGGCCCCTCCGAACTCCCTTACCACCCCTCGAAAGAAATAAAGAATATGAGCATTTTAAAATTTCCATTCTAAGCTCGGAAAAAAAAAAGAAAGAAAGAAAGAAAGAAATAAAAAAAAAAATAAAGAAATGTGCAAAAAAAAAAAGAAGGAAAAAAAAAAAAAGAAGAAAAAAAATGCCCATTGTTGTTTTATTATTTTTGAAAAGTTTTCACTTTATTAAAACAGGGGTGTTTGTGACCCCGGATTTTACAACCAGAATTTTTTAACAGCGATATTACTGATAGTTTTCTAGTAAATTTTAGCAATTAACTATAACTAAAATTATATTTCATAATTTCTGGTGGAAAATAAAATAAAGAACCCGGAATGCAAACACCCAACAACAACAACAAAACTTTATTATTTTTAATTTTTATTTGGATTTCCTATTACAATCGAACCTCGTTAACATGCATCTCAATGGGAATAAAAATTTGATTCATGTTATCAGTAGTTCATGCTATCAGTAATTATTCTTCATATAACTAAACTAATCTTCATTTTGACGGGGATTATTGAAACAGTTCATGTTAAAATTAATTCACCTTAACAGTGTTCACGTTAACGAGGTTCGAATGTAATTCTCTGTTTAACAAAATACATTTTAAAATTTACTGGGAAAAATATTTAAAGAAAGCATAAAATACAAAGTAAAATATGATTTTATATTTAAATATCTGCATGTTTAATTTAATTTATTTTTAATATCTTTTTCCAATTTATTTTGTTAAGATATAATGCGTTATAAAGGTATTTTTAGCAGGTTAAACAGCTAATTGATTAAAAATTTTTAAAGTTTCACTTTTTTTAACGTATTCTTTAGGAATCAGTAAAAGAAAATTTATTAAAACCCTTTTTTCTATAATTTTGTCTTCAAAAAAAAAGAAAAAATCTTTAATAGTTTTTTTTTTTTTTTTGTCTGTACTGCCAAATTAGAGTACATTTTTTGAGATGCCCTGAATTCGAAAATCAAGATGTGATTGGGTGGTCTCTGTGTGTGAAACTGTTATCAGCATGATTAAAAAAATATTACCAAAATTCCAAAATCGATGTTCTAAATCTAAGCCACATGAAGAACGTCTTGACAATTTTTTACTGAAACCGAATAAATAGTTCGTATACAGCAATGTTTAAAAATATTCAAATATATTATGTCTACAGCCGAAATTTCTCGAAAGACAAAAAATAAAAAATATATATTTCTTATAGACACATCAGCATGTTTCATATTTAAAATTTGTTATGAAAAATCTCTCAAAATTGAATTATAAGACACCACACAAAGGAATTCGTCATTATTGTATAGACGACATCTGTAAGTTTCTTGGTGCGTATTTTGAATGGTGTTATCCTAAGCAGTTGGTTGGTTGGTTGCCTTTTATTGGCGCAAGGTCCACAATGGGACATGCTGCGCCAAACTGTGATGAATGACAAACAAAGGCTAAAAAAGTAGCTTCTGGATGGGTTTACCCATCCAGATGGTCAGATGAGAAAAAAATAGTAAAATAAGACAGGGTGAACATATAAAAGATGACAAAAGTACAAAAATAGTACAAAACAGAGTAAAGAGTGTACAAAGTAAAAACAATACAAAAGTCATGATCAATGTATACAATAAAAACAATATAATGATTTATGAGCAGTGTATATATAGTAAAAAATGAAGTAAAAATAGATAAACAGTAAAAAAATAAAATCAAATATCGTAGTAAAACCCAGCCTCTTTTAAAAAGTTAGTCAAATTGTAATGAGGATTAATACCTAAAAGGCTTGTCAGATTTGGTGATGATGAGTTGAAGTAATGCCTGTATAGATGGCGTAAGCAGGGACAATCAGTTAAAATATGGCGAATGGTGAGTGAGCTATAGTGGCATTTCGGACATGAAGGCTCCTGTTCCTTTAAGAGAAGATGCCTGTGGGTTATTCTAGAGTGCCCAATTCTTAGTCTAGTAATAATAACATCTAGTTTCCGTGGTGCGAGTGTTGGCCATACTGTAATATGTGGTTTAATTTCCTTTAACTCTTTATTAATTTGGTAATTCCATTCTCTTTGCCAATTGCCTCTCAGATAATATTTTAGAGTATTTTTAATATCCTCATATGGAATTCCACAGTTAAATGGAACTAAAGCTCCTTTTGCCGCTTTATCAGCTGCCTCGTTTCCCTTGATGCCTACATGCCCTGGTACTCAACAAAATAAAATGTCAAATCCCTTCTTCAGAAGGTCGTTATATTTTTTTAAAACAGAGATGAAAGAGAGATTACAAGAACTAGATGAAAGTGAATCAAGAACACTCTTTGAGTCTGTGTAAAGGATAAAATTCCGATTAGAATGAGATGAAATTATATCAAGAGCAAGTTCAACAGCTAAAAATTCTGCAGAGAATACAGAAAATGAGCTCGGCAGACTATAACTAAGGGTTACGTTGTCAGACACAACACCACATCCAACCTTATCACCTGACTTGGAACCGTCTGTAAAAACTTTAATGTAATTCTTATAAGTAAAGGAATGAGAGGTGAAAAGAGTCCGAAAAATGATAGCATCTGTGTTAGATTTGTCAAAGCCATTGAAGGGAGGAAGACATGAGATTACCTTGTAGTTCCAAGGAGCCATATTTAAAAGTGACCGGGGGCGAATTTTATTGTCGAAATGAGATGTGTCAGCAAGAATATTTTTTACTCTCAAGCTGAAGAGTGGAATTGACCTGGGACGATTGTAAAATAAATTAAAATCTTCATTGTCGATATGAGAAAGAAGTGGATGACGAGGATGAGACAGAATACGAAAATACAACTCCGAAGAGAGTCGTTGTCTGATTACAGTGAGAGAGGGCTTATTAGGTTATCCTAAGCAGCACCGAAACGTTTACTGAACGTTCAAATTTACTTCTTCGAGTGCGTCTTAAGGATATTCCAGTCGTACGTTTTGTAATCGTATTCCTGTTCATCATAAAGACGTAGTAGAGAGCGGCCCAAATTAGCTGTCGTCAAACTTTTAGTCCACTAAATCCACATTTAAACTCCTACAGACCACCAATCTAACTTGATTACGAAACGTCAGTATATTTGTCAATATATTTAAAGAATGTCTACATTAACCCATTGTCCTATTTAAAGGACAGCTGAAAAATAGCATATAGAAATCAGAATTTGCTTGGTGCGAATATTTTGTCAGCTGGAATATATAATGGTATATAGAAGCTTCTGTTAGCGTGTTATGTGCCTCATCCCCTCCTCCTCGTCCTCCATCTGGAATCTTTGATTAATCATTACATTAGGTGTCGTGGTTTATCTTCTCTTTGCGGTTGAAAATTCTTTCTGGAGAACTATCATGTGAATAAGAAAGTATTATACAGATAAAGCAAAATTTTATACTCGAAAAGCACTTTACACTATTGAAGAGAACACTAAAACATATAAGTGCAAATTTCATCCTCTTTATTTCAACGTCCTGTGTACAAGGTGGATAAGATTTCTTATACAGAATATATATATATATATATATATATATATATATATATATATATATATATATATATATATATATATTCAAATTTTGTTGTATTTAGTTTATTTAGGTTTAATTAACCTTAAAAAGTATTTTTTTTTTCAAATTTGAGCAAAATAAATAAATTCTGATAAAATGGGATAGGATAATGATAATCCATTAAAAAAAAAAAATATATATATATATAAAAAATATATAAAATATATGTATATATATGTATATACATATAAATACAATATATAAATATATGTATAAAAAAAATATACTTTTTTAAATCCTATAGGATTTAAAAAAATATATATTTTTTATCATACATGTATTCTCTTTAATTAAAGCTTTAAATAAAGAAAAAAAAAATACGTAGGAGTCGTTAAAAATATCAACATATATACTGTATGAAGATACTTTAAAATATTTCACAAGAAGAAATGAAAAATAACGCATTGTTAGATTTGATATTTAATTAAAAAATAAATAAATAAATAACTAAAAACAAAAATAAATTAAAATTAAAAATTAAAAATTAAAACATGCAATATGTAATACGTCATTAGGGGTATCAGTACAGAAAATTTGGTGTAGCTCTGTAAATCTGGGCAAAAGTACTGCCAGATTAAAAATTTAAGCTACTTTTTTTTTTTTTTTTTTCCTTAAATAATTTTTGAAATCTCTACATGTTAAATTAGTTAAAAACAATATTTAAGTAAATGATTGTAGAAAAATAATTATTTATTTTTATAAAGAAAAAAAAGTATACAAAAATAAATAAATCAAAATAAACTACAGGGTACCAAAAATCAGCATACATAGTATCCAGTAATAAAATGAAATAAACAAGCAATTTTTAGTTAACCTAAATTCTTCGGAGCTGTAAATATACAAAATAAGTGTAATTTTACTTGTTAAAGTGTTTGATATATTGTTGAACCGCCTCTGGCTTTGATCACAGCGGCCACTCATTTGGGGAGGGAGTCAACAAGGTTTTGCGAAACCTCTTTTTAAATTTCACTGTGCCAAACTGTAATTATAGTTACCTGAAGCTTTTTTTTTTTTTTCAAGAATATTTTAGAGATATTTTTCTGCGAATTATTACTCCATGAATTATCAATCTGAGGAGAATAGGCGGTTAAAAAATGTTTAGAATATTCAGTTTTGCAATACTTTTAGCGAGTAGTATATATGCATGTGTGGAGGGGGTGGGAGTGTATGGGAGTATTATGTATAAAACATTCAATTAAAATACAAGAAAAGTATAAATAAATTTCAACGTCTAAGCATACCTAAACTATATTTTAGGCTACACCAGTAAAACTAGGGCAATCAAATTATGAAAGAAAAGATACAAAGACCGTCTATTGATAATGTGAATATTCACATTAAAAAACACGAAAATTATTTAGAATGTTTTGTTGCTACAACGCATAATAATAAACTCGTTTACATTATTACTTTAGTGTAATGAAAATAATAATAATAATAACGAACCATTTTCTTCTTCTAAATAACGATTTGATTTCTGCTATCTTAGTCAATGGAGTTTTTATTAAGATTAATTAAGATTTTTTTTTTTTATGATATTTGTATAGTAAATGCTATATTAACATTGAGTATTCTGGATTTTTTTTTAAAGAAATATATATATATATATATATATATATATATTTTCCTTGACGCTAATATCTGTCATATATTTTTTTTTTATATTTTCATTAACATATTTCTTTGAAAACATTTATTGTCATATAACAATATTTTGTTCTGTAACCAGAAGATAATAACACAATATTAATACTTTATATTTATGATAGATAATTTTGAAACATAATGTCACTCAGGAAATTGGTCATAACGGAATAAGGTCATAAAACACCCATAAAACAACTTTATGCTTTAAAAGTAAGGCCAGATTAATACTTTTACTGGTTTTTGTCGTCATATCTCCTCGTTTGACTTTACATCGGCGATATACAACATATCATGCTTTATACTTGGTAGATTTAAATGCTATACTGTAAGTTGTAGCAAAATTTCCTTAATTTTCCATTTAGTGTAAATTTTTTAATGAATTTATATACGTATGTTATTTAACATAATTTATCACAATATATAATAATTAAATATATTAAATGTAATAAGTAACCTAAGTAATTTAAAAACTTAAGTAATTTAACTAAGTAATTTAAACATTTATTTTTATTTTTACTTTTTCAATTGCTAGAAAAAATTTCAATATGTCCGCTATTTAAATAAATTATATTTGTTCTTTTTGAAAAATTTGTCATCTATATGTTTTATGTGGGAAAATGTTTATTTTTTCTATTGTAACGCTGTGCACGATTTTTCATATGTTAAAGTGGGCAACTGTTGATCAATTTATTATTTTTGTTTTATATTATATCGCTTTTTAAAACATGTATTGCCTGTAAATCTATAATTTTACGCATGTTGCGTCAATTAAATAATAAAAGAATAATTTGAGATGCAGAAAATCATCAGTTATAGGGAAAATAATGCTCAAATCCCAAGCGAATTCTAAATTACTTTAACTCAAATATTATTTTACTATACATACTTTGTATGTAGCTGAACAGATCTGTACACTGATTTTTTTTATATCTCAATTAAACCATCAGTTAAAAAAAAAAAAAAAAAGTATGAATTTTGATCATGTGTCTGCACTTGAGATTCCATAAACGGTAATAATTTTTTGACATTAAAATGAATGTCCAGTTTTGTGACAAATACCCTGATTGGTATACATATAAATTTTTAAATGGACTGAATGGTTTTTATTTTTATATTAAATTAATACTTTTGTTCTTACGAACAATATTTAACTGAATTCGATTCTTTGTTATTTCTGCATCACGTAATTTAGCAGATGGCACAGAGCCCATTAAAAATACCAGTTACAAACAAAACAATTGTAAAATTTCAAATTTCCATGAATTTTGGTCATGTGATTGCACTTATAATTATCTTATATGGGTTAAAATATCTTGATATAGTGAATGTTCAGTTTTATGATGAATATAAATGTAGAAATGGATTTTATAAAAAGGAATTCACAAGAAATAATTGACTATTCAAAAAATTAAAATTCAAGAAAAGTAAATTTAAAGATTAACATTTTGTAAAAACGTTTAAATAATGTTTGTGGAACTATGGAAACATATTATTTTAAAAGTATTATGCATATATTCTGCCAATGCTCTATCCCGCCCGCTCCCGCTGTTCAATGTCTTTTTCTACTCAATTTTGTCCTTTTATTACTTCCGGTGTGGGCCGTTTTTTTTTTTTTTTTTTTTTTTTTTTTTAACACACTTGACATTGTGAGTTTTTTGGTTTTCTTCCCATGCTATTTCTATGGTTTTTTTAGCTGTCCCCTCTCTTTTTCTACATTCTAAAGTGCGGTGGAATTTAAGGCATGTTACATGATTTATAATGTAATTTATAGCATGTGACATAATTTAAGGTCAATATATACTTAATTTGCGGTCTATTTTTTTTCAGAGAAGTAACTATTTGGATATATTTAATTACATCGAATTTAATAATTTTCATCGTCACCCCCCCCCCCCTTAACACTTTCGCGACCGCTGACGTGAATTCACGTCTTTTGAAAATCTGGAACTCGGCCTGTGGGTGTTTCTTTAATTTACATAGGTTCTTTATTTTTTAACATTACACCTAATATTTACATTTATACAATCAATGCATTATGGATAAAAATATTTTGATTAGAAAGAGTATAATCGCAATGTGTATTAACACTTTCGCGAGCGCTGACGTAAATTCACGTCATTTGAAAATCTGTAACTCCGCCAGTGGGCCTTTCTTTTGCAACTTGTATCTTGTTTTTTTCTTAAGTATATTCCCAATAATTAATATTTCTCCAATGAAATATACTGCGGATAGAAATACTTTGATTAGAAACAATTTAATTATAATGTATATCTATTTATATATATATATATATATATAAATGTGAATACAAAAAATTTTGTTCTGAAGTATTGTAACTTAGGAGAATAACGCCTACATGCGGACCTTTCTGTCAAAAAGACAAAAACAGGCGGTCGCAAAAGTGTTAATTTATATTTTCAATATGAATACAGAAAACATTGATTCAAAATAATATAAAATAAAAGAATAACACTCACAGGAGGAGCTTGCTTTCAAAAAGACGAAAATATGCGGTCGCGAAAGTGTTAAGTAGAACCATCTATGGAAGCAAGTCATCTAATAAGTGCTCAGTTAGATGTCAGTGAGGTAGGTTAGTTTTTAACACTAAACCTGCCGATACTTCACCTATTCCTACCTCAGCGGGTCAAATGACCCGTCTTTAAAATGTTATCAAGGAACGCGGTAGCTTTCCGCCCCGCCAGGCTAAAACAAACACCCGCCAAGCTAAAACAAACATTAAAAGAAATACAAATGAAATTTACAAAGTAGGAAGTCAATGGTGAACGTTACAAACGTATGTTATGTCAGCATAGCATCTCGTACTTTTCGACTACCTGTATCTCAGCTCACTGATCCCCAAGACATATGATTTTTTGCGCAGACCTTCAGCATACCCTTAAGACAAAACATACAAATTTGCATGTCGCTCCGAATTAAGGGGCCTGAGTTATATAACTTTGAAAACCCGGAAATTCCCTGTTACTTTCTTCTTCTTTTTCTTCTTCTTCTGGTAATTGTTAAGACAAAAACTTTTGACGGCGATTGAGCCTAGACTTCTGCAGCTAATGAGCTGAAAATTTGCATGGACATTCCTTCTGACCCGTACCAGTGCCTTTTGCAATCAAAAATGTTTTTGGTTGGATAACTAGGCAGCAGTACCAGTACACATCTTACAATCGCTTTTTAACTAACTTCCGACTAGCTAGACATTTGAAACTTTCAGGATAGCTCATAACACGGTGACAATACATTTTTTAACACTTTTGTCAACTGTGTCAGGTCCCTACTGCCTTCGGCAGCGTTTATATGATTCGACAGAAAATTTATTTAACTAATTTCCCGTCGAGCTAGATATTTGAAACTTTCAGAAAAGTTCAGAACACGGTGAAAATGCATTTTTAAAATACTTTTAGCCAACTGTTTCGGGTTACTTCTGCCTTCGGCAGCTTTACCAGTACACATTTTACAATCGCTTTTTAACTAACTTCCAGACAAGCTAGACATTGGAAACTTTTAGGATAGCTTAGAACACGGTGACAATATATTTTTTAACACTTTTAGTCAACTGTTTCAGGTCCCTACTGCCTTCGGCAGCGTTTATATGATTTGACAGAAAATTTAGTGTGATAACCACAGAATGATTAACGACAGGACAGGGTTAATGATTAACGACAGAATGACAGGGTGATTTCGACAGAAAATTTAGGATAATTACAGGGTGACTTTCAGAATACGGTGACAATACATTTTTAAACTCTTTTAGTCAACCGTTTCTAGTCCCTACTGCCTTCGCATTGTTTATATAATTCGACAGAAAATATATTTAACTAACTTCCAGACTAGCTAGACATTTGAAACTTTCAGAATAGTTCTGAACACGGTGAAAATTCATTTTTTAAATACTTTTAGCGAACTGTTTCGGGTCCCTGCTTCCATCGGCAGCGTTACCAGCACAAAGCTTACAATCGATTTTTAACTAACTTCCCGACTAGCTAGACATTTGAAACTTTCAGGATAGCTCAGAACACGGTGACAATACATTTTTACCAAATTTGAAAATCATTTGAAGACAAATGTTCTCGAACTTACAAATTTGTCCTCAAATGTCCTCAAATTAAAGCATAATTTAAATCTGTCCTCAAATGGCCTTTCAATTTGGGGACGCAGCGATGATTTGTCCTCAAATTGGGTTAAAAAATTTGGTCGCCTTAGTTAAACCCAGTATCAACTTGAGTTTCACCAGCAAACGCAGCTTAAATAACAGCTGACAATATATAAATCACAGCATAAGCGATACCATAGTCATAACATACAGAAATAAACTGCAATTCAATGGTAGAGATTTAGTAAAGCAAAACTTTCTATTTCGTGAAGTCTTAGCGAGAAATTCACCTCAGTGGTCGGAACGGGACTCTATTTATAGCCCGCCATTAATCCTGAATTTTACAGTAACTTCGGTAAAGGCCGGTTTCCATTGCAGTTGGAACTTTGAGGTTTAAAAAACCATTAATCACGCTCCCGACACAAAGAGCCAAATGTCTTGTCATCAGTTGTAAGCTTCTTTTTTATCAGATTGCGCAGTTACTTCAAAGGAAAGCATGCAAAATTGACAAAGATATCTGCCTATGGCCCCTCAATTATCTCAGCTCGGGGTTAGAGCCAGGAACTTCCAACCAGTCGAACTAACCCGTCAAAGCATTCCAACCGCTTGACCACATATAAGAATTCTAAATTACGCCGCTCGAAACGACTTCCAACCAACCTCAGTGGAAACTGCACTTAATAATCGAGTTACAGCTTGGACAATGGGTCAATCGATAATATTTTTTTTTCACCAAGATCGTCAAAATAGTTCTCGAGGTGCAATAATGTCACGAAATGCATCGCCAAGTCTATTACGTGCCTTGATAAAGTGTGTTTTATAACGGAGAAGGATCTTTTTTAACGCGAAAACAAGCTAGAAATGCGAAAAATTGACATTTTATAATGTGGCTAAACCTCTTAGAAAGAAATCACATAAAAAGAACTAGTACTACTTAGAAATCTGTAACACTACATTTACATCTATGCATAACACGCACGATTTTTATCGATCTATTACACAAATATATTCATTATGCATACGTATTAAATTTTTAAAAGCACATTCATAACCTACAAAAAGAAGTGATATCTCATAAAAAACTATACTATTGTAAAAGTCACCCTGCCCAGCAAAAACTCTTACCTTTCTTAAGCAGCCAAAAAAAAAAAGGATTGGTACCAAATTTCGCCTCCGCTATTGAATCCCGGGTACCCAATGCCTAGCTTAATGAAGATCTGCCAATAACACTGAATATTTCTTTCTAATATATCCTAATCTCTTTTAACATCATTTGTTATCTGTGTTAGTTATAATTTAAAGTATTTTTAAGGCGGGGTGCGTAATAATATTTTAATCTTTACTAACGAAATTTTTTATTAATTAAAATTTCTACATAGGGGACGCACCCCGCCGTAAAAATACTTTAAATTATAACTTTATAATGCAGCGAAAAAACTAACACAAATAACGAAGAATGTTGAAAGAGATTAGGATTTATTAGAAAGATACATGCAGTGTTATTGGCAGATCTTCATTAAGCTAGGCATTGAGTACCCGGGATTCAATAGCGGCGGCGAAATTTGATATCAATCCTTTTTTTGGCTGCTTAAGAAAGGTAAGAGTTTTTGCTGGGCGGGGTGACTTTTACAATAGTATTGTTTTTTATGAGATATATATTACTATGCACAGCAAAAATATATTATTTAGCACAATTTGGTACATGAACCATGGACGATTTGATAATGTTATTTGCAAGAAATTTTGACAAAAAGTTTAAAATGGGTCATTTGACCCGACGTGGTAGGTTTAGTGTTAAATCAATAGTGCCACACGACAAGGGCCCTCGTTCTATTCCAGGTGTGAACACTTTTAGTTTTTCGGAAATTGATTACGGCCATTTTATGGAACAACATGATTCAAAATGTATGATCAATGTTGCAGAAATCGTGAGAAAATCGACGCATGTTCTACACAGAATAAGGTTTAGTAAAGAACATGGATGCAACATTGTGACGTTATTCCTATATTGGGGTGATATTAAAGGGTATGAGATAACAATTAAAATGCATAATATTAAAAAATAAAGAAAATCATTGAAACCACATAAATATGAGAGACATGTTAAATATAATCATAATAATTGTTTAAAATAATGTTGAAGCTAGTTATTTTTATTTTAGTTTCGAATAAAGAATTGCACAGTATCGAAAATGTTTTAATTAAAATATGCTGTATATTATAGTTTCGAGATACAAGTATTCAAGTTTAATAAATTTGGCAATTTTTCACATAGTAGCATCCTCACTCATTTGGAATATTTTATAGTTTTTTTACATAAGAATAATTTATGGTTGTTATAGTTAATGTGTTTAATAATTACATGTTATAATTATCTGTTATATATGTTTAATGTGTTTTTTTTCTGTTTAGTTTTATAGTTAATACTCTAAAGGTTTTATGCAAAAAAAAAAAAAAAAAAAAAAAAAAAAAACTTATAATAGTTTAAATTTATTCTTTTTCATACACACACACACACACATATATATATATATGAATAAATAAATGAAAAAAAACAAAACATAATCTGTTATTAAACATTAGGGTTTATAAAATATTTTATCATAACTATATTTTGCCTAGTATTATTTATTTATTTATTTTAGATACAGTCTTTTTATCTGGTTATAACATTTAAATTATACATATTATTATTTAGATTTTACAATCTCTTGCTTTTTTTAATCTAATTTCTTCGTTTTTAATTAACGTTGCAGACTCTTTGTGTTTCTCGAACCGGATTTTTATCAACGTAAAATATTTACGTTACAGATAAAAATATTTTTTTTTTTTTTTTAAATCTAGAATATTTACCTAAATGATATTTTTTTACATTTTTAAAGTAATGTATATGCTTCGCTGTGATGAATGACGTTGTTACAAGATTTCATTGACATAAGAGGATTACTTTGTCAAAGTAAAGAAAACAAAACAAAATAATAACGGATTATATCTCTATATTTTTTAAATGTTTGCATATTATTTCTTTATAATCTTAATATCTTATGTAATTTGTCACTCAAATCAGAAACATAAGAAGAAAACTTAATAGGTTCTTCAGAATGAATGTTTATCTTACTTTAATTATTTACTCAAAAATGCCATTCCTATAATATTCCTCGAATTTTAAACGTAGTATGACAAGAGTAAACTTTTTTTTTTTTTTTTTTTTTTTTTAAGTATTTTTATCTGATACTTTAAAGAAAATTAATTTTCTTTCCTTTTTTTTTTAATTGTTGTTTCTTAAAGAATATTTATTTTAAAGTAAAAAACATTTTAATTCGAAATTTAAAAACATAATTCTCAGGAGTAAACACCAGCAACGGATTTACGAGATTTATTTATTTATTTATTTTACTTTATTTTTTGTTTTATTTCGTTTTCCTTCTTTTTCTAGTGATTCTTTTTTGTTTAAAAAAAAAAATGTAAATGAAATTATTATTCTTTTTTTTTCTTTTTGTAATGAATACTTTAATTTCGAATTGTTCAAATATTTAATTAACAAGATAAATTCAGATTTCAGAAGATTGTTAACGCAATAGAATTGAAAAATATTACTTTATAAAAATAACTCAATTAATGAATTAAATCAATATATAATTTAAATAAAAAATTACTTCCTGCAAAACAAAATTCAGCATTAACTAGTAATTTCACAGATCGATAATAACAAATAAAGCTTCTTTAAAAATAACGGTATTGTAATACAATCAGGAAATCTTTGGTACGGTACAATTGCTGTAAATCTATAAAATTAATTTTAAAACAAGTTAACTATAATAACACAAATATGCTTTACTTAAAAAAAAAAAAAAAAAAAAAAAAAAAAAAAAACGAAATCTTTGTAGAAAGTAAAATGTTTGATACAATTAATAACATAACATATTATTTGAATGTAAAGCATTTTACTTTATATTAAATATCTATTTTAGACACTTCTTGATTATCAACACAACTTTTATATTTTTATCCATTTATTTTTTTATATTTACATTTCGGATCTCGATAATAAAATGAGGAATATTTCATGTAACCGTCAATTAGAACTCAGTGCTTATAACATGTAGCACACACACAAAAACACACACACACACACACACACAAAAAAAAAAAAAAAAAAAAAAAAAAACTATGTGTCATTTACATCAGCCCCAAAATATTTCAAAAGCCACAATATAGCAATTTATATGATTGGTACACATTAATCAGTTTGAGACAAAAAGACATTTCTAATAAATAACTTTTTGAGCCATTTTCTACGAAACGTATAAAACAATGTTACTAAATGTTTATGAAACTAATGCTGCAATTAAAAACATAAATAATGAGAATATTGAGTAGAATACTTACAAAATACACTGTCTACCAATAAGTATTTGGACACTTTCGAATTTAGATGCTTTGTCGAATATCTAGAAAAGTTCTGTTGAAATCATCCTGAAATTTTGGTAGTGTAAAAAACATGTTATATCTTATAGATTTCAGCAAAATTTGTGTGCTGACAAGGAAAATGGGACGAGAAAAAAATTAAACAAAAATAAAATGTTTTGGAGCGCTCTGTAAAAAGTAACCCCTTAAGTATATTTTGTCTATAGCCTGTGATTATAAGGATTTTTTTTATGAATCCGGGTCTGTAATCTATATATTAATAGGCAAGCATAAAATTTGTAGTCCCTTTTTAACATATTAATTATGAGAGTAGAAGGTTGAAAATGGTATCATTCAAAAGGTATGGTTTGCTGGAAGGTGCGAATACAAATATTATTTTCTCACGATGTCAAGAAGGTATTTAAAAATACATTTATGTTTTATGAATTTTCCCTTTTATACACGTATTCCTTTACATTAAAAAATACCTAAAAGTAGAAAGTTGTTAAATCTGGCAATTTTATAAAGCTCAAATAAAACCATAGACACAGTAGTTTGTATAATGTAGCATCACTATACGCAAGCGAAGTGATGACGTCACTGTCTGTTCATGGAGCCATGAAAAAGATTTTCTATGTTAATCGTCCATTGGATTTTTTGTAAAAAAATATTTAAAAATAACGGAAATTATCTGCCGATTTTAATTCCGATATTTGGGTATAGTTATATATAAGTTACTGTCTACATGTGTTTGATTGAGTTATTTTTTCTGTAAAATTGATAAAATTTTTATTTAAAATCACAAAACTCCAGAAAAAAAAAAAAAAAAAAAAAAAAAAAACGGCAAACTTCCAGTTTTGAATGTAAACATAAACATTTCATTTCAAAGGGTGGTATTTAAACAATAAATATTCAACTAATATACAAAATAAAAGTAAAATGGATTTGTTACTAACTGCTGCATGTATAAGTAGACGATACGGAAAAAATTCCGATTTCCGTTTTTTTTTTTTTTTTTTTGAATTTACATGTTTTGAGCTTTCTTTACGTTTCAATTAACTGAAATTGGCTACTTATTTTTTAAAAAAATGTCTTTATTGCTAGCTTTTGTGGGTAGAAGAAGCAAGTAGAAGATACATAAAAACTTTTGATTTCCGGTTTTCGATGAATTTACTCGTTTTGAGATTTCCTTGCATTTTAATTAAGTGAAATTGACTACTTATTTTTATTTTTTAAAAAGTTGATTTATTATTCTTTCCTCTGCATATATAAGTAGAAAATATAAGATTCAGAAAAGTTTTAGATTTTCGGTTTTCGATAAAGTTACACGTTTTGAAATTTCCCGAATTCAATTCGACCATTTTTGAAAAAATATCTTTTTTTTTTTTTTTTTTTTTTTTTTTTTTTTTTTTTTGTTCAAACACTGTACTTTATGAACCAATCGAATTAATTTAACAGAATTTGATACTTCGTTGGGCCTTGGTTTGACATTGTACCTATTAGCTTCTGGGCTGTATCACACAACAAGGGGCGTTTTCACGTTGCGATTTTCTCTCATTTCAGGAAAGGCTAACATCCACAGAGAGAAATAGTTATATTAAGTAAAACTTTGCTGATTCAGTTAGAGTAAATATCGGCAAACAATTGCCGCAGCTGTGTTGCAATTGCATTCCGTTTAGGACAAGGCAATAACTTTGCTTTGCAAAAAAAAAAAAAAAAAAAAAAAAAAATGGTCGAGTTTCGACCACTGGGTGATACTAGTTTAAAATAAATTTTCTGAAGGACGTTTTATTTAATCGTTTAGCTGATAAATTTTTCTTTTGGAATATAAAAAATATCCGAAGTTTATGCCTGAAAGTATAAATTTTGATTTAAAGGATATACTCAAATCCCTTCATCATTCAGTTTAAACACCAGTTAATAAAAAATTAAATTAAAGACTGTGAGATAAAATTACTAAATTTATTTTCTTTTCGCTATGGAATTTATTCAAGAAAAATCTATATTCAAAAAATTTAATATCAAGTTATAGAGATAAAAATAGCATATGATTTTATAAATAATAAAGGATTACTAAAGAATATACGTTTTGGTTGCTATTAAACTGCCGTTTTAAAAAGCATCCAGCTGCTAAAATGGGCAATTGGTTGACTGGTTGCCTGAACTAAGCAATCACCCATTTTAGCTGAGAAAGGGGAAGGGGGCTAAAATAGACGCTCAGAGTGTCAACACATTTTTTTTTTTTTCATGCGTTAAAACAGTTCAATAATAGTTTAATCCGTTGTAACATTACTTTTCTATTCCAAGACTGCACGTCCCGAACAGTGTCTTTATACATTTTCATGACTTGATGTACGATATTGGGATAATCTGTTGGTGTGAATCACTTTCGGCTGACCACTTAGCGACTCCTATATTCTCACAACGACATCCAATTACCATCCGATTGAGCTAAAAATCTTTATACATGTTTAACTACGATGACAATATATGCCCAAGCAGTAAGATACTTAAGGGGATAAGGGAGGACAACCCCAGTTCAATATATATATATTGAACCTGGGGCCTAAACCCCAGTTCAATATATATATATATATATATATATATATATATATATATATATATATATTAGAATTTTAGCTGTTATTCGATTGAGCTCAGGTATTCCATACATATATAATGGATAGTATCCCCATCGTCTCAATTGGACATTTTCAGTAATATATTTTGATGTAAAAGCTTATTTTTAACGCCTTGTTTTGAAAAATACATTGGTGAACTGAGAATATTGCGTATTTATTTTCAAATTAAAATTGTTTTAAAATAATAAGCAAGTAGATTTTCCTAGTCTAAAAAAAATCATATTTTTTAACTGTGTAAATATATGTAAAATAATTTTAAACGTTTGCATTGTTTTCTTTCAAAAGATAAATTTGTTTAGGATATGTGACAATCTTTTAGATATTTTAGATAAGATACTATAAAACAACTGCATCTCAAAATTCATTCTAAATCACTCTAGAAAGGCAAATGATACGATTTCATATACTACAACTTTTTTTAAACTTCACTGCGCTTTAATAAGTTAAAGAAAACAATAAAAATTTTTAAAGCTATTTCTGGCTTACGTTAATGCATTAGATATTATTAAACACATTACATAGTGTTTATTACCAAGTGTAATTTCGATCTATATTAAGATACATTAAAAGAGAATTTTCATGTTACATAAATAAGAAACAAATCTCAGATTAAAAATGTATTTGGTGTTTGTTTTATGTGAAAGACATGAAATACATTCTCTTATGTGTATACCTAAAATCCATGTCTATAAGTTCATGACTAAAAATGCTATATGTAAAATTTTATTTGCTGACTAAATGTAAAAACATTATTAAATCTAAAAATTTCTAAGTGATTTCATATTACATTCGAATAAACACCATTTATGTAATTTTTTCTTACTGTCATTGTCATAAAATATCCATTTATTATCAAATCCATTTAAAAAATAAAATAAACTAACGCACTCTTACCTGCTGTCTGAATTATTGGAAAATTTAAAAGAAACTAAGTAATCAATTTTATAACAATTCCAATATTATTTAAAAAAGCATGATATCATACATTGTAACGCCCTAAACTTAAAAAGCAAACATATCTCATAACAAATTACTTAAAAGAATAATTTTCTCTCTTAGAAAACTTTCTTAAGAAAATTAATTTAACATTAACAGCTTTAACTTTTACTAATTGAAGGATCTGTGTTCTTTACAAAAGTGTTCTCTTGAACTGAACATAAAGAATTCGTTCGTTTAATTAATAGCAATGCAGAAGGTTTTAAAAGACGTGGTATAATGAAGAATAAAATGTCATTATAGAAAGAAGATTGTAATTTCAAAATCTCATTCGAATATGTCCACATGTTGAATTAATAATATTCTTCAAAATTACAAAACACCTTTTCTTAATAATACGAAATTATTTTAAAACTATTCAACACAATTTATTAATATAGATTCACGTATTTATTTATTTATTTATTTATTTTTTTTGTATGCTCTTTGACACATTTATATATATATATATATTCATCGTGGTTTGAATAATGCATGTATTATAATGGAAAAAACTCTAAAATTGGTTTTGATTTTTCGTTTAATTAAAAAAAAAATGAAGAGAAAATTATATCAAAAACAAAGAAAAGGGTTAATAAGTTTTGTAATGTCGGAAATAAAAATGTGAAACGTAAGAGGACGCTTTCTTTGTAAAGGATGAAAAATCGGTTTTCGAGAACATATCATTTTGCATCTGTTTGCCGTTAGAGATGGATCATTATAAGAATGCAGAGAACGCCGATTTGCACCACAGTTCACTATGCAGACAAGACACTTCCATGTAACCAATGATAATAAAAAAGTGACTACAGTGACGTTGGGTAGAATGGCTGCAAGTTTATCGATCTCTTCTGCTTACGCTATCGTTCGCCTTATTTGTACTATATCTATGATTTCTTTAGGCAGTTTTGTTATCGTTTAAAATTTATCGTTATTAAGAAAATAAGTTTTGAAAACATACATGAACCTAAAACATTTTTTAAAGGCATTTTGCACCATTTAAACCAAGCAGTGTTAAATATTTAATGAATTGATACTGCTTTCAGAATCCTAGCATGTAATTTATATTTATATTTGAATATGAATATATTTGGCAAAGTATATTTTTAAACATTATAAAAATTATTTTTTTTTCTTTAAAGAACATTTCTGACTGTTTGGTTTTGAGTATGATTTAGTGAATTCAAACACAATAAAAAAGAGAAAGAGAGAAAAAAGAACCGATTTACATACTAACTTGCTACTAACTACTAGTGAAACAGAAAGCAATTTTTGATCAAAAATACTATTCATGCAGACGTAACACATGTGGAAGTTCTTATTTCCCCTCCATTGATCCTAGCGGTGCTACTATCACCCCAGTTTGCGTTTTAGCTTCTCTATCCTACCTGTATGGTAATCTGTGATCTGCACTTTAAGCAAGGGCTTGCCAATGCCAAATCCCCACAAGCGGTAAGACGACCATGGACGATTTCCGAAAAGAGCACTGCCCGATCGAAAATCATTTCAACTCTGGCAAACGGGCTTGTTCCTGAAACAAAGACATGGTACATGAAAAGCATGGATTGATTGGAGCTGTAAACTTTAAGGAAATGCCAGGAATTTTCCAACGACTACAGAATGACACTCATTTGAAGCCTGTGTTGTAGTTAGTGGATGCTAATTTGGGCATTTATTGTAATTATTTTTTTAACAAACATTCTATATACTTATTATTCGTCTTTATTGTATTCTTCATTTTCACAAAGCAGGCGTCCTTTCGAGGTTCGTTTTTTGCTTTCCATCCCCACCTTACGTGTATTATCATTATTTACTGTGTTACTAAATCAAGTTATATTTGGAATTAAGTACACTTTATCATAAAACACTGTTAAATACATGATGTACATGATAACAATATTTACATGCAAAAAATGTTCAAACATTTCTGTTTAAACGAGAAATGTCAATCCAGAAAACATATAAATAATTATATTTAGAGACAAATTCTCAATCAGAACCTGTCTGACTTTTGTGCAGAATATTTCGATTTAAATTCATCTGCCTACAGTTTTATTCTTTACATATGATTGAGTAATTCATAGAAAATTGTTTGAAATAAATGTGGCTAATTTTATTACCATTAAACATAAAAAAATAATAATATTGACTTAAAAATCTACGATAAATAGTCTTACAACAGACTGTTAGCCTGTTTCGTTTGATGATGTTTAATACATTCAGCAAACTTCACAGATATATGTATGCATATATTATACCGAAATTTGAATTTGTAATTATATAATTTATGCTCTGTTCCAATGCTTCCTCAAAATATTACATAAACAATTCGATGTTTTCGCAAAATAAAGCATACATAATTCATATTTACGAATTACCGTTATATCTACATCGTTCCTTAGATATAATTATCAGTTATTTTAAACAGTATTAAAAAAAAAAAAAAAAACTTTTCAGAAGACAAACAAATGTAATATTAACCCGTTAGTAGTCGCATATCGGTCTTTTTGTCGCCCATCGCTTATAAATTCCTCCTGCAAATCCCCCGTTAAAAATAAACGGGGGAAACTCTGTGTACCTGACATTTTGGGTGGATGGCCTCTAACATAGTATGTTTTCAAGTCATTCCTGATATTTTTTCAGCAGTTAAAAATATTTTACTTCTCAAATCGGTCTATTTGACCGCGACGCGACTTCTATCGTTGATTCATTACTTTCACCATTTCCGGTTTTTCAGACAGGTTAGAGTTTTCGCGGGGAAAACTTCGCGTGAATTAAAGACACTTCATCTTTATCTACTCGCTTTCTTTCGGCTTTCCCCAAACACTAAACAGCTGCGGCAAAAAGACCGACACGCGACTACTAACGTTATAAAAAATGACGCGACTACTCTCGGGTTAAAATGTAATATCTTTTAAGCTAATTATTAAAGGGTTTTGACTCATGACATTTTTCAGGCAAATGAACTTAATTTGAATTTAAGACTAAAAAGATATCAGAAATCCTCCCAATTTAATTGTTTTGAATCCCTTTGAGGATTATAATTTAAAATAAATTTTAAAAGACGATCTATTTAAAACGTTTAAATGCCTAATTCCTCTTTTTGAAATTTTAAATAGCTTAAGATAAAACAATAAGTTTTTTTTTTGTTTTTTTAAATTAAAGAAAATACATCAATTCCTTCATAATCCACTTTAAACTTCAGTCAATAACATTTAAATGAAGGACTGTAATTACCTTACAGTTAGTTACAGGAAAGTTACTATAATAATTTAATCTAATTCACTTGAAATGCTCATTTTCTTAAAGGAATTGAAAAAAATATTAACTTTTTATGTTAAAACATGTGCTCGTAATCTCATATTTAGAAACACGTTTGGAAGAATTTAAACCAGTGAAATCTCACAATCATAGTTTGCTGTTCCGTAGAGAGGTGTTGGTGACATCTATTGATCGAAATCGAAATCGTCAAATTAAGATACATATTTTTAAATCCAAAATTATTTATTATTTTTATTTTATTTTCATTATAAATAGAACAAATGTTATTTATTTTTGTTTGTTTATTTGTATTGTAGATGCATTTAATAACTAGTCAGTTTCAGTTATATATGGTAATATGGTTAATTTCATTGAGTTGGATTTTATGAAATACTTGCTTTTAATATAGTACTAATTTAATTCAATTATAAGAAATTTTAACTTATCAGTGAAAAAATCATTCTGTAAAAATGAAATTACAACACAAATATCAAAGGTTTAAATCTCTTTTACTAAAAATAATCTAGTGCGTCCCTCACGCGACTTTTTCATAAGCCTGAATTTAATCATTAGACTGCCTATTAAATCTTAAGATCAATAAGGTAAGGTACTAAAGTTAATTGTACTTAAAAAATAATCGAAAATGGTTTTAGGAACAGTTTTATTTGATATATAATTTTGTTTGAGGGGGCTACCGCTCTCTTAACCCCTGTTTAATTATAGTGCCAAAAATTATTCAAAAAATAACCAGCGCTCTCATCAATTTGCCTTTGAACTTGCCTATCTTGATTAAATTTTTAAGTGGTAACTTTATACGCGCTTCAAAATACAAAATGTGAGTTTTCTGCAGTTTATTGTTTTTTTTTATTTATGCTAATAACAGATGTACATACAGATTAAAATAAAAAAATACAAAATACGTAATCAGGTCACCTCAAAACGTGATATTATCAAAAAAACTAGTGTTGAAAGTTGTACTTCGAAAAATGTTTTGTATACAGTATGAGTATGAAAAATTCCTGAACAGTGTTCATCGATATTGTAATATGTAGTAAGGCACTTCCATCTATTACATTCAATGAAAAAGCACTTTTAGCTCAATTTTGAGTAGCCCTGTATATTGCATATAAACAATATGCACTAAAAACGATATTGTGTATTTAAATTTAGTTGAAAAGCATCTAATAGAAAATGAATTAGAATTCCTATAATTTTGAAGTATAGCTCCAATATATCGAAATAGTTTAGGTATCCCTCTAAAATAATGTTGAATGATTTCCAAACCACAAACTACACAAAACATGCTTTTATGAATTATGAGAATTTTCTGAAAGGACAGTAGCAATTAGCTAATAACTATCCTTAGCCCCCAACTTCTCACCAAACAGAAAACCACCATTAATTGAAAAGAAATCTGTCATACATATAATTTAAAAAATCCAAAAAGAATTATGGCCGACGGGACTACTCGTCGGTACTTAAATATCGCCCTTAATTTAGGAACTAGAACAAACCGAAAGAGGAAAATATAATGTATTTGAAGTAATATACATATTAATACTGAGAAATTACTCTCATTAAGGTAAGATGAAATATTTATTAAGAAGACTTCAATGCCGGTCGCATACTTACTGCAAACGTGCAAGCAAGCTCACATGTAAACATGCTTACGACTTGCGGTTACAGTGTGTTCGGTATAACAAGTTGAGTTATATTCATATACTGCAGTTAACTGATCACAAAATTATTAAACTAAATTATTAAATATATTACAGAAAAAATTGGAAACACTCGGTTAAAAATTGAGACTGGTAACAGTTAACTTGCAAAGTTTTTCTTAAATCTTCAAGAGCATATTTTAAATCATCATCATTATTGCAAATAGTGCGAATTCTTTTTAACTGTGCGAACATGATATTTTTCAAAACTTTTCTACTGATATTTAAAGAGATCAGTAAAAAATAGTAGGAGAATAAAACATTTTTAATTTCTGATAAAAATTACAATTTTTGCTTTCATTTGCAAAGAGACAAATTTAAAGTAAAATGTATTTCCACTATATTGTTAAACGATAATTTAAAAAGATAATTTTCTATTTCAAAACGATAATTTTTTTTTAATTATTCACCACATTTTCATACGTTCAAACGTTAGGAAACACGAAATTTTAAAACGAAATAAAGCGTCTGTAAAGAATTGAACTTCTTAAAATTGAAAAATATTCCACTCATTTCAAGAGATTTACTTTAAAGCTCAAATTTTAAAATTAGTTAAGTAGTCTTAAACAACGTGTCTTTTCTTTTACTGAAACTTGAGCAATTCTAGTAATACGAACTTTTAAAATTCTTCTAAACAATTCTGAGAAAATGATGAGCATTTCTTTTTAGAAAATAAAAATGAAATCGGTGTAAGTAATTACAATTTTCAATGTAAATGTGCCATATTTTTCAATTTAACGCAACAAGCAAAGTGATATCTTTATTCTAACTTGAACCAGCACATATTTAAAACGAGTTTAAACATCTTTATGTCATTATAAAAATTAAATCAGTTTTGTTCTTAAGATATATTTTGAAGAACCACTTTATTTTTAATTTTAATTCATTAAAGGAAAATCTTTAAGCAATTATTACAAATTTACGCTAGGTGAGAAAACATTTAGAAGAAAATATTTATTAATTCTACTTTTTAATCGTTGAAATTACTCACATAGATATATTGACATCGTTGAAGACAAACGAAAGGAAAATAATTCTCTTATTATCACAAGATCGGATATTAAAATAATGTTTTCAAGTGGGTTTTCAATAGTAGGTAGTATGTAAAATTTTCAATATTAGGTAGGTTTTTAATGGTACCTATATATCTATATTTGTGTTTGTAGTAAATATATATATATATATATATATATATATATATATATATTATTATTATTATTTTATTATTGTTAAAATATTTCTATTTTCATACTTAATTTGATATATAACGATTTCTTTATAAACCATGCAGTTTAACTCTTTATTTGTTTACACTTAAATAATTCTTATGTTATATAATATTGAAACTAATATTAAAAGTTATGCTAAAGCTGAAGTAAAATAAACACTTATAGCTGGATGACATTAATTTTAAGCAATTGTTTCGTAACTATTAAACCATAAAACTAATGAAAATACTACCAATTTCGAAAGGACATGGCCTATATTTCTCCGGTGCAAACGCGTGCTACTGTCTTGGAGGCAAAAGCAGTCTTGATTTCTCCTCCAAGGAAGTAGTACGAGTTTACACCGTAAGAAGAAAGGCCACATCTTTACGACACTTGTAGTGTTTTCATTAGTTTTATGGTGTGTGAAAAAGTTTTTAAGTTATATAGATTACAGATATAGATTATGTTCATTTTTTCGACTTCTTTACAGGAACCGCAAATTTGTATAATTTTGTTTTACCGTCGGCAGCAAAATTATTGAAGTAATAGCAATAATTCTTACTCAAAAGGTGGACACCTAATACTGTTTTGTTACGTAAAATCTTAGTCTTTTACTGTTTATAAAAAAGGAAGTTGATCATAAAAATTAGCGATCAAACTAAAAAGGAATATATATAGGAAAAAGTGTGGATGTGTGCTTCAATAATTTTGCTGCCGACTGTAAATTTTATTTTTTGTGTATTGCTAATTCCAGAATTAGGTAGCAGATTATTTTTCTCTTTTCCGTTCCGGATACTTTTTTTATGGTGTAATATTCTCTAATGAAACAATCAATCCTCTATCGTGGGCATAAAAATGACGTGTGAAACTGGTTACACTTCATTCTGGAGGATAGCATCGTCAAGTGACTTACCAAATAATTCATTTTCAGGCTCTCGATGTTGCTTTTCTAAAATCGGTGGTTGCTTTTTTTTTTTTTTTTTTTTAATGGAACATTTTTAATGGCCACTCTTCGCTATTCTTTGTATATTTTTGTTGTGACAGTGCATCTACCTCTTCGGTGTAGTCACTCAATAATTCGGTGTAGGTGAATGTTTGAATTGAATTGGAGAGTGACTGTTTTTCAGAAGCCGTTCCTGACAGTTCGTTTTAAATGCTCAAATTTCATGCAAATTTTTAAATTCAAAATAAAAATGTTTTTTTTTTTTTTTTTTTTTTTTAATTAACTTATTAATTAATCCACACTCAATGCTCAAGTATATTTAGAATATGTTGATAAAATATAATAATGTAAATTCTGGGGAAAAACTTAAAAATTCAATCCCATTAATCAATAAGAAATTTTAAACTAAAAATTAAATTTTTGAATTTTAATTGCTTTAAATTTTCAGTTTTCATGGAATTTTGACCTCTTACCTGCCGAGGAAATTTTGTCA
The DNA here is from genome assembly GCA_963930645.1 of Salticus scenicus. Taxonomy (NCBI): domain Eukaryota; kingdom Metazoa; phylum Arthropoda; class Arachnida; order Araneae; family Salticidae; genus Salticus; species Salticus scenicus. Next base: position 133,234,411 of record OZ005660.1, on the reverse strand, counting down.
TTCGCTTCCCATTGCCGCCATCCTCTCTCAACTCTGAAAAGTGGAAATCCTTTGAATACATTGTCAAGATCACTTTCAAAGTTAGTTTATTGAATTGCCAAATCGTGTCAAAGTTCCACTAGTAGCATTAAAATACAGAGAATCGTATTTCGGAAAAACGTATATATACGCCCGGGGCAGTTAACGGGTTAATGTATTTAATATTGATACTTTTTAAAGCATACGTATGAAAACAGTCATAATTCTAATAAACTATTTTCGGAAATGATTTTCAACGTTTTTTACGTCCACCATCTATTTATTAGTCTTACAACATGAAAAGAAATGAACAGTCCTTACATTTAATACTATTATCATCGGAAGGGCTTTGCCGACTAGGTGTGTAATTTGGCATTCGTGACGCACACACTTAAGAAAAAAAAAATGGTAAAAGCGGAAAAATGAATTTCTGTGAAATACCTATATATGTTGCCTTTCGATTAAGAAGCTCTAGAAAGTTGGCTCGATCTTCTCAGGTAACGTCGCTAAAGATAACAAATAAAACAAATCCGATAAGAATTGTTAAAATGTTAAATTTAGTAATTACTTTCAGATTATAGCTTTTGCAGAATAACCTCAGATATTTTTGACATTGTTATAGAAATCTGTCCCTATTCATTTTGCTGAACATTAATCTGTTGTATACTCTGTCATAATACTGTTTGATTTTTTAATGTTTGTGCATTTTATAAAATTTTCCCTAAAATAAATATTGTAACATTTTTATAATTGTTTCAATAGGTTTTCGGCATATACATAATTAGCAATAGAAATTTAAATAATAATTCTTACATCTCATAAAAGAAATCTTTTCTGTTGCTGTTGCAATTTTAATTTTTTGCAAAACAAAAATTTAAACATGCTCTAAATGTATGTTTTGATAACTTCATTAATTGTCTAGTAATTTATTTTCAGTTACTTTAAACCTTTATTGTAAAAAATATGAAATGGAGAATAAATTCACATGCACTGTGCATTTTATTTAATAAGACATGAAAAACAAATTAATGTTTTGTTTTTCTAGCCAACGATGTCTCTTTCTTTATCAGTTTGCGAAGTTTAGATTTTTTCTGAAACTGGGAAAAATGTTTTTTTTTTATTAATGTAAATTTAGAAGTAATAAGAACAAAAATAATTATAATATAGGAAAAAAATTATAATTAATGGGTATAAACAAATTTCAATAAGATGATAAAATGACGAATAATTACGTTTAGCGTGGTAATGGGAATTAAAAACACACTTTTATTATCTCTGATATTAAAAGATTTTTTTTCTATATTAAATACGTTTTATTATGAAGCAATTTACAAACAAATCTTGTAAGTCTTAACGTACATGGAAGACAATTTAACGAAATTTTTAAATACTTTAATTCATTATATATTCAGAATAACTTTTGTTCATAAGAAAAAAATATTTAATGGAAATATATGTAAATATTCTGTATGGTTAAGGGAAGATTCCGTAAGAGTTGAGTTGCTTTTCACAGTTAGAGTTAAAAATGCTAAATAGGAAATCATTAAAAATAATAAAAATGAAAGTAATGTGTCCATGCATCAAATTATTTCAAAACTCCCACAAATTTTCAAAATTCCCAGGGATTTTCAAAAATTCTTTCCCAAAAAAAAACCCGGTTTGTTTCCGGGGAAGAAACGGGTTTTTTCAAGCCATTGCAGTTGTGACTCACTACTCTACTTAAGAAGGTATTCTTCGAGTTTAAAGTAAACGTTTCAGATTTTGCGAAATATAGGAGGTAGAAAGTTCGTTGGTTGATTGGATGGGTTTTACGTCGCACTAGTGCTGCGCAATGGGCAATTGGCGACGATCTGAGACTCACCCCCAGAGGTGCTCCGGAGACATGCCATCACAATTTTGATTCTCTACGGACAGATTTTACGTGCACCAGCCACTACGGTCTTTGGTCGGACCCGCAATCTTCCGATTACAAGCCCTGCCCTCTACCAGCTGGGCTACCGCGTCCCAGGAGATGAGAAGAAATAGAATAAAGTTGTCGGAAGTCAAGTTACGTACGAAATGCAAATTGATGTTACGAAGTATAAAAGGCAGATTAAAACGATATTCGGGATGTTTTGAGAGTTTTGAAGAGGTTAAAGGCGTTTTGAGAAGTTTTGAAGAGTTTTTAGAGGAGAGAAATGATAGAGTCAAATGCCGCACGGATTATAAACAAGTATACTAAAGTTTCACACTGTTATGTTGCTATGTTGCTCAAAGAATATGGATAATATAAAGTTATTTATTTTACTTGCATTGAAGTTATATATCATATTTATTTTATTATACGATTAAGAAGTATTCCCACTCTCCTCACTTTGAAGAGATTTACTTATGTTTTTGTTAAAGTGAATACTAAATGTTCCAGTGTTTACTTTGTTACACGTACAGCAGGTCCAATTATGAATGACAAAGGCGTCACTTCATCACAAGGGTACCAATTCAGATAACATTCTTCAAGTAATTGTAAAATTGCGCTAAATGAGAGACAATTTAATACAAAATATGCATTTTTATTTATTCATTTATTTATTTATTTATTTTTAGAAATTTTTCATACGAATGTATTTTAATTGTTAAAGATAAACATTATCAATTAATTGTAATAATAAAAGTTAATACACCCAGCAAAATTTGAGACGATGGTAGACACGAGCCCAAGTGTTGGCTGCAAACTGCGCACCCACTGTTTTCTAAATTTAACGATGCCGAATAAAAGATGTTACACCACTCGTCAAGATGAATCGCTTCTGGCAGCTATCAAAAGGATGAAAATAGTGGGCCACTATTGTTAAGCAATTGTAGTATGGCAATTATTTTGAGGCTGTATTTGACCAGGTGTGACAGACATAAAGTTCTTATACTATTCATCTTAGCATTCAGTGGATCAGTTGTGGAGATTACAAAATTTTTGTACTACTGTTTTCGGTTTTCATCGCCCTTTTAGTTTTTCCAATTAATCAGCAAGAATTGGCTTGGTAAAGGCTAGTTTATTTGTTTTAATGGTGATATTCTAAATTTTATAATTGTAGTATCTATTAACCTTTGGAGACGGGCTCTTTTGAATCTCCACAGTGGCTTTGGAGCCCCTCTCTAAAGGTTAAAAACGCTCAAAACCGCTGCATAGTGGTGAGCGGCCTCCTTCCGTCTTAGAATCTTAGAATTGTAGTATCTATGCATAGAATATTTAATTTGTTTTCGTGCTTATTTATATTCTCAATAGAATTAATTTCTTATTTATTATGCGTGCATTTTTATTTTTCACTAGCAGGCTTTGCCCGCTTCGCTGGACATTAAACTTAAATGAGTTGTCAAAATCCGATATCTTTATTAATAACCTAAGTTCTCGCTGAGATTGGTAGAGGTTTTCTCGCTCGCAAAGTGAGGAGTCTGGGTCTCCACTGTCTTCGGCACAACTTACCCACTTCTTACTTCCCCTTCCTCAGCGGGTGAATTCGAAGTTTTGCAAAATCACACTAAATGTACATAATGCGTACAGTTAATCGATATCTAGTCTGGGTCCCCACTGCCTTCGGTAAACTTACCCACGTCTTACTTCCCCTTCCTCAGCGGATGAGTTTGAAGTTTTGCAAAATCACACTAATGTACATAATGCGTACACTTAATCAATATCCAGTCTGGGTCCCCACTGCCATCGGCACAACTTACCCACTTCTGACTTCCCCTTCCCCAGCGGGTGGGTTAGAAGTTTTGCAAAATCCCACTAATGTACATAATGCGTACACTTAATCAATATCCGTACACCAAAATTCGCCATTCTAAGATAATTCAAAGCGAATTCAAACGGAAAAACATGTTTTTACACATGTTTATTGGGAACGACTTCAGTATAACCCCACAACGATATTTGGCGATTTTTTTTTTTGTTGGCGATTATGGCTAAATCATAAATCTAAAAATCATAAACCATACATGATAAATGATAAAATCATAATCTAAATCATAAATCATAAAATATAAAATCATAAATCCAAAATAAACAACATATTAGGCTGCCATATTATATCGCAAACAGTCCAGAACGACATCGTTATCTTTCAAAACGGCGCCAAAGAAAAATCGCCAAATTCAGCTGTGGGGTTATACTGAAGTTATACCGTTTATTGCCCTCCGACTCCGAGAAGGGGGGGGGGGATTTCAAATTTCGTGAAATCCAGTTACAATAAGTGCCGGATGCAAACAAACAATTTACGCACCAAATTTCGTGACCACAGAAGTCTTTAATAGAAAATATTATAAATAAATAAATACAAAACGCACAGCTTTAGTATGGAAAACCTTTGGTGACTTTAAATATTTTAAGACATTTTTGCGATGAACTGAATTGGCTATCTCGTTTGTGCAATTAAAGATCTTGGCGAGAAACGTCCGAGCAACTTCGGTTCCGAATTTCAAATTTTGCCAAAGGAATCCAATACTAAAGCTGTTTCACACACAAAATAAATAAATAAATAAAATAAAATAAAATAAAATCTCTTTTCTGGTCTTTACAAGATAAAAATAAAAAATCTTAATAAAATCCAAATTATAATCATTTACAATTAAGGGGAGAACATAAAAAAAACCTCATAAGGTACATAATAACAACAAAAGTTTTGTTTTACTGCAGGAAAGAAAAGTACTGCTTAATTAAATAAAAATATTAAACTAATGCCAAATATCTCTATGAAAATATTTATCCACGTGCAAATTCCTCATTAAAAAAAAAAAAAGAAAGAAAGAAAAAAAAAAGAAAGAAAAGAAAAAGAAAAAACACCAACTTTGTAGGTATTTTTCTCTCTAATTTTTATTATTATTCACGTGAAATTAAAAATATTTCATTTTATTTCTGGAAAATAAAAATATATATAAATGCCTATATATAAATATAAAACCTTTTACCGAATCTGGGTTAAAAACGGAAAAAAGGATAAAATAAATTAGAAATATCAGACCTATATTTATAAATTTGATACCAAATGAAAGGGGCGATTTTTCTTAATCCAGGGATGCAAACAGTTTTTCGATGCGACAATTAGATTTTTTAAAAATAACTAAAGTATGAAATTTAAGTGGCAACGGCAAAACGTAAAAAGGGAAAAATAAATTAGAAATATCAGACCTGTCGTTACAAATTCAGTATCAAATGAAAGGGGTGACTTTTCTGAATTCTGGGGTGTAAACAGTTTTTCGATACGACAATTAGATTTTTTAAAATTAACTAAAGTATGAAACTTGGATGGCAACACTTCATTTCAATCATTTCATAATTTGTAGTCCAAATCACTCGAATAAAAAAGTCTTTAACTTAACAATTTATTTTTATATTTTATTTTTCCATTCAAAGCGTTTTAATGAAAAAATATTTATGGCGCGTGCGCAGGCGTTTTTTACCCATAATTTAAACACTATTCAATTTTGAAAATTTCTATAGATATAATTTTAAGTTGGGTGATGACCTAAGTTTCTGCCATGCGCCGTTGAATTCCGTCCAGCCGTTCTCGAGTGATGCCCGGACTAACGTATTTTAGTTTTTTACCCCCCAGGGGGGAATGGGGGGGAATTTCTGAAAAGTTCATAGATATAATTTTAAGTTGGGTGAAGATCTAAATTCCTGCCAAGCGCCGTTGAATTCCGCCCAGCCATTCTCAAGTGATGCCCGGACAAAAAAAGCGACATACGGACACGATGACACACACACACACAGGTAAAATTTTCTGAAGTCATTTTCGGCTTTCATGGGGTGTGAAACGTGAAGATATCGCAAAATTTTTCGATTCTGATAAATTTACAGACAAAACTCTGATTTTATTAATATAGATTTAATTTTAATTTACAAGTATTTGATTCTAAGACTATGGCTGTAAATTCAAGTAACGATTCCGTGTAAAATTATGGAAATTAATTTTGAACAAATAAGTTAAATGAAAAAGTAAATAAATTCGTATTTATAGAAATAAATTTTGTTTTCATTTAAGTATAACGATATCGCTGTTATTTTTTATTGAAGAAATATTTTTAATTGGTATTTTAGTAAAAATAACACAATAAAACAAATAGAGGAAGATAATAGGTTTATGATGTCCGTTTTTTACACCAAATGTATCAACTGAATCTGCTAAAAATCTTAATGTTCTCATTCTGTCTGTACAAAAGTGTATGAAAACAAATAGGAAGTGACTGAAAAAACGACTTTTCCTGTGCAATTTGATATTCAAGGCATCTCTTTATGGGAATCCATTATTCAGTATGCGATACACAGTCTATGAAGGTAAATATCGGAGAGAAAGGGAAATAATATTATGAATAAACATTGGGATTTTGCCCTCTTTGGAGATATTCTATATGGGAAAAATGATTTATAAACCCATTTCAACATATTTCATCCTTAAAAAAGATATTGAATTTAGAAGAAAAAAAATCAACCGAAACATGCTTGAATATTAGCATAAGTATTTAATATACGTACGCATTTAAGTATCTAAAATGCACAGTATTAATATTATCATATAAGTATCTAATGCACGTTTCTATATAAATAAATGTGAGTACCAGTGCAAATAATTAGGCCACAAAATTGAATTAAAATTGAGAATGTATTGAAGAGATTAAACTCAGATACCAATGAAAAATAAATTTAATTGAAGCGTTGTAAATTAATTTCAATTTTAAAATCAAGTTGGTTTTTTTTTTGTATTAGGTTATGTTATCTTCTCTTATACCACTTTTCATATACCAATGAAAGCATGAAAGCACTATTTCAGGAAGACTTCCTTGTTTTTTATGCCTTTAAATTTTTAATTATTTAAAATATTTTTAACAGCAATTATTAAACAAATATACATTAGCAGTAACCTACTATCCGAATTTAGTTTTTCTTACCCAAATATATCATTGTAAAATGGAATAATATAATAAACAATTGTAAATATTTTTTTAGTATTTTTTTTCTTTTTTTAAGTTTAAATAATTTATTTGACAATAACATGTTTTTTTTTTTTTTTTTTTTTTTTTTTTCTTGTCAAATAATGCATGCACCAAAAATATTTTATCTCGTAATTTTATTGCATACTATATCCCACACAAACCTTACAAACCCCAATAATTAATTTCATTTAGCTGAAAATGTTATATATCTTATGAATTTTTATCTAGAAGTATTCAATATCGTACATGCAAAAAAAGAAAAAAAAAAAAAAAAGAAAGAAAGAAAAATAAAAGAAAGAGTTGAATTCTATGCAAACAGAAAAATAATTAATGATAAACAAAAAAGATAAATTGGTACCTAAATTGTATTGAATCCTGCTTGATTTAGTGCCAGCCTTAAAAAATCGTATATAAAAAATGCTTTTCTCAATAAGAAAATGGGCAATTGTTTTTCTAAGAAAAACAATTTATTCTAAAATGTTAAAAGATTGCCTTTGGGAGTAATAACGAAAGAATAAAAACGTATTAAAAAAAAATGGAAATTTTCTGTAAGTAAAAATTTAAATAAAATGAAAAGTATACACAAAATGTTAAAAGTTTGAAATAAAACTTCTTTGTTTTTACTTTTGTTGAATATTTATGTTCTTTACATTTCAACCATAATTTGCTTTCACCCAACATCAATTTTTAAATAAACTACAATACTAAACTTGGTATTGGTTGGAAAATTTGAAAATTTACTATTTAAAGAACATGGCATTCATATGTTTACCTTATCTTCGTAAGAATAAAAGCCCAAGTTTACCGAAACTAATGAATTACATCTCTGGGAGTCACCGAAGCGGGTGAGCCATCCCCACCGTTGAGGATCAAATTTGTGATGGCATGTTTCCGGGTCATCCCCCCCCCCCCTGCCGCCGAAAAAAAAAAAGAAGGAAAAAGAGAAAAAAAAAATAACGCAAAATATTTCATCTCAACTTCAAAAATATATTGAGAAGAAAAAAGAACTTTTATCCATGTTATGCATGTTTTTAGAAGATTCGTTCATTGATTCTCAATTAAAAAAAAAAAAAAAAAAAAAAAAAAAATCTGCCTTTTTTTTTTTTTTTTTTTTTTTTTTTTTTTATTATTTAAATGAAGCTTTTTTTAATCGATTTACTTGTCATTTGTCCAGGTAATATATGAAAAATATTAACAACAATATGTTTTTTCCTGCAAAATAGAGCGTTCACAAAGCAAGTAGTTTTTGCAACTGAAGAAAAATTAGTTACGAATTCTGTCAGTATGTATACTATAAAAACCGTAACCATTGTTCGTACTGACAGTCCAAACCACACTCTGTTATTCCGGTTACTTGATATTACATTGCAAAAATTAAAATTTGCTTTTTTTTTTTTTTTTAACTTAACATTTAAAATCTACCACATTTTCTGTAAAGACCTATTTACTCTGCATTTACAATTTTCATTTGCTTTTTAACCGACTTCAAAAAAAGAAGGAAGGTTCTCAATTCAAACCGTATGTTTTTTTTATGTTTGTTAGCTCATAACTTCTGAACGGATGCTCCGATTTTGATATTTTTTGTTTTGTTGAAAAGGTCTTGGTCTGCAATAGGTCCCATTGTAATATCTTTGCGATCTAAAGAAAATACAGGGTGCCCAAAAAAATCAGTCCCAACTCTTTTAACTGCTAAATGGTTGCAGCTATAGTGATAAAAATGGTATGCAAGTATAGCAAAGTGGCCATGCAGTGCAAGGTTAAACCGCTTGCAGCGCCACCTGGTGGAAAATAGCGAGTTAGTGTTAGTATCTCGAAAACGGTTCTAGCGAAAAAAGTGAATTAAAAAGTTGAATAGTATTACAGATTTAGTACAAAAAGATAGTTTAGACATTCATGCTAGCGTTCCTCTCTTGGAAACGGTTCAAGACAGGGGGAAAAAGTGAATTATGAAGTTGCAGAACATCATCGATTTAATACGAAAAGATTGTTTAGACATTGATGCTAAAAATTCAATCCTAAAAACGTGAATTTGCCTGTTCGCAATTTCTTACACTATGCACACTTCAACTACATTGCACCCGTTGTAGCGTAGCTGGTGAGGCATACGCAATATAGTTCAAAATACGGTTACTCGATACTTTTTGTTTTGTTGTAAAGATCTTGGTCTGAAGCAGGACACATTGTAATATCTTTACAATCTGAAGAAAATAAAGCGCCATCTGGTGAAAAACAGCGGAATTAGCGCTCCTATCTCAAAAACGGTTCAAGATGGGAGAAAAGTTAATTACGAAGTTGTAGAGCATCATCTATTCACTACGAAAAAACAGTTTTTAGACATTATTGCTAAAAATAGAACGCTTAAAACGTGCAGTTATTCCTTCTCAATTTCTTACAATGTGCACACTTGAACTACGTTGCATACTTTGCAGCGTAGCGGATGACACCTGTACTCTGTGGTTCAAAGTACTGCTACTGTAAGCGGTCACATCGATTAGCGCAAAGTCATTTTCAACCAACTTCAGAAATGAGGGTGTTCTAAATTCGAGCTGTGTGTTGTTGTTGATGTTTGTAAGCTTATAACTTCGTAAGAGATGCTCTAATTAACCGATGTCAAAGAGGAGGAGGTTCTCAATTCAAAGCGTATGTTTTTTTGTTTTTGTTTGTTAGCTCATAACTTCTGAACGGATGATCCGATTTTGATACTTTTTGTTTTATTATAAAGGTCTTAGTCTGAAATAGGTGCCACTGTAATACCTTTACGATTAAAAGAAAATACAGGGTGCCGAAAAAGCCAGTCCCGACTCTTTTAACTGCTGAACAGCTGCAGCTATAGTTATAAAAGTGGTATGTAGGTATAGTAAAGTGGACATGTGCTACGCAATTCAACCGCCTACAGCGCCACCTGGTGGAAAACAGTGGAATTAGCGTTCCTATTTCGAAAACGGTTCAAGATAGGGAAAAAAAGTGAATTACAAAGTTACAGGATGCCATCGATTTAGTAAGAAAAGACAGTTTGTAGACATTAATGCTAAAAGTAGAACGGTTAAAACGATAATTTGTTTGTCCGCAAATTAATATTTTCTTCACACTTCAACAGCATTGCATACGTTGTAGCGTAGCGGGTGACATTTATGGTATGTAAAATGCAAAGTATGGTTATTGTAAGCGGTCACATCGATTAACGTATAAACGTTTTAAACCGACTTCATAAAGGAAGAGGTTTTTAATACAAACTATGTTTTTCATTGTTGTTGTTGAAATTTGTTAACTTATAACTTCGTAAGACATGCTTTAATTTTAATACTTTTTTTTTGTTGTTGTTGTCGCAAAGATCTTGGCCTGAAATAGGTTTCATTATGATTTCATTAAGATACAAACAAATTACAGGATACTCACAAAAGTCTGTCCTCACTCTAACTTTTCAACGCATGCAGCTGGCAAAAGTAGTAAGTATGTAATTATCTATGATGAAACTTCTGTCCGTCAGCTGCAATGCATATTTGTTTGAACTTTACGCCGTGCAATTTCCAGCGTAGCGGGTAACACGTTTTCACTGTAAAATTTAATATATGCCTAACAGAATTTTTGGTTACGAATACAGCGTATCCGTTCTTTACATTTCTAAAGCCTTTTTACTTTAAAGTATGTTCATTCAATAGATATTGTTTTTCCTCATATCCGTTAAAGGCAAGAAAAGTGACACAACTTAAAAATGCAGCATTTGAGAAAAATCAACTTAAAAATAACTTGACTAGAATAAGACTAGCACAACTGTCTTTCGAGTGGATAACTTTTTAGATGGAGATGTAACCTCTTTGTTCCCATTGGGTGCATTTCATGTATTTTTGAGTGATATAAATCATTTTTTGAGTTATGTCACTTTTCTTGGGGGTTGTGGTTTATGAAACTGCCGTGGAACGTCTTCTGACGTTCTGCTATATGAATAAAGTTTCACTGAAAAGAGAAAAATAAAATCTTTTTGTAAAAAAAATAGAACCGACTCCAAAAAGCAACTACTATTCAAGCAACTAAAAAAAATTGGCATGAAATGAAACTGTAAATTGCGCCTAAAAGTATAAAATAATTTCCTTCGTCAAACAACCTATAACACTACAATTAATCATAACTTTTGAAGTCGGCGCAAAATTAAATAAAAATTGATACCAGTATTCAATACAAAAATCAAATTCTATTCAAAATACACCTCTCAAAATGTCACCTGCAAAACGCAGCTGAAAACTAGTTTGATTCAAGAAAACAAATAAAATTTCGTAAACAGCAAAAGTTGGCGAAGCTCCTGGTATCTGGCGTCCTTGGTGAAAGAAAAATCGCAAAATTATCTGGCAAACATATTTAATTTCTTTCAAGAGAGCAATCAAGAATATGAAACAATACTTCGTACAATATATATTATGAAAATATACACCTTACATGTATATTTTTGCATTACGTTTTGATCGACATATCCAAAACCCACCAAGGATGATAGTTATCAAAGTTATACCAAAATTGCAAAGGAAACTAACTTCGTAGAAACATAAATACCGAATTGCGAAGAATGTTCACTGTTCTATGTAGATGCTACTAATGGACCAATTGTATACAATGATAAAATAATAAAAGAAATATGAAAATGGATCATTCGTGACAACAGTATTTGTACCTATCGATCTAAGAACAAATCTTTAAAAACTAATTAAATTTTATTTAATTTTGCGCCGACTTCAAAAGTTATGATTAATTGTAGTGTTATAGGTTGTTTGACGAAGGAAATTATTTTATACTTTTAGGCGCAATTTACAGTTTCATTTCATGCCAATTTTTTTTAGTTGCTTGAATAGTAGTTGCTTTTTGGAGTCGGTTCTATTTTTTTTACAAAAAGATTTTATGTTTTAAGAAAACAAATTCATGAGAAATAAAGCTATTTTCTAAACTTTTTAACTCTAGTAATTGTCCTTTCTTTTTATATTTCTATAATAATCGCTTGAAATAAAATAACAAGAATGTTATTTCTTAAAACAATTACTTTATCTAGGTTATTAACATTATTAACTTTTCAAAATAAGGTCACTTTTATTTCCTGAATAATATAAATCTATTTATATTAAATTGTTTCAAAAAATGTGAGCTTATTTACTTTCTTCTTGATAATTAAATACAAACTGAAAATATAAATGTAAAGAACTGCAAGTTTAATTAGACATTTACGGAAATAGATTCGAATTTGTACTTATTTTGTAGAATATATATTTTCACGGATATTTACATTACATATAAAAAAATATGAAACAGAAATGGTGGCATATTTATTTAAGAATTAGGAACGAATTTAAAAACTAACATGGAAACTAATTTCCTACATTATTCAATTAAAAAGTAATTTTATATATATTTTGTTTGTTTTAGTGCAACAAGAAGAAAAAAATAATAATTAAATAAATTACATCAAACGGACAATCATTTCATTTATCGTTAATTTCAATTGCATTTTTCGCTATGATTTTCATTTAATGTATCACGTTCTTTTTCTATCATAAAGGTCATTTTGAAAAAAATATATATATATATATATACATATATATATATTCATTTATAAACTATGAACGTCGGCAGAATCATAGAATTGTCAGTAAATATTTATGTAACGAATAACTCATTCAATTTTCATGTTCTTATAGGAGAGCTCGTATTCTTTCACCTTTTGTTGAGGATTCTTTTTTTACTTTCTTTTTTATAGCTATTTTTATATAATAATCTATATCCGATTTAATCAAGATACATTTCTATAAAAAAAAATTGGAAAATTTCCTGGGAAAAAAAAAAAAAAAGTGAATATAGGAAGAAAAACATAATTTAACATTTTCTGCCACGTGTGTTTTCCCTTAACTCTACTGCAACCTAAGCACCATTCTTTACTGGGGTTATTATTTTTTTCCATTCTTTTCAAAGCATTTTTTTTTTTTTTTGATAAAAATGCAATTGATGTCAGTTTTGCAAATATTACTTCTGTTAAAGCTATATAAAGTTTAACTAAGCATTTAATAACGGACAATTTATTCAATTTTATGTACATGATTAAAAAATATGCGCAAAAAAGAGAAATGAGGAAATAGATTGTGACTTTAATTGTGTACTCCACGGAGTTCCCAGAGCATGTATTCGCCGACGACGTACTGAATATTTAAGAATAAAAAATTTAACCAAAAACACGATGAATTATAGTCACCGGTTGTAAATTACTCATACCACAATGAAGGATCTATAATCCGGTATCGGCGTGAAAAATACGTTGCCGGATTGCCGATTTTTCCAGGTTATAGGTGTTCCGCAAATTTAGCAAAATAGTCGAATAATCACATCATGCAAAGAAATTTCTTTAAAATTAGTTTTTAAAAGCGTGTATTGCTGTAATATTTACCTTATTAAAACGAAAATTATTCAAATAACGTTTGAAATAAGCACAGGAAACCTTCACTCCTGCAAAAGTACATGGTTTTTACTCTTACTGATGACACAAATTTTGAGCTTGTGTATTAAACACAAACAGCTGCATTTAAACACAAACAGCGTAACTCGATCATTATATTCTTACATTCGTGAGTAAGATGGTTCATTTTCACATGCTAAAATCTTTTTCGACAAGCATCCTAGAAAATTCGCTCCAATCCGTTAATCGGTAAATTTAAATGAAAATCTGTAAAGTTTATGGATGATCCATAAAAGTTGGAAAGTATACTTTTCCAAGGTCTTTTGTAAGTAACCTGTTGAGTATGACGTCTTACGGAGTGGGAAAATGAAGGAAGGAGAAATAAGTCTTTATTGTCGCATTCTAGATGCAGCTGAATAATAGGTTTCCGGATTATCAACGTTTCACTGCATTAAAAATTTGAAAAAAAAAAAAAATTCCAGTTATATATATTTAAAAATATATCAACTTAAAACTCAAAGCAAGGGCAATATAAACAAAACAAAGTGCTGCTAAAAAATATCCGCCTATACAGCGCCAATTTCCTCAATTGTTTAGGTTGCAAAATACATCCAGCGGCAGCAGCATAGATTTAGAAAACATGAAGTCCAAAATTATGTATAATCCCTCAGAACGAGGTTTTGACAGATTTGAAAGATATTTATTTTTTATTTGTTATTTATAAAGTCACATAAAAAAGTTTGGAAATATTGAAAAGTATAAAAAAATTGGAAAATTTCCTTAGAAAAAAAAAAACAGTACCATCCCTGTCTTACGTATATTTTTCTAAAAGTTATTCGCATGAAAAAAAAAAAAAGTGAATATATTAAGAAAATTATAATTTAACATTTGCTGCCATGTGTGTTTTCCCTTAACTCTACTGCAACCTGAGCACCATTCTTTACTGGGGTTATTATTTTTTTCCCATTTTTTTTTCAAAGCCTTTTTTGATAAAAATGGAATCGATATCAGTTTAACAAATATTACTTCTGTTAAAGTTACATAAATTTTAATTAAGCATTTAATAACGGACAATTTATTCAACTTTAAGTACATACTTAAAAATTATACGCAAAAAAAGAGGAATGAGGAAATAGATGGTGAATTTGATTGAATACTCCAATGTAATTCCCAAAACATATATTCGCCAATGACGTACTGAATATTTAAGAACAGTAATTTAAACAAAAACGCGATGAATTATAGTCACCGGTTGTGAATTACTCATACCACAGTGAAGGATCGATAATCCGCTATCGGGGTGGAATAGACGTTGCCGGATTACCGATTTTTCCAGGTTATAGGTGTTCCGCAAATTTATCAAAATAGTCGATTAATCACATCATCCAAAGAAATATTTTTTTTTAAATTAGTTTCTAAAACTGTGTATTGCTGTAATATTTACCTTATTAAAACGAAAAGTATTAAAATAACGTTTGAAATAAGCACATGAAAAACCTTTACTCTTGCAAAAACACATGGGTTTTACTCTTACTGATCACACGAATTTTGAGCTTGTGTTTTTCTGCTGCTTTTGAGCATGCTAACAACGTAACTCGATCATTATATTCTTACATTCCTGAGTACGATGGTTCATTTTCACACGCTAAAATCTTTTTCAACAAGCATCTGAGAAAATTCCCGCCAATCCGTTAATAAGCAAATTTAAATGAAGATCTGTAAACTTTATTGATGATCCATAAAAGTTGGCAAGTATACCCTTTCAAAGTCTTCTGTAAATAACCTATTGAGTATTACGACTTACGGAAGAAAAAATAAGTCTTCATTACTGCATTCTAAATGCTGCAGAATTATAGGTTTTCGGATTAAGAATGCTTCACTGCATTAAAAATGAAATTTGTGTGTATGTCCGGCTACAACCTCACAAACAGCTGGATTGGGAATGCGCGGAATCTACCAAAAGATGCGAAAAGATACAAAAAAACACAAATAAAACTTTGAATAAAATTATTCCAGTTACATATATATTTAAAAATATGTCAACTTAAAACTCAAAGCGAGGGAAATATAAGCGAAAAGAAGTGTTGCTAAAAAATGTCCGCCTATGCAGCGGCAATTACCTCAATTGTTTAGGTTGCAAAATACGTCCAGCGACAGCAGCATAGATTTAGAAACACATGAAGTCCAAAATTATATGTAATCCTTCAGAACGAGATTTTGCAAGATTTGCAAGATTTTCTTTTTTAGTTAACATTTATGAAGTCATATAAAAAACTTTTTTTTAAGCGAGCAAATCCTGGTAATTGATTCATAAATTACAATAGAGGTGGCAAATTTAGTCATTCAATTTTCGCTATGATGTTTTTTGCAAGTCTAACACTCTCTACTTCTCACAATGCTTAAAAAGTTTGTTTTATTTGTAACTTTGAAACTTGATAACATTTTGTTTTATTTTCTATTTCATACTATTTTTGTAATTAATATGATTAATTTGGTTTTTTTTTCATTCCCTCACTCGCTCCTATTTTAAGAACAGTTATGCTTAACAAAAGACGTTGGAAAAAGGCAAACAAACATAAAACTTTAGTATCCCATTTAGTGTGGTATTTTTCAAAGTAAATTAATAATTTATTCATTGAAATTTTTCTTTTAATAAAATTATAATTGTTAACAAAAAAGTAAATTTAGGTAAATATTTAAAAACAACTGTGAAATATGTGATGAAATTCTATTTTTTTTTTAAATTGAATTCGGAAATCTAATCTTAAAATTGGTCATTCTTTCAGATTTACTATGCGATAAGCTATTCTACACTAGAAATGGACTGACATTTAGACAGAATTACCTTTTAGATAAATTACAAAGTCAAATGGATACTTGAAATATTAGAAAAAAGGTCCCTGTTTTATATCTTAAAATTCTTCCAACACGAAAATTTCATTTTCTGATTTAAAGGTTTTTTTTTTTTTTTTTTTTTTTTTTTACTTTTTTAAGAACGATTATTTTTAAAAAATTATACATTTTTATAAATTTTAAGTTTTATGTTATAATTTGCTACGTGTCAAATTGCGTGAATTAGTTTATATGTGTTACAATTTACTTTTTCTTGGAAGAGAACGAATTGTTTTGGTATGGAATGTAACACATATTATGCTTTAGTTAAATTAATCAAAACTATTTTTTTTATTAATTGTAGGAAAAATCTCAAATTACGCATTATTGTGTTAAAGAATACAAAATCACATATTAATATGCTCTCGTAATAATTTGTCATTTATTCCATACTTGACAACATACTAATTAATATTTCAGAGTATTCTTATCCCCGCCTTCATTTTCACACCAGTATCTTTTTAGAGTATCTTTCTTTTAATTTAATCGTAATTGCGTTTGGAAAATATTATTCTAAAAATTTACTAGTGTTTAAAAAAGGGCGGGATTAACAAGATTACGGGATATTAATTAGGGTGTTGGCAAGTATGTTTATTCATGAGAGACGTTTGTGATTTATGCATTGATGGTTTATACATCAATGCAAGTTGCGATTTCCCTGATATATTTGTCTGGAAAATAAATTATTATCATACTGAAACAACTCTATTTTGCTTGTATTTAAACACAGATGTCTTTTGATAAATGAACTTTCTTATAAGTTATTGATAAAACTGAACATTAAACATCATACTACAAAATCCTGATGTATTGTTCACCGATTATAGCTGTATAAACAGATGGCGATCAGCTTCAGGTTAAAAGCAGATGTAAAAAAAAAAAAATAGAAATTTAATTATGCTCTAAATTTAATTCCCATTTCTCCTTGTATGTTACTATGAACAAAATCGGTACATTACGATTTTTTTTAAATCAATAGCATGAGAAAGGCAAAAGTTTTTATCAGCATATTTTGCAGGTCCATGTTTTCGCATGGGCAAACCGGGACATTTCCCAGGCGCCCCAAAAGGTCCTAACATTAAATTGCAAATATTCCCTTTAATTTCAGTAAAAACTTATATATACATATATATATATATATATATATAAACGTATTACGTATATGATATTACGTACGATATTACGTACGTTGATATTATTTACGTATATGATATTTGTCTTTTAAAAATATTGAACGTTCTCGGAAACAGAATTTCTATTTTGATATATTTTACTTCTTCTATTTCTGCTGTCTCATCTAGTGCCTAAATAGTTCGCCTTGGACCAACATAGGCCGGGTCCATTCAGGCAAGGAGTTCGAGGTGATTCGAAATTAATTTTAATCAGTAAATCCCGCTATAATTAATCCTAGTGTGTAAACAATGGCAGCAGAGCTATAATCCAAAGGTATGACTACTAAATTTATATATCAGTTACTGTTTAGTGTAAATTAAACATATTACACCGTGCCTTTTTATTGTCGCCTGTCAGATAGGATATCACGAAGGGATCAGCAGAATAAATCCATTCCATATTCAATTGTATGGAATTACGTATTACTGTATAACATAAATAATAAATGAAATGAAAAAAAAAATATTAACATATTTAAATATCTAGCCTCGAAAATATTGTTTATGCATTGTACATACGACTGTCATAAATAAATGATGTTGCGACGGTTTCGAGGGGGGCCCTAATTTAGCTTTGCTCAGGTCCCCAAACAGTCATGATGAGGCCTGATTTTGCTCGCCAATTACGTTTTAAATTAAAATATGTAAGTATACTTAACGATTACAAAAACAGATGTTGCTACATTTTAAAGCTGGCGTTAGGTTTGACGATATGGATCACAGATCAATATACAGTCTCTCAATATACAGACACTCTCATATACTCAATTTCAACCCATATAAATTTACAGTGACCCTACGGGCAACGCCTGAAAGTTTCTCGAGACCTCCATCTTACGCATTTGCTCGTCTCGTTTTTATCATATCTATGTTTTATCTTGACAACTTTGTTATTGTTTACAAACTTGATCGTCAAAAGCAATTTATTTTAAAAAGCTAGTAAGAAATATTAAGCAAAAGAATTTTGAAAATGTGCATGAATTAAATAAATATATATATATATATATATATATATGTGTGTGTGTGTGTGTGTGTGTGTGTTTCCTTTTAATGCATTTTATGATATTTAAACCAAGCAAAGTTAAATATTTAACGATTTCTTACTGTTTACAGCGATTTCAGAATTATAGTTTATAACCTTTATTTGTACTTGAATATGATTATGGTTGGCAAAATATATTTTTAAACGTTGTTGAAACGATTCCTTTTTTTAGAAGAATAGCTCTGAATGTTTTGAGTACTATTTTGTGAATTAATATATATATATATAATGAAGAAAAAAAAATCTACATACTACCTACTACTAACTACTCGCAAAATAGAAAAACTTTTTTTTTTTTTGTGGGGATAGGGCGTGTATAAAGACCTGACCTGTTAGAGACAGGCCTCCGTCCCCCATCAAAGTCAAAGCCTTCTGTAGGGGCACCCAGGTATGGAACACGGGCGCAGGATTCACACCGGAATCTGTTGAAGAAATTTCTCTACCTATAATATCGTTGATTTAAGAAGTAGAAAATTTTCTTACATTGATAGTGGTATGAATTCTGCGCCCGTGTTCCATCCCTGGGCACCTCGCAAAACTGGGTATATATATGTGAATTGAATTGTATTAAACAATTTTCAAAAGAAGTGTGGGGTCTCATCACAATGAAATGCTACTCTCCCGGGTAAATTTTGAACGAGTTAGCATTAACATCAGGGTAAAATTAAAAAAATGAAAAAAAAAAATATATTTAATTAAAATTCTTAGTACTATCAAAATTTAGTGTGATGAGATAAAGACTACCAAAACAACTCACTAAACCCAATGAAGCATTTCAAAAAAATAACATAGCATAATAACAACAATAATAAGGTAATTACCACATATTAGAATTTTGAGATTTTAACTTTAAGTCATTGCACTATTGAAAAGTTTTGTATATAGTATGTCAACAAACAGTATTGTAATCATCTGTTAAACTTATGATATATTAATATCTATCAAAATGTAAATATTATTAAACAAGTTTTTTTTTTTTTTTTTTTTTTTTTTTTAACTGAATTATAATAAATTTTATTAAATTTGTTGTTAAGAAAACTGTAATAATAAGAACTAGAAAAGAAAAAAAAATCATGCAATATTTCACATAGTGTTGTGTCATCCATTGTAATTAAAAATAAGAAAGAGAAAAAAAAAAGAAAAATGCAGAGTATACATTGGTCCAGCCAATTGCCTGCATACAATGAATGACAGAACTATAAATAAACAAACATAAAAAAAAAACAACTCATGCACTACTGAGCTCATGGAATGCATAAGTTTTGTAAAACATTACATAATATGATATTAAAAATTAATTCCTGTTTCTTAAATTATAATTGTGGCTTTGTCTTGCATAATAATTAACATTTCTATTAGGACTTGCTTCATCAAGTAAGTGGCTGTATCTAGGTGGTGCAATAATAAGTCTGTCAATATGGACTCTAAATGACAATCTATCAGGCGGTTGTAGTCTTTTAATTGTAAATGAAACCGGTGAGTGTTTTTGTAGAACAATAAAAGGTCCTGTGTACTTTGGTTTGAACTTATCAACTGATTTTAAATAAACAATGTCATGTACAGCAACAGGTCTTAATTTAGCATATCTGTTAAAGTGTTGATATCTCTTATTTTGATTATCTTTTATGTTAGAGTAAGCTTTAAGGTAAATTTTATTTAAATCTTCTAATAATTTATGTGTATCAACATTCTTGTCGAGAAAAGGTTGATTAATCTGTTGCTCAAAAGTGTCAAAAATCAATGAAATTTCTCTTCCAAAATGTAATAAGTTAGGTGAGTACAAAGTAGATGAATGTTTAGAGCCATTATACAATGATTTATGTATAAACAAAGAGTTTTCAAATGTATGGCCTTCAGACATTAAAATGTTTACTGAATATTTAATGGATTTATTGATCCTTTCGGACAATGCGTTTGATTGTGGATGTGCTACAGAAGAATGTGTAATTTTTATACCAAGAGTACTATTAAAAGAGTTGTAAACACTGGATGTAAATTGAGGACCAAGATCCGAGAGGATAACTGAAGGTCTACCAAAGGTGGTAATATAACTAAACAAACATTTAACTATTTTTTTCTGATGATGTATCCTTTAATGGATAAAGTTCCATATGGCGTGAGAAAATGTCCAACACTGTGAGTACTGAGTGACCATTATTAAATGGTCCTACTAAATCAACACTAAGAGTATGTCCAGGATGTATGGGTGTGTATGTAGGTTGCAATGGAGCTGGAAGAGTGTTATGATGTTTAGCCTGTAGGCATCGTGTACATGAAGCGACAAAGTATAATGTATCTGTGTACATTCCTTTCCAAAAGTATTTGTTTGATAGGAAATTATATGTTTTATTTAATCCAAAATGAGACAAATGTGGAATTGTTAATGTCTTAGCTTTTAGCGAATTAGGAACAATAATAAGATATGAGAATGTTGAGCTATTGGGACATTGCTTTTTATACATCAGTACCTTTGTGTCTGGATGAATAAAATAGTTTGGGTATTTTCTTGAAAAACCTTTCTTTAGAATTTCTGTGTAAATTTTTGACAATACAGGATCCTTTATTTGTTCATTTACAAAAGCATTATTAGAGATTTCTAAAAGTGGGTCTTTATTATTCGAATCTCCAGAAATTAAGCAATTAGTGTATTGTTGTTTGATTTTGTTACAATTGTTATCATTAAAGTGATTAACAACATTACTATTATCATGTACTACAGGTAGAGGTTGTTTTTCAAAAATTAATTCAGGATTAGAGTTCAAATCTTGTTGATTGTGAGTGAAGTCACATCTCGAAAAATAATCTGCTAAAATATTTGATGAACCAGGAATGTGTTCAAAATCAAACGAATATTCTGAAATTTCCATTAACCATTTTGTGGTAAGGTCTGTAGGATTAATTGTTTTTTTGTACCTTTTTAATGGAGCACTGTCAGATAAAATTGTGAATTTACTGTTGTACAAAGAGTATTTAAATGCAATTATTGATTTGTAGATAGCCATTAATTCCAATTTTAGTGCAGGGTAGCGTTTTTCAGATGGCTTCAATGATTTAGAAAAGAAGGCTATTGGAAGTAATTTATTATCATGTTTCTGCATTAGTACCCCAGCAATTGAAATATTTGAAGCATCTGTGTTAAGGTAGAAATCTCTATCCAAATCCGGTAGTCTGACCACTGGTGATTCAAAGAAAATTTTTTGAATTGTGTTAAAAATCTGTTGATGTTCAGTAGTCCAATGAAATTTTGATTTTGGTTTAGTCAGATCAATTAAAGGTTGTATTAGTTTAGAAAAGTTGGGTACAAGGGATTTATAAAATGTTACAACACCAATAAATTTTTTTAATTGCCTTTTAGTTGACGGTGTAGGAAAAGAATTAATTTTTACATTATTTGATTGTATTGGGGAAATACAATGATTTCGAATATGGAATCCAAGATAATTTACACCAGTTTTGTGAAAAGTGCACTTGTTAGGTGCAAGGGTTAAGTTGTACTTTATCAAAATTTGTAAGATTCTACTTAATTTAGTGCATGTTTCCTCAAAGCTATTCGAGCCAAAAATGAGGTCATCTTGATAGGCATGTATTCCCTCTAAATCAATTTCATCAATAATTGTGTCCATTAAAGCTTGATATTGAGAAGCAGCATTTTTTAATCCAAAGCATAGTCTTTTGTATTTAAAACTACCAAACATAGAGGTAAATGTTAATTTATCTGTAATAATGTAAAATATATAATGTAATAATATATAATGTAAATCTTCAGGAAGTGCAATCTGGTGGTAAGCCTGTTGAAAATCTAAACATGTGAAGTACTTGTAGGCTGATAAGTCAGCAATAATTGTTTGTATTTTGGGTAAAGGGTATGAAGATCCCTGAATTATTGAATTATGCATTCTAAGGTCCATTGCAATTCTATATTTTTGTTTACCTTCTTCGTCAAGTTTTTTTTTTTTTAACTAAAAGAATGGGGCAAGCCCATTCTGAACAATTTCTTTCAATAATTCCAGCTTCTACAAGTTGATTTATTTGACTTTTAGTTTCTTGTTGTAATGATTGTGGTATTGGAAAAGGTAATGTTTTAATTGGGAACACAGTGATGAATTTTAAATTTGGTATAACTTTGTCTGTATGCCCTAAAGTTTTTATAGATTTAGAAAAGGCTGCAAAATTTGTTAACAAAACATTCTTTAATTTCTTTTCTTGGTCTCCTTGGAGATGTTTGACATCAAAATCTAAAGGAGAGAGTTCCTTTCTTCTTAAATTTAATATTTCATCAGAAGCTTGAATGTAATTCAAAATTTGTGTAGTTGAATCAGTAACAATTTTACTGTTTTTATGAATTTCTGCTTCCTGCGGAATAATTTCATCAATTTCTGTTAGGGTGCCCATTTTTGTACCTTTATTTATATTATTTAGTTAGATTTTTAACATAAATTTGAAATTGGCCTCTATTACAATTATTATCATTATCCAGCATTTTTGAAGTACTACTATTTATTACTGAATCTAGACACAATATATTTGCATTATTTTCTGTATTTTCAAACAAACAGTCCCTGTCAGACAAAAAAATTGTATTTACATCTATAAATGTTTCCTCTTCAGGTTCTAAAAATATTTTCTGAGAAGCCCTAATTGTCATTTGTTTACATTTTTGGGGAGGATTTTGATTTTTTTTCTGAGTTTCAGTATTTTTCGCAACACTACAATTGTTTAAGTTTTCATCTTCTACAAGTGTATTTGCAATGGGAATAATTATATCTTTAAGTTTGATATTGTTTTTATACAAGTCTATTATTACATTATTTTGTTGAATAAAGTTCCATCCAAGTATGGCCTGAAACGTTGATTCATTAGGAATGTCAACAATGAAAAATTTCTGTGAGAAAAATGTGTTATTTATTTTGATAGAAGTTTGAATACATGAGGAGAATTGTACGTTTGAATTTACAGTCTTAATCGTTACTGGTGAAGACAAGTGTTTATAAGTTAATTTCTCTTTTAAAGATTTAAAAGTACTTTCAGAAAGCAATGATATCGAACTCCCTGTATCGATTAATCCGGTGATAGCATTTTTAGCTAAGTTAATTTCAATTAACGGTAGTGTAGGTGAAATTTTATTTACATTAAAAATATATTCATTTTGAATTTCTGTAGTTTGTGTGGACTTGTCATCAGCAATATTTATTTTATTCACAGTTTGTGAGGCAATTGAATTTACTTTTCTTGTACTAGATAGTTTTATAGTGTCACTTAGATCTGACAAATCAAAATTAGGATTAGGTGCTGATGTTGTCAGGTGTAGTTGAGATGCAAGGCCATCAGCTACTCTACATCTCGAGTCTAGTTTAAATGCCTATTGTTGTCATTTCTCTTGAAAAATCTTCCTCTCGAAAAATTATTGTTTTGGGTTTGGCTTCTTTGCCATTTATAGCATTTATTAGCTACATGCCCTTTACGATTACAAAGTTGACAAACAACACTATGAAAACCCTCTTGTTGTGATCCCCTAGCCTTATGTGTTTTAATTTTTTTTTTATAATCATTGTGTCGACTTCGTCCAACATGAGCATTTTGTGAATCTGATAAACTGTTTACTTCCTCTTTTTTTTTTTTTTTTTTTTTTGTCCGAAGGACAAAGCATTTACTTTTTCTGTTAATTCAATTAATTTCTGTGATAAATTGTTAACAAATACATTGTCACCCTGTTTGAGCAAGATATTTTCGTTCATGTTTATCTCTTGTAACTTTTGAGCGCGATTTACCGCCAAATTATAATCCGATATTCCCTCTTCCATGATTTTTATACGTATGTTAGATGGAATGGAGATAAACCTTGTAAATTTAATATTATCAAGTGCATTACTATCGGTAATTTTGTTATATATAATATTAGCCAATATATTTAATCTGTGCGAGGAATTTTTTATGGATTCCTGAGGGAGCAAATTTAAATTGTTAAACTCTATTAGTGCTTGAGTGGAACTCATGGGAGTAAAAAAAGTTTTAAACTTTTCCTTAAGAAAGTTTAAATCATTTGATTTATACAACTGGGGAGATTGTGTTAAATATTTTAATGCCTCCCCAGACAATTTTCCCGTCATTACTGCTACTGCTTCTTCAGATGATAGCCTATTTATCCTAGCATATGTGGACACTTTTTCAAAGAAGAAATCTACTAAAGATGGTTCACTGTCAAAATTCATTAACTGAATGTTGACTGTTTTGGCTTTCGCCATAATTAATAATTTTGCCTAACCAACTTAAAATATTGTAAATAAACTATATAATAAATATTGTATGTGACACAAAACAAAAATTGTTAATGCCAAGCATTCTTGTTTTTTTTTTTTTTTTTTTTTATTTATTAATTACTTTGGCATATAATTTTATACTATTGTATGCCACCTTTAAAACAAGAATACTTAGTTTTATATGCCCATATATTATTATCCAAAAAGATAAATAGATGAGCATACATATGATAAATATTGTGTAAAAATATAAAAAATATTGTGAAATCAAATAAAATGTATTGAAAATGAAATATTATGAATGAAATAAACCAATATTATGAATGAAAAATGTTAGAATTTGTACCAAGCATTTCTGCTGCTCTGATTTATTTATTTATTTATTTATTTATTTTTTTTTTTTTATGAAACTTTTCATAAAAATAATATTGCATGACAATTTCAGCAAAAATACTTAGTCTGTTTCTATATATATATGCAATAATAAAATAAATATTTGTGTTCATGCCATCAATTATAAAATAAATATTTGTGTAAAAATGTAGTGATAATTATGCACTATGAATGTGAAAAAATTGTGTTTATGAAAAATAAATATATGAATAAATGAAGTTTCACACCTACCAAGCACTTTTGCTCCAACTATTTCAATTTCTAATTATTATTATTATCTTTTTTTTTTCTTTATAGAGACCCAAAAATATTAAAAATATCAGCAAAAGTACTTAGCTAAATGTATATTAAAAATATATATAATATTATGTAGTACTTGAAATAATATCTTTTTATTAAATTTTATATGCATCAATTAAATATTTGAACCAAACCAAAATAAAAATTTCAAATCTCAATGACTCATTTCTTGAGTTTAAAAACTTAATTTTTAAAATTGTCTTTGTTCTTTTAAAATGATGGTTTGTTTATATATACACATATATATCAAAAAGTAAGTCAAAAATTACATACCTTTTCTTTGTGCATCAAAAAATTATCATAAAAAAATTATCTTAATTTTTATCTATTTCAAACCAATAACCAGTTTAACTTCGCTTAATTTTACGTGAATGTTACAAAGTATTCTCTGTACACTATATCTTGTTCTGTATGAGTTGTTAAGTCTCTATAAATTTTTAGTAATAACACATGTACGGCTTTTCTGCTGCGCGTGTGTGTGTAATATTTATGAAAAAAAAATTTCTAAAAAAAACTTATAAATTTCACACACATCTCGTTTTTTTTCTCCTGTATTATCGTAATTTGCCGATGTAATAATATGAAATTATGAAGCTGTACACACACTTTTGGTTTTTTTTTTTTTTTTTTTTTTTTTTAGCACGATTGCTTGAATTATTTTGTAAAAAAATCCCGAAATTTTTCACATATGGCTTTTCATCTCCACACCTGCGCAAATCACTGTATCAACAAATCCGATGAAATTTCACCTGGCCTTCCAGCTGGCTTAAATTAATGCATCTGTAGCACTTTGCGATGAAAACCGCTGACAGAAAACAGAAGAGCATATGTTCCGGACTGCACGCTCGAATCCTGTCTCCTTTTCATGTTAATTTCATCCTAATCCGTGGTTTTAAGACTAAAAGGACGTGGAGGCGAAGATTATCGCTATTCACCGCTGATTAGACATCGAGGAGCTGATTTGGTACTTCGAAACAGGATACCATCGTATTAATAATTTCCGATGAGCGTTTCATTTACCAATGACGAGAGCAGGAGAGGCGATTATCTTTTCAAATGTTCATTCGCATAAATGAAAAAAATGTTCCTTGAAATACACATATTATAGTTCGAATATTTGACTCAGTTAAATGGACCCCTCTCTATATAATTACAAAAAGTTCGGGTCATACAAAGAGTCAATATAATTTCTATCGGCCCCTCTCTCTAAAAAGTTCGAGATCAGAGAAAAATAATTTCCATCGTCCCTCCCCTCTCTCTCCATCGATGCATTCCCGGAAACCTGGACGGCATCAAGTTCTGTTAGGGAGAAATCCTTCTCTTAAAAATAAGTCTATCGTTTGTCCATAAATTTCTGTACACTGCGTTGGAGAACAAATAGAAACCATTCAAGTCTTGATAATTTTAAACTGTTTTTATTGAGTATATATTCTTAAGAAGTCACATAAGGAAGTTCACATATAAAATATTAGTTGCAATAAAACCCAAGCATTTCTCGGGAAGCGAGGGAGAGAGAGAGACGGCTAAAAATCTTGCGTATTTACTATACGATGAAAAAGCAAAAACTGTGGGTCTGCTTTTTTTCTCGCACGGGGAGAACCCCTGGAAGGGCAGTCATATGTTTCGCTTTATCTTATTTTCGCCAAAAATGAAAGCCAACTTCAGTTCTTTGTTTTAGATAGTAAACTAATGTTAATTTTTGAATTTGTAATGACGGTTTATAATTGTATTAACCTTTTAATCGCCAACATTACGCCAAGCGACCGTTTGACTAGAGAAAATGACCGTTATGAACTGAAATCATTAATATTGGGTAATTTAAAATAAATTATATCCGGTGTTGCAATAATATAAATTCTGACAATGAGTTTTCTTGTTTTATGATTATTTGAGAACACTTTTTTTTTATAATTACGTTTAATGTCAGAATTTCCGTTAGATATTATTTCTTTTATTTTCTTTTTATCCCATAAAATAAAGTACTTTTCTATTTAAAAAGATAAACATTTTATTTTTGATTTAGATATAAAACATATACAATTTAGATTTCTGAATGATGTGTGTTATTGTTTTATGTTAATAAATAGTGTAGGTCGTATGTACAATTAAAATTGTGTAATTTTTAACGACATTTAAAAATAATTCTTTCTCCAAATGCTTAAGAACAAATTATGTAAATATAATATCTCACTTAAAATGTAATTATTTTTTTTATTGCAATAATGCATTAATTTATCATTAGAATTTATTTTATTTAAAAATTCAATTAAAATTTAACCAAATATACGTGAACACCTTCACAAGTAGAGTTAGCGAATAGTCTGATTCCATGAACTTATTTTCTCCAACAAGTATTTGAGGTTGATTTATTCTCCGAGATTTTTGTAAAATTTCAATTTTTATTTTTTTTTACTATTGTTTATTTTCAATATTAATTTTAAAACAAAGTTTGTATATTGGAATTATTCTCAATTTCCATTGAAAAAACTATCGTACTTCAAATTATTATTTAAGAAAACGTGTATTCCATACCTTTCTTCATAACTATTCCATATGATCCACTTGTCCATACAGCCCGAAAATATCTTTCTTTTTCCCTTAAACAAAATTTTGCTTGTAAAGTCTATTTTTTGTAACATAAATCCATCAAAACACATTAAGAACGCTTCAACTTTTGCAATATTCGAATCTATAATACCCCAAATATTTTAGTATATCATGGTTAGTTCAAATAGAAATGGTTTTCCATATTCACTTGCTTTTCTCTACGTGCATACCCTCCAACATAATAATTAATATTCTGCAGTATTGTTAGTCTCGCCTTCTTTTTCACACCAGTATCTTTTTAGATTTTTTCTTCTTCTTATTTAATCTCAATTGCATTTGGAGAATATTACTCTAAAAATTTATTGGTGGGAGAAAAAGGGCTGGCCTAACATTTCTACGGAATATTAATTAGGATGCTGAAGGGTGTGTCTACATGAGAAATTGCCCAAAGAGTATATCAAGAAATATCACACAATTAGAAACATAGTTACAGCAATATACCTTAGTTTATTTATAAGTTAACATAACATATATTTTGTAGCATCAAAATTTACTTTTGACAAGAGGAAATCTGCTTGTTATAACATGATAATTAAAGACAGATATTATCCCAGGTAGCACATAACGTTGTTTAACGTTGTTGTAGCGTTGCTATAACCAATATTTCACTGTTCAGACTTATTAGCAACGCTAATACAACGTTACGTGCTACATGGGAATCATAGCTCCCAGTATTTTAATTTATTCAGGAGCATTTTTAGCTCCGCCTTTATTTCGCACAAAATTATTTTTAAATTATTTTTCTCTAATATATCACTACGATTAAAAAAAAAAAAAAAAAAAAAAAAAAAAAAAAAACATACACTTAAAAAATAAATAAATAAATAAAAAGTGGTATGGATTAAAGGCGGAGCTAAAAGTGCTCTGGAATGAATTAAAATATTAGCAGCTATAACATTATTATTCAAAAATTTTCATATCATGAATATTAGAAAGTTGCATTTCTAAAATGTTTGTATGCATGGTAAATTTCCATTACAGTAATGCTTTAATTATAAATTTCAAGCATAAAAATTAAAGTGAAATAAAATTTACATTTACATTAATATAGGCAATGTTAATAAAATAATAATAATAATCTTTAAAACAATTAAAAAATAAATAAATAAATAAATAAACAGAATATGAACTGAATAAACAAAAATATATAGATTTAAAGATTTAATTAAAATTGTTGAAAAGTAGTTATTTTAAATTTTAAGTAAATATAAAGCATAAAGTAATACTGACCATAATACATACAAATAATATTGACTTTGTTTGTTTCAGTAAATATTTATTTAAGAAAAGTTTCTTCGCACACAAGTAATAAAAGTTTTTTTTTAAATATTATTTTATAAAATATTTAAAAATCATTTACAAATACAAATGCATAAATTATTCTTATCTACTGAATATTTAAATAATTAAAAATAATGAAAAAAAAAAATTCAGATTATGAAAAAAATACCGTAAAGAATTATTTATTATTTTGAACTATTTATATTGAAATGCAGGTAAAATCTTTTTGTTTTATTCTATAAATATTTCTAATAAGGTTTTTGAAAAGACAAAATAATAAAGCTTAGATTATAATCATGTACAAAGAACTCAAGAATTTTAAGAAGCTTATATACACTTGGCTTCCCTTAATAATAATGTTCATGAAACCTCATTTGCATAACAAGTAACATTTTGCAGTTTATATAAGAATCAAAAATTTCATTTAGTAAATTCCTAAGATCAAAAATCTTCTAATTTCATTTACCGCATTCATGAAACAATTACAGGTACTTTACAGAATATTAATTTCATGAACAAAGTTAGAAAATTCAAATTTCTTAAGGTGGTTTAAAGTGGTTTGATTGAGTTATGCACATCTGCCTTCAAATATTAAGGGGATTTTTTTTTTTTTTTTTTTAATGTATTAATATGATTTTTTCAAATTAAAGCTTCTATGTTTACTGTTAAGTTAATTATCGTAAAATATGTTTCAAAACTAATAAATTTCTCTTTCTTCAAAACTATGTCTCACGTAAAATAAATCAAATCTAAGAAAAATAATTTCATTACACTATGAATTTATTCATTAAGAAGGCTATGAAAGAAGTTCTGGGAAGAATATTAATTATACCGTTATATTAACCCTTTGCATTTAAATTATACTGCCACCGGAATTCACGAACAAAATTAAATTAAAAGAAATTTTAAATTTTAAGTTTAAAAAAAAACGGCCTTTTCTGCTACGTTATAAACGTAAATTTGTGCTAAAAATTTTCTGGGATGAGTTTTTGTAGCTGAGAGGTGGTTTCACACGTATACCACCGCGCGTTAAAGGGTTAAACGAGTTTATATATAATATAAAAGAATATCGCGAAATATCGATTAAATGAGCTTGTATATATATATAACTATTTTTTTTTTTTTTTTTTTTTAACCTGAAGTATCGATTCGGCTTATCCTCATCTTCAAGAAAATTTGCATTCGCTGTTAACCCTCTATCCACAGATTGCAACATATCTCTGAAATGGAGTTTACTCAGAAATGGATGAAATATTTTGATAAAAGTTTCTGGTAAGTGGTTTAAAGAGTGGAAAATCGACTGCACTTGACCTTATTTTTAGGAAAATTTGCATTCACTTTTAATCCTTTATCCACTGGTTTCGAAATAAAACATAACTTAGGTTTATTGGAAAAGAGATATAACGGTTTTTAACGAATGTTTGGAATTGAGAAATTTTTGGCGGGCAAAATTGAGTAGGCTTGTTTTCATATTCAGGAAAATTTGTGTTCTCCTTTGCAAAATATGGCAGTTATGATTTTAAACTGAATGTATGAATTTTATGAAAAAATGGAGTTAAAAGATTTGGGATGAAAAATCAATAGGAACGCTCATCATTTTCAGGAAAATTCTCATTTGCTGTTAAACCTTTATTCACCGGTCGCAAAATATGGCAGAAATTGGGACTACTCGAAAGTGGATATAACAAATTTGAGCAATGTTTGCGATTAATGATTTATTTCTCGAGCAAAATCAGTTGAGATTATCCTCATCGAGGAAAATTTGTTTTGACTGTTGTCTCTTAATCCACTAATTGTAAAACATTGTAGAATCTCAGTTTCTTAGAAATGGATATATTGATTTTCATTGATACTGTTAACCCTTAGTCCTCCTGATGCAGAATATGACAAGAACTTGAATTTCTCAGAAATTGATTTAAAGATTTTTGCAAAAATACAGGGTCAATCGTCTTTTTAAAATGACAGATTCATCTAACTCATCCTCATAATCAGGAAAAATAACATTCTTTATCAACGCACAAGCTAAATACGTTGGAAAATATAGCAGGAACATGTTTTTCTCGTAAATGGCTCAAACGAGTTTCATAAATATTTATATATGGGGGGGGGGGGGGCAATGGGATCAATCTTTATGTTCAGAAAAATTAACACTCACTGTTAATCCTTAGAAGACTGCACGCAAAATACTGCAGAAATTTTGTTCACATGGGAATATGGATGTAACATTTTTGACAAAATTTAGGGTTTGATATTTTTTAAGTAAGAAACTCATCTGACTTATCTATGTTACAGCGTTCCCATCTTTTATAATTTATTCACGAGCATTTTTAGCCCCACCTTCTTTTCGCACCAGAAATTTTGTAGATTATTTCTCTATAACCATTAAATAAGAAGAAAATCATAGTTCAAAATTTTCGATATGAGAAAGAGGCGGGGTTAAAGATGCTCGCGAATAAATTTTAAAAGTTGGGAACTCTGCTTTGGGGGAATTAGTATCCACTGCGAGTGTTGCCAGATCTGGCGGATTTTTTTTTTTTTTTTCAATAATTACCAATAATTTCTAGAAGTCATATTTGATATACTTAATAGACTAAAAATCTTCGAAGATATTAGACAAACGCAACAATTAAAAATTATAGTTGATTTTTGAATGCATAGTCC
This sequence comes from Salticus scenicus, assembly GCA_963930645.1. Taxonomy (NCBI): domain Eukaryota; kingdom Metazoa; phylum Arthropoda; class Arachnida; order Araneae; family Salticidae; genus Salticus; species Salticus scenicus. Next base: position 133,202,398 of record OZ005660.1, on the reverse strand, counting down.
GCCAGATCTGGCAGCACTGTCCGCTGCTGTATTACTTTGCCTCTGTCAAATCAAAATATGCCAGAATCCTGTTCTTGTAAACTGCACAAATAATTTTGCTAAATATTTAAGGTTTTAGTTTTTTTTTTTTTTTTCGATGACACATCTGTAAGATGACACATCTGTTAAGAATATTAGTGTTAACTGCTAAAGCAGTCGACGCCCATTTTCCATTATAGAAGAAAAATTGTGTTCTAGAAAATGAATCTGACGATTTGAAAAAATAAAATAAAAATAAAAATAAAAATAAAAATAAAAGACTTAGCCTTAAAGGTTTTTGAGATGTGAAAGTCACCTGACTTATTTTCCTCTTCCCGAAAATTAGAGTTCATTGTTAACTATCACAACGCCAATGAGGAAATAAGGCAAATACTTGGTTTTCTTGTAAATTGCTTGACTGATAGTATTGTAAAATTATATTTATTTGTTTTTTTAGTTCTCAGTTCAAACATCCCTTCTCTTCACCTTTAATTCGCGCTTAGTTAGCTTTCACTATTAGTGTGTGTTTCATGAACGAAAAACATACCACGCACGGAAGATATTATTTAAAAAAATAAATACCTGTATTTTCGCTACCAGACATTTTTTACAATGAGACCGAGTACACTCGATCATCCAGGTACTAAGCAATTAAAAATTTCATTGCAAAATTTATTTTTATTTATTTATTTATTTTTTCCTTACGCAGTAGAAATTTTAAGAAGTAAAGTATACAATTGACAAATGGAAAATTACAATTAAAAAAAATTAACATATACATGATTATAAATAATCTCAAACAGAGAATTAATTTGTAAACACGTGTCATTTTGATAATACAATAAAAACACTTTAAAAAACACGTCTAAAATAAATTTATTAAAAAGATTAAAATCATCCAAAGTTTTTCGTCTGAACAAATCAAAGCATCATCAGAGATTTAATTATATATACCACAGAGCAGTTTTATATACATTTTTTGCACCATATGGTCAACAGTTAAGTCCTTATGTTGAACAAAAAACAAAGTCAACTGGAAAATGGTGAAGATTCTCCATTTTCCAGTTGACTTTGTTAAAATAATAAAGAAGTAATTAAAAAGTGTGAATTTTGCTTTTAAACCTTAGTGAAAAAATGTCTTTCTGTTTTCTAACTTTCATTGTAATTTCCCTCCCCCCCTTTTTTTTTGTCAATATAAAATGAAAATATTTATCCTGTTTTCCAAAAATTCGACCAAATTAGTGTTTTTTTTTTTTTTTTTTTTTTTTATGCATAGTTTGATTCTATATAACGAAAATCGAAAACAATTTTATTTTATAAATATATCATTATACATTTAAAAAAAACAGAAAATATTATTCTCAACTAAATCTGTTAAGAGAAAATTAAATTAATTCCATTCATTTAAAAAATATCAACATGAATAACTTTTTTGAAATTAAGATAAATTTCCTCTGCTATATTCTGTAAATATTACTGTCAAATCGTTTTAAAAGACAAGATAATTACCTGCTGATTGTAATCATTGAAATAGAGCTAAAGATTTTTAAAAGTTTAAATATACTCGGCTGAATATCAATTACATTCGCTGAATAACATTCTTTGAGAAATCTCATTTACATACCAAATTACAATTTGCGGCTTTTATCAGATTCAAAAATTTCCCTTTATTATCTATCCGACATCGGAAATCCTAATTTCAATTACAGCGTTCATTTAACAATTATAGGAACCTTTATGAATATTAATTTCCTTAGCAAAGTTCGAAACTTCAAAAGATTCAAACTTCAAACTTGAAAAGATTAAAGATTAAATGTTTTTATTAAAACTCCCCAGCTGTTCTCAAACATTAGAAATACAATATTTGTTGAATATGTAATATTAGGAATTTGTAAGTAAAAACTTCTATGTTTGCTGTTAATAATAATCAGGAAAGTTTAAAAAATAGTTTTGTCTCACACAAAGTGAATTAAATATAAAAAAGTTGATTTCAATACATCAATTAATTCATCCAATGTGAGTTTTACGAGTAAAGTTTTGTGAGAAATGTAAATAATAAAATATATTTAGAGATTTCATTATACAAATGTAACTTTATTTTTTGTTTCGACAAAATCAATTTTTGAAGATGAAAATTTTACGTTTGACAAATGGGAAATTGCTTAATGCAACGTGACAAATTAACGCATACATTTTTATTAGAAACGTTCAGTTAATAAACGTTTGACGTTTAACATAGCCTTAAATATTGCGCTCAATCTAAATTTTTTTTAACCCCTAAAGAGTTTATTTTATTTTATTTTTCATTATATTTCTATTTACACCACTGTTACAGGGCTGCCACAGGCTTTTTTTTTAAATTCTTATTTTCAATCCACTGTATGTATCAATAACATAAAATTCATTAAAAAAAATTGTATGCAAAGTGCAAATATACCTGGAAAAGTTGCAGTTTTGCCAGATTTTGCAACTTTTTTATTCAATAGTCACCAATAATTCTGAGAAGTGATAGTTCATATAAAAGTTGACGATTTGCCTACAAACTCATTCGGCAACCGTTACATTTAAAACCTAGTGTGGATTTTGAGTAAAATAGTCACAAAATCTGACCACATTGGCATAAATGCACTAAAAATTTTATTTTTTGGACTAAAAGTGACCTGTGGAATCCCTGCTGTTACTGCATGGCAGTGGCGGCTCGTGCATAGAAAATAGGTGAAGAGGCACACTGTATTTTACACTGTATTAATTTATAGAATACTAGCAGGCTTTGCCCACTTCGCGAGCACTATACTTGAATGAGTTGTCAAAATTCCATATAATTATTAATAACCTAAGTTAAAGTTTCCTCTGTATTCCGTAGAGGTTTACGGAATACAGAGAAATTCCGTACGCAACATGAGAATTCCAAGTACAACGTGAGGATTCCGGGTCCACACGTTGCAACGTGAGAATTCCGGGCCCACACTGTATTCGGCAGAAACTTACTCGCTTCTTACTTTCCCTTTCCCAACGGCTAAGTGAGAAGTTTTGCGAAATCTCACCAAAGTACATAATACGTACACCTACTCAAAATCTACGTACCAAAATTCATCATTCTAAGGCGAATTCAAACAGGATAACGCGTTTTTACGCGTGTTTATTTCCTCTCCCCCACTTCAAAGGGGATAAAGGGGCGAATTTCGTAAAAATCTCGTTACAATAAGTGTCGATACATATAAACAATTTGCGCACGAAATTTCGTGAACGCAGATCCCATAGATTTCCCAAGACAAATTTAGCGCTAAAAGGAGGGGGGAGGCTTGAATTTGCAACTTCCCCACCCCCTCAAAAAAAAAAAAAAAAAAAAAAAAATCGAAAATCCCCAAAAAACGAAAATGTGTTTTTGAAAATATTCTAAAGAAGACCCACGGCTATTTTCAATACCTGTGTAACATCTTTAGTAGAGCTCTTCTAAAAAATCCGGGATTTCTGAAATTTCCCCCTCGAAAAATGATTTTTCTCCTCTCTCTTTTAGGAATCAAGAATTCCAAAATCGTACATAATGTTTTATTAATACTCAAGTCTAGTCTCATCATGTGCAATTTTTTCATCGTGCAGTAATTTGGGGCCGCATTATGCTTACAAACGTTTTTTTTTTTTTTTTTTTTTTTTTTCTTCCTGTCCCACTGGGGGGAAGAGAATATTTCGATAAATCCCGTTTCTTTAGGTGCTGGATGAATATAAACAGTCCAAGCACCAAACTTCGTGACAACAGCTCTCATAAATTTCCCATGACAAATTTAGCGCTAAAAAGGGTGTCTCAAATTTGCCTTGTAACACATACCCCCGCTCCAGAAAAAAAAAAAATGGGGTATCAAAAAAAATCAAAAAGTCTTTTGGAAATATCCTAAGGAAGTTGCATAGCTTTCTTCAACATCTTTGTTCTATTTTTGGTAGACTCTACTCAAAAATCCGGCATTTGCGAAATTTCCCGCCAAAACTCGATTTTCTCTCTTCCTCTGCTTAAAAGTCGAAAATTCCTAAATTTAAGATATTGTATTACTTGTACTCATATCTAGTCTCCCCATGTGCAATTTCTTCAACGTGAGGTAATTTGGAGCCGAGTTATGCTTACAAAGATGTTTTTGCCTTCTGTCCCCCCAAGGGGGCAAAGGGGGTAATTTTGATAAATCCCGTTACTTTAGGTGTCGGATGCATATAAACAATCCAAGCTCCAAAATTCGTGACTGGAGCTTCCATAGATTTCTCAGAACAAATTTAGCGCTAAAAGGGGTATCCCGATTTAGCCTCCTCGTAGCCCCCCTCCCCCCCAAAAAAATGTGTTTTAGGAAATATCCTAATAAAGTTGCATAGCTTTATTTCAACACCTTTGTTCCATTTTTATTAGAGTTCTGCTCAAATCAGTAATTTTCGAAATTTACCGCACAAAATCGTTTTTCCTCCTTCGTTCTCTTAAAATTCGAAAATTCCTAAATCGCAGATAATGTTTTATTTGTACACATGTCTAGTCTCCCCATGTGGAATTTCTTTATTGTGAAGCAATTAGTAGCCGAGTTATGCTTTCAAACGTGTTTTTGTCTTTTGCCCTCTCAGGGGGGAACGGGGGTGAAATTTCGAGAAAGTTGATAGATATAATGTTAAGTTGGGTAAAGACCTAAATTCCTGCCAAGCGCCGTTGAATTCCGTCCAGCCGTTCTCAAGTGATACCCGGACAAACGTGTTTTAGTCTTTTACCCCCCCCCCCCAGCGGGGAACAGGGGGAATTTTCTTAAAAGTGTATAGATATAATTTTAAGATGGATAAAGACTTAAGTTCCTGCGAAACGCCGTTGAATTTCGCCCAGCCGTTCTCAAGTTATACTCGGAAAACGTGTTTTTGTCTTTTTCCCCCCAGGGGAGAACGGGGGGGGATTTCTAAAAAGTTGACAGATATAATTTTAAGTTGGGTAAAGACCTAAATTCCTGCGAAGCGCCGTTGAATTCCGTCCAGCCGTTCTCAAGTGATACCCGGACAAACGTGTTTTTAGTCTTTTTCCCCCCAGGGGGGAACGGGGGGGGATTTCTGAAAAGTTGATATATATAATTTTAAGTTGGGTGAAGACCGAAATTCCTGCCACGTGCTGTTGAATTCGTCCAGCCGTTCTCGCGTGATGCCCGGACAAAAAAAGCGACATACAGACACGATGACACACACGCACACGCGCGCACACACACACACACAGGCAAAATTTTCTGAAGTCATTTTCGGCTTTCTTGGTGTGTGAAACGTGAAGATATCGCAAAAATTTTCGATTCCGACAAATTTACAGACAAAAGTCTGATTTTATTTATATAGATAAATTTATATTTAAATAAGTATTTTTAGTTAATTTTAGTTAAGACCCTGCTTAATAAAAATCATGCATTAAAAATACTTCAATATTATTTTTGAGCTCTTCACCTATTTTCGGTTCACGAGCCGCCACTGCTGCATGGTAATATTTTTGTTATTTCATCATTGATCACTCATGTTTATATAATTCAAAAATATTATAGAAAATTACCCTTTAAAAATACTGGTGCTAATAAATCCATTGCTGTTCGGGCAATATTGTTAATGTGTTAATATTGATTTTATGAAATTTTTAAATCACAAATATTAAGATGAAATTATATATAGAAATTCATAACTGCAAATTTTTTTACGATTTTTCACTACAAAAATCTTTGAATAAATATCTTTTATGTATATCTATCAAATTTTATAATCATTAAAATAGGTAAAGCAGCATACTTAAATATATATACATATATATTTAACCCTTTGCGCTTGGCATATTTTCCGTAAGACACGCCTTTTGACGTTCCTTTAAAACGTCACACGTATAGTTTCCATCTTATTACCTTTTGGCTACCGGAAAATTGTAATGATTGGTTTTATTTTACTTCATCATTAAATAAAATAAATCTCTGTTAAAATTTTCAGGTAGCAGAAAGGTAGCCGATAGTTACACGTTTTAGAAAAATAACATTTCATTTGCAGAGGAACACCTTAAGGCGTGGCTCGATTTTTTAATGTCCTCTCAGAAGGGACATACGAACGATAAGGTTTAAAAAGAGTAAATTTTGGTAACTATACAGAATTATCTTGTAAAAACTTTTATATATTACTGAAAAAAAGCTACGCAAAATTTACGAAAAAGTAAAAGGAGCACATTGAAGCACGTTCATATACGTTTTATGCCATATACAGTAAAGTCTCGTACAATGCGGTGGCAGAGATGACAAATAAATAAAACAGTTTTATTTTTTAACACCACTAATTTTTTGAATACCAAATTATTGGTTCATACACACGATTTAGTTTTTATATAAAGCAGTTGATTTGATATAAAATTAGTAGTGTTAAAAAATTAAAATTGTAACATTCATGAGACAAACTTTCACTTGCGTTGTACGAGACTGTATTTCATATCAAGTGCTGAAGAAAAGTGTTGACACATTTATAAATGCTTATTAGTAATGTGTTTCAAATCGACCCTCTAACAGTTATGAGACTAAATTTTGGCAATTCAAATCGGAGTTTCCCAGTTTATTATTATTATTAGTAGTAGTATTGTTGGTTTTGTTGTTGGTAAGTAAAAGTTTCGTCAATCGTATCATAAAACCAATAATCGACAATTCTTGAGGGCAAAATATGTTCCGAGTTGTTGTTTTCTAACATCGTAGCTAAATCTGATTTTTAAGTAGGTTTTGTTAATAACACAGATCAGATATATTTGAAAATTATAATATTATAATATTTTATGACTTATGCTAATGTTTTAGTTTATATTGTGACAACTACAAAATAAAGGGGTAATCATTATGCGATTGATTATAACGGTGAATGACAACTTTATTCACATTTTCTAAGATTCATACCAAAGATTTTTAACAAAATTTTACTTTCATACCTTAACGAGAATTTTTTTTTTTCGTTCTTTCTTTCAAAATTGGTTCCAATTTCTGGTGGTTTCTATATATCACAGCTTCATTTTCTTGCCCTTCAAATGTTTAATAAAGTTTTTTTTTTTTTTTTTTTTTTTTTTTACGCGTGGTATGTTCCAATTTAAAGTAAAACTAAATATTTTAAATTTGTTTTTATATATTTATCATTAAAAATTTAGGAAACAGAAAGTATGTTGAATGTGTAAAGAGAAAATTTCAATAATTCCGTTGACAGCGAAAATATCATTATCAACTACTTTTTGAAATTAGGATAAATTCCCTCTGCTATATTCTGTAAATATTACTATCAAATCTTTTCAAAAGCAAACATTTTGATTATAATCATGCAAATAGAACCAAATGTTTTTAAGAAGTTTAAATAAATTTAGCGAAATAATATATACAAAACTTTGAATAAACACCATAAAATGCAAAAAAATTCTCAACAAATATTTCGGGTCGATTGCACACATGACCTGGCGGATCGTAATTTGGAACCGAAACATTTATTGCGAATTTCTTACATTTTATAGTGTTTTTTCAAAGTTTTGTACTTATTATTTTAAAACGCCAGTTCTGTGTTGCTTTCTTATTATTCGGACGAATGTAAGTTATCTTTCCTGCAATACAATGCTTACAAAATCTCATTTACCTAACAAATAACATTTGCGGTTTTCCCCAGAATCAAAAAAATTCATTTATTAATTTAAAAACACGGAAAATTCTAAATTCAATTGCTGCGTTTTTGAAACAATTAAACGTACTTTAATGACCTCGAACAAAGTTAGGAAATTGAAAATTAAAAAGATTTAAGGTAAAATTTTTTGACTGGATTTTTTTTACAACTGTCTACACGTATTAGGAATATAGAACCTTTTGAAAATGTAATACTTACCAAGAAAGCATCCCATACTCTAATAATAATTAAAAAAATTAAAAAGCATCAATTAAAGAAGTTAATATAAACATATTTTTTGCCGCATAAAACAGTCACACTCGCGAGATTGTTCTCAAACTATGAATTCGGAAAGTTTGTTGATGATCGATGCAACTACGCTTGAAAAAAAAAAGAAAATAAATAAATAAAATAAATAAATAAATAAAAAACACGCTTTCGTGAAATAATGAATGAAATCCAAATAAGCAGAAATCGGGAGAGTATAGAAAAACATGTTGTTTGATGGATAAATTAGTTGTCCATTTCAGCTCTGAAATACATTCTATCGAGATATAATGTCCAAAAATTCGCAAATGTAGAATCTAAAAATTAATAAAAATCATGGTTCAGGAAGGTTTCATTGGGGCTCTCCAACCCCTTACTCGTTAATACATTTTTACTGAAATTTAAGTATAGATTTCTCCATAAAAGGCTTACGAGGGGAAACAGTTTACGTGCCAAAAGTCACTTTACATTATTCCCTCTCGAATGAATATTGTTTAACACGTTCACGCCGGCGTGTCCCACCGGTGGGTCATAACTAATTCAAGATACGGAAAAATTTGAAATATTTATTCACTATCCATTAATAAATTCTAAGTGTTACGGCTGCCTAATCATTTACCAGGTGTATAAGCTTAAATCCGCTGTTTTTTAGTAATAAAAACACATTTATTTTTTATATAAAGCAAAACAAAATTTTATTCAAAATACGAGGGTGAATGAAATATAAACGAGACTTTTGGACCTGCGCGCGCAATAGTGATGGAAGAACGTTCCGCTGTTATTGGCTGTTAGGTTGGTTTGTCAGGAGTGGGGGAAGCACGTGACTCATCATCATAGACTCGCTCAGTGTCCATCGTTACGATGTCCGAGCAGGAGGTACCTCCCTCTATTGCGCAACGTATTGTTATCAAGTTTTTAGCTGCAGAAGGTGTAAAACCGGCCGAAATCTTGAGAAGATTGACTGCACAGTTCGGGGAAGAGACGCTGTCGCGAGCTAGAGTGTTTGCTTGGCATAAACAGTTCGTGGAGGACCGTGAACGTGTTGAAAATGAGAGCCATGACCGCAGACCCCGCACCAGCATTACAGCGGGCAACATCGACAGTGTTCGTCAACTTGTTGAAGGTGATAGGCGCATATCGCCGCAAAAGACGAGACCTTCCGATGAGAAAAGTGATTCTCCTCCATGACAATGCTCGCCCCCATACAGCAGCCCTGACCGTACAAAAATTGGAGCAACTGGGTTGGGAGACACTGGAACACCCTCCATACAGTCCAGACCTGTCTCCCTGCGACTTCCATGTCTTTGGTCCTTTCAAGGAAGCTTTGGGAGGGCAAAAATTCCACAGCGATAATGAAGTTGAAGCATATGTGCGCAATTGGCTACAAACACGACCTGACTCTTTTTACCTGGAAGGAATTAAAAAATTACCTATACGCTGGGAAAAATGTGTTTCTAAATCAGGAGATTATGTAGAAAAATAAACTATGATTGTTTGTGCGTTTAAAATCAAAATAAATATTTTAAAAAATAAGTCTCGTTTATATTTGATTCACCCTCGTACGTTACATGAAATCAACTGTATAGTTTTTATTTGTGTTAAAATTATTTGTAGCTTAATACAGGGACTCTCAAAAGAATTTCGTTCCGTTAAGGTATATAGACTGAATTTCTTTTAAATGCATTTTAAAGTAGTTACACTTCATTCGGTATGATAACATTATCGTATGCCATTAGGAAATTTAAAAGCGTGATTTCTATAGAAAATGGTTCATTCAAAATTGGTTATCAATTTGCAGAGCTACATAAAAATATTTCGAAATGTTACGTGATAATCTTACATCAAGTTTTGTTCAAGTAATTTTACGTTAAAAGAATTTTAAAAAAGTTATGAGTTACATGAAAAAATACACACACACTCAAGCGCTATATACGAGGGTGAATCAAATATAAACGAGACTTTTGGACCTGCGCGCGCAATAGTGATGGAAGAACGTTCCGCTGTTATTGGCTGTTAGGTTGGTTTGTCAGGAGTGGGGGAAGCACGTGACTCATCATCATAGACTCGCTCAGTGTCCATCGTTACGATGTCCGAGCAGGAGGTACCTCCCTCTATTGCGCAACGTATTGTTATCAAGTTTTTAGCTGCAGAAGGTGTAAAACCGGCCGAAATCTTGAGAAGATTGACTGCACAGTTCGGGGAAGAGACGCTGTCGCGAGCTAGAGTGTTTGCTTGGCATAAACAGTTCGTGGAGGGCCGTGAACGTGTTGAAAATGAGAGCCATGACATTGGAGCAACTGTGTTGGGAGACACTGGAACACCCTCCATACAGTCCAGACCTGTCTCCCTGCGACTTCCATGTCTTTGGTCCTCTCAAGGAAGCTTTGGGAGGGCAAAAATTCCACAGCGATAATGAAGTTGAAGCATATGTGCGCAATTGGCTACAAACACGACCTGACTCTTTTTACCTGGAAGGAATTAAAAAATTACCTATACGCTGGGAAAAATGTGTTTCTAAATCAGGAGATTATGTAGAAAAATAAACTATGATTGTTTGTGCGTTTAAAATCAAAATAAATATTTTAAAAAATAAGTCTCGTTTATATTTGATTCACCCTCGTATAAATATCAGTACCCAACTTGACATCAATTAGCTAATTGTATTAGGTGTACCGGAAAGTTCTGTCGTTTTGAATTGAAATACTGACATCGGAAATTTATCCTGGATAAAATTTAAGATATTCTTAGGCAACTTATAATATGATTATTTGTAAAGTATAATGTAAACACTGTTAAACAAAAATTTCCGGTTTCATTTTATTAATTCAAAACGACATAACTTTCCGGCACGCCTAATATATCGCTGTCGGAGTTATTTTGGGTGCTGCTGTGGATAATTTAAAGTCTATGTACACAGAAAAAAAATGTTTTTAAGTACCTTAAAAATGCATGTTAATTTATATTGAATGCATGGTAACTAAATTAAAATGCTCTCAAATAAAATTCTATTAGTATTCTGTAATGATAAAATGTTATTGTGTGCCCCTGCATATGAAACATCAATAATATACACAGCAAAAAAAACATGCAACTGTTTCTTTATGGCTAGAGTCCGATCAAGCCGAAAGTGTACCCAAGGCCTAATGAGCTTTTAGGTCCTCATACTTATTATTTTATTGTTTTTCCATGGTTTTTACCACTCCTTTAAAAGAAAGCCTTATATATTTTCACTATTTCACCCAAAAATTAATAATACAGTAATATATTTCTATTGTATAATTTTCGTTTCCTTTCAAAAGTAGACTTTTCATGAATTTATTGTTTTTAAGAGCATTTTTGTATATTTTAATTAAACATTTTTTTTTAACTTTAAGTAAAATATCTGGTCCCTCCAAGTCAAGGGCTCCTGGGTCACAGTCCAGTCAGCGTTGATCAGGTTCTATTTAAGGCTCATGAACATGTTTACCTAACTGCAAGTAAATCGCGTGATCATTTAAGGCAGCTAACTCGGTGCGTATACATTCTCTCCATAAGCATTAGTCATATGAAAGAGTTTGACATTAACCTATACATGAAGCAGAAGTTGAGTACTCACAGAAACGTATGCAACTAATTCTGAGTGGCTCATGATGATGTGTTCCATTTTCCAAGTCAATCGTGTTACATATACGGCTTCTAATGTGGTACGTACATACAGACACACAGAGGCCACAAACTTAAAGCCGTAAAACTTTTTGAGTTTCAAGAGGGGTTTTCACAAAGGAAAGTTTGTATACCGTTATTTTTATACGGTACTTTTAAATTTGACTAATCGCTGAAGTCGGTTGATAGCTGTGAAAAAAAAAATATATATATATATATATATATATATATATATATATATATATATATGGCATGCAAATTTCAGTTTTTGAGAACGCAATCCTAATTTCTACTGATTATCCGGCAATACGTGAGAAAAAAAGGACTTGCGCTCCCCGTAATTTTATCTAAACCTGAACGTTCGTAAAGACTTTATGGGTACGCACGCACGAGTTAAACATGCCTACCCATTTGACAATTAGACATGATGGAGCAAAAATTTTACGTAAGTTTCGACTGAAATTTTTATATAATACAGTTCTTTAAAATAAATGTTGGTGTTAAATATTTTTATTAATATTATGGCTTAGTAGTAATTACATATTTTTTGCTATTTGATTGGTTGCGTATAACATAGAGATGTCAAGTTACTACGGATTGTCCGTAATCTTAATACCGGAAATTTTTTAAAGTGTTATTTTCAAATAATTATCTGCAATTTAAAAGGACAAGTTTCACTTTTTATTTATTGAGGTATGGAATTGATTTTTCGTTAGTTGTAACTGGGCATATCTGTATAACGTCGCACTAGTACTGCATAATTCATAATTGGCGACTGTCTGCGACCCCCTAAAGAAGTTACATATTTTAAAAAAATTTGTTAAAGAAACATTACTTTAATCGTCGTGATTTTTTTGAATTAAGAATTTCAAACATTTTGATAAATTCAGTTTCAGTAACCATGAGTTCTAGTTTAATATTGTAATATTTAAGTGCAATTTTCTTTCCGAAACAGTGTTCATTGATATGTTAAATGTAGCAAAGTACTTCCATCAATTACAGTCATTAATAAAGAACATTTAGCTTAATTTTGGGTAGCTCTGTATATTGTTTGTAAACTACATATACATCATATTGTGTACTTAAATTTAGTTAAAAAAAAAAAAAAAAAACAATCTGAAATACTCTTTAAGCAATTTTCAAGTATATCACCAATATCTCCAGATAATTTCGGTAGCCCTGTAAACAAATTATGAATGAATTCAATACCATAATCTACGTAAAACATGTTTTTATAATACCAATATATATAGATAGATAGATAGATAGATAGATAGATAGATAGATATATTCCCTTCAGTTTTGTGTAGGGCAACCGTTACATTTACTAGAAATTCCGAACATAAGCATAATATATATTAATTTTCTTGATTGTCCCTGTACACAAACCTCACACACACACACACACTCTTTAAACATGAGTTTCGGACTCAGGGGGCTTAAAACGTATAAATATGATAAAAACTGGAATTTGAAAAATTGACCCAAATGTAATACTTATTCTGCGGTATAATCATATGTATAACGAATGTAAAAAATGCGTAACAGTTTATCATTTTTTTCTTTGATATTTTACTTTTGCTATACCTCATCATATCCTATGTCATAACTTCCAGCTCTTACGAATTCTAGTATCTGGAATAGAGTTTAAATGCCAATTTTATGTTGAACAACCAATTAAAGTACGGAAGCGTTTAAAGTCCTCTTTTCAATCAAGTATTGACTTGTCACATAGATTCAAATTGCAGATTTCATCATGTAAAATTTGCCTAATAAACTTGTGACCAGGGGTTGTGTACCGTTTTTTTCAGGGCAATGTCAGAAATAAATATATTAAACTTTATTCGTACCACTATTTTAATGCAATTATATCTGCCCTGTATAATTATGGCACATTGCTGTGCAGTAAACCTTCGTATAATGCGGTCCCATAAAACACAAATTCGTATAACGCGGCAAAAAGATTGCTACTAGTTCACATACAGCGCGATAAACAATCCCGTATAACGCGTCTGATATATTTAACTTTTTCGTATAATAAGTCAAATCTTTCATTCCTCTAAAGAGTACAAAGTGTAACGCACGACTTACATTTTTTCTTCTTAAATACAGTTTACGTTTTTTATGTTGTTGTCTACCTTAATAAAAATAAAATAGTTTATATTAAGTCAGTTTATGCGTTGATATTTAAGTAACATGAAGCGTATGAACCCAAAAATAATCAAGTACAAAAATGTGGTTTGAAGATTAAAACAAGAATGAAAAATCATGCAGTACGCATTGATTAGTAACACTTTCCAACTGTACGTAATTGTTGTATCGAATAACTTTTAATATTCTTTGCCTACGTATGGGTAAATTTTCTTTACAAATAACTTATTAACTAATACATATTTTTAAATTCCGTTTTCACATTCAGAAAATTCCCAACTGTTAAATTGGCGGATCTTTTTTTAAAATGTATTTTTTTTTTTTTTTTTTTTTTTTTTGAAATTGCAAAATGACGTAAAATTGCAAAACGTAATTTACGGAGTAAATAATTTTTTAATCATATAGACCCTACAATGCTTAATTACAAAACTCTAGATAGCAAGATAAAAGAATAATAGTAATAAATATATTGATAATAATAATAATAGCAATAAAATAAATAAATAAAATAATAAAAAAAAAAAAAACAGAAAGTGTTTTATATTTAAGAAAAAAAAATATCTACTTCTGTTCTATATATTTTTATTTTATACAGCAAGCCTAGCATTAAAGTGTTACTATAAAGTTTTATATTTAATTTAAGACATGCAAGCCTACAATATACAAAAATATAGTTAACAAGATTTAAACAAAAATCTGAGAAAGGATATTTAATATTCAATAAAAAGGAGATACTGTTCAAAAGCATTCCTATTTTAAGTAATAAGTCACGCCTTTATACGTTTCTCTAAAACATCAAATTGCAAGTTCGTGGTTAAATAACAGAATTTTTTTCATCATCAATCGAAACGGTATATTTCATTCGTATATAAATGCTACAGATCTATAAAGAGTCAAACAAAATGAAATTAACACTTTCGCGACCGCTAACGTAGATTTACGTCGTTTGAAAATTTGTAAGTCCTCCTGTGGGCGTTTCTTTCGCAATTTGTATATTATTTATTTCTTAAGAATATATCCAATATTCATACTTTCGCAATGAAATATACTATCGATACAAAAATTTTGATAAGAATGAATATAATTATAATACACGCCCTTTTGTAATATAAATACGAATACAAAAAAATTGGTTCTGAAATATTGTAACTTGGGAGAATAACGCCTATAGACTGATCTTACTTTCGACAAAAACATGCGTTCACGAATGTGATAAGGAAAGAAGAAACATTTTTTTTTAAAGTAAAGTATTTTTTCAGGAAAGTCAGAGGGCGGGATTTATTCAGTGTTGCCAGTTTGGGGCCTTTTTTTAATGCAACTCTCACTAATAATTTGAAACGTGATATTTGATATACCTAAATGGCGATTAAGCTTCGAAGTGATTAGGTAACCGTTTTAATTAAAATTTAGTGGTGGATATTGAAAAAAAAAATCCGCAATCTGTCAACACTGGGTTTATTAATTATTTGGAATGCCATTAAAATTTCCCTCCTGCAATGCGTTGATTTTACAAAAATAGCTTAATTTGTATCGTAAACATCGGAACCTTACTTAGAAAAAAAAAAAATAAATAAATAAATAAATAAATAAAATACAAATTTTAAGTATTGGAGTGCTTTTGCATAA
This sequence comes from Salticus scenicus, assembly GCA_963930645.1. Classification (NCBI taxonomy): domain Eukaryota; kingdom Metazoa; phylum Arthropoda; class Arachnida; order Araneae; family Salticidae; genus Salticus; species Salticus scenicus. The sequence goes on along the minus strand of OZ005660.1, from coordinate 133,187,047 downwards.
ATTGCTCTGATAGAGTACACACCTGATAGAGTACCACATAACAAGATTTCCTGGTGCCCAGAGTACGATTTATATCTTTAAAAGTAATAAGATATATTACCTTGTTTTAAATTCTTTCTCCATAAAAAATGTGAATTTTACGCCGTGATTAGAATAATCAAAAATAAATAATACTGCACTTTGTTTCAATAATTGATTTTATAAACTTTAAAAAAAAAAAAAAAAAAAAATCCACTAATTATTCTGTATTAAAAAACATTTAACAAAAATTTAATATTCACTATAGTACGCCATGCGATAAAATATAAATAATATAAAGATTACAAATGGTACAGTAAATAAATGCGAAAATGTCACAACATGGTTAAAACAGAAAATTCGTTTTAAAACACCCTATAAAATTTATTAAACATTAATTATAATAATATTAATCATAATAATAATAATAAAAGGTTTGTTTACTGCGTATTACTTTTCCAACCAATAAGCCTCGCTTTACCGCTTTTCCTAAAGCACAACATTTAACTTGAGGTGTACGAATCCTACAATATTCAAGTACAAAAAAAGGACAACAGGCTTAAAATAGAATTCTAGCAGTGAGAAACTAAGAAACGTTATTTAATATTTAAAAAGAAAGACTTTACATTTCAGGACCAGGTATATAGATACTAGCCAACATCCTAATTAATAATCCGTAATGTTGTTAGTCCCGCCCCCTTTTTTTCACACCAGTAAATTTTTAGAGTAATGTTAACCAAGTGCAATTACGATTAAATAAGAAGAGAGCTCTCTACAAAGATACTGGTGTGAAACAAAAAAAAAGGGGGGGGGGCGAGAAGAATACTACGGAATATTAATTAGTATGTTGGCAAGTATGGGTCCAGGGGTCGGATTTTCCGCCCTTTTTTCACTGCACTTTTGTGGAAGGGAAATTCTCAAATATTTTGCTACCACTATTTTTATACACGAGTTTTTATCCTGTATATCATGGCACATCACTATAAATATACCAAATTTATTTCTGCATGAAACTAGTGGTTGCAATGAAGACAGAAATTTCTTACTTATGAGGGAGGGTGTCCTGAAAATAGGGCGGAGAGTACGACCTCTGGCATATTTCTATCTTGCAACGTAAGCTACGCCTTTATACATTTTCCTAAACTTTACATTATAAAACAATATGATTTTACACATCAGCAATTAAATCATTTAAGTTTTGTATTCAGCATCGATGTAGAAAATGCCATTGAGATTTATGCGTACCAGCGTCACATTTAAAGTCAAATACGAATATGCATACTAGTTTTTTTTTTTTTTTTTTTTTTTTTTTTTAATATTATGTGAGCGATATAGAGACGGGGTTGGTTTTCTTTTGAAATTCTTTCACAGTCTCTCGCCTGCATTGCGATAGTTTTATAAAAATAATCTAATTTGTATAATAAACATCCAAATATTGCTTAGAAAACTATAAGAATAACATAAAGGTAAAATAAAATAATTTTTCGACAGAATATATACAGATATTTGCTCACAGAGGATGCAGATTGTAGCAATTCACGGCCTCCTAACAGCAATAAAATATGAAATATCACTATCACTAAAAAATAATGTTAGGAACGAGTTTCTATAATATGGTCACCGTACTGCAGTTGAACACTTCTGTCCAATTAACATGATAGTGTACTGCGATTTTTCCAGGTAAGGCGATTCAATCAACACAGCGTTGGGCCGTTCTGAACATTTATTGCAACAGGTTAATGTCACCTGCTATCTCGAAGGCAATATATTTGAAACATCAGCACAATAAATCTGACCTGTTTATTTATTATATACTTAAATTATTTTGAATACTTTCTGGTGTGAAATGAATTTTTTAACTTTAGGAAGAAGCACAATTATTCTGTAACAGATATAATTAACACTTTCGCGATCGCTGACGTAGATTCACGACATTTGAAAATTTGTCGCTCCTCCAGTAGGCGTTTCTTTCGCAATTTCTATAATATTTATTTCTTAAGTATATACCCAATATTCATACTTTTACAATGAAATATACTATGGATACAAATACTTTGATACGAAAGAATATAATTATAATACATGTCTTTTCGTAATGTAAATATGAAAACAAACAATTTGGTTCAGAAATATTGTAACTTGGGGGAATAATGCCTATAAGCGGACCTTACTTTCGAAAAGGAAAGATAATGCGGTCACGAATGTGTTAAAAAAAGATAAACATACTTGCCAACGTACTAGTTAATTTTCCATAGTATGCTTAGCCCCGCCTTTATTTTCGAACCAGTACCTTTTTAGAGAATTTTTGTTCTTATTTAATCGTAATTGCATTTGTTGAATATTACTCTAACATTTAATGGTACGAAAAAAATAGGGCGGGACTAACAACACTACGGAATATAATTTAGGATGTTTAGGCAAGTATGAATAAATTATGAAAGTATAGTAATATATTCGAACCTCGTTATCGAGAATCTCAAGGGGGATAAAAATATTGTTCATGCTATAAGTATTTCATGCTATCAGTAACTAATCTTTATATAGCTATACTAATCTTCATTTTGACGGGGATTGTGGAAACAGTTCATCTTAAAAGTAATTCACGTTAACGAGGTTGAACTGTATTTTATTAATTTGCACAGTTCAAAGTTCTTTATTTGAATGAATATTTCATTTAATGTGTATCTTTTAGTTTAAAAGACCGCGAAATTAAAACGTATATTTGTGTGTAACAATGGTAATTTTATAATACACAGACACACGCACACACAAATAATAAACAAAATAAATTAAAAAGTTAAGTAATATAAAATTATTAAAATAATATAATAGTAATAATAATAATAATAATAATAATTTTTCAATTGTAAAAAAGTATTCAATAACATTTTCTAAAATTAAGAAAATAGTATTACTTATTACCTGAAATACTCAAACAAACGTTATTAAAATTTTAACAACCTTAAACTTATTTAATCTTTTTTTTTTTTTTTTTTTTTTTCAATATATAACGTTGAAAATGGTGCTGTTGAATATTATATAAATGTTTCTAAATAAAATGAAAAGCTAACTTATTAATGAGTTTCTACTTAACATTTGGCATTGATTATTGGCTAACGTAGAGTAAAACTATATATCTACTTATTTATTTTTAAGTTTGTTAAACAATAACAAAGGTTATTTCTAGAGGTATTATTGCCTTTGAGTCGTCGTAAAGTGTCAAATTCAACACTTGTTGCGGTAGCCTAGCTTTTAAAACTATTTAATGGATTTTCATAATTCGCCTAAATATGGATAACAATACCATAAAAAGACCTACGTGGAAGTCACGCCACACACGCGAACCCACCAAAGAAAATATTTTGCTTTTAAACACTACTACATTTTTTTCTGAAGTTTTTTATTTTGAATTAGTAATATTTGAGGTGGCAAACTGATTTTACTTATTCATGTTTTAGTGTCGCCTAAAAATTACGGTAAGAAACTGATGCATTAAATGACATTGACAAATATATACGCAAACGGCATTTAACGCGTTAAATAGGACTGAGGAAAATTTTATTGTTAAATAGAATAATGCTTTGCAACAACGCCTTAAGTTGCTTTGCAGCAGGCTTTACAGTGTTCCTAAAATTGTACCCTCATTTTATTATCAACACAGTTTTAAAACAATACTTTTAAGCATACTATTATAGCATTAAAATAGTCAGAAACACTCAAGTAAAATTTCTTACTGACTCTAATCAGAGCTGCCAATATTTTTAACTTTTAAATCAGAATTAACAACAGTATTTTTAAATAGAACATGTTATATATGTTTTCGACAATTAGTTTTACCAGAAACAGCTATAAAAAATTTCCGGTATAAAGTCTCGGCTCCAATGCTCTAATGAGAACAGTAAAACAAAGTAAAGGTAAAATTTTGTGAACGCTGTGATGCCTGTTTACATAAATGTAAAATTAAATTACAATATTCATAAAAAAATTAAATGTTTAATCTATTCCTCTTCTTGGCAACTGTTTAATAATAATAACAACAATAATAGCAAAAAAGTATTTTTTTCTATATTTATTTTATTACCTGTTTAAAATTATAGTTTTCATTATTAGACGATCCACCATGATAAGAGGAGATTTTGGAGTTTTGGACACGCTTTGCAATAAATAAAACAAATAACCGTACTTGACGCAGAACAGAAATATCAATCTGTACGCAACGTTAAAAATGGCATTGTAATAAAAGTTAAGTGCAGACTGCAGTTTCGGTAGCCTAAAGCGTACAGTCATCAGTGTAGAATAGGGTGACCAGATGTCCTCATTTTCTAAGGACAGTCCTCATCTTTCAAGTGCAGTTGATTTTCACAGTTCATTTCAGAAGTTCTCATATCCTCCTTAATCCTCATTTTCGAACTTTTGTTCTCATTTGTCCTCATTTTTCAGTAATTTCTTTCTTTATTTGAACTTTCAACATTAGAGATGCTGCTGACCTTATTAATGGACTTTATCGGAGTTATGTAATAAACCCTTGACATGTGACTACTACAGGGAAAAATGCAGAATTATAACGTTTACATTTGGGTTTTATGGGGAAATGATTACATTCTATAGAGAAATATTTTCATCCTAAAGGGAAATGGAGAATCAGAAGTCACATGTTGGGTATGATTTAACCTTGAACCAAAAAAACCGATAGAATCCATTTGCAATACTGATTCTACAACTCAACACAACGTACAAAAATCACGATTTCTTGATTCATTACATTTATTTTTAAGCCATCTCCAATACTATTACATCTTTCGTGGCGGATCAAAATTGGGATGGCATGACTCCGGAGCACCTCTTACGGTGAACTCATCGAATCCAACACTAATTTTTTTTTTTTGCTTTCAAGTGAGTAAATAATGCTACTCGAAGATCATTATAATAACTCAGTTTGTTGTTCAACTTAGCCTAGCCAGTTTTTACATTCTTCAGGATTGCCTTTTCATTTACAATGTTATTTATTGGATCATTTCCATTTGAAGTAGTTATGGTTTCGTGTACAAGAGTGTTTATCGTAAAAGTTCATAAATAGTATAAATTTATCATAGTGACGATTAATGGCTGCAAGTGCTACTAATTTTGCGCTATTATTTATGAAATTTTATATCCTTAGAAATGTCCTCATTTTAAAAAAAGACTGTCCTCATTTTTCTTATGAAAATGAGGACATTTCATAATTTTTCCTCATTTTGCATTAAAAAAAATCTGGTCGCCCTAGTGTAGAATGGCAAAATGGATTATTGCTCATATATATATGTAGGGAAACGGATTATAGAGTCAGAATAACAACCAATAGGAATTTAAGAAACTGGAACTGTAATCAAATAGGAATTCGGGATGTTGGAAGCTATGTAAAAATTAAGAATATGTGGATTTTAAGTAATTTTTCCAACAATCCGAGAGAGGTGGTGTGCAAAATCGCAATTAATGATATCTTTATGATTTTTGTAGATACGGAAAATTCCTATAAAATCGAGATCATGTAAGTGTGTAGGCTGACAGATTAGTTTAGCTGCATTAAAGTTGAAATTATGGCTATTTCCCCAACAATGCTTTGCAATGGGCGATTTGTTAATTTTCTGTTCCTAAATATAACCCATGTGTTTTTATAAGGCGAAACTTGAGTTTACGTTTTGTTTGACCAATATATGATTGTCCACACTGACAAGGAATATTATATATATCCGAAGAGTAATATGCATCCATAATACTTGTTCTGGATTAATAGGGTCTCTTAATCTAGAAAACCTAATTTATTCATAGGTGAAAAAAAAAATTTTAAAGTTATATTGTTTTTAAAATCTTTAGCTATGGCAAAACGAGATTTAGGTAAAAAAGGCAAAACATATATATATATTTCTTTAAAGTTTTCTTATATTAAAAGAAAAAGTGTGAAGACGGACGTAGCAAGTAATTTGTAGAGATGAAAAAGAATTTATAAGTGAACAATGGTGAATAATTTGTGCAAATTATTTTAATTTCTATGTTCTTACTATTATTCATTTAAAAACTTTTTTCTTTCACATATTTATCTGCAGCTAAATTCAAAACAACTAATTTTCTTGTACTCATGCTTATAGTTTGTTTTTATTTAAATAGAGCTTTAGGGAAAGAAGTCGTCATCATCGAGGGCTGCAACCTTCACATACTTGTTATGCATTATTGAAAAATTCTAGACCACTAGATATGAAATTTAAAATGTATATATATTTACAAATGTATATATAATATAATTATACTCTTTCTAATCACAGTGTTTTATCCATAGTATTTTTATTGTACAAATATGAATACTGGAGATATTCTTAAGAAATACAGTAACAGAAAAATCGCAAAAGAAACGCCCATTGGCGTGGTTACAGATTTCCAAATGACGTGAATCTACGCCAGAGGACGCGAAAGTGTTAAGCATTTCTAAAAGTTTCTAAAAAATACAATTTTTATTAAAATCTAATAAAATCTAATAATCTTTTAATAAAAATTGTATTTCTTTCTCCCATTGTTTTATGGTGTTTTCCTTTACCTGCGGCTTATTTCTGTCGAGCTATCTAAATGAAAGACCAGATGTTCCTGCCTAAAGGTTGTCTGAGTGAGTAATGCTGACTGGTTGTCGGCCTTTATTGCTCAATTGGTAGAGCCTTGACCTTGTAACTCAATGATCCGGGGTTCGACTCCCGGTCCAGGCATTATTTTCACTCAGTCGAAAAATAAAATTTCATTCAATGTTTAAGAATGCTTTTGATTTGAGTTAGTCTATTTGTCAGTTTTTTTGTCCATCTATCTGCCAATTTGCCTATCTTTCTGTCCTACTAAAGAGTCCGTAAATGTTTTCAGAATTTCTTCAAAATAATGTTTTTTCAAGTTCAATTATGAATGTTTCTTGTTTAATGTGTTATATAAATACATATTCGCCAACCATCTCATTAATTACCGTGCAATTGTTAACACCACTCGAAAAAAAGGCCCCTTTTTTCACACCGTTTTAATTTTAGAGTAATTCTCTTCAAAAGTTGTTGAGATTAAATAAGAATAAAATTACTGTAAAAAATTTCTGGTGTAAAAATAAATGGTGGGTACTAAAAATTGTACGGTTCAACATGATATGGTTGGTAAGTATGTAAATAGCACAACTGGTATGTGTACAGGGACACGCAAAAGAATACCATTGTCCTTTGCTCTATGAGAGGCATGTTAGAACAACGTATTTAAATAACTTTGCATTCCACAATCATTAGGAAATTAGCCCGTTATTACCCAAGTTAAAATTCATGCTAGTACCAGCAACAAAAATAGGCTAGTTATTGCTATGTATTGCTATGTCTGCTAGATTTTCATGCTATTATATGCTTTATATTGCTAGCCAGCATCGGATGCTATATTAGCTAGCTAACACAGCAAAAGCATGTCAAGCTATGTACAAGCATTTTATGCTTATTTGTTGTTTAAACTTCTTCCAAAGCATGGAGAGGTATGCACCTTAACAAGCTATTATATGTTTTTTCATGCTTGCCAGCATAACATGCTATGTAGGTAGCTTAGGTAGAAATAGCATGGCATGCTGTATCCCAGTAAGAAATGCTAACTTGCTGCACAAGCTTCTTCCAATCATGGCAAGGTATGTACCTTAATAAACTATTATATGCTTTTTTATGCTTGCTAGCATAATATGCTATGTAGGCAGCTTAGGCAGAAATAGCATGGCATGCTATATCCCAGTAAGAAGTGCTAACTAGCTGCACAAGCTTCTTCCAATCATGGCAAGGTATGTACCTTAACAAGCTATTATATACTTTTTTATGCTTGCTAGCATAATATGCTATGTAGGCAGCTTAGGCAGAAATAGCATGGCATGCTATATCCCAGTAAGAAGTGCTAACTAGCTGCACAAGCTTCTTCCAATCATGGCAAGGTATGTACCTTAACAAGCTATTATATACTTTTTTATGATTGCTAGCATAATATGCTATGTACAGGGACCGATTTACTCACTTGGAGGCCCAGGGCACTCATGTTCAATGGGCCCCTTTTCATCATACTTTAATATTACAACAAACAAAACAAACTGCATGTTTTTGAATCACGCGTCTAAAAATCCTCTTCACTTCACTTTTCATTTTATTGGCAGGAGTAAGGCTTAACTAGACCTGATGCTTGTTTATTGGATCGATGTACAATACGACCATGTATCTGCGCTGCAGTGTGTGCCTTGGATTTAATTAGTCTTAAAAAGAGTTTGGAATGCAGTATCGGTAGTATGCAGCTGTATTTGCGCTTAGCGAAAATATTGCAATTTTTTCGGTGTGCTGATAGTTTCCTTGAAAGATCATACCGCCAATTTATAAAACAGTGCAGTAATACAATTAGTAATATACATGTAGCAATACAGTGCAGCATAAATTTTAATAATCCATTGACGAAGAAACAAAAAAACAACGATCATTGTAGCAAAATTTGGAAATTTTTCATTTTAACTATTTTTTAAATGTATGATGGAATTTCTTGGAGGCCCCTTCAGTGTGAGGGCCCAGGGCACATGCCCCGAATGCCCTGCCTTAAATCAGGCACTGGCTATGTAGGCAGCTTAGGCAGAAATAGCATGACATGGTATATCCCAGTAAGAAGTGCTAACTTGCTGCACAAGCTTCTTCCAATCATGGCAAGGTATGTACCTTAACAAGCTATTATATACTTTTTTATGCTTGCCAGCATAATGTGCTATATAGGCAGCTTAAGTAGAAATAGCATGGTATGCTATATCCCAGTAAGAAGTGCTAACTTGCTACACAAGCTTCTTTTAATCATAGCAAGGTACCTTAATAAGCTATTACATGCTTTTTTTTTTGCTTGCCAGCGTAATATGCTAAGTAGGCAGCTTAGGTAGAAAATAGCATGGCATGCTATATGCCAGTAAGAAGTGCTAATTTGCTGCACAAGCTTCTTCCAATCATGACAAGGTAGGTACCACAATGAACAATTGTGTGCTTGTTTATGCTTACCAGCTTCAAATGCTATGTAGGCAGCTTATGTAGAAGCAACATGATGTGCTATGTGGCAGTAAGATGTGCTTATTTGCTACGCAAGCTTCTTCCAATCATGACAAGGTAGATATCACATCACAATGAACCATTTTTTTCCTTGTTAGTGCTTGCAAATATCAAATGCAATGTACCAAAGTTAAGCAGCAAGATGCATTAATTTGCTTTTTATGATTGGAACAAGCCCTGTAGCATAGATATATTTCCCAACGTTGGCGAATTACGCCGTTTATTGATCATTTTTTATCAATAATGGCTAATATCTGTAATGCAAAATTGAAAGTTCATAAAAGTTTTTATATTTAGGGTTTTAGCTCATATTTTTCTTTTTATTAAATTTATAAAGTATAGAAAACTGATAATTAATGCTTTAAATTTTGGGAGTGCACCGGAAAAAATTTACCAATATTGATAAACATCACACCGAAGAATGGCAATTGCGATTCAGCCAATCAGAGACAAGCCGCCATCGTGGCTTAGAATTGTAAATAAACAATCTACTAATATGGGCCTCACGTTCTCTGTTCCTTCCATGAATGTACTTTACCCAAACTTTTGCTATAAAAGATAAGTAATATTTAATTGATTTCTTTATATATATCGTAGCATTTTTTTATTTTTATTTTTATCATAGCCTATTTAAATTTATATAACGTTAAATTTGATTACAGCGTGGAAGAATTCTTTCCGCAATGTAGGCTTAAGTAGAATAAGCAATTTATTTTTTCCTTTTGTAAACAAATTAATATAAGACTTCGTATTATTTTGCTTGCCATTATTTTAATTTTCTCAAATATCAATATTCCGAATGATAATATGACAAGTTTGAATTGATCTACTGTTTTTGTTTTATTATTTAATCAACACTGTTTGCTTTATTTACGCATGTTAAATATAATCGTAGTACTAAGAACGGCGATATTAGAAATTAAAATATTAGAAAGACTAAGTTTGCTTTTCATAAGTATTGTAATGTGAGCGATAAGTTAAATCTGCTTTGATATATTCATATCAGTTATATGTTGTATGAGTGCTGACATTAATTCGGTAAAGTGGAAAATGTACATATTTCAGTAAAAATACCTTTTTCTTGTAATATTTAAGTAGATATTCATGTTATTACTTAAATTCACTCTATAGTATGTAAAATTTGTAATAACTTTTTAGATACTAAAAAAAATTCTAATTTTTAAAAACAACAACTTAGGAAAGTATTTACTTTGTTCATCAACTATGTGTTATTGCCTGATACTTTTTTTTTTTCAGATTTGTTGGTAAAAATAACACAGCGAACACTGAGCTTTCATGCTGCATGTAACTGTTATTATTATTATTATTATGTTTTTTTTTTTTTTTTTTTTTTTGTATTTACGTTGAAAGAGGTCATCAATTGATAATTCTACAGACAAAAATAGTGCTATTCAATACAAAAGTTACTTATCATTACAGATGTAAACATATAGTAATCACATATGAAATAGCATAACTATACGCAATTTGTGACTTTAAAATTTATTAATTATAATTTATTATACTTATTAAATATATGAAGAATAGGAAGCATTTACATATGATATTGATTTTTAAAATTTAAAGAGAGGCGTATTTAAATATTATATGTTTAAAAAAAAAATATATGCTTTTGAGTCTCTTCATATCAGGCATAGGTTACTAACACCCTCCTCTTCCTTGAACTCTCTCTGAAAAAAATTTTAATTTTTGAAATTTAGGGTAATATTTTTACAGTGAAACATCGATAATCTAAAAACCTATAAATCGTCACTGATGACCTTTTTTACACATACGCTTTTTTCTTCTTCACCCATAAACCGTAATATTCGAGTTACTTTGACCTTGGCACAGCATAATGCTGACTTTTATGTATTGTCAGTAAAGTTTATGGATTTTCATATAATTTTACAGATCTAAGTATCAATATGTTTTTTTCATGTATTGATCAAAATGTCGATAAAAATTCTAAAAAAGAAAACTAATTTTTTTGCCTCAGTATTTAGTATTGCAAATCTAAAAGTTATATATTTAAAAGAAAAAGAAATTGTTCCTGTTTTTGATTAGGCCGCTATTCAAACTATCGTTGCAATTAGTGTGGAGGCTATTTGGACTTCTTCCTTGTTGCACTGGTAGCGCCATGGCCCTACTAGATCACTCCTCGGCACCAACATCGTGAGAGCGGCCATAACAATTGACGATTTTTCTGAAATCAAATGCATTGGAAGTTAGGGTCGGCGCACAACGTCACCACGGCAGAACTAACTTAGTTTTGTATATGAAGCTGCATAAGTTTTTTCCGTTTGCAGAGCATTTAAATTGATTTAATTAAATTTAAAATGCAGTCTTCCGATACTCAAAAATATATGAATCATAAAAATAATTGTGGCAATAATTTAAACCAATTCATTGAAAAATAATAAATGATATTAGTCGTTTTCTTCTAAATAACATATACTCTTCTTCAAGTTTTTGTCTTGCATGAAAGAAATGAAATAAGGACCAGAAAGAAAGAAAAAAAATATTTAACAATTTTTTTAAAGGAAACAAATTAAGAGGAGACCGATCCCTACCCCTTCTTGATAAAATTGAAAATAGCAAGGTACACAATAGTACACCATTTTACAAGATACAATGCTTATTTTCACATTTGTTTACAATTGGAATCGATAACGCAAACTGATTTTCAGGGTTGGCAGCGAGCGCCATCTACTTTATTCCACAGCATGCATTGATCTTTGCAGTTTTGTTACGGCCACTTACGACGTTGGCGCCGAAGAGTGATCTAGTAAGGCCGTGGTAGTGCTTACTTGGACCGTATCTGAATATAATCTCAATGGAAACATCAGAATATGAAAATCTCTGTTTCATACTAATGATTTTGCTTGTTTCAACTGCAAATTCAAACATTTAACATTTTGAAAGTGTGTAATGTGACTGATCTGCAATCTATGTTATAAACATTGCCGTTAGAAATCATTACAAAATAAATACTAAAGTCATTTTCAGAAAAATCATACATATATTTGTATAGAAAATTGGGTTTGATTTGTATCGAATTATATTTAAATGGTTTAATTGTTAAAGAAAAAAGAAATAGAAAAACGAATACATCTATGTAGCTGAATATACAGATTTATTTATACATATTCATAAACAGGCATATTGCGAAGTTTTTTTTTTCATAGATTGAAAATACTCAAACTCATGCTACGATCTGTTTTCATGTTGCATTTTTTGGTTTTACTATTGAATTTTCGAAAGCTTTATTATTTTCATTTTTGCTTTTTAAAAATTATTTTGAGTTATTGCCCTTTTATGAAGAAGTTTAGCATCATTTAGAGTACAAAATTTCTGTGAAAATAATTAATCTCTATCCCACCCACAAAAAAAAAAAAAAAAAAAAAAAAAAAAAAAAAAGAGAAATTTTATACATGTATTCTTTCTAAATTTTACTCCTTTATCAGTGCTAACTTATTCTCCTCGGGAAAGATTGTCTATATAGCCTGTACGCTAATCGCACCAATGATCCGATTAGCCACTTCGTTTTGATAATGATGTTGAAATCAAAATAAACAAGAACACTGGAAATCTGTTTTTCTTTGTAAAACCAGCCCTGTAAGACAAACTATATGAAGATTTGATTTTTTTTTTTTTTTTTTTTTGGGGGGGGGGGGTACAAAAGAAAAATGCGTGATGGTAAAGAATCAAACAGTTTTTACATGGACTTGAAAAGTATGTTTTCATCATCGACAGTACACTGATATGTTAATCAACAATAACAGATATATTGAAATAATTTATAACCATGAAGATGATTTAATTAAAACTTTAATAAAACATACAACCTTTTATTACTTCATGTTTTCAAATTGCCGAACTAGTTTCCTCTGGGGCGCCCCAGCTTGATCACCGGCATCTTGGTGTGTGAAGTCGCTCGAAACTGATGTTTCTGGTTTCTTCCCTCTTATATAGACTCTTCGCCATTGGCGGTTGAGTAATGCCCCATCGTTGCCATTGCAGCAATTTGAATTTGTTAAAATTTCTACGGATTCTCTCACTGTAGCGTAACTGTGGTTATGGTAGTTGGCCAACTTTTTTACCTTATCAAATTTTATGTCTATCTCCTCGTTTTTATTTACCTGGGTTAAAGCGGTTGTTACTTTTCCTGTCGTTATGTCATGGCTATGTTCTTTAATTCGCGTTTTTATTTTTCTTTTTGTTTTTCCTATATAGCACATTTCGTTATTTTGTTTATTGGTATAAGGTATTTTATAAATTCCCGCGGTCTCTAAAGGATTTAGTTTATCTTTGTCATTTCTGATTAATTGAAAAATATTAGGGTTTGGCAAGAACATACTGTAATACATAATATAAACATACCTGTCAAGCCAAACCCTAATATTTTTCAATTAATCAGAAATGACAAAGATAAACTAAATCCTTTAGAGACCGCGGGAATTTATAAAATACCTTATACCAATAAACAAAATAACGAAATGTGCTATATAGGAAAAACAAGAATAAAAATAAAAACGCGAATTAAAGAACATAGCCATGACATAACGACAGGAAAAATAACAACCGCTTTAACCCAGGTAAATAAAAACGAGGAGATAGACATAAAATTTGATAAGGTAAAAAAGTTGGCCAACTACCATAACCACAGTTACGCTACAGTGAGAGAATCCGCAGAAATTTTAACAAATTCAAACTGCTGCAATGGCAACGATGGGGCATTACTCAACCGCCAATGGCGAAGAGTCTATATATAAGAGGGGAGAAACCAGAAACATCAGTTTCGAGCGACTTCACACACCAAGATGTCGGTGATCAAGCTGGGGCGCCCCAGAGGAAACTAGTTCGGCAATTTGAAAACATGAAGTAATAAAAGGTTGTATGTTTTATTAAAGTTTTTAATTAATAACAGATATATCTTTAATATGTTATTGAACATGCATGCAATCAATCAAATACAAACTGAAAAATAGAAAATAAGAAAACAAAAATTGAATGATATTTGATAGAATATATGTAGCACTTTGCAAATTCTTGATCTTATATGCTATGAAATTAGTATTAATTTTAATTTATTATTTGATCAAAACTTAGTGAACTTTATTGCTGTTTTATAGATTATTAATTAAAAATTTTTAACTCATTTCAAACATTATTTTAATTATTTAAGTTTTTGATAGGGATTTTATACAGTTTTCAAAATTATTAAGAAATTTTCCTGTGGATGTTGTTGATGATACAGTGCGCGAAAAAATTATAAGGACACGCGAAAAATCGCCAAATCTAGAAGCCTTGTTTACAGAATCGTATGCAAATTTTTGCAGAAAAAAAAGAAGTAAAACTAAAATATTTCATGCGTAAAGTAATTAAAATTTTCAATTTTAAATCTGCTAAAATTTAAATTTTGATTTTTAAACCTAAATGAAAACGGAAAAAAGTATAAGGACATTGCTTTTTCTCCAGTAATTATTTAAAAAATTGCATATTTGAAAGCATAAAATGACAATTCCGAGTTAAATGATTCATTTGCGAAAAGAATTTCCCACTCGGCGACTTTCAGTGTGAAATTTTTAACGATGCCCAAAGGAACTCAACTTTCTCACACTGAAAAAGGAAAAATTGTTGCTTTTCGAGAATGTGGATTAAGTGGATGGGAAATTTCAAAAAGAATAAAGAGATCTAAAACGGTGGTTTATAATTTTCTAAGAAATCTTGGGATGTATGGTATGAAAAAGCGAACTGGAAGACCAGAAATTCTCACTTGTCGACAAAAAAGATTGATTTTAAGAAGAGTTTGCGAGAAAAAAGAAACTGCAAATGAAGTTAGACAAAATTTGAGTTTACCACGCTCAACAAGGACTGTTCAAAATGTTTTGAGTAAACATCCTCAAGTTTCTTATGGGAAATTAGTGTCACGCCCCCCTCTTACAAATCATCATAAGAAAAGAAGAGTTGACTTTGCCAAAAAATACATTTCTCTTGGTCAAAAGTGGGCTGGTGTAATTTTTTCGGACGAAACAAAGTTCAATCTTGATGGACCTGATGGTTTTCGTTATTTTTGGTATGATCTGCGAAAGACCAAGGAAGTGTTTTCCAGGCGTCAATATGGTGGTGGCTCGGTTATGGTATGGGGCGCTTTTGCGGCAAATGTGTTGGCTTTTGGCCCACTTTAAATATATAATTGTACTTGACATCGTTTTTATTTCAAGTCTTTAATATACTTAATCTATTATAAATATAAGTTATTGTCTTTTAAATTCATTAAATCTTTATTAAAGTGTAAAATAATTGCATTACTTACGTTATTAACTTTAATGTGTAATTTTTCCGAAGTACCGCGTTGCAGTTACTTCGGGTTTGTTTACGTCGCCATCTTGGTTTAGTCCGTTGCGGCATTAACCCTTCGCTACTGAACTTTTAGTTTTCACCGTTTGGTGGCGCCTGTCTAAGTTTTGAACGCTCACAATCAATCGTTCAACCACCTATTTTCTGATTGGTTAGTTCTGTGGGCGTTTCATGTTTACGGTGAACCGCACGGATAGTTTTGGCAGACGATAAGTATAAATATGAAGTAATTTAATAGAATATTGCTCTTTCTCTTTTTGTTATGTTTTACTGCTGGTGGTAAAGCCTAATTATTGGCCATGATGTTTTTTCGTTTTCTTAAATTGACTTTTGAAATAGTAATAGGGAATGATAGTGTTTTTTTTGAAATAGTAAATAGTTTTTGAAAGGTTATTCTTTTAAGATAGCCTGGTGTTTATCCAGAAGATGTGGACGTTTATTTTCTCGGCTCTACTGGTTCACCGGAAGATAAATTAAACGGACGTGACATCGTTTCAGAAAAATAGTCAGTTTCTCTCCACATATATTTATACATTAAATTTAAATAGGAGTTCATTTTTCTCTCATATGTTTAAAGTTTTTTCTAGTTGAGCATAAAATCTGTGATATATTAATGATGTTACTTTATTTTTACTTGTTATTAATATTTAATAAACGTTAGTAGTTTTATATAAATGTCTTGTCTTTATTGCCTCTCACTGTCAACATGTTTTTCACTACCTTAGTTTCCAGTTGGCTTCCATTGCCATTTGCTGCTTAATATAACATGTATTACTTTAGTTGCTGTAAGGTAGTAAGATTCCTTATTTAATATTGTGGACTGAACAGCAACAACTTTTAGCTAAAATATATTTTAGGCTTACATTTTTGGTTATGGGCCAGTCCCATATTAAATTTTAAAGGTTTCTTAATGCTGTGTTATTGGCTAATATAGTTATGTTGACAGTGAAGAAAGTTTTTTTGGCAATATATAAAGTTATTCCAGTAATAATTAAAACTTGAATTTGTGAAGTAAAAGTTAATATAATAAAGAAAAATAAATTTAAATATAGCAGTAAAATTAAAAATTTAAAGTAGAGAAAAATGTTTTTTTAACGTTTTTTTGGCACCCTCATTGATTAATGAGTGGGGGGGGGGCCATAAATTGAGTTTTTTTCTCTATATGAAATTCAGTTTTTTTTATAAAATTTTTGAGTCTTAAATAGACTTTAGTTATGGCTGCTAATGCATTTAGTGTGGAGAGACTGACTGCTACAAATTATGGAAACTGGTCAGCCGATGTCATGTATGTTCTGATGGAGCGTGGATGCTGGGGCATTGTTGATGGTAGTGAAAAGGCACCAGTCGTCGATGTGGAGAAGGGAATTACTTATCGAGACCTCCGTGACTTTAATCAGCGAGCAAGTTCTGCCATCTCGACCATATACCACAACTTGTCGCCAGAGTACCGTAAAGTTATTGAAGGAATGACTGATCCAAAGGAGGCTTGGCAGAGACTGAAAACTTTCTTTGAACCGGATAACCGGAGTCGTCACATGCAGCTGGTAACAGAGTTGTTTTCCTGTAAGATTCTTCCGAATGAAAGCATCAGCTTGTTTTCAGCGAGGTTAATGAGGATCCAGGAGCAATTAATTGGAATTAAAAGTCCAGTTAAAGAAGTATATGTGTCTTTTCAGCTGCTGCGATACCTCCCGGCACAGTATGATGGGATTGTACAGAGCATCTTGCGCTGGAGTGATGAGAAGTTTGTATATAAAGATATCCTTGTAGAACTTATTGCTGAAGAGTCTCGTTTACAATTACGGGAGCAAGACAAGCAGCTTGTATATGAAGTTGCTGCTCACAGCACACATTATCAACATAAACCTAGAAAGCAAGTAGTCTGTTACAGATGTAAGCAGCGTGGTCATATTCGTCCTCAGTGCCCAGAGTTTTCGCCTGTGTATGCCCTAAAGGAGTCCTCAACTAGTAATCCTAACCCTACTCAAAGAACTTTGACGTCTACAAGAAGCTCCAGACAACGGACTTTGACTCCCACTAGAAGTTCTAGTCAGAGAGCATCATCAGCTTCGTCAAGAGGTTCCAGTCCAGGTGCCAATAACAGAAATCAAAGGATTCGGTTTTCTAGAAATAATGTTAATAAGAAAAGTTTGTGTAAACCTAATATAGCTGGTACAGGTAAAAATGCTTTTTATATTCAAGCTTGTATGAGTGATGTAAGCGAAGTGTCGAACACTTGGGTCTTCGACACGGCTGCTTCTCATCATTTCAGTGGTAATAAGGAAATTTTTGAAAAATTTACCCCTTTTTCTGATAAAATGTCAGTTGCTATAAAAGATCAGTTTTTTCCCATTGAAGGGAAGGGTCTTCTTAAGCTCAGATTTGGTCGACGTGATTTTTATTTTGCCGACGTTATGTATTCACCTTCTTTGAAACATAACCTTATTTCTGGTCCAAGGTTAGATAGAAAGGGTATAAAGTTTGAAGGTGGCGGAGGTGAAATAAGGGTCAAGCAAAATTCTAAAATTATTTTTCGTGCTAAATTAAAAGATGGCGTTTATGTTTTAAATCCTACAATGCCTAAAAAGAAAAAATCCAATGCTGGTGCATTAATTACTCAGAAAGTTGATGAATGTGTAATGCATCGTAGACTGGCACATGTAAGCCCAGCTGCAATTGAAGATACAATTCGTAAAAATGGCGTTGTAGGGTTGTCAGGGTTTAAAAAGTTTAAATTAAATTGTGAAGTTTGTAACTTAAATAAGCAAAGACGTGTCTCTTTTAAAGCTACTAATTTTATAAGATCTAAAAATCCTAATGATTTGATCTATATGGACGTCTGGGGTCCTACAAGAGATGTAGGCAGAAACGGGGAAAAATTCTTTTTGTCAATAATTGATGACTTCTCTAGGAAAACATCAGTCTTTCCTATACGTGAGAAGACTGAGGTGTTCAGGATTTTTGAGAACTATGTAGCACGTGCTGAAAGTTTTACTGAGTGCAAAGTGAAAAACATTCGGACCGACAACGGTAGCGAATTTGTAAATGATAATTTTAATCGCTTTTGCACAGAGAGAGGTATAAAGCATGAAGTTACGAATACGTACTCTCCTGAGCAAAATGGTGTTGCTGAGAGGTTTAATGAAACTGCTTTGAATGGTACCCGTTGTCTGCTTGCTGATAGTAATCTTGGTAAGGAATTTTGGCCAGACGCACTTTTAACGTTTACATGTGTTTGGAATAGAATTTGTCATAAGGGTCAAAGTAAAACCCCTTTCGAGTTATATGGTGGTTACAAGCCATCCATAAACCATTTAAAACCTTTTGGTTCCGTAGCCTATGTTGGAGTCCCTCGTCAGTTGAGATCTAAATTTGATCCTAAAGCCCAAAAAGGCATAATGATAGGTTATGCGTTTCGTACAAAAGGGTACAGGATTTTCTTTCCAGATACTGGTAAAATTGTAGAAACAATAAACGTTAACTTTAAAGAAGAACCACTTGATGGACCAACACGCAGTGGAGCAGTGCTGGGTTACGAATCGGAGTCTAGTGGTCACGTCATTGATACGAGTGTAGAGTCGGCACATGACATTTATGTTTCCTCCCCGTATTTCGCAGATGATGACTCAGATGATGATTTACGTTTAATCCACGAAGCCCGTGCTAGGAAAGCCAGTGGTTCAACTCAAACTTCCCAACTAAGATCTGTGAAATGGGAACGTAGAACTAAAACCAGAGCTGATGACTCGCGTACGGACGTATATTACTATGAAATGGGCTCAAAAACTAGACTGAGATCTTTAAACGACGTGGAAACATACTGTAAGACTAATAACATAAACTTTGACCCGACACTTTTTGATTTTTCAGGCAAAAATAAGTATCAGGGAATTGTATCAGATCAAACACACGCGGCTTCTACAAGCTTAGCGACCTCATCTGAATGACTAGACATTCAAATCCCAAAGACTTATAATCAAGTTTTAAAATCCCCACAAAAGGACTTATGGCTAAACGCAATGAACGAGGAGATGAGTGTCATTGAACAACGTAAAGTGTGGAGTTTGTGCCCACTTTCTTCAAATCACACACCTGTTGGCTGTAGGTGGGTTTTTGCTTTAAAACGTGACGATAAAGGAGAAATCATAAGATATAAGGCCCGCCTTGTTGCGCAAGGCTTTAAACAAGTCAAAGGCATTTCGTATGACGAGACCTTCAGTCCGGTCATAAATTTTGGCTTTATTAGATTTTTCTTTTCCATCCTTGTAGTAAGCAAAAACTGGTCCCACTGCCAATGTGACGTTAAGGGCGCATATTTATATGCCCCTTTATCAAATGAAGTTTATATGACACAGCCTCCGGGTTTTGTTCAAGAGGGTAAAGAAAGTTTAGTATGCAAATTGAATAAAGCTTTGTACGGCCTCCATCAAAGTGGCCGTGAGTGGTTTTTTGAAATACATGGGGTATTAATAACTTTGGGATTTGTTAAACTAGAATGGTGTAATTGTGCATACACGTATAATAAAACCCTAGTGCTTTTATTGTATGTTGATGATATGGTCTTGTTTGGTGTTGACAAATCAACCATTAGTAAAGCAATTAAATTATTAGAAAGGCATTTCGATTTAAAAGTTTTTGGTAGAACCCGTAGACTGTTAGGGGTTGAGTTCAAGGAAGGTGAAAATGAAATAACTATCGGCCAACAGCTTTACATTAGTGAAGTTTGTAAACGCTTTGAGGAGTATCATTTTCCCATTTCTTCTCTCCCTATCAGTAAGGGAACTGTTTATTCTAAAACCCAGTGTCCTCAGACTGAGGAAGAAATTCTTGAAATGTCAATATATCCATACCGTAGTTTAGTAGGTTGTTTGTCTTTTCTAGCCGGTCGAACAAGACCTGATATAAGTTATGCCATCAACTTGTTTAGTCAGTATCAGAGTAATCCTGGTAAAGCACACTGGGAAGGGTTATTAAAGTTGTTAGAGTATGTGCAATATACACATGAATATAAACTAAAATTAAAATGCAATGTTTTACAAATCTTTTCTTTTACTGATGCAGATTTTGCAACCAATAAAGATGATAGAACATCTATGGGGGGTCAAATAATTTTTATAGACAATGCACCAATAGCTTGGAGGTCATTTAAAGAGCGGTGTGTTTCACTTTCCACCATGGAGTCAGAATTTGTGACATTAACTGAGACAACTAAAGAAACCCTGTGGTTTGATAGAGTTTTAGATGAGTGTCATAATAGGGGGATTTTACTTGAAGTGAAACTTAAACCAGTAATATATGTTGATAATATGGCTTGTATCAATTTTGTAAAATCACCAATTGAAAACCATAGGACCAAGCACATTGATGTGAAACTTTTTTTTATTAGGGATTTAATTAATAAAGATGTTTTCAATATAGAATATATTAAAAGTAAATCGAATCTTGCAGACCCTTTCACGAAGCCACAGACCAAATATGACCTTAAGCAATTTTGTGATAAAATTTTTGTGACAAATTAAGCTTTTGTATTGGTTAAAATTAGTATTACTACCAGTATGTTATATGTGTTTTTGTTAAGTTTTAATTGAATTTTGTTTCCTATATATATTGGGAAAAAGTAGTTTTCCTTGCCTATAAGTAAATATGCCTATAGCCTATAAGGTATAAGTAAATATAAGAAAGGAAAAGAAATAAGTTTTCAGAGTTAATCCTGCAAATATAATTATACACTAATTTAAATAGATTTAAATGTCTTTGCAAATATACTTATACACAGTGTAATTGCATGGTATTTATACATTTATATTTCTAAAAATTCTTGTGATATTTTTATATAATGTTGGAATTAGTGATTATACATACTTTAGAATCTGTGATTATACTTAGTGTAATAATATCAGTGCTTATATGTATATCTAAAACTTTTCTGTGATATTTTCTTTACATAAATTTTCAATTATAAATTGTTAATGGCAAATGTGTTTATACAGTAATTAAATTATCCATTGCAAGTATCTGTGTAGTCTATCATTGCATGGGTGCCCATGCCAATTTATCATACATGCATATTAATGCATTTATGAAGTCATTGAATGTTGTGTTAAATGTTTTTCATACATAATCTCATTCTACTCATCTTTTCAAACATCATTTATGTTTCATATTCAAAATTTAAAATTGATAACTTTGGGGGTGATTAAAATTTTTCATATTTGATATTCATATTTTCCATTGATAATTTCATTATCATAATTTCATATTTTTCATGATGTTTGTCTGAAATTGTTGATACTTGCGGTGCATAATTAGTAATATATTAAGAAACAAAAATAGATTCTCTTTCAGATCCTGTGAATATGAACTTTTCCTAGAAATTAATGATGAATTTTTTTTAACTTTATCCTGAATTGAAATGTATTAGATGGGCAGGCTTTCTTGCATTGAAAGATGTGTTCTTTTTCCTTGTGTGTTATATATTTGAAATTAACCTATTAATTATTGTTATGTATTATCTGGTGAGCCAGTAGTAGTTTAGTTTTTTTTTATGTCAAGTGGGGGGGCAGATGTTGGCTTTTGGCCCACTTTAAATATATAATTGTACTTGACATCGTTTTTATTTCAAGTCTTTAATATACTTAATCTATTATAAATATAAGTTATTGTCTTTTAAATTCATTAAATCTTTATTAAAGTGTAAAATAATTGCATTACTTACGTTATTAACTTTAATGTGTAATTTACTTTAACTTTATTAACTTTAACGTGTAATTTCTTTACGTCGCCATCTTGGTTTAGTCCGTTGCGGCATTAACCCTTCGCTACTGAACTTTTAGTTTTCACCGTTTGGTGGCGCCTGTCTAAGTTTTGAATGCTCACAATCAATCGTTCAACCACCTATTTTCTGATTGGTTAGTTCTGTGGGCGTTTCATGTTTACGGTGAACCGCACGGATAGTTTTGGCAGACGATAAGTATAGATATGAAGTAATTTAATAGAATATTGCTCTTTCTCTTTTTGTTATGTTTTACTGCTGGTGGTAAAGCCTAATTATTGGCCATGATGTTTTTTCGTTTTCTTAAATTGACTTTTGAAATAGTAATAGGGAATGATAGTGTTTTTTTTGAAATAGTAAATAGTTTTTGAAAGGTTATTCTTTTAAGATAGCTTGGTGTTTGTCCAGAAGATGTGGACGTTTATTTTCTCGGCTCTACTGGTTCACCGGAAGATAAATTAAACGGACGTGACATCGTTTCAGAAAAATAGTCAGTTTCTCTCCACATATATTTATACATTAAATTTAAATAGCAGTTCATTTTTCTCTCATATGTTTAAAGTTTTTTCTAGTTGAGCATAAAATCTGTGATATATTAATGATGTTACTTTATTTTTACTTGTTATTAATATTTAATAAACGTTAGTAGTTTTATATAAATGTCTTGTCTTTATTGCCTCTCACTGTCAACATGTTTTTCACTACCTTAGTTTCCAGTTGGCTTCCATTGCCATTTGCTGCTTAATATAACATGTATTACTTTAGTTGCTGTAAGGTTGTAAGATTCCTTATTTAATATTGTGGACTGAACAGCAACAACTTTTAGCTAAAATATATTTTAGGCTTACAAAATGGAACCACTCCAATTGTATTCATCAACCGTAAAATGAATTCGGACAGGTATGTTGATATGTTAGGAGAAAGTTTGTTACCTGAAGCGCCACTAATTACTTCAGGGGACTCTATTTTTCAGCAGGATAATGCTTCGATACACGTTTCTAAGAGCGCAAAACTCTGGTTTGAAGCTAATTCTGTAAATTTACTTGATTGGCCGGCGAGAAGTCCCGATCTTAATCCAATCGAAAACTTATGGGGACTTCTAGCCCGAGAAGTTTATAAAAACGGCACACAGTATCAATGTACACAAGATCTTGTCGTCGCTATCAAAGACGCTTGGGAAAAAATATCTGTGGGCATTTTAAAAGATCTTTCAGGATCCATGACCTCTCGGCTTATTCAAGTGATAGAAAAAAAAGGTAGTTTTCTTGATTATTAAAACATTTTTTAAGTATTTTAGAACATATCCTTATAATTTTTTCCGTATTTCCTTTAATGTTAAATTTTGTAAAATCAATATTTTGAAGCTAAATTATGAAGCAGAAGTAAGAAATATAAAATTTCATTTAGGTGAAATGGAAATAAAGCCTATTTTCATGCAATTAAATGTTGTCCTTATACTTTTTTCGCGCACTGTATGACATTTTCTGATCACCTGTAATTAAAAAAAACTGATAATCTGGCAACGTTTATTTCCCCTCGTTGCTGGATTATCAATTCTTTACTGTATTTAAATGTAATCTGTGAATATATTTATATATATATATATGTATTATTTATTTTCAGGACTCAGAACTTGTTTAGAACATCTGTGGACCTCAGATGCAGATGTTTGCAGTTTTTGAAAAAGATTTAGGATATGAAGTTAATATGTAAATACCTTATTGTTTTTCTAAAATATTTTTTTTTGTTATAATGGAGTGTAAGGTTGATTTTTTTTTTTTTTTTTTTTTTTTTTTTTTTTTTTTTTTATGAATTACCGTAATTTTGGGAGTAAGCGCCACTGCACTTATGAGTTTAAAAGTTATTAAATAGCCGATGTGGCGCGTCTACCAGGTGCGACGCATATTATAGATAATTTATTTTTTTAAGTTTTCTACAAAGAATGTCGAAAAAAGTTAAATTTGCCGTCAATAGATGGCACTATGTGAAAGGTCAATCTATCTCATAGAATCGCTGATTTCACGTGTTTACCCGCAGGATTGCTCTCACCCCTTTCCTAAAAATAGGTTGCTCCTTATGTCGTGAAGCGATCTGATTGGACCTTGTCTCTCTCTCACGCTGCTTACTTACAATCGTTGCATTGTGCGTAGTTTCTTTTCAAGTGTGTTTTTCGTGTTGCTATTTTTTCATTTTTTTTAATAATTTGATTATTTAAAAATATTTCACAATGGCTCCTAAGCAACTTAGGAATTATTCTGCTGCATTTAAACTGCCAAGTAATCATGAAAGCTGAGAGTATTGGTAATCGTCTGGCTGCACGAGAATTTGGCATGGATGAAAGATGTGTTCGCCGATGGCGATCAGAAAAATCCGTGATCGAATGAATGCTGATAATGAAAAAGGCAAGGCGTGGCGGTACAGCCCATTGGCTGGAGTTGGAAATGAATTTAGAAAAACTGGATTTTAGAACAGCTTGATAAGGGGCTCTCAATCTCAACTGCAAGAATTCGCATGTAAGCTAAAAATATTGCTGCTGACATGGGAATTTCTGATTTCAGAGGAAATGCTAATTGGTGTTTTCGATTCATGAGGAGACATAAGTTTTCCATAAGGCAGAGAACGACTGTGGGGCAGAGTCTACCTGCTGACTGGTTTGAAAAGAAAAATCAATTTCTTGATTTTGTAATGAAATTAAAAAACGAAAAGAATTTTAAGCCTTCCCAGTTAATCAACATGGACGAAGTTCAGCTAACTTTTGATCCCCCCCAATAGAACTGTGACTTCAACTGTAGAGAAGAGTGTTTCGATTTCCACCACAGATCACAAAAAAAAACTTCTTTTACTTGTGTTTTATCATGTACCGTGAGTGGGGAAAATTTTAAGCCGATGTTGATATTTAAAAGGAAAACGTTACCCAAAGAAAATTTCTCATCGGATGTTGTTATAAGATGTAACAAAAAAGGATGGATTAATGAAAGTCTGATAGACTGGTTTAGTGAAATTTGGAGAAAAAGAAAAGGTGCTTTTTTCAGCAAAGTGGTATGTTGATTATAATTATTTTTTGAGGGGGGGGGGGGAGTGCTATATTTTGTAAGTGATATATTTCATTCAAAAATATAAAAATTTTCCAAAATTGTTTCTCATAAAAATCTATAGTTTTGTCTTGGTACATTTTATGATATAATCTTACTTGTACAATCTTTTTTTTTTTATATATCTGATTTTTCTTTTCTTTTTAAATTTCATTTATTTGTTTATTTATTCATACCTTGGATACATTGCTGCTAAAAAAAAAAAAAATAGCAAGGTTTTTTTTTTTTTTTTTTTTTTTTTTTGGGGGGGGGGGGGGGCTACATTTTGTAAGTGATATATTTCATTCAAAAATATAAAAAATTCCAAAATTGTTTCTCATAAAAATGTATGATATTGTCTTGGTACATTCTATGCTATACTCTTATCTGTTTTGTTTTTGTCTTTTAATATTCACATTTCACATTATATATTCAAGTTTATTTCCTAAGTTATTAAATTACTGTACTACTATATCTCTTTTACTGTATCATATGTAAGAGATTAATAATGCGATTGTCAGGAAAACTTTCTAATTACAATTGTTATTGTTAGTTCAAACAAGTTTTGTTCCTAAAAAAGTATAATGAATGAATATTACATTAACTTTTTCTCCTAAAAATTAATGTGAAATAATAAGTTCTATTTAAGTTGCATTAAATTTCCTCACTAATTTTTTTTTTTTTTTCCCCATAATCATATTTAATTGCTATATATGACATAATAAAATATCTTATTTTAAACTTGTTTTTTTATTAAGTCATGTAATCAGATTCAGTAACCCAAATATTTTGTAAACATGATTTATGCTGTATATTCATGATTTTCAAAAATAAAGTAGAAGTATAATTTCTTATTTATTAAAAATAAGTCATCTTAATCTATTAATTGCTTCATTAGGTTAGGATATAAGCTGAATAACATTGTTTATTAAGAGAGATAGGACTATGATTTGTATACATGTTAGCATAGAGAACATCTGGTTTGAACATCCATGTTCAAAACTTGTATGATCATTCTGTGCTTGTTGTATACTATTATATACTAAAAATTCTTTCAGTTCAATGAATTTATCAAATTTTGTAATTATATTCAATAAATCTAAATGTTTTATATGCCATATATATTTATTTTTCGTATTCATAATTAAAGTAGTTCATGCAATTAATTATTTATTAAGAATAAATCATTTTAATACACTTTCCAAAGCATAGCTGAATTATATTGTTCATGAAATATATATGCTGTCAAAAAAAGTCCTATTTTCTTACAGAAATTTTCTGCAATTCAGAAAAGTACATTTTATCAACGAAAAAATTATGTTGGTAGAACATATTTTTCTGGATTACAGAAAATTTCTGGCAGCGAACTGCAGCAATCAGGACTTTTTGTTGACAGTGTATATATGTATACTTAGAAATTCTGATTCAAAAACAGGACTTAAGTACTAAACTAAATTCTACTTAAGCGTTCTTCCCCCCCCCCTATTTCTTTAATATATTATAATTATAATTTAATAGTTGTCTTTCCATTTAAATGTACCAGAAGCAGGGGGGAGGGGGAGGCTTCTTTACTTTAAAATAGGAAGTTAATTCCTTAGCAATAGTATATTAATTTAAATGAAAACTAAACTCACTGTATATTGGAACATATATTTATATACACACACATTCTGCTTTTATGATTTGTATATAGTTTTTCCATTATATCACATTACTTCAAGAATAAGAATCAGGGTTGGCACGGTTGAAACCAACTGGGTTTTTTTCCCATAAAAACCAATTGGTTTTTTTAGTTTTTTCCTTTTCAAAAAATTCAAAACTTTTATTCTGTTGTCCCTTTTTTTAAATGAAATTTATAAATTATTTTTATGTAAATGATGTTTACTTTTAATTCAATTTATTTCACTTGTAATATTGCTTCAGAGAAGGTTTTAGTTATGTGTTTTAAGTTTGACTGGCTGGCTGTATTAAAAGTTATGTATGTAATATACAACAATAACAACAAAGATATAGAAATTGTAAAAGGAAAATTTCTATATTAATTATCTTAAAAAAATATAAATGAAATTGTCTAAGGCTAAATGCAGTAAAGTAAAATAAAATAAAAAAACAGTGGAAAGCACTCTTATTTTATACAGGACATAAGGTGAAAAATGTATAATTAAAAAAACTGCTCTATCTTTGTTTCATTCAAAACTGAACAAAGTTGTCTTTAACTGGGTATTTGTTATAATACCAGGGCTCGAAATTTCAACCCATCTTTCACTCGCCGAAAAAAAAGTTTTACTCGCCACAAAATAGCATTTTTATTTTATTTATTTTTTTTTTTTTTACGCATTTTGGGTTTTTTATTTTTCTTAACTATTTGAAATTCTTTTACAAATATGCCTAAAATTATATATATTAAAAGTGTGTCATAATGTCTCATAATTATCTATAATCAAATATCATTAACATTTGAGATTTGAAAAAGATTAAAATACCTATAAATGCAAAGAATCATTATTTATTTTCCTTTTTACATCAGAAATGTCTTTTTCGTCCATTTTATTTTTGTAATCAGATGAAATGTCGATGAGTATAACTTGTTCATTTTTGTCATTTGAAATAGCCATTTCGGAATTACTTTTTCGATAAAATCATTGATTACAATTTATAACAGTGGACTCATGTATTTTCGCTCTGCTTGAAGAAATCACAATGGAAGAAAGGAAACTGCCCTAAGAGATTAAAACTTTTATGCATGCACTAAGCATTTCTCCTTTTCCAGGCTGAGCAGCGCACACACAAACTCGGCACTCCAAGAAGAGAAAAAGAGAGGTTAAATATGAGGTTATAAGATGGCAAGATTTTGCCATATATAAATCTATAAAAAGAGTTCTGTCACATTAACGTGTAAGAATTCTGTCTATAACTAGACCAAATTTTTACTCGCTACAGTAAAAATTTCACACGCCAGTGGCGAGCTGAAATTTCGCACCCTGATAATACGGTAATCAATAGCAGCCCATTTTCTTATCTATATAGTAAATCTAAAAGCAACATATGCTGATTTTGAACTATCAAAAAAAAAAAAAAAAAAAAAAAAAAAAAAAACTTTGATTTTAAAATTTCAAACAAAAAGTTCTCCATTCAAAGACATTTTGTGAATTATTTTATTAAAATGTGACAGTAGTAGAATTAAGAAAATGACTGTAAAAATTTTAATATCTAACTAAGTATAGAAAAATGTTGAAATAATTCTAATCGCAAAAGATTCTACAACCGGTGTAGTGTGTTTTCTTAAAATAGAAAATTTAATTTGAAAAAATCTATAAAACATGTAATTTTATTTGAAATATTAAATGTAAATTCTATTCAATAATTAACTTTCAAATGGATCACAATATTCCATTACATAATCCAAAATTGCACCTGTGAGGGTTGTACATGCACTGTGCACGTATATTCCTTCCCAACTCAAACTTTTATTATTAAGAAAATAAAATTAAAAAAAAAAAATCTTTTATCATTGGGTAAAAACTTGTACCGGGTCCCAAACCCATGTGCGGTGCATGCACATATTCTGAAATCAAACTTTTATTCTTAAAAAAAGAAAATTTAAAAAATCATTATGATGTATTACTTACGAAATTATTTTAATTAGTAGCTGAGATACAAAAGAAAACCTAATCAGGACATCTCAAAAAGTGTAAATCGGGTGAAATCTCGAATTCCACTTTCGATTATATAAAAGTACTTTAAAATATCTTTTGAATGATGTATTAAAAATAATTTAATCATAATTAGAATTGAAATATTGAAATTTTAAAGTATTACAGCAGCATCTGGTGGTAGAAATTTCTGTAATCTACTTTCGATTCCAAATCAACAAAGTTTTCAAATGATGTATTACTTATGAAATTATTTTAATTAGTAGCTGAAATACAAAAGATAACCGATTCAGGACACCTCAAAACATGTAAATCAGGTGAAATCTCGAATTCCACTTTCGATAATATAAAAGTACTTTAAAATATATTTCGAATGATATATTAAAAATAATTTAATCATAATTAGAATTTGAAATATTGAAATTTTAAAATATTACAGCGCCCTTTGGCGGTAGGAATTTCTGTAATCTACTGTTCAATTCCAAATCAACAAAGCTTTCAAATGATACCCTTCTCAAAACAATTAAAGGATATTGTAAGTCTTATATAAAATAACGGTATAAGTAAAAAAATTTTTTTACAGTAAACGGAAGAAGAGGGTCACAAATACAAATTTTTCTCGTTTTCAAACTTCGGAGTATGCAAATTTTGAGTTTGACCTCAAAAGTGGCGTTTTAGTGGCAGCGAATGAAATTTGGCTTTACTCTAAATGAAAGATAAAGCGGAAAAGAAAGGTCAGTATTTAGTAAGTGCATTATTTCGATGATTGAGATGTCTTAACGAAGGGATTTAACCGATTCAATAGCTTGGAGAGCTGTTGGTCGGTAAGAGGGGGTTCAAACACAAACCAAAGTAACCGAAACCACTGGATTTCCGCAAAGGGAGATTTCCAGGATTTGAAACCGATTTTTGGAGACTAGAAATGCAGGCTGAAGATCAGGGCAAGATCATAGAAAGCAACAAAGTCAACATCGATATTTAACGTTAACTGCTCGGAGATACCAAAACATGAATGCCTCTCTTCTTCAACAATTACCTTTTCTCGGCTACTAGCTCCACGTTTTTGACCCAAACTGTCCAAAACCGGCTCCACGCTATAGCAATAGGTCTGATGATCTCAACTCTATACCGACGACCGGTCAAAGCTCCATTTTGAATGATGTGAGGATCAATGCACCCATGAATGGTCCCCCCCCCCTCCAACTGCCAAATCTGATACTTATGTGCACAAGTGCAGGATTGTTTCAGTGCGACTTTCCTTACAAATGAAAATATGCCTATTATCGTGATGAACAGAAAAACGAGACTTGCCAGAAAAAAAAATATTGCGCCATTCATTTCTCTCCACTTTACATGCTCTGTCTGCGAGCGCGACGATTTCTTACTGTTAATGTAGCACACATTATTGGTCGGTAAGCATACAGACCTACAGCATGGAGCTGATTTCGGATAGTTTGGGTCGAAAATGTGGGGCCGGTAGCCGAGAGAAGGTAATTGTTGAAGAAAAGAGGCATTCATGTTTCGGCATCTCCGAGCCGTTAACGTTAAATATCGATGTTCATTGGACGTTGTTGCATTCTATGACCTTTCCCTGATCTTCAGCATACATTTCCAGTCTTCAAAAATTGGTTTCAAATCCTGTAAATCTCACTTTGCGTAACTTCAGTGGTTTCGACTACTTCGGTTTGTGTTTGGACCCCCTCTAACCGACCAACAACTCTCCAAGCTATTGAATCGGTTAAATCACTTCGTTAAGACATCGCAATCATCGAAACATCGCACTTACTGAATATTGACCTTTCTTTGCCGCTTTATCTTTCATTTAGAGTAAAGCCAAATTTCATTCGCTGCCGCTAAAACGTCATCTTTGAGGTCAAACTCAACATTTGAATACTCCGAAGTTTGAAAACTAGAAAAATTTGTGTTTGTGACCCTCTTTTTCCGTTTTCTACAAAAAAATTTCGCTTGTACCATTATTTTATATAAGACTTACAATATCCTTTAATTGTTTTGAGCAGTGTATATTACTTATGAAATTATTTTAATTAGTAGCTGAGATACAAAAGATAACCTATTCAGGACACCTCAAAACGTATAAATCAGGTTAAATCTCGAATCCCACTTTCGATAATATAAAAGTACTTTAAAATATCTTTCGAATGATATATTAAAAATAATTTAATTAGAATTTGAAATTTTAAAATATTACAGCGCCATATGGCGGTAGAAATTTCTGTAATCTACTGTTCAATTCCAAATCAACAAAGCTTTCAAATGTTGTATTACTTATGAAATTATTTAATTAGTAGCTGAGATACAAAAGAAAACCTAATCAGGACATTCTAAAACATGTAAATCACATGAAATCTCTAATTCCATTATCTGCGGTAGTCGGTTAATGGAAGTAAAAAGAAAAATAAATATTTTTAAGTCCTTAAAACCTATATATACCACGGTAGTCAGGTAATGGAAGTAAAAAGAAAAAGTATTTTTTTAGTACCTTCAAATGTATTTTGTTGCTATGCAGGGTTGGCAAACTGGGCCCAGCCCAGAAAAACCCGCCCGGGTTTTTCTGGGCGGGCCCACCAACAAAAACCCACTGGGTTTTTGCAAATAAGCGGGTTTTTGTTAAAAATTATTTATAATTTACAAATCCCATCTATAAAGTATAGAATTACTTTACCTTTAAAGAAAAAACTCTTATTTTTATTTTCTAGAAAATAGTATTAAACATAAAAAGTAACTACAGTTATAAATATAATACAAGCAAGTTTATCTTCTATAATTGGTTCAATTTTCCTTTTCCTGTAAAACCGAACGATATTTTTGTTTAACAGCGGACATAAATGTTGTCCAGAATCAATATTTAACTAATTAAATTGTTTAGTTTTAAAACTTTATAATTTAGTTTTATTTTAATTGTAGTACCAACATAATTATAAATCTAATAAAATAAAATTTTCTTCTATAACCGTTTCAACTATTAAAAAACTTTTAAAAAGAAAAAAAAAAGGATAAAGCAGTGCAACTTATTTTTATAATTAAAACTAGTTGGGGAAGTGAGCAGAGTCCACCTATGCCATCATATATATGTTCTCATAAATTTCTAGTACAGGGCATTCTCTTAACATGATTATTTTAAAAGAAATGAATCTGACCAAACACTTGACACAGTGACAGAATGAAATCCCCACATAATAGGCTATCCACCGTTCACTTTGATATTTTTATCTTATTCTAACCTATTAATTTATTTTATTAGGACCAATTTCGTAGTTTCATTTTCATGCTACTATTTCCAATGCAACAATCCTCAAAATGCATATTTATATGGGATATCGCCCCATTTTGCTATGTTGATAAAATCTGAAATTACGAGTAACTTGCAAAATTTTTCTATTACAATATTTGTAGTCAATTATGTTCAAACAAGTATCATAAATGTTATTTTGAAGTTGTCTGATATAGTTATGATCCTCAAAATGGACATTTACGCTCAATTTTGCCCTATTCTGCTATTTTAAGTAAATCGTAAATTCCAAATAATTTACGAATTTTTTAAATTGGAAAATTTATACTCGATGATATTCATGCCAGTACCCTAAATAATATTTCAAAAGTGGTCTGACATCTTTACGATGAAAATATCCCTAAAAATTGACATTTATGTGAAATTTTGCCATATACTGCTATGCTATGAAATTCGTAAATTTCCAATAACTTGCGAAATTTTCAAAGTAGCATGTTTCTAGTTACTGATGTTCATTCTGACATCCAAACTCTTATTTTAAAACTGGTCTCATATTTTTTCAGTAAAAGTTTTCCATTTAATGCATGTTTAAGTAAAATTTTGCCCTATTCTCCCATGTTAAGAAAAGCATAATTTTTTAATAACTTACGAAGTTTTTTAATTCGAATGTTGCAAATGAATAAGGTTCTTGCCAGTGTTGAAAGTAATATTTTAAAACTGATATGATTTCTCTGTGACAATTTTTTCTTGAGATATTGTGTACACAGACTAACGGACTAACAAACTAACACACACCATAAAAATTTTGTCATTTTTTGGTTTCCTCACACGTGAAAACATGTAAAAAAGTAAAAAATAAAAATAAAATTAAATTAAACGAGGTCGAAAATTTTCACTATTAAGTTCTCCATCTATAGCATGATGGGGAACTAAAAAATTTAAATGATATGTATTGTACTTAAGAATTTAAATTCTTTTATTTTAAGTACAATACGTTATGGTCATTAAGAATATTTATTTTGAATAAGCATACATTAAAATAAAATATAGCTTAATCTTACTAATTAACACTATTTTAATATTAGAGTCAAACCAATTTTTATTTCTAAGATAAATATTGGATTAATTATTAATTAGTAGATTAATAAAATTAGGTGTATTACAACTAATATGCTAAATAACATATCTAACATTTCAATGCAAATGTATTCAAACAAAAGCCCAGAAAAACCCACAAATGCCCAGAAAAACCCGCAAAAGCCCAGAAAAACCCAAGTGGGTTGGGTTTTTCTAGAAAAACCCGGGTTTTTGCCAACCCTGTTGCTATGGGAACTCCTATCGTCTATTGAAAGATAGATTACTTGTTAGAATAAAATTTAATTTGCAATTACAATGTAACTGCTTTGTTTATTAACCAAAATTGATGAAATTTGAACTGCAGGTTGGTTTTGTGCTGCATAGGTTGTATATTAAGTGTTGTGTACGAAAAAGAAAATTTGAAGCATTTTGAAATTTGCAATTTTTAACCCTAGTTCAAGATCATGTGACATTAATGACTTCCAGATGTTTTGTTTCCGTTCCAGACAGCGGTTAAAATCGTCTGCTGATAGAATGCCTCTTTTTAAGCAATAAGCTGTAGATTTTTGGTCATTTTTCGATCGACATGGGTTGACGTTTTAATTAATATCTCCAAAACTAATTAAAATTTTTAAATTCTGTTTTCAGGAGCCCCTTTGGAAGGCTCCTGAGC
Source organism: Salticus scenicus (assembly GCA_963930645.1). Taxonomy (NCBI): domain Eukaryota; kingdom Metazoa; phylum Arthropoda; class Arachnida; order Araneae; family Salticidae; genus Salticus; species Salticus scenicus. The sequence goes on along the minus strand of OZ005660.1, from coordinate 133,153,081 downwards.
ATCCGTATGTCAATTTTTATACTTCTGCGTTCAATAGGGGCTGAATGTATAAAAGAACAGACAGACAAACCTTTCCTTTTATTGTTATAGATAATTATTTGTATTGTGTTGTGTCAAACATTGCTATAAAATATTTAATTGTGAATGAGTTAATCTTATTATTTTATAATTGTTTATACTATATTGTTCTGTAGTAAAATTGTATTGTGCATTGTTGCACAAGATCACCACTGTTTTAACAACAGCCCCCCCCCCCCCCCCCCAGATTGCTGCTATCATCTTTCAGGCTTTTTGAGTGTAAGCCATTTTCATCCCTGACTACGTGCAAATTTCGCAGACAGATTATGAAATTTTAAAAACCTGTTGCAGACATCTACAAAATTTTCTGTCACTGGGTGTAGGACCAAGCCACTGGCTAAGTTATTTATTAGGGTGTTATCCAACTGCATTTGTTAGTCTTAACCCCCCTCCCCCTTTCACTTACTCTCTTGCGAGTTTATATTTTACCACCCCTACGCTCTGAATAGGAAGAACCCAAGTCTTGGGATGTTTTCCCATAACATCTTTTGTTATGGGTATCTATTTCATTACTTTCAGTGGAAGGATCTAAATTCATAACTGGTGTGTTTCAGGTAGCAGGAAGCATTTGCATATACGAGGGCAGTTGGTATTTTTTTAAAGTGGGCGAAAAATAAGCGAGTGCAGTTGGTAGTCGCCCATTTATTATACAGTCCTTAAATTAGCATCTTTTACAAATATTTTATGATGAACGGTGAATTCATGACATGATTTAAATTAGAATTTATAGCTTTGAGGACATCAAAATTGATTATTTTCAGAAAGTCATTCTTTAGTCTTTAATTTTAGGGTTATTTTTGTTTTATTGTTTTAAGGGAAAAGCAACAGACCTATCGTCACTTGTAAACTTCCTAATCAAACATCTTTAAAACAAATGATCAAATGTATTAGGTTGTTGCAAAAGTTTGTGTGGTTTTTTATTGCTTCATTTCATAAAAATACATCAAATCAAATAACAATTTTTAATCAAAATACTTTCCGTTACTTTCTACAACCTTTGCCCATTTTTCGGGTAACAAATGTATACCACGGCGATAAAAGTGATTGAGGCAATAAAATGATCCGCGTTCGCACGAACTTTTGCAACGACCTAATATATGGTGTTTACACAAAAAACTAATAGTTTTGAAAGTTCTTTTCAAAAAAGTATAAATTATGTGCATCGTTATTGCTTTTTAAATCACTATTTTTATACTAAAAAAAGCTGACAATATTTTAACATATTCACTTTCGACCATTTACTCACTGTGATTGGTCAGTTAGTATTTGAAGCTGAAACTCACAATTTGACTTCCGCTCACAGCTTCCGATCAGTTCATTGTAGGGCCAAAAATGATTGTCGTAAACATTTTGATGAGATCTTGCAAATTCAATATAGAGAAATTGTCACTTTGAAAACATTACGACTTCATTGTACGACCCCCAGATCTGTTTTGAACTTCAGCAACATTTTTTTTATCGGTTATTTCATCTCCTATTTCTAGGTTACTGTCACTGGTAATGTAATTAGTTAGTGTAACATTATTAGTCACATTTTGTTTTCCAGATTTAATGTGTCCCAAAGAAAACTGTCCTGAGGATCAGCTGTCTTTTTCTCTTTTTAACAGTAGGAACTCTGATTCAGTACAAGGTTTAAACAAAGTTGCTGGATTATCTTGATCCTGTGTTTCCCTTTGATACAGTTTATTACGCCCTTATCTCAAGGTTGAATTTTTGATAGGTATTCGATGGAAAATGATATAATGTAATGTTTTTAATCTGAATGCTTGTGTTATGGGCAGCACAGTTATCAAACACTTTCTCTTTTCACGTGCCGTTGAACACTCCAAAAAATAAAAAAAAATTTTTCAATACTTGCATCGAAGAGAAACTGTGACTAATGACAGCTTACTAATACATTTCAAACATTGACAGCAAATAATAGCAGGAGACTTGGCGTTGGAATATTAAAACAGGAATAAACTACTACGTCAGAAACGCCAAAGAAAAATTATTGAGGGGCATACAGCTGTTTCGGTAGCCTAAAGCGTACCGTCTTCAGTGCAAAATTATTTTTGCACTGAAGACGGTACGCTTTAGACCAGGCTTGTCCAACCCAAAACACTTGGTGGGCCGCATTGGAAATCTATTTTATTCATTGGGGCCGCACCGTATGTACAGTCATAAAATAAGCACCCCCCTCCCCCCCTTCTTTCCCGACTTTCGCCGTAAATTAGTGTAGAGAGAGACATGCGGTTAGTGCCGATCGACTAGAAATAGGACATAGTTTAGAACGGTTTAGTTAGATTTTGCTTAAAGGGGTGTCTGCATATTAAAATTGCCATGAATTTCATTTTTTTCAAAGTTATCCCCCCATTTCGACAAGCTTTCTGGATTATTCGAATCAAATCAGCCCAGAAAATGGTATAGTTTATCTGTTTCTCTCAATTTTTCACATAATTTGTTAAACTATGGAGATGCTAATGTTAAATGAATGTAATAAACATTAATTCATGTCTTACCAAAAAATTAATATATTGAAATTTCTTTTTTTTTTTTTTTTTTGTAACGTTAGAGTGAAGTAGCCCAAATATATTCCATGCATATTTTTGATTAAAAGACATTTTTTGAATTATGAAAATTATTAATAATTTCATATTTCAAAAAATTATGTATTTTGACTTACATTAACTTTTGCACGAATAGCAATGGGCAACATCAAAAATATGGGTTTCTAAATTTACAGTTCATTTCTATCATTATTTTTCGAATTATAGTGATATTTCAATTTTTATTGCTCTTAGAGGGCTGTCACTTGTTATCATTTGTGTCATATATTACTTTGCTTGCACATGATTTAAAATAGTTATTAAAATATGTTTATATGCACACATAATTTCTTAATTAGCATTACTTTACTTTAGTTTATATTTAAAATTGTTATAATTATTTTCCTATTATTATCTGAATAGATATAATACTTTTCTTTGTGATATCTTAATTTTTTTAAATATAGAGATTTACCCCTGATCAATTTTTACTTGTAACTGTATGAAAACTTGATATAAGGAATATAAACTCTTTTCCGAACCGTCTTGACTTCCGAAATTCGAATATGTAGTCAAAAGTGGGTGTTACAATTCGGGGAAAAAAAAAAAAAAATGTTTGTGCAAGTTTTAATAAGTAGATGACACCCTAAACAAAATTTAGCAATTGAATTAAAAACTAGATGTTATTACCAATCGTTAGGCATCAGCTGCTAGTTTCTACGATAATTTACGGTAATATTAGTCAGGGAAGGAAATTATTACTATTATTATTATATGACTGTACATATGCATTTGTGCATATATATTTGTGAGTATACGATTCATATAAGTATATACTTTTTATGGGGAAGGGCAGGGTGAAAATTCGGAGCAGAATACATTAATTTAAATTATTTTCATTCATAAATTAACAATAGAATCGGGAAAATTTTATGATTATACATTAAAACTATAATAAAAAGAATGAATAATGGATCTAATAATATTTCATTACAACAGTTCTTTAGCTATCATAATCGTTAAAAAGTATTTCCATTTCGAAAATTCAGAACGTAATTATTAATTTTTGATCCGTTAACCAAAGTTGTCAAACTTTAATTATCGTTAGTCTCCTCGCGGGCCGCAAGAAACTACACGGAGGGCCGCATGCGGCCCGCGGGCCGCGGGTTGGCCACCCCTACTTTAGACTACCGAAACAGCTGTATGCCCCTCAATAATTTTTCTTTGGCGTTTCTGACGTAGTAGTTTATTCCTGTTTTAATTGACAGCAAATGACAGCATACTAATACATTTCAATTCATTCCTGTGTCAAAGTAATCATTACACAAGCCAGCAAAATGCACATGCTCTGAAGTAGAAAGAGCAGGTGTTTCTGAATGATGATAGAGGAAAAGACAGAAATATATCTCCCATTGTGCATTTATTCAAAGAAAATACATAGGAAAAGTGAAATTTTAGTTTTCAATTCAAATGGGAAAACTCGCCAATATCCGATGCTAATGTTTTTAGTTGGTTATTGTAACCAGTCTCAGACTTTATTAAAGCGTAGTAGATTCAAAGGGAGCAATAAAAGTTTGTACTAACCTATACTTTGTAACATCCAATCTCATTTTAAGAGGGTTTTTTTGGAATTATTTATTTTGGGAAGAGGAGGGGGTGGTGGTTGTTTTAAAGTGTGCCAACACTGTTTAAAGAATGTTGTATAATGACTGAAGCTTTGGATATAGCACTTAATTTACAAACTGTAAATTTCAAATATACTTTTTCAGTCATTTTTTCTTTTTATATACAGTGGGTAATCAAATAATAATAATAATAATTTTTATTTTATTTTTTTATTTATTTTTTTTTTGGGGGGGGGGGGGGGACGACTTTTTTAAAATTTTTATTTTATTTTTTTAATACTAGATTTACACACACACACACACATATGTGTATATTCATTTCTTGTGTCCTTTTCATTTCAGGTCAAATGAGAGAATATCTGCTTAAAAGAGGGAAGGACATGTCTGGAAATGAGGCTGAAATAAAAAAAAAATTGCAGTCAAATATGTACCCGAAAAAATTCAAGATAGATGTAATTTGCTAAAATGTTGCAATAGCTTAAGCTCACTCACGATAAATTTGCTTAAAGTGTTTTTTTGACTTTTCTTAATAAATAAAAAAAAGAAATTGTAATAAATCTTTTTTAAATAATTTGCTTTGTCCTTTTCTGTATATAAATACTGCAAAGAGAAAAAATGACTACTGATAGAAATATAATGCTGTAATAGCAAAAATTAAAAGCAACAGACAGTAGAAAGGTCATTGCTGGTATTGGTAATGTAAAATATCCAGTTTTTTTTTTTTTTTTTTTTTTTTTTTTAAGGATTTATGTATACTTGGGTCATACCCATCGGTACTTACCTTGGTATTTATTTTTCAGTGAGCTCTATTCATATAAAGTATCTATGATTAGTGTATAGTATGATATTATGTATATATATTGAGTTTGAAGGTAAATTAAAAAAAAAAAAAAATTGAAAGTTTTTACAGTTTTTTTTTTTTTTTTTTTTTTTTTTAATTTTTATAAAGGCTTAAAATGTATATTAATCTAAAAAAAAAAAAAAAAAATGCAGTGTTACAGCATACATTTTTTGTTAATAATTTGATTTAAATAACAGTACTTAAAAAAAAAAAAATCTTCAAATAGATTATTCAAAAAGTCATTTTAATTAAATTAATAAAAGTTTTCTTTTTCAATATGAGAAAGAGATGATAATGATTACAAAAATTAAGATGCAATAGTAATATTAGGGTTGATTGATACCAATTTAAATATCTTAAAACTTATTGCAATAGTGTTTCCTACACATTTCTAATATAACATTCAAGAAAAGAAACATATTTTTTTTAAACTTAAAATGGTTATAATTATCTTTGAAAGTAATATAAATTTAAAAAAAAATTTCTCCAAATGTTCAAAACCAACTTAATATAAAATATTCTTTTACCATGCCATTGTACAACACTTATTTATTTATTTTTTGTTAATTCTTCGAAAAGTAATTCTAAGAATCCTTGAGGCTGCTCTCAAATAAAAACTCACGATTTTTTGACATGATATAAAGGCTGTTTTCAATGATTGAACAAAAGAAAAAAAAAATGTAGATATCATTTTTAAACAGTAGGAAATAGATTAATGTTTGATGTTTTTAGAAGTTTTTTTTAAAAATCTAAATAACCTTCTGGTATAGCTTTGTATCATTTTAATTTGTGAACTCGTAATAATTGAGATATTATTTACATACTACAAAATTAAAGTGTTTTCATTTTTGTAGTAATAAAGAAATACATTATATATTTATATACCGTAAAATTCCGATAGTAACCCCCCACACAAATACACCTTCCTCTGTAATTTTTAGATGTTTCCCTTTCCCCAAAACCTTTCTTTCTTTCGGCTATTATCTGAAGTTTTTCCTAAAATTTCAGCTTTTTAAAAGTTTACAATAATATCATACCTTCGGATTTTAATAATTTTTATTTATAAAGGAAAGGGGAATTATAATCGGAATTTTACAGTATATATATGTATACAGTATATATATTACATATATAAATTTTAAAAGTACATCAAAGTTGGCAATTTAGCTGATGATTTTCATCCCTTTTTTGTGATGCGAAAGTTTACAAATTAGGGTTTTGAGAAGTATTGTATTTAGAAAATAAAAACTTATTTCCCTTTTTAGGAACTTCAATGATAATGTCAGTAAAAGGCATACATTTTCATAAAAAATTAGTTCTGTGACTCTGTTGAAAATTTTACATTATTGACCACAATGTTATCCATTTAAAAACAGCTTTAAAAATGCTTCTCACCATTTCCCATCAGTTTCAGAATATCGTGTTAATGAGTGGGTAAGGTAAAAGTAAGATAACTAATCTTCCATTTTAACATCCTTGCAGCATAAAATTTACTTATAGAAATATTCGCATAAAAATTGAATGTTAATTGTTCACTAGTCAAGATCAGGGTTCCCACGGGTCAGGGAGAACAGGGAATTTGAAATTACGAAAAAAAGTCAGGGAAATATCAGGGAAAATTGTAAATATTGCTCAAGAACCTGGAAGAAGGATGATACAAACCTGGAAAAGGCTGTTTGAGCATTCATTTTATATCGCAAGTCACATTACTATGATGTCTTTATGTTGCGAGCTTTGTTCTGTTTCATACCGTGAGCTATTTTTTATGTCACGAACCAAATTTTGTGACTGGAATTCTCTAAAAATAGATCTGGAAAAGTCAGGGAATTTTATTTTTGAAATTAAATGGGAACCCTGCAAGATAAGAATTCATTTACAGCATAACATTCTAAGAAATCACTATTAGAAGCTTTGCAGGTGCCATCTATATGATAAAACAGAGTTAATAATTTGTATTCCATTATAAGTACCATTCCTTACATCCCTTTTTAGTATTTTATATATATATATATATATATTTAGATAAAAATTGATTACTACTGATTTAACTTTGAAAAATACCTAGTTTTGTGGTATTCACCCAGGCCGTAGGTAACTACCCCAAATCTGGCTAGTATAAATAAAAGTACAAGCAGCTGCTGGTAGAAAAGTAATGTTATAAGAGCAAAAATTAAAAGTAACAGATGGTAGGAAAGTCCTGCTATAATAGCAAAAATTAAAAGCAACTGATGGTAGATAAGTAATGCTAGAATAGCAATAAAAAAGCATCTGTTGGTTGTGAATTACTGCTAGGCCAGCAACTTATTCAAGCGACAGAAGTTGGATTATGTATGCTGGACAAGCAATAAAAGGGGGGCGATACACACCATGACATGCTGGTAATTCTCATTGAACCAGCAAATGTTAATGCTAGTTTTATGCTATTTTACTTGCTGGGATATAGCATTTAATGCTAGTCCAGCAAACAAATACCAGCATGAAAAGCTTGATTATGTATGCTGGCAAGCAATAAAAATGGGCCAAAACACACCATGACAAACTGGTAATTCAGGTGCAACCAGCAAATATTAATGCTAGTTTTATGCTTTTTTTTTGCTGGGATACAGCATTTAATGCTAGTCTAGCAAAAAAAAAAAAAAGCATCTGTTGGTTGTGAATTTCTGCTAGAATAGCAAAAAGGGCAAGCAAGTAGTGGTTGTGATTGGCTGCTAGACCAGCAAAATATTCAAGCTACACAAGCTGGAATATATATGCTGGACAAGCATACAAATTGTGCCAAAACACACCATGACATGCTGGTAAGTCTGGTGCAACCAGCAAATAATGCTAGTTTTATGCTATTTTACTTGCTGGGATACATCATTTAATGCTAGTCTAGCAAAAAAAAGCATCTGTTGGTTGTGAATTTCTGCTAGAATAGCAAAAAGTGCAAGCAAGTAGTGGTCGTGAAGGCTGCTAGACCAGCAAAATATTCAAGCTACACAAGCTGGAATATATATGCTGGACAAGCATACAAATTGTGCCAAAACACACCATGACAAGCTGGTAAGTCTGGTGCAACCAGCAAATAATGCTAGTTTTATGCTATTTTACTTGCTGGGATACATCATTTAATGCTAGTCTAGCAAAAAAAAGCATCTGTTGGTTGTGAATTTCTGCTAGAATAGCAAAAAGTCAAGCAAGTAGTGGTCGTGAAGGCTGCTAGACCAGCAAAATATTCAAGCTACACAAGCTGTTAATTCTGGTGAAACCAGCAAATATTAATGCTAGTTTTATGCTATTTTACTTGCTGGGATGCAGGATTTAATGCTAGTCAGGCAAAGAAAAAAAGCATCTGTTGGTTGTGAATTTCTGCTAGAATAGCAAAAAGTGCAAGCAAGTAGTGGTCGTGATGGCTGCTAGACAAGCAAAATATTCAAGCTACACAAACTGGAATATATATGCTGGACAAGCATATAAAGTGTGCCAAAACACACCATGATTTGCTGATAGTTATGGTGGAACTAGCAAATATTTATGGTAGTTTTATGCTATTTTACTAGCTAGGATGAAGCATGTAGTGCTTGCCTAGCAAACAAATACCAGCATGAATTTCGACTTGGGTGGTGCTCTTTAAACTTGCAATGACCTACTCTCTTCTCCTGTATCACTTTTTTCTTCTCGTCCGAATGGCGTCTATGAATAGTTTTTTTTTTTTTTTTTTTTTTTTTTTTTATACTCGGCATTCCGCAACTCCCTCGAAGTTACGTTTAAAAAAAAATCTGGATGAATATTTGCAGCTGGAGCTTGATATTTAATTTCGTTCACGCAGCGAGGACAACCCGTTTCGTAGGGTTAAAGTTCCCTTTGAAAACATGTCATTGGGAAATTCTTCAGTGTTGAAAAATGACTTTTTATTAAAATTATGTGCTTGAACGGTATGTACAGCAGTGTTGCCAGATCTGTGGATATATATTTTTTTTCAATAATAATCAATAAATTTGAAATGCGATATGTGATCAGTGTTGCCATATTTTGCTATTTTTTATTCGACAGTCACCAATAACTTTGAGAAATGGTATTTAATATACAGAATAGACGACTCGACTGTCTTTTTCGTGCAATTTGGCAATCATTCCATTGTAATCTAGTGGTGGAAATTGAATTAAAAAAATAAAAAATCCGCAAAAACTGACAACATCGCACGCGATATATATTAGACTATCAATCATCGAAGTGATTAGACAAACATTACAATTAAAAATAATTGATGGCTATTAAATAAAATACCCGCTAGACCTAGCAACATTGATGTACATACATCGTACACCCCGCTTTTTTTTTTCAATTGACTTTCAATGGTAAGAGATTTTCGCATTTTCCTAACCACTTATTTCATCCAGTAATTTTCATGTCTTTTTTTTTTTTTTAATCTTTATAGCGATGTATCATGATTAAATAGTATACGCGTGATTCCATTTTAAAAAAAAAGTAGTAGCAATAAAAGTGGAAATTTCTCATTCCTGAGAATGTCCTGAAAAATATGCGGATATGTAAAGGCAGATACTTATACGAATTTTAGGTCAGGAACATTTATTATAACTTTATTATTATTATTATTACTAAATTTTTGGTTTGTAAATATAAAGTTATAATAACGCTTTGCAATATGTTGCCCTTTGTTATTGTTCAGTAAAGCGCATTTATTATGTTATAGTTTATGCATTTTTGTCAATTTTTCAGAGAGTTATACGCTGTCAAAATCAGAGGATGCTAATTTTAAATGAGTATGAGAGACTTTAAATCGTATCTCCCTGAAAAAAAAAAAAAAAAAAAAAAACTTCCTTTTCTTTCCCCCTTCTTTTTCTTTGTCCTTTTAATTTTAATCAATTAAGTAATTAATTTATTTATTTTGAGAAAGAGTTAGAAGAATATGACCCAAACATATTCCATGCATATTTTTTATTTAAAAACATATTTTTAATCATAAAAATTATTAATATCCCAAAAATGTATGAAATATAAACTATATTAATTTTCATACGAATAGAAGAAGCATCACCAGAAGCAGGAGTTTTCAAGTCTACAACCACCTACCTCCTTTTTTTTCAGTTTCTTATTGTTCTCTCAGTATCATTTCAATGTGTAGCATAGAAATTATCTAATTTTTGTAAAATTAACGCAGTGCAGGCGAGAGATTGTGAAAGAATTCAAAAGAAATTAATCCCCGCTCTCTGTGTTTCTGCAAAAATGAAAAAAAAAAAAAAAAAAAAAAAAGAAGAAGAAGAGATGTATATATATATATATATCACTCTATAGATGTGACGTTGGAATGTATAAACTATAATTGCTTAAAAGTATCAAATGCTGACGACAAAATGTAAACGATTTAATCACTTTTTTTTTTTTTTTTTTTTTTTTTTTAATAACGTAAAAACGTAAATGTGCGCTAACATTACAAAATATATTCGATGTAATATGGGTCATTTTTTTTTAAAATATTAAATGAATTTTCCTAATTTTTAACCGATATATTTTTTAATTTTTTTTCCATGATTTTGTATTTTAATGTTGTAAGTTTCATACACACCTAAAGTTAAATATAACGTTTTAGAAAACGCGCTAAGACGGGACTCGCTGTTTCTATGCGTTCGATAACAGATTAATAGTTTATTACTGATATTTATTTATTTATTTATTTTATTACTATTATTTATTTATTTATTTTTCGTAATCCATATTTTCATATTTGATTATTGTGCTGTTTGTAAAATTAAAGTTTTTTTTTTAATTTTATCGTATGGAGATTTACATTTTTATTATATGTTTTTTGTATTGAATCAGTAGTCGGGCGCGTTTTTTGTATTGAATCAGTAGCGTTTAGCCTGCATGGACTATTATCGTAAGAAAAGCACAATACCACTTATATCCGATTATTTCTAATCACGGCACAAAATTCTAATTTATTATAGACAACTACTTAAAAATAATGACACTTTTCAGCTTTAATGATTTAGATAATGATCTTATACACAGCATACATAGGATTGATTTAGTTATTTAGTTAATTTTAGATAAAAGCAAAGCAAAATATTTTCTTACTCACCAACCTAACGAGGAAGATTGTTAGTTCCCGCCCCTTTATGTACACCACTTAATTTTTAGAGTAATTCACTACATTTATATTTACGATTAAATAAGAAGAAAAGGGCTTTAAAAAAAGACCGATGTGAAAAAATAGGCTGTAAGGGGCGGACTAACAATCTTCCGGGTTAGATTGGCAAGAATGTATTTTTAATAATTTATATTCATATTTTTTTATATTTATGATTTCCAACCATTTTTTTCGGTTAAAATCTTATTTAATTATTTACTTTCTATTTATTTTATCGAAATCTATGGACGGATCCCCAATTCTTTTTTACTTGGAATACTATCTAGGAATTATTAAACCTAAGTAAATATCACATTTTTATTATTATTATTATTATTATTATTTTTTTTTCGAAAACTTTCTAATCTCAGAAATTTGTTTATAAAGTTAAAACTGGGTGTTACCTTCTGGAAAAAAAAAAGAAACTGTTTCTATTATGAAGATGACCCATTTAAAAGTTCAACCATACCATTAATAACTAGACATATTGATCGACACCAACTGCATACCCATACGGTGATTTGTGGCAAAAACAATGGGGGGAAGGGAGTGGTTTAATGACTTCAGCATTAATTTTGCTGTTGTGTTATTATTTCACTGCAGTTTTAGTAATCCCGTTACGTAAATGGATCTTATCAGAGAAAAATAACAAAGGATTATATATGTATAATTTAAGTTTACAAATTACTTCTCTATAATCTTAATACACTTTAGTAATTGCTTATGTAAATAACAACATAAACAAAAAAAAATAAGACTTAATAGGTAGAGTTTAGAAATCTTTTTTGTCTTACTATATCATTTATTGAAAAATCTCATTCATAGAGCAAACTTTTAATTTTAAACACAATGAAATATTTTGTATATTTTGATATATTTTTGTAGGTTGTAGAATTTCATACCCGAAAGAGGATTAAATCGTTTTTCAAAGTTGTTGTTCTTTAAAAGTATTTTTAAATAGAAATAACTTTTAAATCGAAAATTCTGAGAAGTATGGCAATTACAATATCTTTCATACTTTTTTTCCCTTTTCCTTTCACTGCTTATTCTTTAGTAATAATATTAATAATAATAGCAGAGTTGCTACAGGCGACATATTTTTATATTCGATTCGTAGCATTATTTCCAAAAACTAAAATTAATAATATATTTTCAGATTCGCACGTTCAACTGCTTTTTGCCTGCATAAATTCAGTATAAATCGTACGTTATGGAAAGAGTGGTACGTTATGAAAAGAGTGGTAAAGTCGTTATTAAAAAAATAAGTGAAAATAAAAATAAACAAAATAAATAAAAGCTTGTGGAATCCTTGTAATAATAAAATAAAATTAATATTTCAGTTTTTTTTTTCTAATGGTGTGGCGCATATACCACAAGCACTGAGAGGGGGGCGGGGTGTCGCCGAATTGATGATCATTTTTGAAGGGCACCCAATGTGCGGCCATCGATACCCCTAACAGGAACAACACATCCATGTTTTCTCCGGGATTCGAACCCAGTCTCAACCGTGTACGAGTTAGGGACGCTAACTGCTACACCGTCTATTGAAGAAAAAAAAATCATTGAAAATATTGAGTTTTGTTCAAGTATTCTTCAACCACATTTCTTGAAAGCATGGAAGACTGCGCAATTACTGACTCAACGAGTCCAGTGTTAAAATAATGGTGGTAGTCTTCTGATTAAGAGAAAATAAGTGAGCGTCGAAGGGCTGGATTTTTGTCAAATTCCAACCTGATGGTCAATTTGACACTGCTTCAAGCCTTTGGATTCCTCCTTACTCCTAATCTTATGAAACGTGGTTATACTATATTTATTAATGAAGATAAATAAAAGTTTACAAATATTTTTTAAACGATAAATAAAGGAATTCCATCTTAACAATTGATTGGATTACTGGACTAAATTAATATTAAATTAAAATTTAATTTTACTTTGAGTAAGAGAGAGAAATAAAAGTAATTGACATTCTTCTATGTTTTGATCTCTAAACCATAAGCATTTTTTTTTATATATACAGGGATGGAACCCGGGCGCAGAATTCATACCACTATCAATGTAAGAAATTTTTCTACTTCTTAAATCAGCGATATTATAGGTACAGAAATTTCTTCAACGGATTCCGGTATGAATTCTGCGCCCGTGTTCCATCCCTGTATATAAATTATTGTTCAATGTTGGACACAAATACTTTAAAACCATAATAATTAATTTTAGAAGATGCTCAGCAAAATGACATATATAAATTTTATTAAAAAAAAAAAAAAAATTAATAAATTGCATGAGGTCTGTAATTGGAAATGAAACACTTTAGATTAGCTTTTGTAATTTTCCTACCTCTAAGAATTTTCGCGAAATGAAAAGTTAAATACAATGCATTACCATTTGTTAATAATATCTCAGAACTGCTCTGAAGAATCATAAGTTACACAAGACTTAAAGTTCCAGGTGAATAAGTTCACTGCCGTAAATAAAGCATATTTTCTTCTACAGTAACATAACTTGAAACTAGTGAATGTACGGTAATTTAAGAGTTTTGAGCACCTTGTTAGTAAATACACGTCAGTTAATTAGTAAAAATAGACACTCATCAATGCAATTTTCATTAGTTTTGATTAAAAATGCCGTGCTATGGTTGTACAGTGATATCCCACCTCCCTATACCTATTCAAATTCAATGTTAAGTATTTCCATTTCCAAAGACTCCTGGTAACAGACAAACAAAAAAAGTGTGTTAAAGAATAGAATAATAATAAAAGGTGCATAAAATAAGATAATAGTTAAGGTAATAAATATTTTTGTAACTATTAATAAAAGTTCATCTAATACGTAAGGCAAAAATAAATGAAAAAAAGTAGTATATAACTAAAATTGGACACTAAAAATGTTTATTTGTTATTAACACTATCGAAAATGCAGCCATTTAAACAATACAAAAATACATATTAACTTCCATTTTATTTTTGACAAGGCGCAAAGGTCTAAAACAAAAGTTCTGCGAAAGCGCTTCAAGTGGTTGCTGCATTTTAAGTATTTCAAACATGAACTGCCCCCCATATATGTTGCTTTTATCTCCAACAAAACAGTTGTTAGCCATACCCTGCTTTCCCATATTTTATAATTTATTCACGAGCATTTTTAGCCCCGCTTTCTTTTCCGCACCAGAAATTTTGTAGATTATTTCTCTATAATATGTGATAACGACTAAATAAGAAGAAAATCATTTTTTAAAATTTCCGGTATGAAACAGAGGCGGGGCTAAAAATGCTCGCGAATAAATTATAAAAGTTGAGAACTCTGTCCATACCCGCCCTACTTATATAAGAATATTCTTGTTGATTTGTACAAAGATTTTTCTACTGCATTAAATGTTAACAAATTAATATTTATAATATATATATATATATATATATGTATATATATAATATACATACAATTTAATTTATACAATACATATTGATATAATAAGCATTTATTATTCGTTTATAAAAACAGACAAGTTCTTTTTAATACTTTCGCGACCGCTGCCGTAGATTCTCGTCATTCGAAGATCTGTAACTCCGCTAGTGGGTGTTTCTTTTCTAATTTGAATCTTATTTATTTCTTAAAAATATACACATTATTCATATTTGTACAATCAATATACTATGGATATAAATACTTTTATTAGAAAGAGTATGATTATAATGTAAGGAAATGTCTCCTGTTATGTGCATTTTTCGGTTATGGGCACCCCGCCATATATCTTGACAAAAAGCAAATATAGTGGATTTGAATACTGTCAAATCTGTATTGTGTCAGTACGCAGTTTTTGTGCTGACACCGAAGTGAATAGACGTATTTGCTTAGTAAGTGAAAGCATCGGGAAAAAAAAAAAAAAAAATAAAAAAAAGCAACAAAAATGTAATTTGACAATATTTTCCGATTACGATAAATCGTAGAAAATTAATTTAAAAATGTAAGTGTAATGTATATTCTTGTAGTGTATTCATTATATTATGTGCTGCAATATCGAATTTAGCCAAAATGTAGACCAAAAATTGCTTTCTGTGTCATTATAAGAATGATTGTCATTCCTGGCTGTTGGTACCTTCATGTAACCGGTTGTGGTTACCCTTTTTTTTTTTTTTTTTTTTTTTTCCTTTAAAGCACCTGTTTGACTTATAAATTGCCAAATACGGTCAAATATCGGAACATAAAATATTTTATTAGTGTTTTATGCATTTTAAGAAATTTTTTGCCATGTTAACCCCCAAAAACACAACCGATGAAAAAGAAATAGATTTTCATGCAATGCGCTGGTTAAAGCCATTTTGGATTGTTTAGTAGATAAGAAATCCATAAAATCGACTTCCCAAGAATATGGACTTCATCGCACAGTCTGTGTCCCTCCAGAAGAAGCCTAGAAAAAGTAAGGCAAATCGAACTTATTTGAATAATAATTCTTTCAACTGAATGTGTATATTGATATTAAATATATAACAGTATGAATTTTAATTCAAAATATTTTATAAACAATATTTAAATTTTAAATATATAAACAAGTATCTAAACAATTTGTGAATGCGAAAAAGAAACTTTGGATAATTAAACATTTTTTTACATGTTACAAACTATACAATTAAAAACTGGAGAATGAAAATAAAAGGAAAAAAATAATTAAATTAGAATATTCGTTAACCACCACTATACGCTAAATGCAACAAATAGTCACTTTAAATGCAGAAAAATAAATACTTAGTGATACCAATAATAATAATATATAATGTATTTAAACGTACAAGCACATACATTGAATTATCCGGCTGCAAACTCTATTTATGTTTAATTAACAAATATTAAATAAAAATACTTCATGTATACCAGATTTGCAAACATTTTTATTTATTCCGGAGCATTTTTAGCCCCGCCTTTATTTCAAACCTCTTTTATTTTAAAAGCAATTTATTATTAAATCAGAGACGCCAACATCCTAATTAATATTCCGTAGTGTTGTTAGTCACGCCCTTTTTTACACACCAGTAAATTTTCAGAGTAATAGTCTCCAAATTCAATTACGATTAAATAAGAAGAAAAATACTCTAAAAAGATACTGGTGAGTAAAAAAAGGCGGGGCTAACAATACTACGGAATATTATTTTGTCATAGTTATATATATAGGGGGAATTTATTCTATAGATAAAGTAGTGAGAAATAAAGGCGGGGGTAAAAAGGATTCAGAATAAATTAAAATGTTGGAATCTGTGTGAATACGTATGTTAAATAAATAGATGAATGAATTTTAAGTGGCAAGAATATTAATTTCTTGTACGGAAATAAACAGCTAATGAATCTGTAAATATTAAAAGACATATTTTAGAATAATTTCAAAATATATAATTTCCAAATACGAAATTCATATTATATACTCTCTATAACGAAAAAAAAAAAAAAAAATGATGCACTAAGAAGAAGTGGGGACAAAAATTGATAGAGTTGGCAGATGTGCTCCTGTGAAGTATCGTGGCAAATTCTGTCCAATCGTTGCGTTAGATTGCTAAAATTCCGAGCTGGATGTAGGACCCTTTTTATGATGCTCCAAACGTCCTCAGTGGAAGAGAGATCCGGGAACTGAGCTCAACCCCACTGAGCCGCCTATTAAGGGTATTTGAAGTACCAGCTGCACGTAGGATCGACGATAATGATGAATTGGTGCTTGATTCCATCAAAACCTGTATGTATGTCAATTTGTGTCCAGTTTGCATTACTCCTTTTAGGTGCGTCACTTTTTTTTTTTTTGTTGTTATAGAGTATATATATATGTTCAAGCTAGTACATCAGTGCAAAATTCAGCAATCTGTCATCTTAAGCAGGCAAAATTAATATCTGTGAATGCTTAAAAAAAGTGCTATTTGATAGATTAAATTCTGGGAATCTAAGCATCTAACCTCTTATAATAATAAAGGTAGAATAGAAAAATATTAAATGCACATATTAAATATATAGATGAAGGAATTTTAAATTAAAGTAATTAGAAAAAAAAAATTAAAATGCACAAATATATGCTTAAACAATCGGTAACAATGTAAAACTATATTTTAGAATATTCGAACAGTATTTTACATTTAGCTGTATAATTACAAAATGCACAATATCTGGAAAAAAATATGTAATTTACCCACCAACGGCATCAATGCAAACTCAAGGAAATTATCATATAAAAGGTACAAAAATTAGAATATTTCATTCTATAAAAATAAATAAATAAAATAAAATAAATATCCTCCCAATTACATTTAATTCTTAGACGCTTCTTCATTTTAAAGTTCTTTCAAGTTTTATGAGTTACATAAAAATGCCTCATGGCGTAAAGTGTACAGTACTAAAAAATAAAATTTATGTACAGTCGGGGGAAAAAGAAATCGCAACACTCAACGTAACTTCGTTGCTAATCAATGTAGAAAAATGTAATGGGTATCATTCGACGGGGAATTGTGAGTAGTTTCAGAAAATGAACTGAAATTTTGAATTGGGGGTCGTCTACATATTAAAACGCGTACCAACTTTAATTTTTTCAATGGTAACACCCTATTTTTATTTTATATTTGAAATCCTGGGATCGAGACAACGCGAAAAAGTATATTGGTTGTATGTTTTACTTATTTTTTCACAGAGTTATAAGCGTTCAAAGATTGAAGGTGCTAATGTTAAATTCATATTTCAAACTTTTATTAATATCTTCACAAAAAATAACTTGATCAGTATAACTTTTTTTTTACGAGATACAGAGAAGAAACCCAAACGTAATCCATCATTACTTTTGATTCTGAAAAATATTTTTAATTCTGAAAAATATTAATAAATTCATATTCATAAAAATTATGAATTATGACCTATATTATTTATTACATAAAATGAATCCTAATGCTAAAAAATTTGGGCGTGCAAATTTGAGCTCATTCCAGTTATTAGTTTTCGAGATATAAATAAATCTTTCTTTTGGAGTGGTTTAGGGGGCCGTCTCTTATAAAGTTTTGCATGAGATAACAAATCAAATCTTAAAAAATAACAAAGAAAATTAAACAAAATATTTTTATTTTTTATTTATGGGTCAAACTATATAAAAACAACGTCAAACGCAAAGAAATGAAGCAAAAATGATGATTTTTAGACATTAGAGTTAGCATTAAGAATTCCAGTTTTCTAAAGAACATAAGCCCCACCTTCATCGTTCTTCAAAACAAAACAATACAGAAAAATATAAATGTGACATTGAGTATTCGTGTTAAACCCCTTATTTTATGTTGACAAAAATATGCACTAGTGGTATTTACTTCATCGATTAATTGGTGCCAAATTTTCAATCTTTTAAACGAACACTAGAAGAAAAAAAAATAACTAAACAGGCGGGGTTTACTGTTTTAAATAGAAAAATAGGTTTAATGTGAAATTGTGAAATATAAAAAACGAATGGAATTGGAATGCCAGACAGAATTGTAAACTCATTTCTTAACTTAGGCTTAATCATTTGCTTCATATATTGCTTTATTTTCTTTTATTTATTTACTTATTTATTTATTTTGTAGGGGGAGGATTATTATTTTGAAGACACTTTAGTCTTTAAAATTTTATTAATATATTTTAACTTTATACGTTTTTAAAAACATACTTTAATTTTTATTAATATATTTTAACACTTTTTGCGACCGCAGGATTTTGACTTTTTCACAGTAAGACTCGCCTACGGGCGTTATAGTATCAAAATAAATATTTCAGAACAAATTTTCTCGATTTACAATTATATTACAAATGGATATACATTATAATTCTATTCTTTCTAATCAATATATTTCTATCCATAGTATATTTTATTGCAAAAATATGAACACTGGGCACACACTTAAGAAACAAGTAACACACAAATTACGAAAGAAACGCCCACAGACAGAGTTACAGATTTTCAAATGGCGGGAATCTACGTTAGCAGTCGCGAAAGGGTTAATTAAGAAATTATATTTTCATAGAAATTATAAAACGAATCGTCAAAGAGTTCAACTGACCCAAAACTGGTAAGTGCGATTAAAACTGTTTAATATATACTTCATAAATTTTTACAATAATTCATCCGAAAAGATTTAGTTTATACGTTGTTGCTTATATAAATATATATGTATATATATATATAATTTCATTTTGTATATTATGTTACACCTACGAAAGAAAATTTAAGCTTTATTGGTAGGTAGACATTATAGACCATAATAGACATTTTTACTTGAAAAATATTGCACTTTTTTCAAAGAGTACTGTATGGACTAATCGCAGATGTAATGTATTGAAAGAGATGGGATTAACCCGTTAGTAGTCGCTAGTTGGTCGATTTGCCGCCCATCGTTTAGTGTTGCCAGATTTTTTTTATTTAATAGCCACCAAAAATTTTTAAAAGTGGCATTTGATATACATAAAACGCGAATAAAACCGAAGAAACGTCGGTCACATCATTTCTTAAAATTATTGGTGACAGTTAAATAAAAAGTGTGCAATTTTTAATAGGTGGCGCTGTCTATAGCGACTACTAACGGGTTAATATGGAATGAGAGAATTAATATGGGATTTTAATTTATAATTTAAAAGTTAAGTGAGAGAGTGATAACATTTTACTTTATAAAGCTTTTATAAAATACGACACATAATTAATATATTACGATTTTAAAGATTTTTTTCTCTTTTAAAACAATGTGTATTAAAATACTCTAGATTTTGTATACGAGGCTAAAATATAACAACACGTAAATAAGCCTTATTCGCAAAGTAAAAAATCAGTAAAAAAATAAATAATAATAAAAGTTATCATAAAGTTTACGAGATGAAATGTGTACATAAGTCGTGCTCTTGTACATTCTCTGCTACTTTTTACGTCACTGTAAGGAATAAAAATTTACAACATTTATTTCTATCAGTATTTTTTATATAATAACACATATTGCGAGGGATATTAGTGGTGACAGAAACAGCAAAAATACCTCATCCCTGAAAGCGTCGACGAAACTGTCGAGCAGTACGACACTGTACATACTGTTGAAGGACAAATTGCCAATACAAATTGATTTTTTTAACGGTGTATTGCAAAAGAAGTTACTATTGACCGAGAAGAATCCACACGATAATTTTTTATTTTAGAGTGAAATCTTTAAATTCCATTGGTTCTTCAACGAATACTACGTTTGCGCTCGGTTATTGAATGTATTTCATACACTCCTTTACAGGAACACCGAGTCGTACTTTGAATTTTTTGCAAATAATTAAATTGCAATAAAAATATTGCTCAATTGAAGAACCATCTCTTCTCCATGTAATCGACTTTGGGGGAAACCGATATAACAAAGATGTTAATCCTTCCTGTAATTAGCAGAATAAGTGAAACATTTTATCACAGCCTCAGGAAAGTTGGTCAGTAAAGTACATCCGTGCACCTTTCAATTTCACCTACGCTTTTGTTTCAAATAACTTACAAGGAGAGGTCACGACATGGAAAATTCAAATAGGGACGAAATTGCGCAGGATTGTAGAATACGATGAGGGTAACAACATATTAAAGCAGTAGGACCCACTATCCACAAAATTTCGAGAAAAAAACCTTTAAAGTTTCAGTAATCTTTAAATGCAAGTTATTTCACAAGCGAGCAAGCGCCACAGTGGTGTGATCCTAAAGCGCGAATCCCACACCCAGATGACTTGGGTTCGATGCTACCTGCGGTACTACTTTTTTTTTTTTTTTTTTCTTTAACTTTTTATGTAATCTTAACTTTTTATTTATTTTACTTCATTTTACAATTCAATTCAAAATTTGAAATTTTTAATAAAAAATTATTTAATTTTCTTGAGTATAAAATAACTTTTTTTTTTTTTTTTTTTTTTTTAATATTTATAACTTAAAAATACAATAAATTTCTATAACTTAAAAAATAAAGTTTAGTTTTACAAAACCCTAAATAAGAAACATAAAGAAAACAGACAAATATTTAAATAATTAAAAAATAAGCAAGCTGTAAACAAAGTGTAAAATAGTTAGCAGGTGTTACTTAAATCTTGGTTTGAGTTTCCTGATTTTGTATGAATGTGTATAAATTACGTAAACGCTTCTAGCTTGTTAATAATAATGGGCAGGTGGAATTTTATTTTGTGCAAGGAAGGATTAAAAAAAAGGAAGTCGTTATCGAAAAAGAAATGATGTTCATTAACATTTAAAATCTACATTTAAAGATACCATTTCTTTACCTGTACTAACTTAACAGCATCGTAATCCTATACTATAATTTTTCAAGAAACTGTATTGATTGGAGAAGTAATTATTTAATTTGGATAGTAATTATATATGCAATTAAAATGATCATTTCTCTGTATTATTACTATTTTTAATTTAAAAAACAAAATTTAGTATTGTTTCAAGCATACCTAAAATAAAATAAAATATTTCGATAAATAATCAAAAACAGTTTCTTTAGTTTTATCTTATTTTACAGTTAAAATAAAACTAAAATTTATTTTTTAAGTTATAGAAATTTATTGTATTTTTAAGTTATAAATATTAAAATTAGAAAAATTTATTTATTTTATATTCGAAAAAATTAAATAATATTTTATTAAAATTTTCAAATTTTTAACTGAATTATAAAATCTATTAAAAACAAATAAAAAGTTTATATTGCATAAAATGTTAAATGAAAAAAAAAAAAAAAAGCAGTCTCGAACCCAAGTCGTCTGGCTAGCAGACTCGCGCTTTAAGATCACGCCACTGAGGCGCTTGCTCGTTGTATGAAATAACTTGTATTTAAAGATTACTGAAACTTTAAACGCTTTTTTCTCGAAATTTTGTGGATAGTGGGTCCTACTGCTTTAATATGTTGTTACCCTCATCGTATTCTACATTCCTGCGGAATTTCGTCCTGATCTGAATTTTTCGTGTCGTGACCTCTCCTTGTTAGTAGCAGGAACTTTATAAAACGTAAAAAAAAAAGACTAAGTATTTGACTTTTTTTATTTACTTTAAAAATAACGTTGAAATAATATTTCCCGTAGCATTTGGTATTAAATTTCCTAATTGAGATGCATATTAAAAAACTCAATAAAATGAAATTCTCAGATGATTGTCGATAAAATTAATATTTTCATTATATATATATATATATATATATATATTTGTTTGTTTTTGTTTTTCTTATGATATTACATATTTATTATCTAAATAATACCTTATACTAGACTGATGTTTCAAAATCACATTATATTTGGGCATCGTACAACATTTGTATATATTTTTACAATTATAATAAAAATGGAATTTATTCATGAATGTAAATTTTATAACTCATTTTGAGTTTAAATAATAATAATGTGTTATTATAATAAATAGTTTAAGAATAGTAATGCTTAAAACCATAATTTTGTTAAAAACTTTTCTTTTTCTTACTTTTTTATTTCCTATTTAAGAATATGGTTTAAAATTTGGAATAATTATTTTTTATAGGGTTAAATGAACGTAATTATTAAATAGTCTGGAAATATCAGTTAATGGTAAAGTGACCTTTATATTTTGAAACTGCCTTATTTCGAAAAAAAAAAAAGCTTTTAACCCATTTTATCCCACTGTCCTATTTAAAGGACAGCTGAAAAATAGCATATAGAAATAAGAATTTGCTTGGTGCGATTATTTTGTCAGATGTAATATATAATGGTACTTATAAGCTTCTGCTAGCTTGTTATGTGTCCCACCTCCTCCTCCATCTGGAATCTTTGTTTGACCGTTAGATTAGGGGGCGTGATTTATCGTCTCTTTGCGGTTGAAAATTCTTTCTGGAAAACTATCATGTAAATAAGAAAGTATTATACAGATAAAGCAAAACATTATACTCGGAAAGCACTTTTCACTATTAAAGAGAACACTAATATATATATATGCAAATTTCATCCTCTTTCCCAGCTAAAAAATTCTGAAGAAAAACTGCATAAAAGATTCAAAACTGCACAAAACTGTAGTTAATCTGAAGGTAATTGGGACAGTGCACAGTTTTAGGTAAAAAATTTGTTTAGCTGCACATTTTTTGCTTCCAAACTGCAGTTATTCTGCAATTTTGAATACAAACTGCAATTTTTCTGCAGTTTATTGTCCCAATTACCTTTGAATAAACTGCAGTTTATTTTTTGCTGGGTTATTTCAATGTCCTGCGTGCAAGGTGCATAAGATTTCTTACAGGATATATATATATATATATATATATATATATATATTTTTTTTTTTTTCAAATTTTGTTGTATTTAGTTTATTTAGGTTTAATTTAACCTTAAAAAATATAATTTTTTTCAAATTTGAGCAAAATAAATAAATTGGGATAAAATAGGTTAAAGTTGATTTAGGAAGGACAATATGTGCAACAAAAACTATCGATAGGAAATATATTAATTATTATGGGATTTTTATCCAAAATTAAAAGTTAATTAAGACAGCGATAACATTTTACTTTATAAAGCTTTTATAAAATACGACACATAATCAATATATTACGATTTTAAAGATTCCTTTCTCTTAAACCAAAAAAAAATGTGTATTAAAATACTCTAGATTTTGTATACGTGTCTAAAATAAATATAGTCTTAGATGAACAACAACAGAGGCTAAATTATTACAACACGTAAATAAGCATTATTTGCAAAGTAAAAATCAGTAAAAAAAAAGTTATTATAAAGTTCATGAGATGAAATGTGTACATAGATCGTACTCGTGTATATTCTCCGTTTTTTTTTTTTTTTGTTTTTGTTTTTTTTTTTTTTTGTTTTTTTTTTGTAACGTCACTGTAAGGAATAAAAATTTACAACATTTATTTCTATCGGTATTTTTTATATGATAACACATATTGTAAGAGAAATTAGTGGTGACAGAAACAACAAAAATATCTCATACTTGAAAGCGTCCTACGAAACGGTCGAGCAGTATGACACTGTACAGTGTACATACTGTTAAAGGTCAAATTGCCAATAAAAATAGATATTTTTAACACTTGCAGAAGATGTTACTATTGAACGAGAAGAATGCACATGATGATTGCCGAAACGTCAGTGGAGGCCCTACATTGAGACTCAAAACGGTTTTGGGCTGTGTCTGTGTGTCTGTCTGTCTGTCGCTCGATAGCGGCCGCACAAATAGCGCTATTGACTTGAAATTTGGTACACATGTTCATGAGCCCCACGAAATCAGCTGTATAGTGTTTGGTATGTATTCCATTTGTAGTTCGTATACAGGGACACGCCAAAGTTTTTCTTATCATTACGGCCTATGGGAGGAATTTGTATGTATCGCGATAGCGGCCGCAAAAATAGCGCTATTGACTTGAAATTTAGTATACATGTTCAGGAGCCCCACAAAATTACCTGTATAGTTTTTGGTATGTATTCCATTTGTAGTTCGTATACAGGGACACTCCAAAGTTTTTATTATCATTACGGCCAATGGGAGGAATTTGTATGTATCGCGGTAGCGGATGCAAAAATAGCGCAATTGACTTGAAATTTGGTACACATGTTCATACGCCCCACGAAATCAGCTGTATAGTTTTTGGTATGTATTCCATTTACAATTCGTATACAGGGACACGCCAGAGTTTTTCTTATCATTACGGCCTATGGGAGGAATTTGTATGTATCGCAATAGCGGCCGCAAAAATAGCGCTATTGACTTGAAATTTAGTATACATGTTTAGGAGCCCCACGAAATCACCTGTATAGTTTTTGGTATGTATTCCATTTGTAGTTCGTATACAGGGACACTCCGAAGTTTTTCTTATCATTACGGCCAATGGGAGGAATTTGTATGTATCGCGGTAGCGGCCGCAAAAATAGCGCAATTGACTTGAAACTTGGTACACATGTTAATGAGCCCCACGAAATCAGCTGTATAGTTTTTGGTATGTATTTCATTTGCAATTCGTATACAGGGACACGCCAGAGTTTTTCTTATCATTACGGCCTAAGGGGGGAATTTGTATGAATCGCGATAGCGGCCACAAAAATCACGCTATTGACTTGCAATTTGGTACACATATTCATGAGCCCCACGAAATCATCTGTATGTTTTTGGGTGTTTATTCCATTTGTAATTCGTATACAGGGACACGCCAGAGTTTTTCTTACCATTACGACCTACGGGAGGAATTTGTATGTACCGCGATAGCCACCGCAAAAATCAAGCTATTGACTTCCAATTTTTGACGAAACGTCAGTGGAGGCCTTCTGTTGAGACTCAAAAGGATTTTGGGTGCCGTCTGTCCGTCTGTATGTCTGTCTGTCGTGTGATAGCGGCCGCAAAAATCACGCTATTGACTTGAAATTTGGTACACATGTTCATGAGCCCCACGAAATCAGCTGTATAGTTTTTGGTATGTATTCCATTTGTAGTTCGTATACAGGGACACGCCAAAGTTTTTCTTATCATTACGGCCTATGGGAAGAATTTGTATGTACCGCGATAGCGGCCCCAAAAATCACACTATTCACTGCAAATTTGTTACACATGTTTATGAGCTCAACAGAAATAACTGTATAGTGTTAGGCGTGTATTCCATTTGTCGTTCGTGTGCAGGGACACGCCAAAGTGTTTCTTATCATTACGGTCTATGGGAAGAATTTTTATGTACCGCAATAGCGGCCGCAAAAATCCTTCGATTGACTTGCAAATTGTCGCACACTTTCCAGCTTTGCATATAAGTAGCTGTATAATTTTTATTGCTCTATTGTTTATAAACTGTGTACAGGGACACGCCAAAATTCTTAACATTACGGCGTATGGGGTGAATTTCGTTTAAACGTATTTTAATACCATTACTTTGCAATCAAGAAAATGAAACTAGCGTACGTGAATAAGATGCTTAAAGTTATGTTGTTTGAAGAAAATATGTGCTTTTAAGATTTCTAATTAATGTACAGGACCTTACAAAAGTGTTCTGACAATGTCACGGTGTCATCCAAACGATGTTAAATTTGGAACAATTATTAATTTTAAATGCAAAATAAGCTGAATAGTTTTTACTGGTGTATACAATGTTTATGGTTCGTTTACAGAGACACACAAAAAAATTTCGTAACATTGGAGCCTATGGATAAATTTTTATTTAAGCGCGCACTTTAATGCGTTTATGCTGAATTGAAATTAATAAAATTAACATACATTATAAAGATGCTTAAAATCATGTTTACTCTTAAAAAAGGGTATGTATCGACTAAATAATTAATGGGTCCACACAAAATAATTACGCGTATGTACTGTAATCATCCAAATAATGTCAAATTAGTTTGAAAAATTAATGAGTTATAATTAATTAGGTTTATTCTTATTATTGGCGTTTATAATGCTTGTGGCTACTTTACCGGGATACATAAAAGAATTTCGTACTATTACGGTCTATAGTCGGTATTTCTTAAGAGTATTTTAACATGGTTACACTACACCCCATCAAATACAATGAAATTTTATTAGAATTTTAAAAGCATTTTTTCCTGTGGAAAATTGTGGTATAGAATTGGTAGTTAACTTAAAGGTTACGCAAAATATTTCCGATATGCTATGTAATTTTTTTTTTTTTTTTTTTTTTGTATGAAATTTGGTAGTTATTAAATTTGGTAATTATGAATTTTAGGGAAATAATACAAGACCGTCGTTTATTAAGAATACATATTGTTGCGTACTTGGGGGGTTCGTAAGTTGTCCGAGAATGAAAGGCAAAACTTGTAATAATTCAGTGATTTATTCACAGAAAGTTCCAGAAAAATAAATGTCTATAAACCAAGTATCAGCTTCAATTCAACCAGTAAACACAGCCTAATCAATAGCCGTTAACAGCACAACAACAGCACAAACTGTTTAACAATAACACATAAAGCAAGTCTCATTCAAAAAGGGTGAAGGCAAAGCAAACTGACGCAGATCTGAGACTGACTGCCTCGGTGAAAAAAATGCTTCTTTTATACTTTTCTATCGAACCCAGGCTGTTCTGGAAAATTCTCGTATCTCATCAGCCAATGAGATTAGAGCGTCCATATTTGGTATATCCCTAATAAGGAATTTCTCGCCAAGGTCGCCAAAAAATCGTCTAAGAGGGAAACAGTCGCCAAATTTGGCGACAAATCCATTTCTTCCCTTCTTGGAGCTTTTTAATGCGTTTTTAAGGGAAAATTAATCTATTTTAACACTAAAATGACTAGAAATGCAGAAAATTAGCATTTTATCAACTTACTAAGCCTCGTTGAAAGAATTTATGGAAAAGTAAATACAATTATTTGTAATTCCGTATCACTTTATATGATATACAGATAAGTATACAAAGAGAGATAGAGCAGGGGCTTGAGGGAGGCTGCAGCCCCCCCCCCCTCAGGAATGTATCTGATTATGATAACAAGTCTATCGAATCAATATATACTGTTATTTAATAAGGAAAAAATAAAAATGACCTATTGAATAATATCTGATACAAATAGGACGTTGAGGCTCCTGATCTGCAGATCCACTAGTATAATTTTAGAGGGAATTTTTATCTTAAATTTCATTGGTTCTTCAACGAATACTAAGTTTGCGCTCGGTTATTGAATGTATTTCTCGCACTGCTTTACAGGAACACCGAGTCGTACTTTGGAATTTTCGCAAGCAATCTGCTAACTATTGCTCAATTGAAGAATCATCTCTTCTCCATGTAATCGACTTTGGGGGAAACCGATATAACAAAGATGATAATCCTTTCTATAATTAGCAGACTAACAAGGAGAGGTCACGACATGGAAAATTCAGATCGGGACGAAATTGCGCAGGATTGTAGTATACTATGAGGGTAACAACATATTAAAGCAGTAGGAACCACTATCCACAAAATTTCGAGAAAAAAGCATTTAAAGTTTCAGTAATCTTTAAATACAAGTTATTTCACAAGCGAGTAAGTGCCTCAGTGGCGTGATCCTAAAGCGCGAGTCTCTCACCCAGATGACTTGGGTTTGAAGCTACCTGCGTGACTACTTTTTTTTTCTTCTTCTTCTTTAACTTTTTATGTAATCTTAACTTTTTATTTATTTTACTTTATTTTACAATTCAATTCAAAATTTGAAAATTTTAATAAGAAATTACTTAATTTTCTTGAGTATAAAATAACTTTTTCTATTTTTAATATTTATAACTTAAAAATACAATAAATTTATATAACTTAAAAAATAAATTTT
Source organism: Salticus scenicus (assembly GCA_963930645.1). Taxonomy (NCBI): domain Eukaryota; kingdom Metazoa; phylum Arthropoda; class Arachnida; order Araneae; family Salticidae; genus Salticus; species Salticus scenicus. The sequence goes on along the minus strand of OZ005660.1, from coordinate 133,124,647 downwards.
AGTTTTATTTTAACTTTAAAAAAAGGTAAAACTAAAGAAACTGTTCTTAATTATTTATCTAAATATTTTATTTCCTTTTAGGTATATTTAATTTTATTTTTTTAAATTACAAAAAAAAAAAAAAAAAAAAAAAAAAACAGAGAAATGATGATTTTAATTGCATATATAATTACTTTCCAAATTAAATAATTACTTCTCTAGTCAATAGTTTCTTAAAAATTATAGTATAGGATTGCGATGAAATCAAATTATTACAGGTAAAGAAATGTTATCTTTAAATGTACATTTTAAATGTTAATGAACATCGTTTCTTTTTCGAAAACGACTTCCTTTTTTTTTTTTTTTATCCTTCTGTGCACAAAATAAAATTCCACTTGCCCTTTATTATTAACAATCTAGAAGTGTTTACGTAATTTATACACATTCAAACCAAATCAGGAAGCTCACACCAAGATTTAAGTACACCTGCTAACTATTTTACACTTTGTTTATAGCTTGCTTATTTTTTAATTATTTAAGTATTTGCCTGTTTTACTTTATGTTTCTTATTTAGGGTTTTGTAAAACTAAACTTTATTTTTTAAGTTATAGAAATTTATTGTATTTTTAAGTTATAAATATTAAAAATAGAAAAAGTTATTTTATACTCAAGAAAATTAAATAATTTTTTATTAACATTTTCAAATTTTGAATTGAATTGTAAAATGAAGTAAAATAAATAAAAATTAAGATTACATAAAAAGTTAAAGAAAAAGAAAAAAAAAAAAAAAAAAGTAGTACCGCAGGTAGCCTTGAACCCAAGTCATCTGGGTGAGAGACTCGCGCTTTAGGATCACACCACTGAGGCGCTTACTCACTTGCGAAATAGCTTGTATTTAAAGATACTGAAACTTTAAATGCTTTTTTCTCGAAATTTTGTGGATAGTGTGTCCTACTGCTTTAATATGTTATTACCCTCATAGTATACTACAATCCTGCGTAATTTCGTCCCGATCTGAATTTTCCATGTCGTGATCTCTCCTTGTAAGTGAAACATTTTATCACTGCCACAGGAAAAGTTGGTCAGTACTCCGTGCACCTTTCAGTTTCACCTAAGCTATTGTTTCAAATAACTTAGCAGCATGAACAGTTCAAAATTTTAAAAAAAATAACGAAGGCATTATTGCTTTTATTTACTTTAAATATAACTTTGAAATAATATTTCCGGTAGCAATTGATATTAAATTTCGGAATTGAAATGCATATTAAGAAACTCAATAAAATGAAATTCTCAGACGATTGTCAATAAAATTAATATTTTCATTATATTATATAAATTTTTATTGTATTTCTTATGATATTACATATTTATTATCTAAATAATACCTTATATTAGACTGATGTTTCAATATCGCATTATACTTGGGCATCGTACAACATTTGTATATATTTCTATAATTATAATAAAAATGGAATTTATTGATGAATGTAAATTTTATAACTCATTTTGAGAAATAAAATAACAATGTGTTGTTATAATAAATAGTTTAAGAATAGTAATTTTCCGCAGATCAATACAGAAACGAAAATATATTATACGCATATAATGCTGCTAGAGAACAAATCATGTTTTTGTACGTTCAAATATTTTTCACGTGAAATATAATTGCTATATTAAAGTAATGCTTAGAACCATAATTTTGTTAAGAAAAAGTTTCCCTACTTTTTTATTTCCTTTTTAAGAATGTGGTTTAAATTTTGGGAATAATTATTTTTTATAGTGTTAAATGAACATAATTATTAAATAGTATGAAAATATCAATAAATAGTAAAGCGACATTTATATTTTGAAACTGCCCTATTTCATGCTTTTAAAGTAAATTTTAATAGTCTTTTTAATGTAATATATATTTGTTTACGTTGTTGAATGTACCACACACATTCTTCCGTGCAATTTTGTTGAACATTTCTTCTTTTTTTCTCTGTTTTATTGCATAGTTGATAATACGTTTAAAACTTCAATACGGTTTTTTTAATACAGAGAATACAGTATTGAGCTGAAAGGATAAGATACATTTACGACCAACCTATGCACCACTAAGTGTCATTTGGAATTTTTTCAAGTAGGGATTTTAAGGGACTAAAGTTTCATCCTGTTGATGCATCCCATTATTAACAATCGATCACCTTTAGAAAAAATCACTTGATTGAGGAGACTGTACGAAAGTTTTTCGCCGATTTCAAGACATGGATGGCTTGAAACCTATAGCCACTTACATCCATGAGGCATCTATAATCAAGTATAAAGGTTAAAAAATTATCTATTAAACTTCTATAAATATCCTACAGATATTTATTAGCGCAGCAAATGCCACTCTTTTTTAAATCTTTTAGATGTCTGTTACATATGCAATAAATCTCCTAATATCTATTAATTGGACTTGTTAGATCTAATAGATATTGAAAATATCTAAATCCTATTTTGATCTAACTCGTTGCATCTATTAGACTTAGAAAAAGACATGTCTAAATTCCACCGATATTTAAACATATAATAGATATCTATAATTAGTATAGGATTTCCAGGACTTTTTGTGGGCATTCCTTAGGCATTTTGTACCTTTTATGGGTCACCGTGTGTAATTTAAATGTCTAATGGATACCAGTGGTTGTATGGGAAGTATTAAGCTTTCGACAATTCGCCTATAAAAGTGATCTGATGTTAGAAGTTACCTTTTTGAACACACTTTAAGTTAAGAAAGTTTAACTTGCACCGTTTAGCCTTATTTAAAATTCTGAGTTTTGGACTTCTTCCTATTATTTGTTGAGATATGCTGTTAACAGACACACACAGTCACACAGAGTCTATCCATTAATAATCTATTTTTCTGATTCAAGGAACCTCAAAGCGTCATAAAACAAAAACTCAGTTCAAAACATTTTAACCACACTGTAAAAAATAACGATAGTTTTCACAGCAGAATGTACTGGCACGCATATTGGTAGCACATGATAAATACTGCAAATTACGGCAGAAACATCTGCAAAAAGAGACTCTTTTACAGCTGTTTCTACTGTAAAATACTTCTTTCTAAAAGCAAAATGTGCTGGCACCCATATTGCCAGCACATGCTCTTGTAAAAGCGTCCGTTATTTTGTACAGTGCAGAACAATACATTTTTTAACATACATATGGGTAAGAGAAAGCAAAAGAAAGAAAAGAAAAGAAAACGAATATTTTGAAACACTGGTGAAAATAAACAAGAATTTTTGTTTAATTAATAAAATTTAGCCCAACATTCCAGCATTTTTCTGAAACGATTCATAAAACAGGTCTTTACACATTCGTGTTTCGTGCTTTTTTCGTTTGCAAATACATGAGTAAGTGGCATTTACCTCACCAATTGCTGTGGATAGAATTTTAACCATTCAAACAAGAAAGCGTAAAAATCATACAAAAAGGCGAGATATGGTGTTCATTTTACAAATACACGACAGTAATCAGAGTTACAAACTTTTATAATTTATTCAGGAGGATTTTTAGCCTCGCTTTCTTTTCGCACGAGACATTTTGTAGATTACTTCTGTTTAATATATGACAGCATTAAATAAGAAAAAAAATCATTTTTCAAAATTTCTGGTATGAAAAAGAGGCGGGGCTAAAAATGCTCGTGAATAAATTATAAAAGTTGGGAACTCTGGCCGTAATAGTATTAAAAAATACAAATTTTCTTATTGTATTATATATTCGAAAACACTGGAATGGAAGGCAGACTTTGTTATACGTTTATTAACAACAGCGTAGATAAACAGTTAATAGAACGTAACATTAGTTATTATATTGCTCAATATTTGTTTTGTATTATTATTTTACGAGAACTTTTAAAAATTTATTTTTAAAATACTTTAATTATGTAAGTATATTTTCTGATAATAATAATAATAATAATAATAATAAAATGCAAATAATCTCATACAATTAAATTCAGTACGGTATACAAATATTTGAGGCATGCTGCATATAAGGAAGAAGCGTGAAAACCATAAGCTGTAATAATTTCCCTTATAATATAAAATTATACACTGTTGTTGCTTTAAATTATATTATTTTGTAATAACGATGTTATGCTTTGCATTACAATAACAGTATTAACATCCAGATATATATTATTGCAGTTTCTTTGATGTGTAACTTCTATATTCTATAGTATTAAAAAGTATTTTTTTATTAAATCCAAGAAAAAAAAAATAGTGAACTTAATTTTTATTGCAATGCTAGAGAAATTTTACTTATGTAATCATTTACGTTTTGCATGATCAAAGTAAACAGACAGTGTGACTAAATTTTAAAATATGTATATGTAAATATGTATATAAGGGGAAAAAAACCGCAGCACTCGATGTAACTCCGTTGCTAATCAATGCACAAAAATGTAATAGGTATCATTCGACGGGGAATTGAGAGTAGATTCAGAAAATGTACGAAAATTTTGAATTAGGGGTCGTCTACATATTAAAACGAGCACCAACCTTGATTTTTTCAATGGTAATGCCCCATTTTTATTTCATATTTGAATTTCTGGGATTGCGACAATGCGAAAAAGTATATTGGTTGTATAAATTGCTTATTTTTTCACAGAGTTATAAGCGTTCAAAGTTTGAAGGTGCTAATGTTAAATTCATATTTCAAACTTTTATTAATATCTTCACAAAAAACAACTTGATCGATATAATTCTTTTTTTACGAGATACAGTGAAGAAACCCAAATATAATCCATCATTAATTTTGATTCTGAAAAATATTTTTAATTCTGAAAAATATTAATAAATTCATATTCATAAAAATAATGAATTATGACCCACATTAATTTTTACATAAAATGAATCCTAATGCGGAAAAATATGGGTGTGCAAATTTGCAGCTCATTCCAGTTATTAGTTTTCGAGATATAAAATATCTTTCTTTTGGAGTGGTTTAGGGGGCCGCCTCTTAAAAAATTTTGAATGAGATAACGAAGCAAATCTTTAAAAATAACGGAGAAAATTGAACAAAATATTTTTATTTTTTATTTAAGGGTCAAATTATATAACAACAACGTCAAATTCAAAGAAATGAAACAAAAATGTTGATTTTTAGACATTTGTGTTAGTATCAAGAATTCCTGTTTTCTAAAGCCCCGCCTTTTATCGTTCTTCAAAACAAAACAATACAGAAACGAAAAGTGAATGTGACTTTGAGTATTCGTGTTAAACCCCTTATTTTACATTGACAAAAATATACACAAGTGGTATTTACTTCATCGATTACTGGTGATAAATTTAGAATCCTTTAAACGAACACTAGAAGAAAAAAATTAACTAAATTCGCGGGGTTTACTGTTTGAAATACTCTCAAAATAAAATATTTCAAATCAAATTTTCTGTACCACAATTATATTGCAGATGGATATACATTATAACTATATTCTTTCTAATTAATATATTTCTATCCATAGTATATTTTATTGCAAAAATATGAACACTGGGTACATGCTTAACCCTTTGCGGCGCAAAACAATTCGGATCATTTAAATTATACTGCCACCGGAATTCATGAACTAAATTAAACTAAAAAAAAAAAAAAAAAAAAATTAAAGGTTAAAAAAATTGGCCTTTTCTGATATGTTATAAACGTAAATTTTTGCTAAAAAATTTCCGGGATTAATTTTTGCAGCAGGATCTTAAATTTTGCGTCCTCGCAGCGAGGACACAGCGCGTTAAGGGATTAAGAAATAAATAACAACAAATTACGAAAGAAACGCCCACTGACATTGTTACAGATTTTCAAATGATGTGAATCTACGTCAGCAGTCGCGAAAGCGTTAATTAAGAAATTATATTTTCATAGAAATTATAAAACAAATCGTACAGTTCCAAAGAGTTCAACTGACCGAAAACTCGTAAGTGCAAACTTGTAAAATTGTTTAATATTTACTTTATGAAACCTTACAATAATTTATCCGAAAATATTTAGTTTTTGCGTTGTTGTATACATATATATATCTATATACAGTCGCTCCAAGCCAAACTCGGACACTGAAGAAAATATACAAATTCAGGCAAAAATTCTAAACTAAAATTCAAAACATAGCTTAATAAAATAAAATTTTAAATGTGTGTTTATTTTACATGCTGTTACAAGCAACAGAATTTAAATTATAAATAATCGTAACCAGAATTAAGATCAAAAACAAAAGTAAAAAAAAACTGCATGCGCAAGCCAAACTCGGACACCTACAAAAAATATTTAAAAATAATTAATAGTTCAAATATTCAATACTTGGTATGTAAATCTTTATTTTTAATAACAATTCTAAGTCGTTTAGGCATAGATTTTACTAATTTTTCGCAATGTTTGGGCTCAATATTTACCCAATCTTGTTGAAGAATTTTCTTCAGTTCACTTTTACTGAAAATAGTGTGTTTTTTAACTGTTTCTTTAAGATAATCCCATAAATTCTCTATGGGATTAAGGTCTGGGCTTTGGGGTGGTGTTTCCATAACGTGAGGACAATTGTAAAATAGTCAAGTGCGCACTTTGTAATCATTATGTTTAAGATTTTTATCCTGATAGAACTGCCAGTCATTATCAAGTGAAAGTTTCTGAACACAATCTGGCAAATTTTCTTTCAAAAGGTCTAGATACACATTCTGATCCATGGTCCCATCGATCAAAAGTAAATTACCTGGGCCAGTGGCTGAGAATGAGCCCCAGACCATTACAGATCCGCCACCATGCTTTACAGTTGCTCTTAATTTTTTTTTTTTTTTTTTTTTTTTTTGTAGCTCTTTTCTTGGTTTTCTCTATAAATAAGGCTTTCCATCACAAGCAACAATATTAAATTTACATTCATCAGTAAACAATACATTTTTCCAAAAAGAAAAATCGCAGTTTTCATGCTTTCTAGCAAAATTGAGTCTTACTGTTTGATTTCGAGTACTAATGAAAGGCTTCCTTCTGTCTTTTCTCCCATTGAGATTTGCATTATGGAGCACATTTCGAATTGTTGATGCACTTTCCTTCTTTCCAAGTTCATTTTCAGCCATAACAGCCAGTTTTGGTGCGCTGAGAAAGGGATTTGCTTTCACTTTTCTCACTAAGTAACGCTCTTCAGTTTCAGTGAAAATCTTGTTGTGGGCTATTTTAGCCTTATTTCCAATCTGTTTATTTGTTTTGAAGCGTTTTATAATGTCAAACTGTCGAAGGACTTCTGTCAACTACCTTTGCTATTTCTCGGATAGATTTTCCATCTTCAGCATGACGAATAACCAATTTTCGTAATTCATAACTTGTTTGCCCACGTTGTCTTGACATTTTTAAGGAATTACGGCATACAAAAGTCAGTAAAGACTGAAAATCGAAATAACACAATTCCACATTTTACTTTTATCAACTAAAACGTCATTTAAAGAAGGCTTGCCACTCGAGTTGTACATATTTGGCTCTTAATTGCTTAGTGTCCGAGATTGGCTTGTGCATTATTTTTTCTAAGGTTTCATTTTCAGGACAAAATTTTTAATTTGATTTTTAAATTTACAATTTATGATGTTGCTTTTGATAGTAAAATAAATAACCTGATAACATTTACTTTAAAAATGTTTGTTATGAGTTTAAAATGTCAGTTTATAAGCTAAATAAGTATGTTTTCATTGGTGTCCGAGTTTGGCTTGGAGCGACTGTATATATATATACATATATAAATAATATTAATATTTTTGTACGGAGACCTTCTTTTAATTTTATTTATTTATTTAGAATGATAAGCGCATGTAATTTTCCTTAAATACTTTTCAACTTCTCAAACTGAATCACTATAATGTTTTTAATTATTCACAATCTTCAGCTGCTATTTTAATAGAAATATTGTTAAGTTATAATATTGAAATGTATTAAAAAAGTTATATATATATATATATATATATATATATATATATATATATACAGATATACTGGCATCTCATAATTATAAAAGTAATCTAATTTAGGTTAATTTAGCATAAACTATTCTAGATTATTTAAGCAATGAAAATATGCATATTATTCAGTTAAATATTATTACTCAATCCCAATATTTTATTTCTGTACTCAGTCTATAATAATAATAAAATAATAATAAATCTATAAAACATAATAAAATGAAACAAAACAAGTATTTAAAAGATACATCTTTGGCACAGCATACTAAAAACATTCTTTAAGAAAATTCTATTGATCAACTATTATTTCGATTATAGTTTCATTTGGATTAATAACAGCAGGCGAGTACAAAAAAATATCATTGAAACTTGGTGTCATTTATAGAATGAAGTGATGTTTAATGAGTTCAAATAGTTTTAATTTTTTTTTTTTCAAGAAAGAATACAAAATTTCGCTGAATGTACGATTTTTCTTTACAATACAAGAGGGAGAAATTCAGCCGGCAGTTCATTTCATGGATAGTGACGTCACGATACGTTTTATCACGTGACGCAGCGTTTTCCCGCCAACATGAGAACTACGTCTTTTAAAGTTAATTTATTAAAGCATCCGGTTTTCAAATATGCATAAAAATGGTATTAAAATGTTTGTATTTTCATGCTCTATCATTTACAAGTCATAAAGATAAATGTGCAATTTCCCCATTTCTATGATAATCAATCGCAATAAATTGCTGCACAAATATGAAACAAATTATTGATAAAAATATACTGGTGTAAGTGTTCCATCTTGAGATGGAAATTTTTGCACCCCTGTTGTAGATGCATTGTCAAGAAGAAAGACTCAAAAGGCTAAGGATGCCATTTTATGACAGGTTTGTGAAATTTACGGAATTGTTTTCTCAAAAATCATCAATATTTTTTAGGAATGAAGTTTGCTAAACATTTTTGATGGGATTAGCCAAATATTACAATTAAAAATTAGTGGTGGATATTGAATAAAAAGTCCCTAAAACTCACAATACGGTATCTTGAGAATTGAAACAAGTGATAGTTTCAGATTAAAAAAAAAAAAAAAAAAAAAAAAAAGAATTAATTTTGATAGTCCTGATACTATAAAAACTATTTGCATGATTTGAAAAAGGAATCGAAACAATGTATAAGTTTACATATGGGAGAAGAATGAGTAATGGTTTGAGTAGCTTTTGGTCATGATGAATTCTGCAAATTTTAGCGAATATCAGGAAGCTACGCAATACGATCATTTGACACTGCCAAGTTTTTTTTTTTTTTTTTGGAAGGATAATTGTATAGATTTGAGCCTATAATGTAGAATCAAGTGCTTTTGCAATGGAAAAAAAAGTATGGATTTTGCAGAACAATGCTTATTTCCATACCCAAGAATAATTTAACTGAACAAGAAAAACTAAATGTTTTACAATAGCCAATTTGAAGTCCAGTTTTAAACTGTAAGGAAAACATTTGGTGCGTATTAACCCGCAAAGTTTATGCTAATATTAAAATTTTTATGAGCCAACTATAAGCAGAGTTGCCAACCTAATCCGGCAAATTGTTAGTACCGCCCATTTTTCTACACCACTTAATTTTTAGAGTATTTATTTCCTTAATTCATCGTAAATATATTTGAAGAGAATTGCTCGAAAAACTAAGTGGTGTAGAAAAATGGGCGGTACTAGCGATTTGCCGGATTAGGTTGGCAGCTCTGTATAAGAAACTGTCGTAAAAGAATGACCCAATAGTACTGAGTCTGATTTTAAACATCTGGTTACTTCTATGAAATAGAGTACTTGAAGCTATAAGAAATAATAGAAGACAAATATTGTATTAAATGACATACGAATTTTTTTTTTCAACCAAGTGATCACAGAAATTGTTAATTGTGTATTTTTTAATTGTTGATAATATTTTTTCTTAGCTTAATCGTATGTGGAATATTTAAAATTATTGAAACCTAATTTCAATAAAAGTATTATTTAATATCTCATATGTCTAAACTATATTTAGTATTTTTGTGTACTTTTTAATTTTCAAACTAAACAAAGTGGACGTATAATTTCTTAATGAACTGTATCATGCATATTTAATGAGATATAAGTGCTCGCATTGTATACCATACATTTATTTGCCAACCATCTCATTAATATGCGTACAATTGTTAACGCCCCCTGAAAAAACGCCCCTTTTCTCACACCACTATATTTTTAGAATTATTCTCTCCAAATGTTGTTGCGATTAAATAATACTAAAATTACTCTAAAAAATTATTGGTGTACAAAGAAAGGCGGGTACTAAAAATTGTATGGTTCATAAATAGATGGTTGGCAAGTATGCATACATGCCAACATTCTAATTAATTTTCCTTGCTGTTAGTACCCGCCTTTTTCTCACAACAATCTTTTTTAGAGTATTTTTCTTCTTTTTAATCGTAATTAAATTTAAAGGAAATTACTGAAAAATAAAGTGGTGTAAAAAAAGTGCTAGTACTTACGAAGTACACATTATGAATTAGGATATTGACAGGTATGTATATACTGTAGCTCAGTGATGAAAGAATTAATCCAAAAAAATCTGCCTCTGCAACGATAGTACCGCCTCTATATTCTTTTTCTCTTACAGAGTTCTATCGAAGACAGAACCCATGAACTTGAACAGAAAATATGTTAACATTTCTGCATTAGTAAACAATTGTTTTATTTTATATAAAAACAAATTCTCAAAAAAAAAAAATTGGTGTCAATATAAAATAATTTTACCTCTGCTCATATCTAACGAAAAGTCCTTATGTGTAGATTTGATGGCTTCAGAGTATTTTTACTCATAAAATGGCATATACAATGGCCTATAAAATGACCTATAATTCCCAACTTAGCACCTTTTGGACTACCAGGAAATTTTATTTTATCTTTTTATTTATTTTACGTTATCAGTGAAAATCATTACAGTTCACTGATTAAAAATAATAAATACTTCTACTGCATTATTCCGGCTGCCAAAAGGTGCTAAGTTGGCATCTATATTTTGACTTTTCCTCGTTACAGCCTATTCGACTTCTGTAGGGATTGTACAACTGGCTTTTAATTTAGGAATTTTTCAGGAATGAGAAAATCCCTATGAGTATCTTGGAAAAAAAAAAAAAAAAAAAAAAAGAGCGGTATATACGTTACTTGTCAACGGGGTTTTAAAACATAATATGACACTTTCTATATAAACAGCATGAGCAAAGGTATTTAGACACAAATACATGATATATTGCTTCACAAACTGTGGTTGAAATGAACATATTATACTTTATATTTCTATGAATGTTTTGTCCACAAGACAATAAGAGGACAAGTAATAAATTAAAAAAATAATTTTTGGAATCACTCTGTAAAATATAATTGCGTTAAATGAGTTACAATTGTTACATATGAATACGACTTCTCTTTTTTACATATAATTTTGTGTAACAATGGCACGTATATTAATTGCGATATAAAAGATTATAGAAAAATCGAAACCTTTTCTACGACATTTTTTAATGCGAGATTTTAAGGCAATACAATATCATATTTTGAAAATTGAACATGTTGTCACAGACAACATACTGCAATCAGATTATAAAAGTATCGATTGAGAAAATATTAGCATTTGTAGTAAATACTGATTAATTTCACATGCACAAGCAATAATGGTGATGCATTTCCACATGTATTAGATAAATGTACAGAGTTCTTCCAATCCAAAACAGTGAAAATTTAGAACGATACTTGATATGTAACAATTTGAATGTTACTTGCTCTCAATAATAAAAAATAAAAATAAAAAAAGGCTTTATTAAAGAATTTGTTTTATTTTGGAGCAACATAAATTAAGAGTTTACATGAATTTCAAAGACTTAAACCCTTTGCGCTCGGCATACTTTCCGTAAGATACGCCTTCTGGCGTTCCTTTAAAACGTCACACGTATAGTTTCCAGCTTACTACCTTTAGGCTACCGAAAAAATGTAATAATTTGTTTTATTTTACTTCATCATTAAATAAAATAAACCTTTCTGTTAAAATTGGGAGGTGCCGGCTTCGATTCCAGGTGGTGCTGATTGATCTAGCCGTTTGGAGATTTCCGTGGTTTTCTCCGAAACTCTCGTAAATATGGGCTAGGATCTCTTAGAAAGAATCCCACGGAGGGCATTCCCTCTATAGGACTGGGACACATGCGGAGTCAATCGGCCTTAAAATCCTCCAACCAACCATAATTTGCAAAATGTGAGCACACATTAAATAAGGGGTCGTACTCTCCTCTCATTTTTCAGAACACTCTCATGAATGAGAAATTTTTTAATTTATTGCTACCACTATTTTTATAAAATAATTTCTACCCTGGATAATCATGGCTTATTACTATAAATATACCAGAAGTATTTCTGCATGAAATTAGTGGTGGTGAAAAGGCAGCCATTTTTTGTCTCTGAGATGAGAGTGTCCTAAAAAAAAAGGGCGGAGCGTACAACCTCTGCATTAAATGCATGAGAGGAACCATTAGCTTGAATTTATTTCAACTCGGACTAAGATTGATTTCTATGTTAATTATATATTTAATTTTCTCTTCATTTTACTACAAGCCATTTAATATAATTCATTGTTACTACACCAAGAAGGTTACAATTTAATATTAGTTACTAAGTGCCTTTCTTATTAAATTAATAAATGATTAACAACAAAAAACCATTCCGAAATATTGTCGTTTTTATTGTTAGGGTTAGTTCTCTTTGTATCCGCTACAATTTCTGTGTTACAATTAGCCCAAATTCTGGGCCAAATTGTAAGAGGAAAATAATAATAATAATAATAATAATAATAAAAAGTTTTATTAAAACTAGTAACATTAACGAAAGTATTTTTACGAAAATGATTAATTGTTATGTATGCTATGGAAAATAACAATTATAAACAGGAAAACGTAATTACTTTTAACCATACGTATTATTTTCTGAAAACTGTTGTAACCCGCTCCACGCTCCCTTACTGCACAATTTTGCTGTCAAAAGATTAGTTTTTACAACATATTTTTTGTAAGTTAATGGAATATATAAGTTTTAGTAAGTTTGTATTTAAATAGTGTTTGCGGAATGCCTATCAACCGCATAATTTTACATTCCTTTTTTTTTTTTTTTTTTTTTCTTTTTCGAAACATGAAATCTCAAAAACACACTGTTTCTAAGCGTGTAGCCCAGCATTAAATTCAGGTAATCATTTAAACCAATACCCCCTTCTAGAACAAATTCTATGTTCTTCAATTGGGATTCTATTTTTTATCAAAAGATTGAAAACCATTATATATTAGGGATGGCGTAAAATTGTGACAAAATTTATTATATCTGCAGTAGCTTGAAAACGATTTGAAAAAGACAGGATTGCTATAGTTAACCAAAAGGCAAAAGAGAAAGCATTAAAACAAAAAAAAACTGCAAATTTGTAAAATAAAAGATAATAAATTGCCACACAACAAAAAATATACAAAATGTATATAAGTTAAATTTTTAACAGTGAGTAGCCCCCGCTCATCGCTATTAGAGCGATGTTGAGCGATTCAATGTCAAGACAAAGGGGACTACTCCGAAATTTATTGAAAAATAAAATAAAATAAATAATTAAATAAATAAAAATACAAAGTTTCTCCAGGCTTGTATCCCAAGACCGACAAATTGCGAGAGAGGTTAAATTAATAATTGAGAGGAATGTTCTTGGTTTCAATTGATTCTGGTCGATAAAATTCATTTAGAGTTCATGAGGTAAACAGCTGAAACATATTAAGATAAGTTCTGTGGTGAAATCACCTGTTGCCAGGCGCGCGCCTCTCGCGACAAGGGGAAATAGGTTACTGATCGTTGAATCCATTTTTACAGCAGAGCATGTGCATGATACTCTTGTAGACATTGCTCTTGACGAGGTCTAGGTTCCTGTCTGAGCCAGTAGGCAGTGTTAGTGATAACAACATTAATCAGTGGTATTTGATACATCCATTAATAGGGAAAAATCTTATTGAGTTTCTTAATTAGATTTGGTCTAGTTAAAATGTTGTCCAGCCAGTTTACTGGTCTGGGGAAGGGATTTCGTGTATCGATATTCTCATTATAAGTCAAAATTCAACTACCCAACAAATTTTCGACGATTTCCGTTTATTACATTCATAATTATCGAATTTATAGAGAAATGAATTTTCCGCGTTTAGAAAAATTTATACAACACCTTAATGTTTATTTACTTAGCTAACTGGAATCTATTGAAAACCAAACTTTAAATACCCGTGATGGGTATCATCACGGGAATCAACGCAGTAGGGACGTACAAACGTCGGTGTTATTCTAACTTGTCTTCTATAATACCTTCTAATTAATTATTTTTTTGTTGTTGTTGTTCTTGTCTTTCTTGTTTGTTAAAAAGAAAAAAAAAAAGAAAAAGAAATCGCACATGTATATTTTTTAAATCTACCAGAAAGGTAATTGTACTCTTGTTCGTAATGCTATAAAATCATTTTTATCTTTTATGTCAATTGTTTGTAATGCATTACTAAAACGTTCTTATACCTTTTTATGTTATGTATTTATGAGGCTTTTCTTATATCTTAGTTAGTCTGCTACTCTCTCTGGTTGAACTTAGAATTTATGTTCCTAGTATGCAACGTCTCTGCTGGTACCCTTTATTTATTTTTAAGCCATCTCGAACCTAATGAAAACTCTGCTTCTAACATGTAGTCGCCGACATGTGGGGTTACCACTGGATTCCAGGTACTCAGAAATCATACAACTCACAAACTGTCGTAGTTTATTCGATGGCTAATACTAAGGTCAAGCTAGGAAAGCTGGCGCACAATTCAACAAAATACTAAAAGGCAAAAAAAAAAAAAAAAAAACTTTTAATTTTTTGCTAAATTATTGGTGCATATTTTTAAATCGAACTATCTTCAAAACATTTTCATTACTATTTTGTTGTTCTGTTAAATTTAAAATAACAGCTGTAATAAAACTAAGACAACTGATTTGCGCAATCTGTCCTTATAGGATAGGAGCGATTGCGCACGTGGGTGCGAGGGATTTCGCTTAATTGTAACTACAGTTCAATTGTTAATAATAATACTTGCATTTAATTGACAGTGTTGAAAGGTATTTGTAAACAAGCATTTTTGTATTAGGAGTGGATATTTCAATTCAACAATTAAAAAAAATCAGAAATTTAAGAGAAATTTAAAAAGAATTACAAAAAAAAAAAAAATTAAAGAAAATATTATTAAAGAAAAAAAAGGGCCAGATAAAGAAAAACAATTGTAAAATAACACTAAATAATTAGATTACACGTTTAACTTTAAAATTAGTACATTTCCTTTTTAGCTTCAATGTTTCCTTGCTTGATGGACAAATCTCTCGTTGAGTGTATCCATACCTGGCGGAATTTTTATTCAATAATCACCAATAATTCTGAGAATTGATATTCAATATACATAATACATATATAACTCTGTGAACTGATTAAACAAACGTCATAATTAAAAATTATTGGTGATTATTGAATTAAAAATCCGCCAGATCTGGCAACGCTACTCTTGTTGTCCACAATCCTTGCATTTCTTATTGGAGAAAGTAATCGTGTAATCACCAGCCACAAGTTAACCTATTCGAGACGGATTGTACACCGTGTGTACAACGCATTTCCGAGCCAAATCACGGGCAGCACACCGTGTGTACAATGATACATGGCTCATAGCCAATAACATTCTGATCAAAATGAGCTCTGTGGGCAATAAAACCTGTTCCTACGCTGATGATTTCTCCTTTATTCTCTCTGGGAAACTTAGGAAAGATCTGGAGAAACAGGCCAAGGGGCCCTCTCACTTTTTAGCAATATTTTAACAGCACTACACCTGTCCTTATCTTCATCGAAAACCGAAGCCTTAACTTTCGCATACCCCAAAGCTCTCCAAAGGTATCCAGTAAAGAGGATTAATGGCGTCAGTGTCAAACACGTACACCACCTAAATCTTCTTGGTGTGACAGTGGACAGGAGGTTCAACTGGTTTGCCCACATCAAAGACCTAAAACAAAAACAACATCCATTACCACAATGCAGCCAAAATAGTATGAAAGTGGTGGGGCATCTCAACCTCTTTCCTGAAAATATGGTATAATACCATAATTGACAAAATTAATACGTATGGTGCGGGCATCTGGGACGGTCACCTGACGACGACTTCCAAGAGTAAGCTTAACTCTGTACAGAGGCCATTCCTCTTGCATATGTCCAGAGGCTACAAAACAATTTCAACTGACGCATTGACCGTCATCACGGAAATCCCACATGCAGACTTGCAACTTCAATCCAATTTTCAAAAAACTAATATCCTTCAACTCGGTAACTCAAACTTAGCAAGCTCCCTTTTCCCAAATATTCCGATTCAAACCTTTTCCAAAACCTGTGAAATCCATCCAGCAAAGTATGTTGCATCAGAATTGATTAATTGCATCATTAATAGCTATTCTCCCTCTGCTCCTGTGGCAATCTACACAGACGGCTCCAAAACTCATCACGGTGTAGCAGCCGCATTCTGTGTGCTAATCAACGATGAATCTATCCACCAGTAGTCTTCCAGGCTCGAAGACATCAATTCTGTATTCCAGGCAGAGCTTTTTGGAATCCTAAAGGCTATCGAATGCGTAGAGGGAAACCTCCACATACATTTCTTCATTAACATCTACAGTGACAGTCTCTCGGGTCTACAGGCCATTGCCTGCCACAGGAGTAGGCTTCCAATCATACTTGAAATTAATACTAAACTGTACAACTTAGAATCTATTGTAACCTGGCACCCGTTTCTGCCTACAAGGGTGTCGTCGAAATGAATTGGGTGATATTCTGGCAAAAAAATGCCACTGAAAATATCCTTATACAATATTCCTTGCCCGGGGAGGGAAATGCATTGCATTATTAACTGTGTCCTCACTTCTGCCCCCCCCCCATATCAGAAATCCTTTCCCCAGACCAGTAAACTGTCTGGAGAACATTTTAACTAGACCAAATCTAATTAACAAAATCAATAAGATTTTCTCCTTATTAATGGATATATCAAATGCCACTGATTAATGTTGTTATCAAAAACACTGCCTACTGGCTCACGCAGGAACCTAGTCCTCCTCAAGAGCAACGTCTACAAGAGTATCATGCACATGCTCTATTGTAGAAATGGATTCAACGATCAGTAACCTGTTGCCCCTTGTCGCGAGGAACGCACGCCCGGCAACAGGTGATTGCACCACAGCACTTATCTTAATATGTTTCAGCTGTTTACCTCATGAACTCTAAATGAACTTTATCGACCAGAATTAATTCAAACCTTTTCTCTCAATTATTATTTTAACCTCTCACGCCCTTTGTCGGTCTTGGGAAGCTTTGTACTTTTTTTTTTAATAAACCTCGGAGTAGTCCCCTTTGTCTCGACATTGAACCGCTCTACATCGCACCAATAGCGATGAACGGGCGCTGCTCCCTGTTAAATGATACATGGCTAGTTCCTCCTACTTTTAAGCTTATATATTTTTTCTCCTCAAAATCTTCCACACAAAAATATTCGAAATACAAATCCTACAGTCATTTGCAGAAGTTTTAGGCCACTCATGGGAAAATCAGATTTAATGGACTTCCGCCAAAATAACATACATATTTTACATAGAAAAGAACAAAACAGACTGTACAAGGTTATTTACTGTAATTAAAGACGGTATTTTGTATAACAGCTTTTGTTTTTTATAACTTGTGCAATTCTCTTAGGAATGCTACTATAAATAAGAGACTTATGCTTTATTGCTTCAACAAGTGTCGTAGCACTCGATGGTTTCCTTTCGGCGACTTTATTTTTCACAATACAAACAGGCTCTCTATTGGATTCAAATCTGGACTGTTACCTGGAAGTCAAGCTCTTTGATTTTCTGTGCCCTCAGATATTTCTTGACAATCTTCGCCCGGTTACACGGAGCCCCATCATGCATGAAATTTGAACATTTATGAATACGCATGAGATGCTTCAACTTCTTATGTAACAAATAAGGTACTGCTTTCCGTTCATAGTGGTTTTAGGTGGCACAAAATGCAGACTAGCTCTATTGGACCATAGTCTTCTATACTAGATGCCTCCCTTGTGGCTCGGAAACTGGACGGTAGACTGCGCCACCTGGTGCATTTGGCGCAACTTTTTTATTCATCAGCCACCAAAAATTTAAAAAAGTGTTTCTTCGATTCTATTCACCTGTTATGTATATCATACACCACTTCTTAAAATTATTGGTGACAGTTGAGTAAAAATGTCTGGAAATTTGAACCAGGTGGCGTTGTCCACTGTTTGAACTGTTGCCAAGTTTCTGAGGCACGCGGACGGCATCTGGTTTAGGAGGCTATGATCGGACACAGACATCGCACCTCATATCCTTTGGCTTGGAGGATGTTTCACAGTTTGAATTGTTTATATCTCATCATATTTATACCCCTTAGGCGGCGAACACTTGCGCTACGTGCAGAAAATTATTGCACACTTAACTAATCGAAAATAAGACCCTACTCCTCCATTACGCTGTCCAATTCTGATGTTGTCCGGCGAAAGTCAGTCGTTTCTTTTTCATACTTGGAGTAAATCGAGGTTTCTTTGCAGGTGTATGGGATGATAAACCAAAATCTTTGGCCAAACATCTTAAAATAGTATTGAAAATGACGTTGGTGCCTTCTGGATCCAGAAAAGGTCTAATTGTATTGCTAGAGGTTCTTGGATCTTTCTTATCGCATGATTATCATATGCACTCGTTTTTCTAGGGCGACCGCTTCCCTTAACAATTTCGCGACCGCTGACGTGAGTTCATGTCATTTGAAAATTTATAACTCTACCAGTTGGCGGTTCTTTAGGTTACATAGGTTACATTATTTCTGGACAATACACCCAATATTCACTTTTGTGCAACCAATGCACTATGGATGCAAATACTTTGATTAGACAGAGTATAATATAACGGATGTTCATATATATTATAAATTTGAGTACAGAAAATATTCATTTAACTAATGAAATGTAAATGAATAACACCCACAGGTGAAGAGACCCACACCAAGACAAAAACGTGCGGTCGCAAATATGTTAAGGTCCACAAATTTGCCCGAGATTTTAAATTTACTAATATCTTGATGCACAGTTATCATGCTCACATTTACCCTCGAACAGTTTGACGTACAAAAAGGCAAAGTTTTACCAGGGTCAATATTCCTGAACTATTTGTAACAGTAAGTGAAAGTTTTTACCCATTACAATAATTACACAACAGCACTGTCTATGTCTACGATAAAATCCAATAAGCAACTGGCGGTAAACGCCGTCTTTATTTATAAAACAATAGAATGCGTCTGCTGCAATCAGCACAAAAGATGACGCAATCATCTGCGCAAATCATGGAAAATATTATAATACTGCAAATGGGCTACTGGACTTAAACCTTTGCAAATGACTGTAAATTTCATTTGATATTAAATCTTTTTTTTTAATTTTTAAATTATTTATGTTTATATACTTTATTTTAATAAAATTTAGATGATTAACAAGATCCTTAAAAATTTTTTTGAGAAGGCTGATAATTTTTGCTTACTACATTTAGTTTATCGTTTTTATTTAAGCCTCCGACAGCTGGACAAACTTGAGCATCATACTTGAAAAAATTGCAATACTAAGTAATAGATATAAAATAACATTTAAATACTTTGGGGTAAATTTCTTATAGGCTAGCATTCGCATTTGAAATGTAAATCCCACCAGTGGTGTGGCTTTTGTAGTGTGGCGAAAGATGTTCAATTTCAGATTCTGGGAACCGTCTCCAAAAAGCATAACTGCCGATATTTTAATTTATTCCTGAGTAATTTTAGCCCCACATTTATTTTGTACCACTTATTTTTAAAAGTATTTTTTTCTTATTTTATCGAAATTATACATTAAAGATTTTTTTTTTTTTTTAAATAAAGTGGTGCTAAATGAAGGCGGTGCTATAAGTACTTCGATGAATTTAAAATATTGGCAGCTATGCATAAAGGTGCGCCGCCTTGAAGGAGTTGAACTAGTCCAGTCATTTGTCGAAGTTATTTCACAGTACATTTCCAAACATTCATCAAACTCATCCTCGTTGTCTTACCATTATTAATAAGTTTAGTATAGAGTTTTATAAAAATTTATGCGCAATCTCTCCTAAATAGCAAAAGTGCAAACTCTCATATTTTGGTAAAAGACACTGCGCACCCTTTTATTAACTAATTGTTCGCTTTTAGAGTGAATCGTGGTGCTCGTACGTTAACACTTTCGCGGCTTTTTTTTTTTTTTTTTTTTTTAGTGTTTTTTTGTTTTTTGCAGAGTAAGGTTATTCTTCCGAACATAAACATTATGTACTAGAAATTCCGAACATAAACATAATATATTTGAATTATCTTGATTGTCCCTGTACACAAACCTGCACACACACACACAGAGTTTAACTCTTTAAACATGTGTTTCGGACTCAGGGGGCTTAAAACGTATAAAGATGATAAAAACTGGAATTTGAAAAATTGACCCAAATGCAATACTTTTTCTGCGGTATAATCATATGTATAACGAATGTAAAAAATGCGTAACAGTTTATCATTTTTTTCTTTGATATTTTACTTTTGCTATACCTCATCATTACCTATGTCATAACTTCCAGCTCTTACGAATTCTAGTATCTGGAATAGAGTTTAAATGCCGATTTTATGTTAAGCAACCAATTAAAGTACGAAGCGTTTAAAGTCTTCAGGTTAGAATCACGTATTGACTTGTCACATAGATTCAAATTGCAGATTTCATCATGTAAAATTTGCCTAATAAACTTCTGACCAGGGGTTGTGTATCTCTTTTTTAGGACAATGTCAGAAATAAATATATTAAACTTTATTGCTACCACTATTTTAATGCAATTATATCTGCCCTGTATAATTATGGCACATTACTGTGCAGTAAACCTTCGTATAACGCGGTCCCATAAAACACGAATTCGTATAACGCGGCAAAAAGATTTCTACTAGTTCACATACAGCGCGATAAACAATCCCGTATAACGCGTCTGATATATTTAACTTTTTTATATAATGATTCAAATCTTTCATTCCTCTAAAGAGTACAAAGTGTATCGTACGACTTACATTTTTTCTTCTTAAATACAGTTTATTTTTTTTTATGTTGCTGTCTACCTTACTAAAAATAAAATAGTTTATATTGATACAGTTTATGCGTTGATATTTAAGTAACTTGAAGCGTATGAACCCAAAAATAATCAAGTACAAAAATGTGGTTGGAAGATTAAAACAAGAAAGAAAAATCATGCAGTACGCATTGATTAGTAACACTTTCCAACTGTACGTAATTGTTGTATCGAATAACTTTTAATATTCTTTGCCTACGTATGGGTAAATTTTCTTTACAAATAACTTATTAACTAATACAAATTTTTAAATTCTGTTTTCACATTCAGAAAATTCCCAACTGTTAAATTGGCGGATCGGCTAAGCTTTACTATACGGCACCCATTGCTCATTGCCGTTGCCGATGTTTTGATCATGTGATATGATGGTGATTTGAGACCCGAATCAGAGTATCGATACTTTTTTCTGTTGTATCGAAACGGTACAAAAGCATCTTCAATTGTTAAAGATCGTTTATATCTTCTCTTCTACTTTTTTTTAAAGCCGCCGCGGTATATGTAAGTAAGATTAATTCTAGATTTTACTGTTTTTAAATGATTTTACAAAGTTTAAAACAAAATTTTTTCAGTGTATTTTAATATATTTTTTAATAAATTTACGAAGAAAAAAAATTGTAGGACATAATAGTCATTGCTTCAGTACAGATTTTTTTCATGCATCGTGATTTAAGTAGGTGCATTCAGTGATTATTTATTTATTTAAAATGCTTGCGTAGCGATCTAGCATCGGAATACTGACCGCTACATTACTATTTCATGCATTTTCTGATTCATGCACCTCGAAATAGGGGTGTCCAGTGATGTTTCTTTGGGTTTTAATGCTTGCGAAGCAAGCATACAGCAGCTAGTGTACTGATCGCGGCTTATACAAATTTTCATGCATTTACTGATTTATGCATCGCTAATTAGGGGTATCCAGTGATGTTTTTTTTGTTTTAATGCTCGCTATGCGAGCAAACAGCAGAAAACATAGTGACCGAGGCTCCATGAATTTTCATGCTTTTACAGATTCATGCTCCACGAATAAGGGGCGTCCAGTGATGTTTTTTTTTTTTTTTTTTTTTTTTTTTTAAGTTATTGTATAGCTTTTATCGCGGGCTTTGAGCGCGGCGACCGAATCGAAAAATTCCGTAACGAAAAAAAACCTAACACAGTTCGGTAGACTTCGGCTGTACGAACCTCGCACAGATCGAGACGAGCTGCTCCGAAATCGAACGAATACATAAGCAGCTGTTTGTGAGAAAGTATATAGGTGTATAGGTATCTATCATCTATGTACAACAGTGAATAGCTGTACGCGTAAAATTTGTGTATAAAGTAGATCAGATAAAACTTGAATATCTCCATTCGACTTACAGGCCTTTAAAACCTATTAAATACCTTTTCTCTATTAAAATTTGTTTTCTTATCATTATTGTTATCTTATCATTATTGTTATCTTATTCATTAATATCAAAGAAAAACCTTGAATATCCCCATTCGACTTGCAGGCCTTTAAAACCTATTAAATACCTTTTCTCTATTAAAATTCGTTTTCTTATCGGTCACCACGCTCAAAAAGTGTAACTTGAATAATTATCAAAGAAAAAACTTGAATATCCCCATTCGACTTGCAGACCTTTAAAACCTATTTAAATACCTTTTCTCTATTAAAATTTGTTTTCTTATCGGTCGCCACGCTCAAAAAGTGTAACTTGAATTAATATCAAAGAAAAAACTTGAATATCCCCATTCGACTTGCAGGCCTTTAAAACCTATTAAATACCTTTTCTCTATTAAAATTTGTTTTCTTATCATTATTGTTATCTTATTCATTAATATCAAAGAAAAACCTTGAATATCCCCATTCGACTTGCTGGCCTTTAAAACCTATTAAATACCTTTTCTCTATTAAAATTTGTTTTATATCGGTCACCACGCTCAAAAAGTGTAACTTGAATTAATATCAAAGAAAAATCTTGAATATCCCCATTCGACTTGCAGACCTTTAAAACCTATTTAAATACCTTTTCTCTATTAAAATTTGTTTTCTTATCGGTCACCACGCTCAAAAAGTGTAACTTGAATTAATATCAAAGAAAAAACTTGAATATCCCCATTCGACTTGCAGGCCTTTAAAACCTATTAAATATCTTTTCTCTATTAAAATTTGTTTTCTTATCGGTCACCACGCTCAAAAAGTGTAACTTGAATTAATATCAAAGAAAAAAATTGAATATCCCCATTCGACTTGCAGGCCTATAAAACCTATTAAAATACCTTTTCTCTATTAAAATTTGTTTTCTTATCATTATTGTTATCTTATCATTATTGTTATCTTATTCATTAATATCAAAGAAAAAACTTGAATGGCCCCATTCGGCTTGCGGGCCTTTAAAACCTATTAAATACCTTTTCTCTATTAAAATTTGTTTTATATCGGTCACCACGCTCAAAAAGTGTAACTTGAATTAATATCAAAGAAAAAACTTGAATATCCCCATTCGACTTGCAGGCCTTTAAAACCTATTAAAATACCTTTTCTCTATTAAAATTTGTTTTCTTATCATTATTATTATCTTATCATTATTGTTATCTTATTCATTAATATCAAAGAAAAAACTTGAATGTGCCCATTCGACTTGCAGGCCTTTAAAACCTATTAAATACCTTTTCTCTATTAAAATTTCTTTTCTTATCGGTCACCACGCTCAACAAGTGTAACTTGAAATTATATCAAAGAAAAAACTTGAATATCCCCATTCGACTTGCAGGTCTTTAAAAACCTATTAAAATACCTTTTTTCAAAAAATAGAGTTAGATCATTGAAATTTGGTACATCGAGGTTTTCGATACCTACAAATCGATTGCGGATATTTTTGATATATTCTCATTGCGGATATATTCTCATTTATTCAATAAAAGAAAAAAATTTGTTTTCTTATCGGTCAACACGCTCAAAAAGTGTAACTTGAATTAATATCAAAGAAAAAACTTGAATATCCCCATTCGACTTGCAGGCCTTTAAAACCTATTAAATACCTTTTCTCTATTAAAATTTGTTTTCTTATCGGTCCCCACGCTCAAAAAGTGTAACTTGAATTAATATCAAAGAAAAAACTTGAATATCCCCATTCGACTTGCAGGCCTTTAAAACCTATTAAATACCTTTTCTCTATTAAAATTTGTTTTCTTATCGGTCCCCACGCTCAAAAAGTGTAACTTGAATTAATATCAAAGAAAAAACTTGAATATCCCCATTCGACTTGCATGCCTTTAAAACCTGTTAAAATACCTTTTCTCTATTAAAATTTGTTTTCTTATCATTATTGTTATCTTATTCATTAATATCAAAGAAAAAACTTGAATATCCTTATTCGACTTGCAGGCCTTTAAAACCTATTAAATACCTTTTCTCTATTAAAATTTGTTTTCTTATCGGTCACCATGCTCAAAAAGTGTAACTTGAAATTATTTCAAAGAAAAAACTTGAATATCCCCATTCGACTTGCATGCCTTTAAAAACCTATTAAAATACCTTTTCTCAAAAAATAGAGTTAGATCATTCAAATTTGGTACATCGAGGTTTTCGATACCTACAAATCGATTGCGGATATTTTTGATATATTATCATTGCGGATATATTCTCATTTATTCAATAAAAGAAAAAAAGTTGTTTTTTTATCGGACACCACGCTCAAAAAGTGTAACTTGAATTAATATCAAAGAAAAAACTTGAATTAATATCAAAGAAAAAAAATGCTGCATAAATAAAATAAATAAATAATTATAATTGCATAAGTTGATAAAAAATGCTATGCAATAGCTTTACCGCGGCAGTCCTCGAGTGCCACACGTATTTTTTTGGTTTTAATGCTCGCGAAGCGAGCAAACAGCAGAAAACATAGTGACCGCGTCTCCATGAATTTTCATGCTTTTACTGATTCATGCTCCACGAATTAGAGGCGTCCAGTGATGTTTTCTTTGGTTTTAATGCTCGCGAAGCGAGCAAACATCAGAAAATATAGTGAAACATAAAAAAATGTTTCATAATAATGAAAAGTATTGTTTCATGACATTTTGATTCGATTCACGACGTTGTGAAACCATTCGCAGTACCGACTCACAAACCGAATCAAAACACCATCATACCACGTGATCAAAACATCGGCAACGGCAATAAGCAATGGGTGTCGTATAGTAAAGCTGTTCCGGCGGATCTTTTTTAAAAATGTATTTTTTTAATTTTTAATATTTTATTTTGAAATTGCAAAATGAAAAAATTTCACATATTGAAAATTCGTATTTTGCAGCTTCAAAATAAAATATAAAAGGTTAAAAAAATATTTTTTTTTTAAAAAAAAAAAGGTCCGGCAATTTCACAGCTGGGAATTTTCAGACAGTGAAAACAGAATTTAAAAATATGCATCAGTTAATAAGTTATTTCTAAAGAAAAATTTCCCATAGAATAACATTAGCTCCGGCTTCCTGCAGTGGTGAGTGAAGAGGGCCTTTAATTCATTCCGGAGTATTTTTAGCCCTACCTTTATTCCATAACTTTTTTTTTTTTTTTTTTTTTTTTTTTTTTTTACAGTAATACTTTTCTTATTTTATCAAAGTTATACATTAAAGAAAATTGTCTATAAATAAAGTGGTGCGAAATGAAGGCGGGGCTAAAAATACTCCGGAATAAATTAAAATGTTTGTATCTATGCCTACATCACTGAACGATAAATAAAGTAAGCAGTCACATTAAAAGCATGAAATTAATAACATTTAATGCTTTAAAAAAGTATTACCTGCTAGATAAAATTTTAAAATCTTTAGCATCTTTTAAGTTAAATTTATAAATATAATATACGAGGGAAATGTGAAAAGTTTTCAGCGTGACAAATTCTACGATTTTCAAAGGCGGGGATTAAAATGCTCCGAAATAAATTGAAATGTTTGCAACTATGATATATATGGGTAAGGAACACACGCACACACACACACACACATATATATGAGTGTATGAATTTTAAACTCAAATACTTAATAAAAAAATTACATTTCAGATATGCAAATAAATACCTAAAAACATGTAATTGTGAAAACAAATTTTAGAATATTTAATCAATTTTTTACACTTAAATATACAATTTATAAAGACAATATACAAGTAAACGGATAACAATTACCAGATTATTTCCATCACCACTAAACCCTATGTCCAGCAAGTATTTATTAGACTTAAGTATAATAACATTAAATGCCATAAAAAAGCTACCGACTGCATTAAATTCTTAGATTATAAACATTTTTAGAGCTTTATCTATACATACCAAGGTTTTATGAAATATGTGAAATATGCAGTTATTTAAAAATTTAAAATTGAAGCAATAATAGATTAATAATAGGAGAATAGGTAAGTAAATAATACAGGTATCCTTTTACTGTTATTTTAATATTATTTGTACAAAAAACTTTTTACTGACCTCGCAATAAGTATCGAGTTTAAAGCTTTTTGTGAAGGAAAATAAGGATCTTAATTATTATGTACAGGGAAAAAAGGAAAATGGAATATATATTTTAAAAGTTAAATGGAATAATGATAATATCTTATATTATAAAGTAAGAAATAGAAAAAAAAAAGCCACCCTTCCCCAATGTCGCCGTAAATTATCGTATGCGGCTGGCGCCGATCGATCTGTAATGACGTCTATTTTATAATGGTACAAGGATGGAACTCGGGCGCAGAATTCATATCACTATCAATGTAAGAAAATTTTCTTTTTCTAAAGGATATTATAGTTAGAGAAATTTCTTAAACAAATACCGATATGAATTCTGCGCCCGTGTTCCATCACTGATGGTATAGTTAGATTTTGCGTAAGGGGTCATCTACAAATAAAACAGTCATCAACTTAATTTTTTTCAATGGCAACCCACATTTTTGATCTTATATTCGAATTTGTGAGATCAAGGCGGTTCGGAAAAAGTTCTATTTATATTAGAGATGCGCCGGATCGTCAAAAACTGCGATACGCGGATACGGATATGAATACGGATATCAGTTTTTAAATAAGGAATTAAACAATAAAATGAAGTAAAAAGATTACATAATAATTAAAAAATCAATGAAAAATATAGATGGCGCCTCTACTTTCCTTTTTCAGAAATATTTTATTAGAGTAATTTTATCTGTCACAATTTTAATATAGTAAAATAAAAAATTAAATTACTCAGAAGAAAATTTTGTTTTCCAAATACAATTAGAAAATTCTTTCAAATATTCATATTCATGTATTCTCATAAAACGAGAGGAATATTGTAGATTATTACTGATTTAAGCTAAGTATTATAGTCAGTGGGGAAACATTGCGATATAAAAGGTAGCAACCAAACAGCAACTTCAAACTACATCCCCGTTTGAGCTCGAGTAAAGGTAGTAAGTATGCGGTACGTCTATACATTTAGAAAAAAAAATAAATTATAATGTATCATAAACTGGACATTATTTTCATACCGCAAAAAAAGTACAAAAATATTAATTATAAAATAAAAAAACAAATGTAATTTACGGAGCGTATTGAGATGATTATGAATTGCAAATTTTTAAATAGTTTTTGAGTCATATGGACCCTACAATGCTCAATAACAAAATTCTAGATAGCAAGATAAAAGAATAATAGTCATAAATGTAATGATAATAATAAGAAAAATAGCAGTAAAAAAAAAACAGAAAGTGTTTTATATTTAAGAAAAAAAAAATCAATTTCTGTTCGATATATTTTTATTTTATACAGCAAGCCCCACATGAAAGTGTTACTATAAAGTTTTATATTTAATTTAAAGAATGTCAACCTACAATATACAACAATATAGATAACAAGGTTTAAACAAAAATCTGAGAAAGGATGTTTAATATTCAATAAAAAGGAGATGTTGTTCAAAAGTATTCCTATTTTAAGTAATAAGTCACACCTTTATCCGTTTCTCTAAAACATCAAATCATTTAACAAATTCATGATTAAATAACAGAATTTTTGTCATCAACAATCGAAACGGTACATTTCATTCGTTTATATATGCTAGAGAAATATACGAGGTGTGACTATTAAATAACGAGACTATTGCTGTAGAACATTTTATTTTAAATTTATACATTTTTAGTTATTATCATCTTCAATATGCATCATTCCTCTATCCCTAAACGGCTCCATGCGAATTTTCCATTGTTCAAAACAGTGCTGGAAGTCTTGTTTTGTGAGCTCCTGCATGAGGCGTGCCGCTTTTTCTTTCACAGCTTCAGCTGACTCAAATCTTGTTCCTTTTAATGCATATTTGACTTTGGGGAACAGATAAAAGTAACATGGGGCCAGGTCAAGTGAATAAAGCGCATGGTCTACAACTGGGATGTTGTACTTGGCTAGAAACGTCTTCACGGACAATGCAGTGTGAGCCGGTGCGTTGTTTTGATAGAGAACCCACGACTTTTTCATCCACAATTCGGATAGTTGTTTCCTTACTCTTTCACGGAGTTCAGTAATCACCTCAAGATAGTAATGATAGTCAGATTGAACCATATTAGCGACTTTTTCGATATTTTCATCCGTTTTGGACGTGGAAGAGCGACCCGGACGGTCATCATCTCTAACGTCTTCTCGGCCATCTTGGAAACTCTTGAACTACTCAAAAACTCTCGCACGGGATAAACATTCATAGCCATAAACTTGTTTTAATAAAATATAAGCTGCACTAGCGGTTTTACCAAGTTTCACGTGAAATTTCACGACAATTCGTTGCTATACTTTTACATTTATTGTGTTTGCGGCAACATGTAACAAACACCTCTTACACAAACAAAGGTTACGGCCAGACTGATATCTCTATAAGCACGGCTACAATCGAAAGAGAAGCTTTTACGCTGTAAAGCTGTCGGTCGTTCGGATTTGGCGCATATGTAGTTCATCTGTAGCAGCAATTGTCTCGTTATTTAATAGCCACACCTCGTAAAAAGTCAAACAAAATGAAATTAACACTTTCGCGACCGCTAACGTAGATTCACTTCATTTGAAAATTTGTAACTCCTCCTGTGGGCGTTTCTTTCGCAATTTGTATATTATTTATTTCGTAAGTGTATACCCAATGTTCATACTTTTACCATGAAACATACAATCGATACAAAAACGTTGATAAGAAAGAATATAATTATAATACATGTCCTTTTGTAATATAAATACGAATACAAAAAGTTTGGTTCTGAAATAACTTGGGACCTTACATTCGACAAAAACATGCGGTCACGAATGTGTCAAGGAAAGAAGAAACATTTTTTTAAAGTAAAGTATTGTTTCAGGAAAAGTCAGAGGGTGGGATTTATTCAGTGTTGCCAGTTTGGGGACTTTTTTTATTCAACTCTCACCAATAATTTTAAAACGTGATAAATAAAACATGATAACTAAACGGCAATTATTCTTTGAAGAGATAACTCTGCTTTAGACACTCTCGCAACATATGACCATAATGATCCTCTTAATAGAAGCAGGCCTCAGTCTAAACTCTCGCCTTCAACCTTTTTTGTGTTAGCTTTTTCGTCTTTTCCTTTTTCTATCGCCTTCAAGCCTTGACTTCTCTTCGGAGATTACATCCTGTCCATGTCTTTGTGTTGTGTTTTTTGTCCTTTTGTTGTAAAATAATAATAACAATTAAAAAAATTGTGTTTTAACATACGAAATAAATTATAAAATTTGCTTCTTGAAAAATAAAAAAAATATTCTTACTATCCCTATATTTTCTCCCAGTTGTGTAATGCTGTACTTAACCTTTCTACTCATTTTTAATATTGTGTATCATTTTCCCATAAGCTCTAAAATTCCCTTGTTATTGTTTTATGTCCCCCCTCTCCATTACAGTGAAACTGTTGTTCGGGACTCTCACTCCGTTAGCTTACATTTTTAGGTGAAGGAGGATGTGTCACACTGTCACAGGTGTCGCCCAAACATTCCATCCTGACTTCCTAACTTAAGTGATTAGGCAACCGTTTGAATTAAAATTTAGTGGTGGATATTGAATAAAAAAATTTCTCCAATCTGGCAACACTGGGTTTATTTATTCATTTGGAATGCCATTAAAATTTCCCTCCTGCAATGCGTTATTTTTACAAAAACAGCTTAATTTGTATCGTAAACATCGGAACCTTATTTAGAAAAATAGATAAATAAAATAAAATAAAAATTTTAAGTATTGGAGTGCTTTTGCATAAATTGGTCTAATAGAATATGTCCCACATAGCACGATTTCCTACTGCCCAGAACGAATGTCCTGCGTTATGCAGTAGTGTATTTACTTGATTTCTTAATTTTAAATGTGTACGAGCTATATCTTTAAAATTAATAAGATATATTACCTTGTTTTAAATTATTTTTCCATAATAAATGTGAATTTTACGCCCTGATTAGAAAAATCAAAAATAAATAATACTGCAATATCTTAAAAAAAAAAAAAAAAAAAAAAAAATCCACTAATTATTTTGTTTAAAAAACATTTAATAAAAATTTAATATTTACTATGTTACGCCATACGACAAAATATAAATGACATAAAGATTACAAACGGTACAGTAAACAAATGCAAAAACGTCACGACATGATTAAAACAGATAATTAGTTTTAAAGCACCGTATAAAATTTATTAAACATTACTTATAATAATAATAATAATGAAAAAAAAGTGTTTACTGAGTATTGCTTTTTCAAACAATAAGCCTCGCATTAACGCTTTTTCTAAAGCATGACATTTAACTTGAAGTGTACGAATCCTACAATTTTCAAGAAAAAAAAAGGTAAGCAGGTTAAAATAGAATTTTAGCAGTGAGAAACTAAAAAACGTTATTTAATATTTAACCGTTTGCACTGGAACGTCGCCTCTCAGGCGACATCCGGTTCATTATTACGGCGCTCGAGAGGCGCCATGACCAGATAAGTTACTGTATATCTTATATCCACCAATAATATTCTACAACTAAAAGTTCTATAACAGGTGCATACTTCGCTAAGAAAGAGACTCCACCCACACTTTTTATTAAGTGCCTTTCGCCGTTACTTGCCTTGGTCATTGGTAAACGGCTAAGAATGCTTTGCAAAATATTACACGAGGAAAATTATAAATCACAATAGTTATATATAATGCTTGTAATATGTAAATATACATCAAATATAGAAATAAATGTTTATATTTTAAATTGTTATGTTTCATATTTTGCATTTTTTTAAAACTATTGTCGGGTAGATCATTACGCTTACTAAAAGAAGATTCGAATGCAAAAGTTTAATTTCCCATCGCACTTCAGGCCCGCACATTTGGAAAATACAAAGTGGTCGACATAAAAGACGTCACTGACAAAAAATATGCGCAGCCTTCGTAAAATGTGCATTATGCTAGACTTTTATTACGCGGCCAGCATAACATAAGAATAGCCAGATCTTATATTAAGCTAGATTAGATTTAGCTGGACTATCTAAAATCCGGAAACTACGAACCCTGATCTACTTCTACATTTTTGAATAGATCTCTTACACAATTTCTAATTATGTTCTTAAGCCACGCCCTTTTAAGAAGCAATTTCTAGTACGAAAAATTATTCCATGAGTACCGGAAAAATTATAAAGGTTTATATGCGGATCACCAAATATCTGGAAAATATCTTCGAGTTGCTGGTACACCCATGCGAAAAAGGCTTCGAGTGCAAATGGTTAAAAAGAACGACTTTGCATTTCAGCACCAGGTACATTGATACTTGCCAACACCCAGATTAATATTCCGTAGTGTTGTTACTCCCGCTCTTTTTTCTTCCACACCAGTAATTTTTTAGAGTAGTATTCACCAAGTGCATATCGATTAAATAAGAAGAGAATTCTCTACAAAGATACTGGCATACGTGCCAACATACTAATTAATATTCCGTAGTATTCTTAGCCCCGCTTTCTTTTTCACACCAGTATCTTTTTAGAGTATTTTTCTTCTTATTTAATCGTAATTCAATTTGGAGAATAATACTCTAAACATTTACTGGTGTGAAAAAAAGGGCGGTACTAGCAACACTACGGAATATTAATTAGGATGTTGCCAAGTATGGATCCTGGTGTGGGAAAAAAAAACAGGCAAATCGAAGAATACTACGGAATTTTAATTAGTATGTTGGCAAGTATGGGTATATTTCACGGGTCGTATTCTCCGCCCTTTCTTCACTACACTGTCGGGGAAGAGAAACTTTCAAATGTATTGCTACCGCTAACCTCTATTTTTTTACACGAATTTTTATCCTGTATAATCATGGCACATCACTATAAATATACCAAATTTATTTCTGCATGATATTAGTGGTTGCAATGAGGACAGAAATTACTTACTTATGAGCTTGTCCTAAAAAAAGGGAGGGGAGTATGGCCCCAGGTATATTCCTATCGTGCAAGGTAAGCTACGCCTTTATACATTTTCCTAAACTTTACATTATAACTCAAAATGATTTTACAGATCGGAAATTAAATCATTTAAGTTTTGTATTCAGCATCGATGTAGTAAATGCCATTGACATTTATGCGTAGAGGCGTCACATTTAAAGTCAAATACGAATATGCAAACTAGTTTTTTTTAATATTGTGTGAGTGATATAGAGATTATTTTCTTTTAAAATTCTTTCACAATCTCTCCCCTGAATTGCGATAATTTTATAAAAATAATCCAATTTGTATAATAAACATCGAAATATTGCTTAGAAATCTATAAGAATAACATAAAGGTAAAATAAAATAATTTTTTGTCAGAATATATACAGATATTTACTCACAGAGAGGATGGAGATTATAACACGTGGCGGCCTCCTAATAGCAATAAAAAATGAAATATCACTATAACTTAAAAAAAAAGTTGTCAGGAACAAGTTGGAAAGTTGGAAACCCATGTTTTTGATGATGCCTGTTCTATTTGTGTAAACATTAATATAGGCCATAATTCATATTTTTTTCGAATGTGAATTTATTAATAATTTTTATAATTCAAATAGTGTTTTATGATTATTATTATTATTATTATTATTATTATTATTAAATCAAAAGTATGCATAGAATATGTTTGGGTCACTTCATTTTAGTGCACATAAAACATAATTTGAACATAATAATTTTTTGGGAAGATATGAATTAATATTTGTCACATTAATTTAACATTAGCATATTTTGACAGTTTATAACTCTATGAAAAATTGAGCAACATTAATAAACTGTACCATTTTCCGCGATGATTTGATCCAAATAAATCAAATTGTAAAAAATGAGGATTTTTACTGAGAAAATATGAAGTTGATGCCAGTTTTAATAGGTAGGCGATCGCCTAAGCAAAATCTGACTACACCATTTTAAACTAGACATTATTTCAAATCGATCGGTACCAGCCGCAAGTTTCTACGACAATTTACAGCGAAATTATGTTACGGGTTCGCTTTTTTTTTTTTTTTCCCTTTTTGCTGAATATACATATATATTATATTGTATTGTAATATATTTATTTTAAAATATAAATGTTATAAAATTTAATTTGCGTTTTTAAGTACTGTAATAAATCCATACGAAAACACTACTTTTTATATGCTTATTAGTTATTGTGGAAGAGTGATAATTTAAAAACAAGCTCAATGATAATATAGGATAAGGAATGCAACACGACAAAATGTATTGAAAAAATAAACAAAATATAAAATAGAGTTAGAAGTTTAAAACATGATATAAATACTATGTATATAACAGTGGTGGAATACGGGCGCAGAACCCATACTGGTAAACTGAAAACTCTCTACATGTAGTATCCTTGATTTAAGAAGTAAAGAATGTTACTTCATTGATAGTAGTACGAACTCTGCACCCGTGTTCCATCCCTGGTATACGTTAAGATCATTCATTAAAAAAGAAAGAATGAAATAAATTCTTTCAAACTTTAAAGAAAGCTGTTATTCTATTCTAGTGAACAGACGATGGTATCTCCACAAGACACATAACTATTTGGTTTGTAGTTGTATTGACATTCGCTTTACATATAAATATATTTCGTACAATCCCCAACAGAATCGCTATGCTGAACGCATGTGCTCGATATTCGAGGGTAGTCCGTATTTTGAAATCGTTTTACTAAATTTTGAAAAATTGTAGAATGGAAATTATTTATCTCTGTTACCGTTTATACCCTTATATATTTAGCATAAACTATACCTTTGTAAGTGGGTAATTGCAACTGCTATTAATTCTAATACATTACAAAGGTATCTATATACGATCCCTATACTGCAATTGTACACTTCTGTCCAATGTATATGATCTTTCAAGCCACCTCTCCCCGATTCTCCCGCGAAAGGCGATTCGGAGAAGACACCGCTCTAAACATTTATTGTCACAGGTTAATTTCACCTGTTTTCTTGAAAAATACCAACATCTTAACCACCGACACAAATTTGTCCTATTTATTTTTTTTTATACTTAAACCATTTTGAATACTTTCTGGTGTGAAATATATTTTTTAACTTTAGAAATAAGCACAAAAATTCTGTATTAGATGTAATTTACACTTTCGCGATCGCTGATGTAGATTCACGTTATTCGAAAATTTGTCACTCCTCCAGTAGGCGTTTCTTTCGCAATTTCTATATCATTTATTCCTTAAGTATATACCCAATATTCATACTTTTAGAATGAAATATACTATGGATACATATACTTTCATACGAAAGAATATAATTAAATTATAATACATGTCCTTTTGTAATATAAATATGAATAGAAACAATTTGGTTCTGAATTATTGTAACTTGGGAGAATGCCTATAAGCGGACCTTACTTTCGAAAAGAAAAAATAATGCGGTCACGAATGTGTTAAAAAAAGATAAACATACTTGCCAACGTACTAATTAATATTCCGTAGTACGATTAGCCCCGCCTTTATTTTCACACCAGTGTCTTTTTAGAGAATTTTTATTCTTATTTAATTGTAATTGCATTTGGTGAATATTACTCTAACATTTACTGGTATGAAAAAAATAGGGCGGGACTAACAAGACTACAGAATATTAATTAGGATGTTTTGGCAAGTATGGATAAATTATGAAAGTATAGTAATATATTTGAACCTAGTTATCGAGAACCACAATGGGGATAAAAATATTGTTCATGTATTAAGTATTTCATTCTATCAGTAACTAATCTTCATACAACTAAACTAATCTTCATTTTGACGGGGATTGTGTGTCGAATTTAACACTTGTTGCGGTAGCCTAGTTTTTATAACTATTTAGTGGATTTTCATAACTCCCCTAAATATGGATAACAATACCATAGAAAGATCTACATGGGAATCACGTCACACACGCCAACCCACAAAGAAAATATTTTGCTTTTAAAAACACTACTACATTTTTTTTTCTAAAGTTTTTTATTTTGAATTAGTAATATTTCAGGTAGCAAACCGATTTTACGTATTCATGTTTTAGTGTCGCCTAAAAATTACGGTAAGAAACTGATGCATTAAATGACATTGACAAATATATACGCAAACGGAATTTAACGCATTAAACAGGAATACGCAAAATTTTATTGTTAAATATAATATTGCTTTGCGACAAGGCCTTAAGTTGCTTTGCAGCAGGCTTCACAGCGTTCCTAAAATTGTACCCTCATTTTATTATCACCACAAATTTAAAACAATACTTTTAAACATAATGTTATAGCATTAAATAGTCAAAATTTCTCAAGTAAAATTTCTTACTGACCTTAATCTGAGCTGCCAACATTTTAACCTTTCAAATCAAAATTGACACCAGTATTTTTAAATAGAACATATAATATACATTTTTGACAATTAATATTACCAGTAACAGCTATAAAAATTTTCCGGTTTCAAGTCATTCTTGGAAACCGGGAGACTTGCATACTTGCCAACCTCCTCATTATGAACCGTACAATTTTTAGTACCCACCTTTTTTTTCACACCAATAATTTTTTAGAGTAATTTTAATCTTATTTAATCGTAACAACATTTGGAGAGAATAACTCTAAAAATACAGTGGTGTGAGAAAATGGGCGTTTTTTCAGGGGGAGTTAACAATTGTACGGTTATTAATGAGGTGGATGGCAAGTATGGACTTGCCACCAATGGTCTAATGACGACAGTATAAGAAAGTAAAGGTAAAGTTTTGTGAACGCTGTGAGGCCCGTTTACAGTAAATGTAAAATTAAATTACAATATACAGCGTGATCCAAAAGTCAGGACAAATTTTAAAAATGAAGAATTCGAAAACGAATCAAGATACAAAGATACGGTTTGCACCAAACGGATGGAAAAAAAGCCGGATTTTGTGTGGCAAAGAAAAAAAATTAGTTCTGTTGGCGACCAACAGATGGCGCTCTCGTATTTCTGATGTAGGATTATGCAAAGCAACAAACGATATAAAAATGAACAACTACAGCAGGTAATGGTAGTCGAAGCTTATATACATCGAAATATCTCATTCTCAGTCGCTACTTTAATCACGTATGGCCATAAAGTTCTCCCGATCTGACATCCTGTGACTTTTGGCTGTGGGGATTCTTGGAAGTCAAAAGTGTACCGCGACCAACCGGCATCACTAGCAGCACTGAAAGATGCCATCTGCCAAAATGTGTCTGCCATAACGCAAGAAATGCTACTAAATGCTGTGAACGATGTGGTGAATCATCTCACAGCTGTACTTCTGAATGGTGGACATTGAACCGTTGCTGCAGTAGTACTAATTAACTGTAATTAAGCTGACTTGTAAGTTGTCAACATTTTTTTTTTTCATTTGTAAAACATCTTTTGGTGAAATAAAACACTATAGCGCCATCTGCTGGGCGCCTACAGAACTAATTTTTTCCTTTGCCACACAAAACCCGGTTTCTTTTTCATCCGTTTGGTGCAAACCGTATCTCTGTATCTTGATTCGTTTTCGAATTATTCATTTTTAAAATTTGTCCTGACTTTTGGATCACCCGGTACATAAAAAATGAAATGTTTAATCTATTCCTCTTCCTGTCAGCTGTCTAATAATAATAACAACAACAATAACAAAGAGTAATTTTTTTCTATATTTATTTTATTACCTATTTAAAATTATAGATTTCATTATTAGATGATCCAACATGATAAGAGGAGATTTTGGAGTTTTGGACACAATTTGCAATAAATAAAACAAATAACCATACTTGACGCAGAACAGAAATATCAATATTTACACAACGTAAAGACGGCATTGTAAAAAAAGTTAAGTGCGGACTGAAGTTTCGGTAGCCTAAAACGTACCGTCATCAGTGCAAAATGACAAAATGGATTATTGCTCATATATGTAGGTCGGGAAACGGATTATAGAGTCAGAGTAACAACCAATAGGAATTTAAAAAACTGGAGCTGTAAGTCGATAGGAACTCGGGATGTTGGAAGCTATGTAAAAATTTAAAATATATGGATTTTATGTAATTTTTCCAACAATCCGAGAGAAGGGGTGTGCAAAATCGCAATTAATGATATCTTTATGATTTTTGTAGATATGGAAAACTTCTATAAAATCGAGATCATGTAAGTGTGTAGGCTGACAGATTAGTTTAGCTGCATTAAAGTTGAAATTATGGTTATTTCTCGAACAATGCTTTGCAATGGCCGATTTGTTAATTTCCTGTTCCTAAATATAATCCATGTGTTTTTATAAGGCGTAATGTGTTTTTATAAGGCGAAACTTGAGTTTACGTTTTGTTTGACCATTATAAGATTGTCCACACTGACAAGGAATATTATATATATCCCAAGAGTAATATGCATCCATAATACTTGTTCTGGATTAATAGGGTCTCTTAATCTAGAAAACCTAATTTATTCATAAGTGAAAAAATTATTTTAAAGTTATATTGTTTTTAAAATCTTTAGCTATGGCAAAACGAGATTTAGGTAAAAAAAGGCAAAACATATATATATATACATATATTTCTTTAAAGTTTTCTTATATTAAAAAAAAAGTGTGAAGATCGGACGTAGCAAGTAATTTGTAGAGAATAAAGAGAATTTATAAGTGAACAATGGTGAATAATTTGTGCAAATTATTTTCCTTTCTATGTTCTTACTATTATTCATTTAAAAACTTTTTTCTTTCTCATATTTATCTGCATCTGAATTCAAAACAACAAATTTTCTTGTACTCATGCTTATAGTTTGTTTTTATTTAAATAGCGCTTTAGGGAAAGAAGTCGTCATCATCGAGGGCTGCAACCTTCACATACTTGTTATGCATTATTGAAAAATTCTAGACCACTAGATATGAAATTTAAAATGTATATATATTTACAAATGTATATATAATATAATTATACTCTTTCTAATCACAGTGTTTTATCCATAGTATTTTGATTGTACAAATATGAATACTGGAGATATTCTTAAGAAATACAGTAACACAAAAATTGCAAAAGAAACGC
The DNA here is from genome assembly GCA_963930645.1 of Salticus scenicus. Classification (NCBI taxonomy): domain Eukaryota; kingdom Metazoa; phylum Arthropoda; class Arachnida; order Araneae; family Salticidae; genus Salticus; species Salticus scenicus. The sequence continues at coordinate 133,085,941 of OZ005660.1, read as the reverse complement.
CCATTGGCGTGGTTACAGATTTCCAAATGACGTGACTATACGTCAGAGGACGCGAAAGTGCTAAGCTTTTCTAAAATTTTCTAAGAATGTTTAAGAGTCTACAATTTTTATTAAAATCACAATCAACTGATTGGAAGAAAATCATATTTAATGAAATTTTATTTTTCGGACTGAGTGAAAATAATGCCTGGATCGGGAGTCGAACCCCGGATCATTGACTTACAAGGTCAAGGCTCTACCAATTGAGCTATCCAGGCCGACAACCGGTCAACATTACTCACTCAGACAACCATTAGGCAGAAACATCTGGTCTATCATTTAGATAGCTCGACAGAAATATGCCGCAGGTGAAGGAAATCACCATTAAACAGTGGGAGAAAAAAATACAATTTTTATTAAAATCTAATAAAATCTAATAACCTTTTGATAAAAATTGTATTTTTTTCTCCAATTGTTTAATGGTGTTTTCCTTTACCTGCGGCTTATTTCTGTCGAGCTATCTAAATGAAAGACCAGATGTTCCTGCCTAAAGGTTGTCTGAGTGAGTAATGCTTACTGGTTGTCGGCCTTTATTGCTCAATTGGTAGAGACTTGACCTTGTAACTCAATGATCCGAGGTTCGACTCCCGGTCCAGGCATTATTTTCACTCAGTCAAAAATTAAAATTTCATTCAATGTTTAAGAGTGTTTTTGATTTGAGTTAGTCTATTTGTCAGTTTTTTTGTCCATCTATCTGCCAATTTGCCTATCTTTCTGTCCTACTCCAGAGTCCGTAAATGTTTTCAGAATTTCTTCAAAATAATGTTTTTTTCAAGTTCAATTATGAATGTTTCTTCTTTAATGTGTTATATAAATGCATATTCGCCAACCATCTCATTAATTACCGTGCAATTGTTAACACCACTCGAAAAAAAGGCCCCTTTTTTCACACCGTTTTAATTTTAGAGTAATTCTCTTCAAAAGTTGTTGAGATTAAATAAGAATAAAATTACTGTAAAAAATTTCTGGTGTAAAAAAAAAGGCGGACACTAAAAATTGTACGGTTCATAATGATATGGTTGTCAAGTATGTAAATAGCGCAACTGGTTTGTGTACAGGGACACGCAAAAGAATGTCATTGTCTTGTGCTCTATGAGAGGCATGTTAGAAAAACGTATTTAAATAACTTTGCATTGCACAATCATTAGAAAATTAGCCCGTTATTATCCATGCATTAAAAATATTTCATAGAATGTAGTATGTTTAGTGTTAAGATTTACAGAACTTTTAAAAAAAAATCAGATACATTAAGGGCTAGAATTGGAAACTATATTTACGTTTGTGCTAAGAGTTTTTTAACAGTTTCCGACAACTTTTAAGTGTGATTATGAATTTAATTAATCTGATTGTCAGACTTTCTGTCCATTGTGGGATCTTGTAGATAAAGTATATTGAAAATTAAACCATGAAACGAATATTCACAGCTGGAAAACGTTAAAAATCTATGCATACTTCATGATTTTTAGTTTTCGTTTAATTAATGCAATTGGTAAATGTGCTTTACTATCTTTAGCATGTCCAGAAAAACTGATCAGGAATGAAAATTAACTTCTCATACCCGTACAGTAATTAAAGTATTTTTTAAGTTTAAATTTTCTGAGCTTGTTTTTTTTTTTTTTTTTTTTGTATAATTATGCGCATTGAGGTTCCCTTAATACTAAAGTTAATTTTTAACGGTTGGTCTTTGTGTATAGCTGTTATTAACATTGATTGAAAACATATGATTGCAATCAAATAAAATATTTTATTTTGAAGTTCATATGAGTTTCTTACTTTAAAGTGTTTGATCAAAATTCATGAGTTTCAAGTAGTGATGTTAGTGAAAATTGTTTGAACATCGTGAAATGAACTTTAAAATTTAATAATAGCCTTCAACTCTATATAAATGTAGATATTGTACGAAGACAGGTGGTCGAGGGGGTTGTAAGGCCTCTCACATATAGAATTATTTACCATATAAAACTGTTCCTGTTCCTAAACCTAGTTTGAATTATTTTTTATGTAAGTATATATACAGTACAGTGTTATCTTAACCTATCTACAATCTGCCTTTACAGTATTGAAATGCAGGTTAAAAGAAAATCGTGTGAGTGCCACACCAGAGTATTTTCAAATAGGTATGTAATTTTATAATCTTTAATTTTATTATTAAACGGAAAATATTCAATCAATAATAGCGGAATGAGATTTTTAGAAATTGCAATGAGTGTACGTTTTTAATTTTCATACTTCATAGTGATGTAGTCTTGTAAATGTTATTTGTAAATATATGTGAATACATTTGTAAATATATGTAGTTTTATAAAATCACATATATTTTCTTTTCATATAATAATTTCTCTATTTAATTTTACCAAATATCTTTTACGTAGTTCGTTTTAATATATCATTATCTTCTACGTTTTTCTTTTATTCCCTTTTCTTCTTCTCCTTAAAATGCTGATTTTTTAAAATGATGTTTAGTTAGATATTATAATAAAAAATCTGTTAAAAGAAATCAGATCAAGTTTGCTTTATTCTTTATACTTTATTTACTTTTACATATTACACTATAAATGATTTCATGTCCGTATGACTTATAATCTCTAACGTTATTGATATTAACAGAATCAGGATTGCCAAAATATCTAATTTATTCGAAGCATTGATAGTACCCACCTTATTCTATCAGGGATGGAACACGGGCGCAGAATTCATACCACTATCGATGTAAGAAAATTTTCTACTTCTTAAATCAACGATATTATAAGTAGAGAAATTTCTTAAACGGATTCCGGTATGAATTCTGCGCCCGTGTTCCATCCCTGTTCTATACCACTTTTCCTGAAGAGTAAGTTTCTTTTTATTTAAACTTGGTTCTTGGAGAAGATTACTCTACTAAGTGTTGTGGAAAGGAGAAGGGTTCGAACAATGCTCCAGAATATTTTAGAAATGTTAGTAATTCTGTATTAGTAATTTATTTAATACTGATTCGAAGCTAGAATTTTTTTTTTTTTTAATAGTTTAACATTGTTACGAATTTGAAGATAATAGTAGTTATTTTTATGTAATTTCATTCAAAAAGGTAGCAAGTTATACATAGTTAATTTTCTATATTTCTAACTTGTTTTAGGGTTAAAATAGCCTTTAAAAACCGTTACAAAAATTCACCAGGCCAGAGATGGAACGCCGGCGCAGAACTCACACCACTATCAATGAAACAAAATTTTCTACTTCTTAAATCAATGACATTATACGCAGAGAAATTTCTTAAACAAATACCGGTATGTGTTCTGTGCCCGTGTTTCATCCCTGCCAGGCCAGATAATAGCCTTAGGAACAAATTTGGTGAATTTATCTCACCTTGTCGAGAAAATCCTTATTAACGATACACCAATTATCTAAGCTCTATCTGAATTATTTCGGAAGTTACTAGAAAATTATGGTTTTTTAGAAAGCTATAAAAGATATTCCATCCCGATAACTGTGTGTCAGTTTCTTGCAAAGACATTGCACAACAGAAAATTCTGCTTGATTATGTCTCTGTCATTGAATTGTAGCTTACTGCTGTGTGTTAAATCTATGGTGCATTTTATGCTGTGATTTTTATATTGTCAGCTGTTATTTAAGTTGTGTTTTCTGATGAAACTGTAGTTGATACTTGGTTAATAGGTCTGCAATCTTTCCGAATATTACGTAAATAAACTTTCAAGCATCTGCAAGACTTGTCATTCATTCAGAGACAATCACCCCGAGTATTTAACAATATTATATTCTGGTTTAGCAAAGAATTGTTTATGATTAGCCTCTTCACCAAGACTAAATAAGAATTTTTTAAACATTCATAATGACGATATAATAAATAATTTTCTTAAATCAAAAATTAAATCAATGAGATTTGGTTTTCATCGTAATAATAAATAATAGTTAGGAAGTTAATTTTATTCTTATAAATGTTTCAGTAATTGATGATGAGACAAATAGTGGCATATCATAAGGGCGGCAAAATAATGTTCGCCTCAGGCGACAAAATATCTGGCGCCAGCCCTGAAAAGACACCTAACTGTTCGGTTTGTAGTTGAATTGACATTCGCTTTACATATAAATATATTTTGTACAATCCCAAAACGGAATCGCTATGCTGACCGCATGTGCTTGGTATTCGAGGGCAGTCCATATTTTGAAATCGTTTTAATAAATTTTGAAAAATTGTAGAATGGAAATTATTTATCATACCTGTTACCGTTTATACCCTTATTTATATAGCTTAAACTACATCTTTATAAGTGGGTAATTCTAACTGCTATTAATGTTAATACATTACAAAGGGATCTATAATACGGTCACTATTCCGGTGTTGTACACTTCTGCCCAACGTATAAGATCTTACAAGCCACCATTCCGCGGAAGGTGATTCGGACAAAACATCGTTCTGAACAGTTATTGCAACAGGTTAATTTCACCTGCTACCTTGAAATATCCCATGGAAAGATCGGAGCGCAAATAAATTTTGTTTATTTCATTTATACTTAATTTATTTTGAATACTTTCTGGTGTAAAATTTATTTTTTAACTTTCGAAAGAAACACAAAAATTCTGTATCAGGTGTAATTTACACTAGAGGTCTGCACGGGACGTGTTTACGGCCCGGTCCTCGGGCCGGGTTTGGGATGAATTTTTCAATCTGTTCTCGGGCCGGGCCCGGGCTTAAAATTTTTTTGCAAGCTCGGGCTCAATTTTTTTGTGTATACTCGTGCCGGGCCGGGTCTGAATGAAATGTTTTCCGGGCCGTGTCGGCACGAAATTTTTTCTGGTTTCCTCGTTAATCAACGAAAAAGGAAAATGATAAAATATTTCTTCAGTCATTTATTTGACATAATTTTACAGGCTTGTATATCACATAAAATTTTATTTTGTTAAAAAATGTCTGTAACTTCAATTTAATTGCATATCACAGTCTGTTCGCGATCTGATTTTCCGCTAATATTTTTAGCATGTCTCGAAATTAATATATTTTATTTCAAGTAATATTAAATGGTTTCCTATTCAAAATAGTATTAATGTCACTACTAGTTTGTGCACGTGTTCAAGCAAAAGAAATTAGATACGTTACTGTGTATAAGGTTTTGTGCCCTATGGTCTGTAGTGTATAGGTTGTATGAAGGCTATAAAATTCCTGCCGCTGTAACTTTTTCTCTAAACTCCTGTTTCTTTTCTCCAGTGCACTGAATGAAAGTAGCATCATTTTTAGAATGTACAAAAGCCTCTTTTCTATAGAATATGGTTGGATTACCACTAAAATTTTGTTTACCGGATCACATGAAAGATTTTTATACATTACGTTACGATATATAAGAGTAAATGGTTAAATGTGCATTTTTAGTAGTAATAACCATTTTAAATACCGTCCTATATTGTTTGAAGAGTGCTAATATTTTCGATTTAACTTTCTGTCTGTCTTTGTGCCTTATGTACGTCTGTAATAATGAAAGTGTGTTTATATATAATTATCTTGTAAAAGTTCAGTAATATTGTTAAGGAAGATTCTATTGCTTCGGAATATAAAACCTCTGCAAAACACATACTAAAAATCTTTTTCATAGAAAGGCATGCTTTTTTTTTTTTTTTTTTTCATATTTTTGAATCGGGCCTGATTTTATCGTTTTTTGTCCGGGCCTGACCGGGCCGTACACTGGTAAAAAATAGACGGGCCTGGCCGGCCTGGGCTCAATTTTTCAATTTCATACCGGGCCGGGCCGAGTAAGCAAAGCTTTCGTACGGGCCCGCCCGGGCCCTTGCCTCAAAATTCCGGCCCGTGCAGACCTCTAATTTACACTTTCGCGACCGCTGACGTAGATTCACGTCATTTGAAATTTTGTCACTCCTCCAGTAGGCGTTTCTTTCGCAATTTCTATATTATTTATTTCTGAAGTATATACCCAAAAATCATACTTTTACAATGAAATATACTATGGATACAAATACTTTGATACGAAAGAATATAATTACATAGCTACCAATATTTTAATCTATTCCGGAGTATTTTTAGCCCCGCCTTTATTTCGTACCACTTATTTTTTTAAAAGAAGTTTTTCTTATATTATCAAAATTATATTAGGTTGACTCATAATTAATTTCCTATGCAGTTTAGTTAAACTTTGCACCAGAAGCATTATTCAATGAATATAAATCTTCAAACATAAGCTCCTTCCCCTGCATTCATCATGCAGTGTGTTTGGGCGTTAATTGCATTGAACCAATGGCAGGGATGGAACACGGGCGCAGAATTCATACCGGAATCCGTTTAGGAAATTTCTCTACTTATAATATCGTTGATTTAAGAAGTAGAAAATTTTCTTACATCGATAGTGGTATGAATTCTGCGCCCGTGTTCCATCCCTGCAATGGTCAAAGCATTTTTTAGATAGGATAATAACTGGCGATGAAAAATGGATTACGTATGAGAATATCTGTAAAAGACAGTGGCTTGATATGGAACAAAAATCCTTTTTAGATTCGAAAGCTGACATCCATGATTTTATTGTGCGTATGGTGAGATTGTCGAGGACTAATCCATCATGAGTTATTAAAGTCAAATTTAGCAATTACTGCACACATACATTTTTAGCAACTGTAAAGAGTGAAAGAGAAACTTCATGAAAAACGTCCCACACTCGCCAATAGCAAAAACGTCATTATTTTACATGATAATGCAAGATCACATACAGCAAGAGTGACTCAGGAAAAATTCCAGAGCTCGGATAGTATGTTTTACCGCACCCACCTTACTTTCCGAACCTTGCCCCGACATATTTTCACATTTTCTGTTTCTTACAAAACTTTTTGAAAGGAAAAACGTTCAAATCTGAAGAATAAGTCAGACAGGCTGTTGAAAATTTCTTCCAATCGAAACCAACCACCTTTTACAAGAAAGGAATATACAAACTGCCAAGAAGATGGGAAAACGTCATACATAAAAATGGTGAATACATAACAAATTGATATAATTTTATAACTAAATGAATGCAAAATAAATGCGTGGACAAAAGGAAGTTAAAAACAAAGGAAGTTATTTAAGACTCCACCTACAAAGACGTAACAAGATAAATGTGGGAGGGGCTTATTCTTCGGCAGGAAGTAATGCCTAGATATTCGTTGTATAGTGTTATTGGTGTATATTCTATTTTAACTAAATCGGAAATTATTTATGAATCAACCTAATACATTGGAGAACATTTTTTCTATAAATAAAGTGCTGCGGAAAAAAGGGCGGGGCTAAAAGTACTCCGGTATAAATTAAAATATTGACGGTTATGTTTGTCCTTTACATGTCCTTTTGTAATATAAATATGAATAAAAACAATTTGGTTTTGAAATATTGTAACTTGGGAGAATAATGCCTTTAAGCGGAGCTTAGATTCGAAAAGAAAAAATAATGCCGTCACATGATCAGCCCCGCCTTTATTTTCACACCAGTTGTCTTTTTAGAGAACTTTTATTCTCATTTAATCATAATTGCATTTGGTGAATATTACTCTAACATTTACTGGTATGAAAAAAATAGGACGGGACTAACAACACTACGGAATATTAATTGGATAAATTATGGATAAATGTATGGATAAATTATAAAAGTATGGCAATATATTCGAATCTAGTTATCCAGAACCTCAAGGGGGATAAAAATATTGTTCATGTTATAAGTATTTCATGCTACCTGTAAGTAATCTTCATTTTGACGGGGATTGTGGAAACAGTTCCTCTTAAGGGCCAGCTTCACTCACCGCCGCCGGAAGCTGAAGCTAATGTTATTCTATGGGAAATTTTTCTTCACAAATAACTTATTAACTAATACATATTTTTAAATTCTGTTTTCACATTCTGAAAATTCCCAACTGTTAAATTTACGCACCTTTTAAAAAAAATATTTTTTTGAATATTTTATATTTTAATTTGAATCTGTAAAATACGAATTTTCAATATGTGAAATGTTTTCATTTTGCAATTTCAAAATAAAATATTAAAAATTAAAAAAATACATTTTTAAAAAATTTGCGTCAATTTAACAGTTCGGAATTTTCTGAATTTGAAAACAGAATTTAAAAATATGTATTAGTTGATAAGTTATTTGTAAAGAAAATTCCCGCATAGAATAACATTGGATCGGGCTTCCGGCGACGGTAAGTGAATAGGACCGTTAACACTTTGCACTCGGCATATTTTCCGTAAGACACGCCTTCTGGCGTTCCTTTAAAACGTCATACGTATAGTTTCCAACTTACTACCTTTGGGCTACCGAAAAATTGTAATAATTTGTTTTATTTTACTTCATCATTAAATAAAATAAATATTTCTGTTAAAATTTTCCGGTAGCCGAAAGGTAGCCTATAGTTACACGTTTTAGCAAAATAACAACTCATTTGCAGAGGAACACCTTAAGGCGTGTCTCGATTTTGAATGTCCCCTCAGAAGGGACATACAAGCGATAAGGTTTAAAAGTAATTCACGTTAACTCTGTTTACGTAAACGAGGTTGGACTGTATTTTATTAGTTTGCACAGTTCAAATTTCTTTCTTTGAATGAATATTTCATTTAATGTGTTTCTTTTAGTTTAAAAGACCGTGAAATTAAAACGTATATTTGTGTGTAACAATGGTAATTTCAGAATACTCAGACACACACAAATAAAAAAATAAATAAGTTAAATAAAATAAAATTTTTAAAATAAAATAAAAATAAATATTAAATAAAATAATAGTAATAATAATAATAATAATAATAATTTTTCAGTTGTAAAAAAGTATTCAATAACATTTTCTAACATTATTATTTGTTGAGATTTATTTTTCCGACTGAGTGAAAATAATGTCTGGACCGGGAGTCGAATCCCAGATCATTGACTTACAAGGTCAAGGCTCTACCAACTGAGCTATCCAGGCCGACAACCGGTGGACATTACTCACTCACACAAATTCGACTATCGGTCCAGGCATTATTTTCACTCTGTCGGAAAAATAAATTTCAATAAATGATTTTCTTCCCAATCAGTTGATTGTTTGATTATAATATATTGTGTTTCTTTTAGTTTAAAAGACCGTGAAATTAAAACGGATATTTGTGTGTAAGAATGGTAATTTTAGAATACACAGACACACACACACAAATAAAAAATATAAAAATAAGCAATTTAAATAAAATAAAATTATTAGAATAAAATAAAAGTAAATAATAAAATAAAATAATAATGATAATAATAATAACATTTCAGTTGAAAAAATTATTTAATAACATTTTCTAAAATTAAGAAAATAGTATTATTTATTACCTGAAATAGTCAAGCAAACCGTTATTAAAATTTGAATAACCCAAATAATCTTTAAACTTTTTTTTTTTCAATATATCACGTTGAAAATGGTGCTGTTGCATATTATATAAATGTTTCTAAATCAAAAGAAAAGATAACTTATTAATGAGTTTCTACGTATCATTTAGCGTTGATTATTGTATAACGTAGAGTAAATTTATATATCTACTTACTTATTTATTTTTAATTTTGTAAAACAATAACAAAGGTATTTCTAGAGGCATTTTTGCCTTTGAGTCGCCGTAAAATGTCGAATTTAACAATTGTTGCGGTAGCCTAGCTTTTAGAACTATTTAGTGGATTTTCATAACTCTCCTAAATAGGAATAACAATACCATAGAAAGATCTACATGGGAATCACGTCACACACGCCAACCCACAAAGAAAATATTTTGCTTTTAAACACCACTACATTTTTTTATAAAGTTTTTTATTTTGAATTAGTAATATTTGAGTCGGTAAACTGATTTTACTTATTCATGTTTTAGTGTCACCTAAAAATTACGGTAAGAAACTGATGCATTAAATGACATTGACAAATATACACTGATGGAATAAAAAATCCCAACACCAGGAAGGAGCTGTGCTAGATAAACGAAATTTGGTAGGTGTGTTTATACATCTGAAAGATGACGTCGATTCAAATTTCGAGCTACGCGCATAAGTGTGGCGCTGTAGCGACACTATGAACATGCAAATGAGGTTTGCTTTAAATAAGCGCTGTAAGGTTCATGATCGTTATTTACAGTTGAGATTTGACGTAGTGGGTTAATGTTAGTCAAGGATGCCTCTAAGAAGACGAAGAAGCCATCATCAAAAGCTCACTGAGTTTGAACTAGGTCGTGTAGTAGGGCTACGAGAAGGTGGGTTTTCTTTCCGCGATATTGCAGAAAGACTTGGCAGGAATGTATCCACTGTGCATGAGTGTTGGCAGCAGTGGTCAAGGGAAGGTACTGCCTCAAGAAGACCGGGTTCCGGGCGGCCACGTGGCCTTACTGACAGGGAAGACCGCCGTGTTCGGCGTATGGCTGTGGCTAATCGTACTGCGTCTGCAGCTGAAATTCGAGCTGCAGTTGGCCCCACAGTGACACAACGAACTGTTACAAATCGGTTATTTCAAGGACAGCTCCGAGCCAGACGCCCTGTAGCGTGCATTCCACTGACTCCAAACCACTGCCGTTTGCGACGTGAGTGGTGTCAAGCTAGAGCTCATTGGAGGACGGAGTGGAGATCTGTTGTGTTTTCTGATGAAAGCCGGTTCTGCCTTGGTCGCAGTGATAGCCGTGTGTTGGTTAGAATGAGGCCAGGTGAACGCCTGCTAGCGACCTGTCTGCGGCCTAGACACACAGGGCCTACTCCTGGAGTTATTTTTTGGGGAGCAATTTCGTATGACAGCAGGAGCACTCTCGTGGTTATCCCACACACCCTGACTGCAAATTTGTACGTCAGTCTAGTGATACAACCTGTTGTTCTGCCATTCATGAACAGCATTCAAGGGGGTGTTTTCCAACAGGATAACGCTCGCCCTCATACCACTGCTGTAACCCAACATGCACTACAGAGTGTCGACATGTTGCCTTGGCCTGCTAGATCACCAGATCTTTCTCCAATCGAGCACGTATGGGGCATCATTGGACGACAACTCCAGCATCATCCACAACCAGCATTAATCGTCCCTGCATTGACCGCCCAAGTGCAACAGGCATGGAACTCTATCCCACAAACTGATATCCGACACCTGTACGACACAATGCATGCACGTTTGCATGCTTGCATTCAAAATTCTGGCGGTTACACCGGTTACTAATGTACCAACATTTCACATTTGAAATGGCTTTTCTCGCCAATGGCTCTACCTGTGATCTTGAAACTTTAATAAATTAAATATGTTACCTAGACAAATGTATTGCTGAAATTTCATTACTGTACAATAATTTTTTCTTGGTATTGGGATTTTTTTTTTTCCATCAGTGTATACTCAAACGGAATTTAACGCATTAAACAGGAATATGCAAAATTTTATTGTTAAATATAATAATGCTTTGCAACAACGCCTTAAGTTGTTTTGCAGCGGGCTTCACAGCGTTCCTAAAATTGTACCCTCATTTTCTTAACACCGCAATTTTAAAACAAAACTTTAAGCATAATATTATAGCATTAAAATTGTCAAAAATTCTTAAGTAAAATTTCTTACTGACTCTAATCAGAGCTGCCAACATTTTAAACTTTTAAATCAGAATTGACACCAGTATTTTTAAATAGAACATGTTAAATATATATTTTCGACAATTAGAATTACCAGAAACGGTATTTTCCGGTATGAAGTATCGGATTTAATGCTCTAATGATGACAGTATAACAAAGTAAAGGTAAAATTTTGTGAACGCTGTGAGTCCTGTTTACAGTAAATGTAAAATTAAACTACAATATACATAAAAAATGAAATGTTTAATCTATTCCTCTTCTTGACAGCTGTTTAATAATAATAACAACAACAATAACAAAAAAGTATTTTTTTTTTATATTTATTTTATTACCTATTTAAAATTATAGATTTCATTATTAGACGATCCAACATGATAAGAGGAGATTTTCAAAGATTTGGACACAATTTGCAATAAATAAAACAAATAACCGTACTTGGCGCAGAACAGAAATATCAATATTTACGCAACGTTAAAGACGGCATTGTAATAAAAGTTAAGTGCAGACTGCAGTTTCGGTAGCCTAAAGCGTACCGTCATCAGTGTAGTATAATAATTCATTTTGCCATACTACTAGTATGGCAAAATGGATTATTGCTCATACATATATGTAGGGAAACGGATTATAGAGTCAGAATAACAACCAATAGGAATTTAAGAAACTGGAACTGTGATCAAATAGGAATTCGGGATATTGGAAGCTATGTAAAAATTAAGAATATGTGGATTTTATGTAATTTTTCCAACAATTCGAGAGAGCGGGTACAGTAAAATAGGAATTAATGATATTTTTATGATTTTCTAGATATGGAAGGTTTCTAGAAAATCGAGATCATGTAAGTGTATATGCTGACAGATTATTTTAGCTGAATTAAAGTTGAAATTATGGTTATTTCTCCAACAATGATTTGCAATGGCCGATTTGTTAATTTCCTGTTCCTAAATATAACCCATTGTGGAATAAAAATAGAAGGTTAAGCGATGATTTTTTTTTCAGTAAAATGTAATTGTTTATTTATTCACATAGATTAAATATGTGTACAAATAACTCTTAATTGAAATATGAATTAATACATATAAACTAGCAAGCGTTTCGCATTTTCCCATGAAAAAGCTGTGGAACATGTAAAACGTAGAAATATATATATATATATATATTTAATTGCCTCATGTACTTTGTTAAAAGAATATTGCAAAGCGTAATTTTTTAAAAACATTTTTAAAGGAAAAGCCACATTAATTTTTACGAAAATGACCTGGCCAGTGTTCAAACCAGAGCTCTTAAAAAAAAAAAAAAAAAAAAAAAAAAAAAAAAAAAAAAGGCTAATTCTTAACTATCTGTTCTGTTAACTTCATCATTAAAAATTAAGTAATGGATATTTTCATATGTAACTATTATGTCGATTTTTGCTGAACATGAGTAAAAAGTGAGCAGGCCAGTATTAAAGCTTGGGGCATAAGCGCAACTTCATCTGGTTATTTTTCATTCTTGTAAAAATTTGTCTGGCGTTTATTGAAATGTGTGTAAAGTATATAAACAAACATATGACTCAAGGGGGTACATCACAGATCGTCAAGGTCACCCAAAGCACATGTTATTCTATGGGTAAAATTGTTTATAGAATTGCACATTACCTAATTATTTTTTCTAAATTCCATTTTTACATTCCAAAAATACACAACCATTAAATTACTACTCCTTTTCTAGAAATTTACTTTTTTTTTTTTTTTTTTTTTTTAATTTTGAGTTAAAAAATGCGTTTCACTAAATACATTTTTCTCATTCTAAAATAAAACTTTAAAATTAAAAAAAAATCATTTTTTGGGAACGAGTACTAATTTAACAATTGTGGATTTTCTGAATGTGAAAACAAAATTTTAAAATTTCGATTAGGTAAAGAATAATTCTATAAACAAATTTCGCCATAGACTTGCATGCAGAGCCTGATTAAGGAGGAAGCACACATTATCTCCGCTCTTACCGGAATATTTTTACAATTATTTTTTACTTCATGTCAAAGAAATTCCACGTTTTGACGAGGAAATATTTTTTATAAAAAATGAACGGTGTAAAACAATCCAATTTACTCACCTTTGTTAGACACCAGAATTCTTTTAAAATAATTTTTAATGAGAATTTTCTGTTTATTATAGGAGGAAAGTATTTGTTAAAAAATAACGGTGTAAGTATAAATAATGTGTGCTTCCCCCTTAATCAGGCTCTGCTTGCATGGGATTTGGTGACCAGAGATCGGAAAATCACAAAAGGAGTGAACAACTTTAAACTTTTCGATGCCCTCATAATGTGATTATATTTTTAAAAAAAAAGATCACTTGTAATTCAGCATCTATTCACATAAAGAAAATATAAAATCTGTTTCAAATGAGTACGAAGGCAAGTCAAATATTGAATGAGGACATCACTTAGTGGAATAATAGTTCATTGGGCCAAAGGACCTAAGTTTGAAAGCTAGATTCCATAAAAAACGGATTTACATACATGGGTGATGGCAATGAATGAAATTAAAAAAATATAAAATATTTTGTGCGAAAAAATAAATCACATGAAAAGTATTTTTTCTCTTTCTGCCGTGCTCCAGATAACTTTTAAAAAAATAATTTTAAAGTTTTTTAATTATTAAGCTATACATATAAAATATTTTACAGTTTTAAAATAATTCTTTGAATTCTTTCTGTGGATTTCACAAAAAGCCCATTATGTGGATTTTGCTTAGATTGACATCTGACACTAGTATTAGTTTTTTTTTTTTTTTTTTTTTTTTTTAAGATCGCACTCACTAAGGATTTTATTCTGCCAGCATCTATGTTTCCACAAATCTAAAAATAACATGGGAAATTTTTGGATGTAATATGAACGAAAATGGACATGTTTATTTTATGTTCACATATGTCCATTTTACGTTATTTTGTTCAGCTAAAAGACGTACTTATTACGCAAAAGGTGGGAACATTCAAACATAATATCTACACAATCTGATGAAATATAGACTGAATATCTCTGTAATATGGATATGTCTATATTGTTCACTATACATCTATTTTACGTTTTTTTTTTTTTTTTTCTAGCTAAAAGACGTACTTATGCCGTAACAGGTGAGGACATTTCTATTTAATCTCTACAAAGTCTGATGAAATATACATAGACTGAATATGGCTGTAATATGGTCATGTCTATACATCCAGATTACGCTTTTTGACTTGATATGGACGAATTTGTGTTGTCTGGGTTAAAGCGCTAGTGGCGGTAGAGGGTTAAATAGTGATAAATTATATAGATTATGATATAGTTTGCATTAATGATCGGTTTAAAACGCTACATAGAAATATTCAGATACATTATAAAATCCAGATTACGTATTTTGACTTGATATGGACGGATTTGTGTTGTCTGGGTTAAAGCGCTAGTGCCGATAGAGAGTTAAATAGTGATAATTTATATAGATTATGATATAGTTTGCATTAATGATCGGTTTAAAAGGCTACATAGAAGTATTCAGATACATTATAAAATCTTCTCGAAATAAATTTTCAGTTGTGTTGTGGGTAAAAAAAAAAAAAAAAAAAAAAAAAAAAAAATCAACAAAGTTAAAAATGATTATGACTTCGTTTTATCCAAGTTGTAATTTTTATTATGTCTTGTTAAAAGTAAAAAAAAATCGATAAGTTTGTTTTAAATTATCACAGATTTATATGTCAACCATTCGTTTTAAAGGTATTGACGAGATCTTTCGAAAGATACCCATCTTCAAAATTTACCTCCCAACCCAGGGGCGAAGCGATGCCCCCACATGCACAGAAGTTTTTTCCTAGTTAACTATTACTATTATCAATAACTCATATTAATTTTACAATCACAAGTTAAAAATAATTCTCATTATGTACATTTATACGAAATTTTATCCTATACTGCCATGTTAAAAATTTAAAAAACATGCGATCACATCGCCACCTGTTGAGTTATTGATCCCCAAACGTAATAAGCACCAGTTTATGTTGGGGACCAACTAAATACCAAGTTTGGTTAAATTTCGTTAAAAAAAAGAATAAATAAATAAATAAAAGCGATTTTTTTCGTTAAAAGTAAAGTTCTTTTTTCGTTAAAAAAAAAAAAAAAAAATCGATAACTTTGTTTTAAATTATCACAGATTTATGGTTCAACCATTCGTTTTAAAGGTATTGGCGAGACCTTTCGAAAGATACCCATCTTGAAACTTTGCACCCTGGGGGGGCAGTGGGATGGGGTACCGATGCCCCCACATGCAATTTTTTTCCCCTAGTTAACTACTACTATTATCAACGAGATCTTTCGAAAGATACCCATTGTGAAAATTTACTCCCCCGGGGGGGAGAAGCGATGCCCCCCATGCACATTTTTTTTTCCTAGTTAAATACTACTATTATCAATAATTCATATTAATTTTACAATCACAAGTTTAAAATAACTCTTATTATGCACATTTATACGAAATTTTGTCCTATACTGCCATGTTAAAAATTTAGATAAAATGCGATCTCAGCGCCACCTGTTGAGCTATTGATCCCCAAATGTAATCAGCACCAGTTTATGTCGGGGACCAACTAAATACCAAATTTGGTTAAATTTCGTTAAAAAAAAAAAAAAAAAAAATTCGTTAAAAGTAAAAAAAATCGATAACTTTGTTTTAAATTATCACAGATTTATGGTTCAACCATTCGTTTTAAAGGTATTGACGAGACTTTTCGAAAGATACCCATCTTGAAAATTTGCACCCAGTGTGTGGGGGGGGGAACCGATGCCCCCACATGCACATTTTTTTTTCCTAGTTAACTACTACTATTATCAACGAGATCTTTCGAAAGATACCCACTGTGAAAATTTACTCCCCCGTGGGGGGGGGGGGGGAAGCGGTGCCTCCCCATGCATAAAATTGTTTTCCTAGTTAAATACTACTATTACCAATAATTCACATTAATTTTACAATCACAAATTTAAAATAACTCTTATTATGCACATTTATACGAAATTTTGTCCTATACTGTCATGTTAAAAATTTAGATAAAATGCGATTACAGCGCCACCTGTTGAGCTATTGATCCCCAAATGTAATCAACACCAGTTTATGTCCGGGACCAACTAAATACCAAGTTTGGTTAAATTTCGTTACAAAAAATAAATAAATAAATAAATAAATAAATAAATAAAATAAATAATAATAATAATAATAATAATAATACGACTTTTTTTTCTAAGTTTTTTTTCGTTAAAAGTAAAAAAAAATTGATAACTTTGTTTTAAATTATCTCAGATTTCTGGTTTAACCATTCGTTTAAAGATATTAACGAGACCTTTCGAAAGATACCCATCTTAAAACTTTGCACCCCGGGGGGTTGGGTACTTACCCCCCCCCCCCCCCCTCCAGTGCGGGCGGAATCGATACCCCCACATGCAAAAAAATTTTTTCCTAGTTAACTATTAGTATTATCAACGAGACCTTTCGAAAGATACCCATCTTGAAAATTATTTACTTCCACGGGGGTATTTCCACCCCAGGGGGGAACCGATGCCCCCCGTGCACAAATATTTTTTCCTAGTTAACTACTACTTTTATCAATAACTCATATTAATTTTATAATCACAAGTTTAAAATAACTCTCGATATGCCCATTTATACGAAATTTTGTCCTATACTGCCATGTTAAAAGTTTGCATAAAATGCGATCAAAGCGCCACCTCTTGAGCAATTGATCCCCAAATCGAATAAGCACCAGTTTGTGTCAGGATGCAACTAAATACCAAGTTTGGTTAAATTTCATTCATTGGTTCGTGAGATACAGCGTCCACAAAAAAATGATACAGACAGATAGACAGACAGACATTTTCTAAAAACTATTAATTCGTGTTCCCAAAACGCTTAAATCCATTAAAAAACGGAGGTCTAAAATTTTCACGAATCCAATACTTTGTCTATATCACATATGGAAGAAAGTAAAAACAATAATAATAATTACGCAGATAGTAAAAAATGTCGCTGAAATACTTTATGAGAGTTCTATGTGACTTCCCGTGGTAACAAGAATCACCTCTAAGCGGTGGTTCATTTCACTCCATTTATTCTTAAGCATATCTGGAGACACCATCGCAAGCGTATCAGCAACGCAATTTTTTAGATTTCTAACTCTTTCAGTTGTACGCATTTCCAAACTGGTATCTATTAAACCTACTGTTTGTCCTTACATCTCTATGTCTGTATTAGACATTTTCAAGATACGAAATCGTCCATGCACAAGATGTCATGCAACATTCTTTTTTAATACATATTTAAATTTCTCTATCAATTATTTCGGGTGTAAAAAATATATTTATTTTCGGATATACAAATTATTTTTAGTAATAGTTTGTTTCCTTATTCCTGAATTTTCAGAGCTGCCAACATTTTTAACTTTTAAATCAGAATTGATACCACTATTTTTAAATGGAATAAGTTATATATATATATATATATATATGTATGTTTTCGGCGATTAACATTACCGAAAAAAGCTATAAAAATTTTCCGGTGTGAAGTCTCCCTTGAAAAATGGGAGACTTGGCACCTAGGAATTTTGATTTAACTGTGACAAATTCACTACCAACAGCGAATTCAACCCGATATGTTGCATCAAACTATTCTTATTAAGAAAAACTCACGTTCAAAGGAGCTGGATTTTAATAGTAAACATTACTAACAATTTTGCTTTTCTGTTATAGTATTTACATATCTGTAAATTTCTCAGAATTTTAATTTATGTCGGAAAATTCTAATACCCGTTTGTATGTCATACAACCTTTTTTAAGAGGTTTTTTTTTTTTTTTTTTTTTTTTTTCTGTTATTGAAGCTATGCTTTGGAGAAAACCATTCTGTAAATAAAGTAGTGTGAAATCAGGGGTGTTTGCGTTCCGCGTTTTTTATTTTATTTCCCACCTGAAATCATGATTTGTATTTTAGGTTATATTTAATTACTAAACTTTACTAGAAAACTACCAGTAATATCACTATTAAAAAAATTCTGGCAGCAATTTCCGGGGACACAAACACCCCTGTGTGAAATAAATACGGAGCCAAAAATGCTCCTGAAGAGATTAAATTGTTATCATTTATATTTCTGCCAACAATCGAAATAAAGTTCCTTATCATAGGATAATTACAATGATAAGGAATTTTATTTTTAAAATAGCTGTCTCTAATTGTAATTACAATTAACCCTTTGCGCTCGGCATATTTTCTGTAAGACACGTCTTTTGGCGTTCCTTTAAAACGTCATACGTATAGTTTCCAAATTTCTACCTTTTGGCTACCGAAACATTGTAATAATTTGTTTTATTTTACTTCATCATTAAATAAAATAAATCTTTCTGTTAAAATTCTCCGGTAGCCGAAAGGTAGCCTATAGTAACACGTTTTAGAAAAATAACATTTCATTTGCAGAGGAACACCTTAAGGAGTGGCTCGATTTTTTAATGTCCTCTCAGAAGGGACATACGAGCGATAAGGGTTAAATAAGAAGAAAAATCCTTTAAAAAAGTCTGATGGGAAAATATGGACCGAAGTAAAATATTAATTACTAATTTTGATAATTATGTATTCATCGTGCATATACTCGTTTGCACTGTCTGTGATTTGATCTGTTTCGGTAAATATCAACACATTTACTATTTGAAGTATATATTAGGCGTACCGGAAAGTTCTGTCGTTTTGAATTAAAATACTGACATCGGAAATTTATCCTGGATAAAATTTAAGATATTCTTAGGTAACTTATAAGATGGTTATTAGTAAAGTACCATGTAAACACTGTTAAACAAAAATTTCCGGTTTCATTTTATTAATTCAAAACGACATAACTTTCCGGTATACGTAATATACAGCTCATTCACTCCTAAAATGAAAGGACATTATATAATTTATTTAAGAGTTGACTTTGTCACAGTGAAATTTATTAATGTCGATTAAATGTCGAAAATTTATGCAAAGTAAAAAAAAAAAAAAAAAATGAAGTGTTGTCAAATGCAGATAGTTAAAAAAAAAAAAAAAAAAAAAAAATGCATATATCCCTTCGCTCCACCTAAAATAATTCACCTTAAAACGATTATTTGTTTTATTATTTATTTTTCTGAAGGCTAAATAAATGCGGATAAAATCGTTTGCATACATCATAATTTATCATTTAACCCATTTGCATCATAAGCGCATATATGCGCGCATTTTGCCTGGCCCTTTTCACCAGAGCGCATATGTGCGCGCATTTCGCTTTGGCTCTTATCACCAAAGCGCATGTTATAGCCGTGCATATTGGACTCGCAGTCAATGAAAAGTGGTGATCGGAAGTAGCTTCATGGTAAAATAACACGAAAAAGTGGAAAAAATAAACGATTGTGTTTCCGAAAGAAGTGAAGAGGTAATCAGACCTACAAAATGCAGACTTTTTACTGCGGTTTCTTTTGATAGGAGTGATAGTGATCAAAGTGGGAGTGATTTTGAGTGGGAGGAAAAGAATGACAAACCTGAAGTGCAAAAGTTTATATATGTTGGTGATGTAAATAAAAACTTAAAAATTTTACTAGAAAGAAGGCTTACGAACTGTTTTTGACAAAGGAAATTCTTGAACATATTGTAGGTGTAACAAATCGATTTGGTGAAAAAGATCCAAGTTTAAAAGAAGTTTCTGTAGAGGAACTGCAAGTTTATTTTGCACTCATTATACTGATGTCTATGGTGCAAAACCCTACATTGCAAAGTTATTGTAGTACGGACAAAAGCACTGAAACGCCATACTTCAAAACAGTGATGCCCCGATATAGGTTCATGGCAATTTCAAGAAAATTGTACTTTGCTAATAATAATGAACGTTTCCAGCGAGACGTAAAATTAAACGTAAAATTAAACCAAAACTCTTACGTAAAATTAAACCAATAAAAGGCATGATAAAGAAAAGATTCAAAGAAGTATTCATGCCAAGCCGAGATATTTCCTTGAATGTGTCTTTGGTGAAATGCAGAAGCAGAATTCTTTACATTCAATATAACAAAACAAAGACAGCCCGATTCGTAATAAAATACTATGCGATTCGAGAACAAAATATATACATAACTTTAGGGTTTATGTAGGAAAGGATAAGTGCAAAAAATGTTGGTGATAAGAACAAATTTTCCATTTTCCCGTGTGATTCAAATGGGTTAAGAATTGAATAGAAAGCTAAGAAATAAAACTTTAGTAGGACGTATCAAATTAAATTTATAATAATAATAATAATAAAAAAATACTTTTAATTTAATGAAAGCACCAGGTAACGAATATTGTTTAATAAAACAGAATGGGTTTTTTTTTTAGTAGTTAAAATAATAGACTATAGAAAGAAGTGGTTGATTAAGAGTTCAAGACTAAAAATAAGGTAATTAAAAATTATTGAAAAACGAAAAAGTATATATATATATATATGTTATTTTATTTATTTATTTATTTTATTACAATTTTTTCTCATTTTTATAAATTTACATCGTAAGAATCGAGTGTATTCAAAATTGTGCTTTCATAAAAAATATGTTTTTTAAATCGAGCGAAAAATTTCCTTTTTTTAGAAATAAAAATCGCTTTTATAAATATGCTTTAATTATTTTTTTAGAAAAAAGTTTCAAAGAAATCGTACAGTTTCAAAGAGTTAAATTAATCAAAAACTCGTACACACGATTAAAAATATTTAATGTATATTTCATTATAACTTAGAATAAATTATCTCAAAAGATAGAGTTTATGCATTGTTGTCGTACTGAATTATTCTGTTCGCTCGCAAATTTTACATTGATCATCATACAACACTACTAGTTATTATAAGTTTTGTTAGCATTAATGTATGTGCGTGTGTGCATATATGTATATACCTATATACCGGGTGATCCAAAAGTCAGGAAAAACTTTTAAAATGAATAATTCGAAAACGAATCAAGATACAAACATACGGTTTGCACCAAACGGATGAAAAAGAAACCGGGTTTTGTGTGGAAAAGGAAACAAATTAGTTCTGTTGGCGACCAACAGATGGCGCTATAGTGTTTTATTTCACCAAAAGATGATTTACAAATGAAAAAAAATATTTGACAACTTACAAGTCAGCTTAATTACAGTTAATTAGTACTACTACAGTAACTGTTCAATGTCCATCATTTAGAAGTACAGCTGTGAGGTGATTCACCACATCGTTCAGAGCATTTACTAGCATTTCTTGCGCTATGGCAGACACATTTTGGCGGATGGCATCTTTCAGTGCTGATAGTGATGCCGGTAGGTCGCGGTACACTTTTGACTTCCAAGGATTCCCACAGCCAAAAGTCACAAGGTGTCAGATCGGGAGATCTGGGAGGTCATGCGTGATTAAACTCGCGACTGAGAATGCGATATTTCGATGCATATAAGCTTCGATTACCATTACCTGCTGTAGTTGTTCCTTTTTATATCGTTTGTTGCTTTGCATAATCCTACATTAGAAATACGACAGCGCCATCTTTTGATCGCCAACAGAACTTTTTTTTTTTTTTTTTTTTTTTTTTTTGCCACACAAAACCCGGCTTCTTTTCCATCCGTTTGGTGCAAACCGTATCTTTGTATCTTGATTCGTTTTCGAATTATTCATTTTTAAAGTTTAGCCTGACTTTTGGATCACCCGGTATATAAAGCTATATTATATAGCCATACGTTATGTCCCCATGGCAACACAAAGTAAATAATTTCTATTAAAATAAAATAAAGTTTAAATTTATTATTGATTAATGTTGCCATGATTGGCACTTTTTAATTGGAAAATGCCGCACAGATTTAAAAGAGCAATAAAGACGTGGCTGACAATACTACGGAACAGTAATTAGGGTGTTGGCAAGTATTCATTAACACACTTTATGTTACTTGTTTCATTTTGAAACCATCACATGACCCTATTTATTGCATAAGTGCTGAAGCGAAAATACATTGTATTGTGGTAGTGAGCCAAATGTTTTCAGAAAGTTGTATTAAAAAACTACTGAATAATAATTAGAATTCGCCTTTAATTTATAATTAATATTATTTAACTGCTTCTAAAGCAGTAGATCAGTGACTTGAATGCCTATCATAATCTAAATTTTTTCATATAATAATTTTGTGAAGTTTTTATTTAGTTTTTATAGTAATACATACATATATATATTTCCTTCAAATTTTTGAATTACCAATAATTTTTAGTAGATTTTTTTTTCTTTATTAATGAATATTTCGTAAAGGAAAAAAAAAAAAAAAAACTGAGGATTGTTAATTCTGATTTTGCAATGCATGAATATGGCCTTTGCCCACAATTTTGAAGCAAGTATACCTGGCAATATTTCGAATTTCTCAAGCAGATAGAACATAGCTTTTTTTTTTTTTTTTTTTTTTTTTTTTTAATTTATTATTATTTTTTTTATTTATTTGAAGTAACAGGGATGGAACACGGGCGCAAAATTCATACCACTATGAATGTAAGAAAATTTTCTACCTCTTAAATCAACGATATTATAGGAAGAGAAATTTCTTAAATAGATTCCTGTATGAATTCTGCGCCCGTGTTCCATTCCTGAAGTAAAGAAATTTGCATGAAAAAAGTTTTATGTGACAAACAGGAGACGTGGCAGTCATGATGCATGTCGGAATATAAAACATCTTATTCCAAATAACTACAAAACACTTTTTAATAAATTTTCTCTTAATTACTAAAATTAAATCCACAATCTAATTTTTATGTGTATTTATCTAGAATTATTTGTTACCAAGTTCTATAATGCTAAACTAAACATAATTGAAATGAAATCTTCCACTTTCCTTAACCACATTTTTAATTCTATAATACTTTTTGTTAAAAACAAAAGGAGTACTCGAGCAAACACTTTTATATTGAATTGTTATGTGGAAAATTTAATCTCAGCAACAATTAAGCAGTAAAAAAAAAAAAAAAAAAAAAAAAAGAGAGAGAGAGAGAGATTTCTTTTTTTTTTCCCCTTTTGTATTTAATAAATTTTGAAACTTAGAATTTTAAAGTGTACCATTTTCATTTTCATTTTATTTTATTTATTTTATTATATTTTATTTTATTTTTGTTATTGAAATATTTAATTTTTGTTTTACACTATATGTATATATAAAAGATTTGAGTTGAACTTACTGTAAAGAATGACTAACGCCACTTTTAACCCTTTGCAGTACAAGGCAATACGGATCATTTAAATTACACTGCCACCGGAATTCACGAACCAAATTAAAATAAAAGAATTTTTAATTCAAAAAAAAAAAAAAAGAGAGAGAGAGAGAGAGAGAGAAAGAAAGAAAACTCGTTTTTGTTATGTTATAGAAGTAATTTTTTGCTAAAAAATTTCCGGGATGATTTTTTGCAACTGGGGCCTAATAATTGCGTCCTCGCAGTGAGAACAGTGCGCCACAAAGGGTTAAATATTTAAGAATAAGTAATCTAATATTTGATGAATTTAAAGACAATAAATTCTTTAAAATGAGCCATTGATTGATATGGCTCATTTTAAAGAATTTATTGTTAAAAAAAAGTTAGTTAATATGCAGAAGTAACCACTTTAATAATTTATTCCGGACTATTGTTATTACCTACATTTTTCTCATATCAGTATTTTTGCAGAGTAATAGTCTTCTTATTAAATCGCAGTAACAGAATGGAAAATATTGTTTTACAAAAATTGTGATACCAGAACAAGTTAGGTACAATGCACCCGAATAAAATTTAAATGTTGGGAAGTCTAGTTATGTGCGCATTACATTGTCCGGCGCGTTTTTTTTTTTTTTTTTTTTTTCTGAAACCAGAACCGAATAAACAGTAAGGGTCATTGACATTAAATCCAGATTAAGAATACCATTGAAATCCACTTCTAACCAGGAAAATATCACATACTTTAATAATAAATAACATCCAAAAAACATCAATCAAAAGAGCATATATAAACATAATATTCAACATATAAATGAATTGACCTTGTCAGCTCGCTTTCGAGTTATGAATTTTGAAATTTCACCAATGATATAGGCAACCACGCTAGTATCGATAAAACCCCGTCTTACTGATATAACGAATAAAATCCAAACAACCAGTAATCGAAAGAGAATAGGCGCAAACATGTTGTTTGATGCACAAATTAGTTGAATAAATCATCGAGATATACTCTATCAAGATATAATGTATGAAAATTCGCTAATGTAGAGTCTAAAAATTTATATAAATCATGACAAATTTTACCGAAACTCCTCCCACTTCTTTCTCTTTGCAATGTTTTTAACACGTTGAACCCCATGTCAGCCATTCTAGATTCTAGACATTTTGTCATATATCTCTAAAAGTAATGCAGGAATCATCTTGAAACTTTAGAAGTGTGCAGAACATGTTATACTTCAAACATTTCAGTGAAAGTTTTACCCCCGAAAGTAAAAGCAATACCAATAAAAAATTAACACGTTGAGCGCCATGTCAGGCATCGGTGGCTGACGGTGTCAAATATAATATAAAGCCGCGTCAACCATCGGTGGTTGACAATGTGAAATAGGATATAAAACTAAAAATATTACATAGTTTTCAGCAATTATGAAAATTTATTGAGAATTTGCCTAATTTTTAATTATTACAGGAGGAACAATTATGGAATTTTAATGGATTTTAAGAATTCGCGTGGCGCTCAACGTGTTAATCGAACGTAAGCATAGGATTATCAGAAACCAACTCACGAAGGCAAACAGTTTATGCGTCGAAAGCCACGTTAGTTCATGCCCTGTTGAATGAGTATCATTTAATTCATTACATTACTGGGATGGTTTCCAGCAGGGATGGAACACGGGCGCAGAATTCATACCGGAATCTGTTTAAGAAATTTTACTACCTATAATATCGTTGATTTAAGAAGTAGAAAATTTTCTTACATTGATAGTGGTATGAATACTGCGCCCGTGTTCCATCCCTGTTTCCAGACAAGAAGATGAGGGAAAGTTTACACCCTCCCTACCATTTAAATGTTGGCGATTCGCATGTGGCGTAAATTCAGATCTCATGCTCTTCGTTGAATCTGAATAAACTGTATAATTTTAAGTATTTTTCTAGAGCAATTAAAAAAAAATGCTGTATAAACAAACACCCATATCACAGATGTTTCAGTAAAATAATAAAAATAATAGCAACAACAACAACAACAAAAATAAACACAAATATAATACATGATAACTGATGCTATGTGAATTGCAGTTAGTCAGTGGACTTTTTTGATACATCTAACACCACTAAAGCAAAAAAGTGTCGGATGAGTTAGCTCATATATATGGAAATATTACCTCGTTGAATTTATTTAAACACTTCTGTAGTAGAGAGGGCAATAACACAGACGAAACTTTACAGTTTATTTTGAATGGAGACCAAAAAGAGCTTTCCTGCATCTTATGATGTATAGGAAAAAGTAGTTAGTAAAAACAAGAACGAAAATTCATGTGTCACGCATAGATAGTTAATACTATCCAACTGTACGTACTTGAATCAGATAATTTAATTTTATTTTTTCCTACGTTATCACTCAATAGACAAACAGAAGAACAGAAAGGCAGGTAAATAGACTAATGGTATTCAAATTAATTCTCAAGCATTGTTGGAAAGTGTTAAAAATTGCGTGCACAAACGGAAATTTAACTCTTATTTTAGAGAAGTTCTATAAATTTGAACGCCAAACATTCTATACATAATATTGTTTTAGCGTTATGAAAATAAATATCAATCATTTTTGTGATTTTGCAAGAGAAAGTTATTTAAATGTGATTTATTAAAAATGATTCTCCTAAAATGCTATACATTACATTTTCATTTTTTTGTGAAAGTCTGAAATCAGTTGCACAGGACCTATTAATGCCATTTTAAATATGGAACGTTACGTAGGGAGCTTAAATAACTTTTTTTTTTTTGAAATTTTCAAAACATTTAGGGTCGCAAGAGACCGACAGGCGGACAGTTAGACAGTCGAACATTTACTTTCACTAATTTAGTTTATATTTAAACAAAAAAACTATTAGAATGTGTTTGAAATGCTTAATGTAAAGGAAAATGCATTTCCTTATCTACTGCACTTGAAGAAGAGAAAAGATTTCCTGGTTTCCTCGACTCCCATCCCCCACAACCATACCTTACCTCACGATTTTTTTTTTAAATCCAAGCACGATAAAATTCACGAATTAGGCAACACGGTGTAACTAAAGCTTGATCCACACTTGCACACAAGCACAAACGGAAAGTCGGTTCTATTCAAATTATTTTTAATGTTGGATTGGAATTTGCGTGAGCCTCGATGTCGATTTCCCCTTCTGACACCCATTCTGTTGCGATTATTGACATGGAAAAAATGAGATTCTTTTCTTATTTTGTTAAAGGGAAGTAAAATAATGTCTACCGTTGAAAATATATCCAAAATCTAAATGATCACTTTTCTGAAATTGATAATTTACCACCATTTTCCCCGTCGCACTACGTTCAGTCAGTGTTGCTAGATTGCGCGAATTTTTTATTTAATAGGCACTAATAATTTTTAAAGTGATGTTTGATATACATAACAGACGATTAATCTTCGACTATATACATTAAATATCACTTCTCAAAATTATTGGTGAATGTTAAATAAAAAAGTCGCACAATTTGGCAATACTGCGTTGTGATCAGAACATAAATTTTACAGAACTCCAAAGTATTTACACATTTAAATCAGAATGACACCAGTATTTTTTTTATGGATATGTTATACATATTTTCGACGGTTAATATTACCGGGAACAGTCCTCGAACGCTTATGGTGAAGCAATTCATGACAACATCCTTCTATTCGATTATGCGGACATCCTTTTTCCGGACTCCCCTACCCATCACACTGGCTTAAGTAGTAGCACTATTGATTTTGGACTTTTTAATGGGTTTAACTTTGATAAAAATATTATTTCCTTGGCTGAATTGAGTTCTGATCATAATCCAATTAAAATTAATATTCAAATTCGTCTCCCCCTGATCCCCCCCAAAATTATTTCTCGTACTAATTGGACTCAATTCGCAAATTTTATTAACGATAGTCCACCCTCCCATCCAACCATCAATAGCACTAATGACATAGATCTCCTGGTTAACACCATCACTAATCATATTAAGAGTGCTATTGACTATGCTACTACTTCCAAACCTGCTAACGAATTTTTTAAATTAGACCCACACGTCCGCATTCTAACTACTAATAAAAATAGAGCCAGGAAAACTTGGCAACGTACGCATAGAATTCAAGATAAATTATTCTCAATCGAGCTCAGCAGGATCTTAAAGATTATCTTTATAAAAAACGCAATGACAGTTGGAAAGAATTCCTCGAATCCCTGTCTCCAGAGGATAACTCCATCTGGAAAGCGGCCAGGAAATTTAAGAGCTCCTTTGAACCAATACCCCCTATCCTCATTCCAAATTCCCAGAACTATGCGTACACTAACGAGGAGAAGGCTAATGCTATTGCTATAAACCTCGAGACCTTGATACTGATGGAACAGAGAGAGAAGTCAATTCTACTGTTAGCAGATTCTTGAATAACCCCATTCCTCCATCTGATTTTTTGGTAACCCACGCTGTTGTCATCCGCGAAATCAAAAAACTTAAAAACAAAAAAGCCCCAGGCATCAGCGGAATCACTAATGACGCCCTCAAGAATCTACCATTCACTTATATTCCAAAAATCACCCATCTGTTCAATAATATTTTTAAATTCAATTATTTTCCCTTTTATTGGAAAACTGCAGTCATTGCTCCGATACTAAAACCTGCCAAACCCCCTGATAGGGCTTCGAGTTACCGCTCAATTTCCCTACTGAATGTTCTTAGTAAATTATTCAAAGCCTTTATTGCTCAACAGATTGATTTTCATATTGCAGAAAATAATATTATGATCCCCGAACAATTTGGATTCTGCAATGGCCTTTCAGCCCCACACCACGTCTACAGATTAGTTGAGCACATTACCACCGGCAAAATTCGGAAGCAATATACTGCGGCAGTTTTTCTTGACATCGAAAAGGCATTTGACAAAGTTTGGACCTCTGGCCTAATTTTTAAACTTATTAATTATAACTTTCCACCCGCCCTTATTAAGTTAATTCATAGTTACCTACTTGACAGGAACTTCCACGTGAAGGTGAAAGACACTCTTTCACGGAACTTTTTTGCCCATTTCGGCGTTCCTCAAGGCTCCAAAATTAGTCCTAAATTATTTAATCTTTATATTAATGATATACCTAGATACCCTCACACCTCATTGGCTATTTTTGCAGACGATACCTGTATTTTCGCTTCGAGTGTTAACAGGCGTTATGCTATTTCGGCAATTTCCCGTCACCTCAAAATTTTGGTTCATTGGTTTTATAAATGGAGAATAGCATTTAATACTACCAAAACTGAAGCTATTCTTTTTTCACGTGGAAGAAATGCTGTGACATCTGATAAACGTGATAAATTCCAAATTAGCCTCGGCGCCACCCCCCTACCATGGTCAAATCACTGTAAATACCTTGGTGTTATTCTAGACCAATCTCTCACTTTTCAACAACACATTCTCACCACGCGTAATAAATTCCGTGCTGCTAAAAGTAAATTACTTCCCCTCTTAGCTCGGAATAGTAAATTAAACTTTAATAACAAATTGCTCTTGTACACTTCCTACTTACGACCCATTCTCACTTATGCATGTATGGTATGGTCATATGCTGCCAAATCGCATATCAAGTTACTCATTAGGGCTCAAAATTCAACTATTCGGCAAATTCTTGATATGCCTTGGTACGTTAGAAATTTTCACATATATAAAGAAATTGAAACTCCTAGACTTAATGACTTCATTCAATACTTAAATATACAATTCCATTTGGCTCTTGAATCATTAGATAACTCTGCTTTGAACACAATCGCAACATATGACCATAATGATCCTCTGAATAGACGCAGACCCAGAGCGGGCCTCAGTCTAAACTCCCACCTTTAATCTTTTATATGTTAACTTCTTTTTATTTTCATTTTTCTATCGCCTTCGGGCATTGACTTCTCTTCGGAGATTATATCCTGTCCGCGTCCTTGTGCTGTCTTGTATTGTGTTTTATTGTTATCCTTGTGTTATAAAAAAAAATAAATAAATAAATAAAAAAAAAATAAAAATTGTGTTTTTAAAATACCAAAAAAAAAAATTAATTAAAAAATTTGCTCTCTAAAAAATAAAAAATATTCTTGCTATCCCTAAACTTTCTCCTAGTTGTGTATAGCTGTACTTAACCTTCCTACTCATTTTTATTATTGTGTTTCCTCTTTCCATAAGCTCTAAAATTATCTGTTTTGTTTTTTGTGCTCTTTATGTTCCCGCCCCCTATCTCCATTGCAGTGAATTGTTGTTCGGGACCCTCACTCCGTTAGTTTCCACATCTAGGTACTGGAGGATGCGTGACGCTGTCACAGGTGCCTCCCAACCATTCCATCCGAAGATCCGAAGATCCGAAGACCGGGAACAGTTATAAAATTTCCCAGTTTCAAGCCTTTCGTCAAAAACAGCAAACTGGCACATAAACTTCGATAATTCATCCTTCTTTGTTAAAGCCAATCGCATGCTATCTCTCAAGATGCAAACGATTATACACGATTCTTTAGACTACGACTTTTGCAATTCTGAAACTAGATCTTATAGTTAAAATTCATAAAGTGAAATCTAACAATAAATGATGATGTCAACTAAATAATTTATTTTTGTTTTACTTTTTTATGATATGTAGCTCATTGCAGCATTTTGTTAATACTTCAAGATTCATAATGTGCAGAACAATGTAGATTATACACTGTAAACCTAAATATCTTGAATTCAGTTGAAAGAGTATCTTTTTAAGCGAAAAAAAGAAATGTTTTACTTTTTAAGACACCTTTGTGTATATGAAATTAAGACAGCAAGTATCTTAAAACGCCGACATGTTTTAGGTATAAAAACACCGCCATGTTAGGCAATAAAAAATAACCGTTTTCAAGGCTTTTTAATGCATATATAAATACGTCGTACGATTCTGATTTTCTTTTGAAAATAGATTCTAGACTTTTTAAAAGTATTAATAAAATATTAAAAATTAAAAAAAAAAAAAAAAAAAAAAAATCTTATTAACCGGTGCTGGGAATTGAGTTAACACTCTCCACGAACTCCAAAATTTGAAATGAAGCATTATACCAATCACATCACCGTGGAATACTGTAGAAATGACATGTACAGTACATCATGTAGTACAGTAGAACATGTTTGTATGGTGAAATATATTTCAGTATTCTCGAACCAAATCGCAGTGTTGTGTTTTATTTCTAATTTTTTGCCAAATTATAATTGTGTAGGCTACTGAAGCGGGGAATCAATCCTCTCCGTTTAGGATAAAAATTGCGAAGGTGTGTCACCGGACAACCTGTAGGGTTTAGTCCCAGACAGTCGTCAACTGCTTATCGTGCAGCACTAGTGCGACATAAAACCCAACCAACAAACCAACCTATTTTTTTTTTTTTTTTTTGCCATAAAAACTATTGATAATATGGTATCGTTTTGTAAAGAAATATAATTATCTAAAATTTCATATCTATAGGCCCAGAAATTTTTAAATACATAACAAGTGTGTGAAATTTGCAGCCCTTGATGTTTGCATAGGGATTTCATTCCTTAAACTAATATTTGTAAGTGCAGGTAAACATGTAAAAGAAAAGAGATTTTTAATCAATGATAATAATAGAAAAAAAAAAAAAACATTTATGCATAAATTATTCATGATTGTTGAGTTATAAAAATTCGCTTTCTTCTCTACAAATAACTTGCTATATACGTTCATTTTCATACATATAAGAAAATTTTAAACACATTTTATTTATTTTTTAACGAAATAAGAATTGTGTCTAAATATGTCCTTTATGAATTATAACATAATTGCAGGTAAATATTATTTACATCCCCCGAGTATAATTCTATGAAAATTTAATTTCATAAAGCTACCATAGTTAAATAGTTTTACTCCATAATATATAAAATACTAGCAGACGACGACCGCTTCGCTGGTCCCTATTTTTAAATGAGTCACTATAATTACTGAATTCTCAAAATCAATTCCCCCCTGAATTCCCCCCTTCCCTACTGAATTCCCCCCTTACCAATAATTTTAAAAATTCGAAAATATCCGCAATCGATTTGTAGGTATCGAAAACCTCTATGTACCAATTTTGAATGATCTAACTCTATTTTATTTTTTTGCCCCTCCGCACCCCCCTCCCGGCCCTCCTAATAACTTTACACTTTCGAAAATATCCCCATTCGACTTGCAGGCCTCTAAAACCTATCTGTACCAATTTTGAACGGCCTAGCTGTATTTCTATTTGTATTTGCCCATAGCCCCTCCCCTTCCTGCCCCACCCCCCTTCCCGCACCTCCTAATAATCTTACAAATTCGAAAATATCCGCAATCGATTTGTAAGTATCGAAAACCTCTATATACCAATTTTGAACGATCTAACTCTATTTTTATTTTTTTGCCCCCCCCTCTCCCCTTCCCCCTTCTCTCCCCTTCTGGTAACTTTACACTTTCGAAAATATCCCCATTCGACTTGCAGGCTATTAAAACCTATCTGTACCAATTTCGAAAGGCCTAACTGTATTTCTAATTGTTTTGCCCTATAGTCCCCCCCCCCACTTGCTGCCCCACCTGGGGGCTGAATTTCTAAAATTCCAGAAATTTGTTTTTAGATATTTGTATTAGCTATATTTTAGAGCAAAAATTTCACGTATATCTGTTTTTTTTTTTTTTTTTTTTTTTTTTTTTTTGAGATATGTAGATTATGCGAATTCACGTTTTACGCATGTGAAATCCCGTTTGGCCCACCCGCCCCCCTTGGGACCGAATTTCGAAAATTCCATAAGTTGGTTTTTAGACATTTATATTAGCTATATTTTAAAGCAAAAAT
The DNA here is from genome assembly GCA_963930645.1 of Salticus scenicus. Lineage (NCBI taxonomy): Eukaryota > Metazoa > Arthropoda > Arachnida > Araneae > Salticidae > Salticus > Salticus scenicus. Next base: position 133,053,292 of record OZ005660.1, on the reverse strand, counting down.
CTGTTTTTTTGTTTGAGATATGAAGGATTTTTTGAATTCACGTTTTGCCCCCCCTCGCTCCCCCCTTGGGGGGTGAATTTTGCAAAATCGCTTCTTAGTGGATGCCTACGTCATAGAAATAATATTGTGACAAAATTTCATGCTTCTAGTTCCAGGGGTTTGGTCTGGGCGATGATGGATCACCCATGGATCACTCAGGAAGAACGATTATATATATATAGATAATATGTACTTCTTAAATGTGGAAAGATGTTTAAACAGGATAAACATATTTTCTTAAAGTAGTTTCCATATGAAGAATTTATATTACATTATATATACTTCTTAAATATGGAAAGAAGTTTAAACATTATAAACATATTTTCTTAAAGTAGATTCTATATGAAGAATTTGCTAAGCAATGTAAGAGTCTGAAATTCTAAAATGTCTCAAAATTCAAACTCGTTTGCTGTTTGAAAATTCCTGTATTCACGTATTTCAGACATTTTGTGTCTAAATTGGTATTTCAGACATATTTATGCCTTAAATTAAGATATTTATAACGTCTAAGCTATATATTAAGATATTAACGTGTCTTAAATTCCAATTCAGCTGTTTTTATGTCTTACTTTAACATCCTTTTATTTGCAGTGTGTATGTTTGTCTGAGTGTATTTGTCATATAAATATTTTTAAATTATATCATAAAACGCATATAATTTAAGTGCAATTATAGTTTATATTATGTTTCTTTAACCCATTAGCACTTTCGCGACCACTGCCGTAGATTCACGTCATATGAAAATCTGTAATTCCGCCATTGGGCGTTTCTTTCGAAATTTGTGCGTTAAATATCTAATTAATTAATTAATTAATTAATTAAATGAGTGTTTCCATTATTTTGTCAAACACCCGTATGTTCGGAAAGTAAAAAAAAAAAAAAAGATATATATTTGTTTAATTTTGTACGCGATTAATAAAATGTTAAAGTTTTACTCATTAACCCTTTAACCCTTTGCGACGCAAGACAATTCGATTCATTTAAATTATACTGCCACCGGAATTCATGAACTAAATTAAACTAAAAGAAATTTTTAATTTTAAGGTTAAAAAAACCGGCTTTTTCTGATATGTTATAAACGTAAATTTTTGCTAAAAAATTTCCGGGATGAATTTTTGCAACTGTATCTTAAGTTTTGCGTCCTTGCAGCGAGGACACCGCGCGTTAAGGGGTTAAGGTTCACTACTTAATTTATTTTAAAAATTACTAAACTAATTTTAAAAATGGCTTTTAGACACATAGCTGATCATAAATATTTTAAAAATAAAAAAAATAGCATTGTTCCTTTTCGAGAAATTTTCAGTTTGAAACATCTGTAAGTAAACCTTATTAAATTCAAATAATATTTAATTTAATAAATAAATCACTTTATAAGAAAACATTATCGACAACAAAAACTCGTAAAAGTTGCATAGATTCCAACATTTCAATTTATTCCGGAGTATTTTGACCCTTTGCAGTGCAAGGTAATTCGGATCATTTAAATTACACTGCCACCGCAATTTACGAACATAATTAAAATAGAAGAAATTTTAAATTTTCACGATAAAAAAAAAAGGCTTTTTCTTCTATGTTATAAATGTAAATTTTTACTACAAAATTTCCAGGATGAGTTTTTGCTTTGAGAATTAAAATTAGGTGTTCCATCAGCGGGAACACTGCGACTGAAAGGGTTAAAGAAAACTATCAATTACATAACACACACACACACACATACACACACACACACATATATATATATATATATATATATATATATATATATATATATATATATATATATATAACGTAGAAATCTGATATATTCTTCCGATGCTAGCCGTCGCTTCCGTAATAAACTCAATAATTAAAAGAAATGCAGAATAGCTTGTCATATTTATTTTAATCTTGTCTGGTTTCCACGTAGGAGAGGAGCCAGTACAGAATTTTAAATAGTTTACATTTTTAATTTCTTAATCTCCTATACAATATGAAGCAATATTACATAGGCTACTGTAGCTAGACCAAGATGAAAAAATGCTATATTTCAATGATGCAAGCACTTTTATATGAGGAAAACAGGAGAAGATCTGAAGGACTTTTTCTCCTACTGACGTAATATCACGTGATCAAAAAGGATGTAACTTAGTTCTTTTTAGTTCTTCTACTTTAGCAAGACCAAGATGAAAAAATGCAATATTTCTATGATGCAAGCACTTTTATATGAGGGGAAAAGGAGAAGGGCTGTAGGACTTTGTCCCCTACTGACGTAATGTCACATGATCAAAAAGGGTGTAACTTAGTGCTTTTCAATTCTTCTATTGGTTTCTTCTCTTTCAGACGGGGCGTTGACCAAGTATAAAGGAATATTTTTGGTCTAGGGGAAAAAAGACAATTTGAAGAAATATGTTGGAATAATAATAATAAAAAAAATATTAATTTTCCTAACGGTTATCTATAATAATAAATTTTTAATAAAACAGAAATGAAAGTTTCGATTTGGAAAGAACAAATCTGAATAATTATTAAAGAGTATATTAATTAATATAAAAAGACCTAATTAGAGGATTTTTATATTACATATATGTTTTTGTTTATTTAACGGCTTAATTTCGACTAGTAAATACGAATTAGTTAACTTAAAAAAAGTGGTATCCAGGTTCCAAAAACTTGGTTGTTATGTATAACCCCCCTCCCTCCTTGTATACACACTATCTATATTGTCATGGAAGAGTATACAGCAAAATTGTGATTACGAACTCTGACGAAATACAAATACCATTATTTTTAAATAGTCTTTTGTCACGTACGTAATTAAAAAATTCAGCTTTTAAATGAGGCACATATAGTTCTATAAATTTTGCTGTGTATAAAATGTGTAATATTTCCCATCAAACTTAATTATTTTTCAGTAGTAAGGTTTTGTTTTACACCTTTAACTTTAAAAATGAATATATTTAGTGATACAGATAACAGCTACTTTTCAGTTAATCTCATAATAACGCTTTAAACGCCTCAAAATTGAATTTTGTCCATTTTAGTATTTTAAAGAAAAAAAAAATAATAATAATAAATTTTCTATTGGATGCATTCCTATTCTTCTTAAAAGTAATTGCCAAGAGAAGTTTCTGAATATAACAATCGATATTTTTCTTAGATTAAGATCCTATTTGTCTGTTATCTAACTATCTATTAAGTTTGCATGTGAGAGTGTCTGTTGTGGCAATTTTATTTTGTCTAGAAACCTGATTTTTTTTTTAGATTCACTCCAGTGAATAAAAATAAAGGCATTTTTTCTGAAAGGCAGACGTGAATGGGAAATTGGACCGTTAAAAGATGTTTGATAAACATATAGGATGAATACATTTCTATTTCGTTCTGAATTCGACTTTATATTATGAATGAATGAAATTATTTGGTATATTAATCATTCAATATTAATCCATCTGTACATGTACGCACATGTGTGCGTATAATCACAACTGTCTTTTTTTTTTCCCTTACTTATTTTTTAATGTTATCAGTACCTGCCTTTTATCCATACTACATTTCTTGAATAATAGTCCCCCACCCCCTTTTTTTAAAAAAGTATCTAATTATATATTGGAGAAAATTATTTTTCAAAAAATGTGATGTGGGAAAAAAGTTCGGCATTTAAGTTCATACTTTCATATTTTCTTTTTTTCTTGATTTTATTTTATTTTATTTATATATATTCTTTAGTTATACATTATTTTCTTTGAAAAAAATATTTTATATGTTTTTCTTTTCTAATTGATAAACAATAACCAATAACAATAATAACAATTACTTTCAAACATTTGCTCTCTTAGTCCGCATTGGATCATAAGCCACTCATATCAAAATAAATGTAATCGATAAAGAAGAGATTAAATGAATTATCTGCCATAAAATAAATAATATCCTACTTATATAAGTAAGAGCGCAAGTATATTTTTTGTTGAAAAAATTTTCAAAATGTCAAAGTAATGTTCTACACCTTTGATTCTCAAATCATATACCAAGGTGCACTGATACGATGTACAAGGTTTTTGAGCATTTTCTATGGTATTTAAGAACAATGTGCCTAAATATAAAAATAAGTATAGTTACTCTGTCCCATTTCATTACAAATATGCCTTTTTAGTTGTTGTTGTTGTTGTCAATACATCATATGTTAAATGCAGAGCTGCCAACCTAATCCGGCAAATTGTTAGTACCGCACCTTTTTCTACACCAGTCATTTCTTAGAGTTTTTTTCTTCTTAAGTCATCGCAAATATATTGGATAAAAAATTACTTTAAAAATTAAGTGGTGTAGAAAAAGAGGCGGTGCTAACAATTTGCCGGATTAGGTTGGCAGCTCTGTAAATGCCAGTGCTTTTCTTTAAAAAGTTATCTATTTGTGGTGGTTGCATACGGTACATGGTATGTTTTGCACATTTTGGAATTGGATGTCATGCGTATAAATCTTGTTTTTAGACCAATACGCTTAAATAAAATACAAAGATTTCTAAAATTGCAGCGGTATCTTAAACAATTCTCTTCTGGGAGCAGAGTACTCAACTTTTATAATTCATTCACGAGCCTTTTTAGCCCCGCTTTCTTTTCGCACCAGATATTTTGTAGATTATTTCTCTTTAATATGTAGACAAATGCTGTAAAAAAGTAAATTCGCAGCATATTCGAAGTTATAAATGAGAGTTGATAAACATTTATAAATTATTTTCTCTATTTTTCTTAATCTGAAAGAGCTATATGGTTAGGAGGGAAAATGGTGGGAGTGAAGATTCCACCCAGAGAGGGTGAACTTTCTTGTTTTACATTACTAGAGCCTTCAAGAGTAATATTTAAAAATTTCAAAGTAATATACATATTTACTCCTATAATACATTCCTTTATAACATCCTCATTTTTTTTGTAATTTGAAGTAGCTATTGGGGGAAAAGCGGAATATCTCCCCAGGAAGGGAGCATTTTCTTTTTCTTTTCCATTACCAGATTATTTACGATTTTTATTCCAAATATTCAAGCGTTTATAAAGGATTATCTCTGTTTTTCTTAATCTAAAAGAGCTGTATGGTCTAGAAGGGAAATAGGGGAATGGGATGAAATCCCCCTCCAGGAAGGAGGAACTTTTTTGTTTTGCATTACTAGAGCCCCCAAGAACATTATTCCAAAGTTTCAAAACTTTATAAATTTTTTCCTCATTTGGTGTTTTTTGGTCTTATTTGATTGTACTATATCCAAGTAAAGAAATGAACATCCTTCGAAATTCAGAATTTGTATTTCTACGAAATGCTAATGTTTTCGTTGTGCACTTTCGCTGATTGCAAAGTTTTATTTGGTTATTAGAATCCAAATAGATTTCTATCGTGTTTTGCAGATGCCACACGGTAGTTACAGAGCCACCTTTCCCCCCTGATTCTTCCTGCAAAATATTTACATAAGTTTTACTCAGTTAATGGTGCAAACATACTATTGAAAAGTGTGAGAGAAAAATATTGGTGGAGGAATCAGGGAAAAAATGGAATCAGGTGGGCTGTGACTACCCTGTGCCATAGTGAGCTCTTTAATTTGAATTTAATTTAATTTGTGTATTGAATAAAAATATCTTTTTTTTTTTTTTTTTTTTTTTTTTTTAATTAGCTACTTAACCCTTTGCGGCGCAAGACAATTCAGATCATTTAAATTATACTGCCACCGGAATTCATGAACTAAATTAAACATAAAGAAATTTTAAAATTTAAGGTTAAAGAAACCGGCCTTTTCTGATATGTTATAAACGTAAATTTTTGCTAAATTTTTTTTTTTTTTTTTTTTTTTTTTTTTAATTAGCTACTTAAGTAGCTAGTAATCATATAAATTTATATGATTCTAAAAAATCTTCAGTGATAAATAATAATTATCACGAATTTCATTAACACATTGAATTCTAAAGATTTTTTTCGTATTTATATTATTTAATATGTTTGGAGTGCACTGACACTTCACGCCCATCCTCACGTTACATTTCACGGCGCCCGTTCTGCTGGGTTAACATCACGTATCTAACCAATGGTTCAAGAATAAAGAAACTGAACACTGTATTCAAAGTTTGTTCATCAGTTTAAAATCGATCATTTTTCTTTAACACGATTTCATAGAATTAAAAAAAGTTTGATGTATTTTAAAGAGAGTTTTAAAAATAGAGTTCCACTTTTTTACCCATTTTTCAATATACACGCACACATCCTCATAAATTTGTTATGGCATTTGGATATACAAATTGACATAATAACAAACTAGACATTCGAAACTGAATTACGGTAAAATATAAGCTATAGTTTTTTGATTATCCAGCTTTTTCATGCTTTGAACGAACGCTGCAAAAGATATATTTTAATAGAACATTCTTTTAACGAATTTACACAAATATATATATATATATATATGTATGTATATTAACCACAATCTCTCTTAAACTCTAAAATTAAAAACTCTAACCCTCTAATAGATTTCGAACCATTAGATGTCTAACGTCAGGATAACTTTGGCACCAATTTTTAGGAATAGTATTTTTGTGTTTAGTTAATTGCAGAAAAAAGTATTGTATGAGAATAGTGCTGCATAATCTTCTCCAGAATATATCTTCTATATATATTACAAGATAATCAGAGGACTAAGTAATTTATAAATAACGCTAAATACCGTTATAAAAGAAAAATATATGAAATATTATTTTTTCCATTCGAAATACAGAATGACTCAGAAGTATCTCTAATTAAAAAAAAAAAAAAAAAAAAAAAAAAAAAAATGTTATAAAAATTTAAACATGGCACATGAGAGAGAAAGAGAGAGAGAAATATATATATATATGTGTGTGTGTGTGTGTGTGTGTGTGTGTATTTATATGCATTGCTAGATTTAGGTATAATGTTCAACTTTATAATACAATCAGTAAAGTAATGAAATAAAATAAATATGTAAACTTTTCATGGTTCGGACTAATTTGCCCTATAATCCAATCAAATCAGTCCATGTGTTGCTTAACATTACAGGAGTGATCACAACAATGTCGTCTGTTATCCCTATTTGAGGGCCACGATGTCATCCACTTTTGAAGTTCACAGTCTATCCATATATAAATTCCAAGGAAGACTGCCAATGATGCTACGTATTGTGGTGTCCACCTTTAGGGTGTCCATTTGTTAGTTTGTTAAACTGTTTGCACATTTAGGAACTCAGAGCGACAAACAAATAAAACAAAGTATAACTGATTGTACTAGTTTTGTTTTTGAGATTTCGTAAGTTATATATATATATATATATATATATATATATATACTTATGCAATATGGCTATGGCTAGACAATAACGAAACTATTGCTGCAAAACATTTATTTGGATTTTTTTTCTTCAGAAGACATGAAGCCTTTTCTGAGTGCAGAACTGTAGAAAATATTACAGCGAAAGAGAAAATTAAATTCTGTAGAACTGATTGACACACCACATAAACAAACACTGAAGAAAATCAAATGAAACCAAAACATAAAAGTAAATAAATAAGTCTCTTACACCATTCCTTTTTCACACCAGTATTTTCTTAGAGTATTTTTCGACTTATTTAATCGTAATTGTCTTTATAGAATATTAATCTAAAAATTTACTGCTGTAACAAAATGTGTGGGACTAGCAACACTACTGAATATTAATACTTTCGCGACCGCACGTTTTTGTCTTTTTGACAGTAAGGTCGGCCTGTGGGCGTTATTACCCAAGTTACAATATTTTAGAACAAAATTTTCTCTATATTCACATATATAATATAAATGGATATACATTACAATCATGCTCCCTCTAATAAACGTATTTGTATCCATAGAATATTGATTGTACAAATATGAATAATATATACACCGTGACCAGTAAGTTCTCATTCAACTTTTGAAGCACGTTAAAAAGTTGTACATATGTGTTACTGTAGTCCCAATTATTTTGCTGGCAATTTAGTGTAAGGTATAGAGCTATTGCAAGTATAAATGTTGTACTAAGTATAATATTTCTTTACCTAGATAGAATGAAGAAATTGAGAGAAATTGTAATAAATAAATTCATCAATGGAGAACAGCCGGGTGAAATTTTCAGGAACTTGGAAGCCCTGGGGGTTAAAGTAGATTTCATTTACAGAACTATCAGAAGGTATAATGAGGCGTCCTCTGTCGATGATAGGAAAAGATCTGGCAGTCCGAGGTCCGTTCGGACAAAAGAGGCTGTGAAAGGGGTCGAGGAAAGGATACGATGAAACTGACAAAGATCTGCTAGAAAACTAGCACGATAGCTCAAAATATCGTGGGGGGGGGTCAATGTTAAAAACATTCTGAAAAAGGGTCTTGGATGCAAGGCTTATAGAAAACGTACAATTCATGGTGTTTCGGAGTCTGCTAAGATGAAAAGGAAGCAATGAGTGGAAGAAATTATTGCTTGGCACGCTGGGGATTAATTTGTTTTTTCAGACGAGAAACTATTCATTTTATAGTACACTCTCAATCCCCAAAATGACAGAATATGGTCAGTCTCTATTGATAACATCTCTGAGAGCCAGCAATATTTTCCGCGTTATCAAAATGTTTCGTATCTGATGGTTTGGGCCGCTATTTCCAAAAGAGGAAAACTGCTGTTAGTCTTCATTGATAAGGGGGTAAAAATCAATGTCCAATAATATAAAATTGAGGTTTTGGAAACAGTTTTACCCCCAAATATCCAAAGTATGTATAGGGCGAAATATTTCTGCTTCCAACAAGATTGTGCCCCTTCTCATATCGCACGTTTGGTTCAGGTGTGGTGCAGTCAAAAATTGGTCACGGTGTATATTTTTTAAGAAACAAGTAACATACAAATTGCAAAAGAAATGCCCTCTGATGGAGTTACAGATTTTCAAATGACGTGAATCTACGTCAGCGGTCGCGAATATGTTAAATATGATGTTGGTTATATTTTCTTTGCGGAGAACTGTTAGCGAAAGTAAACATGAATGGTTTGCTGTTTTATCACCAGAGATATTCACATTTACGTTTTATCGCTGAATGGGCAATTCTGTTTATACTGACGGCAGGATAGCTTTCCCTGCCTTATAAGCAAATATAGTTTATGACAGCTGGATTAAAACCATTCTCTGGATTCATTGCATTTATCTTTCCTCCCGAGGACTTTATTCCATGCTTTAATTTTTCACAATTCCCATTAAACACCTGCAAAAGGAAAAACACCGCTACAAAATAAACAAACGAAAAATGAAATCTTTCGTTTATCAGAGAGACACGGTTTGTCTGCAATCGAACGCCAGCCATTCAACAGTATCGCCAAGTATCACGTTGCTTTAATTACTTTTGCTATCAGTTCTCGGCGAACAGAGCATAGTATGCTAATGATGCTGGAAACCGAAGTTCAAAGGCTGAGGCGGTTTCCCAACACGATTAAGATCTGCATTCTTTCATACGGACAAGTTCTAGTCCGTTATCTTGAACATTTTCGAGAGGAAGGATAGATTAAAGTCTACAAAAATACTCACTTTAATATTCCATACCCAAAATTCTAGACAATATACCTGGTGTAAGTTTTTTTTTTTTATAAACATTAAGATGAATATTTCGCACCGCTAGTTTTTTGAGTGTGACAGTAGTAAAATTATAATTATGTTTATTAAAAAATGTAATTTAATAGAAATTAAAGAATAGGTATGTTTCGGTTGAATTTTCGGTATGTTACGACTTATGTGTAATACGTGTGTGTGTGGGGGGGGGGGGGACGTTACAACCTCCTGGAACAATTATCCATTTAGTTAATTTATGCCAAGTAACATACTTTTTTTTCTACCTAATTTTGAATTTTGAAAAGTTAGAATTATACACTTCTAATATTTTGGAATAATTAAGAAAACAGATCTGAGGCTAATTTTAAAAATAATACGAATGAATAGAGTTAAAGTGTATTATTTAACTGGTTATAAATTCTTTAGACCTGCTTGAAAATACAACCATTTTGCACTTTTGCGTTTTAATTAAATCACTTACCGATTTCACAATGTCTGGATCCTTTGAAAACTCCTTGAGAGGAAGGATAGTTTCGAAATAGATCTCTACTTGTTTAATATAGTCCTTGATAATTCTAATTACCTTGTTCTCTCAATGATCGTCTTCCTTGAATCATATGTAAAAATCTAGAGGGAGAGATCCGTCAAATAGGTGATAAATAATATTACTATCAGAAATCAAAGCCAAGAAAAAAAAAAAAAAAAAAAAAAAAAAAAAAACTAAAATTAAATAAGCAACAGATACAAGAACATGCAGTTATGTGATCAACGGACACTTTCGGCCCGGGGAATCATTAGCGAAAAAAGCGAAGCGGTACGTTCATAATATAGCTAACAATATTTTTATTTATTCCGGAGTTATTTTAGCCCCCACCTCTGTTTAGCCTCACTTTGTTTACAGAAAAGTTTTCTCTAATACATATATAAATTCAATATAATGACAAAAAAAAATTATTCTTAAAAAATAAGTGGTTACCCATAACACTTTCGCGACCGCATGTTTTTGTCTCTTTGACACACAGTTCCTAAATTTTATAATTTATTCACGAGCATTTTAATCCCCGCCTCTTTTTCATGCCGGAAATTTTAAAAAATGACTTTCTTATTTAATCGTTGTCACATATTAGAGAGAAATAATCCACAAAATATCTGGTGCGAAAAGAAGGCGGGGCTAAAAATGCTTTTGAATAAATTATAAAAGTTGGGCACTAAATTATAAAAGTTGCTTTGACAGGAAGGTCCGACTGTGGGCGTTATTCTACCAAGTTACAATATTTCATAACAAAATTTTCTGTATTCAGATTTATATTACAAATGGATATACATTTTTAGTATATCTTTTCTAAAAAGAATATTTGTTTCCATTGTATATTTGATTGTACAAATATGAATATTGGCTATCTTCTTAAGAAATAAATAATGTACAAACTACCTAAGAAAAGCCCACTGGAGGAGTTAGAAATTTTCAAATGACGTATATCTACATCAGTGGTCGTGAAAATGCTAAGAAATAAAGGCAGACTAAAAGTGCTCCTGATGAGAATTTTGTCACAAGCTCTATTGATGAAATACACCCACTCAATTTCAAGTCTGGAATGGATGAAAAAATTCTGTTTAATTCGACTTCAATTATCTTAGAATTAGGATCTTTCATAATCACATGAGAAAACAACAGGGGGGGGGGGGGGGAATTAGGAATTCCATTGTCTATCAGAAAAGAAACAATAAAAGTAATGCGGTTAAACAACAATACATATAAGAAGAAGAAAACACCACAAAAGTGGTGTCTAAAAGAAGTGCAAAACTATGAATAAACACCATAGAACGCAATAAAGTCGCAACAATTGTTTTGGGTCGATAAAATACATGATTTTTCGTCAGGTGAATATAGTAGGCATATTAAGTTAGTTAAATTAAACTTCTGTTGAATTATAAAACGCTGTTGAAGGCTGCAGGGATCAGAAACAGCTGTCTAAATATTTAAATAAATGCATTGTTAACGTGTTCTGAGCTTTTCTGAAAGTTTCAAATGTCTAATTAGTCGGGAACTTAATTAAAAATCGATTGCAAGATTTGTCCAAACCGTTTTTGAGTTATTACCGTTTTTTGATACATTATGGCCAAAACTTTCGTACTTTTGGTCATTATGAACCTAATTTTCTTAAATATCACCAAAACGGAAAATCATATAAAGTCCAAAAAAGGAGGTGCACATTTAAATGTTGTAAAAAACCTATGTACCAGTTTCAAACGTTCTACGTCCAACCGTTTTTGAGTTACGCGAGATGCATACACACACATATAGACGTCACGAAAAATCGTGTAAAATCGCTGATATATCTAAAACGAGAGCTCTTGTTAAGACAACACTTGCAAGTGTACAGCTAGACATCATGACAGTCACACGTATAAATATGCAACATTCTGTGATCATTCATTTTCAAGCAATGTGAAATACAAAATCTTTTTGGCAAATTGGGACTACTATTCTTCCATATACCTTGTATAAGGAATTATAAAAAACAAACAAACATGTTTTTAAGTACCTTAAAATGTATATTATGTTGAATGCAATGTAACTACGTTAAAATGCTCTTAAACGAAAATCTATTTATATTCTGTAATGATAAAAATGTCATGGTGTGTCTTTGAATACGAAACATAAATAATATACACAGCAAAAAACATGCAACTGTTTCTTTATGACCAGAGCCCTATCAAGCCAAACGTGAACCCAGGGTCTAATGCGCATTCAGGCCCACATACTTATTATTTTATTATTTGCTCCATGATGTTTATCACTCTTTTAAAACAGAGCCTTAAATATTTTCATTATTTCATCCAAAAATCAATAATATAGTAGTATATTTCTAATGCAAATTTTTCACGTATTTGCTATTTTCAAGAGCATTTTGTATATTTTAATAAAACATTTTTGAACTTTTAAACGAAATTTCTGGTCCCTTCATATCAAGGGCCTCCGGCCCACGTCACGGTCGGTCTGTGCGTTAATCTGGCTCTGTTTAAGGCTCATGAACATGTTTACCTAACTATAAGTAAACCGCGTGATCATTTAAGGCATCTATTTCCGCGCGTATAAATTCTCTTTATTAGCATTAATCATCTGAAATAGTTCGATATGACCCTATACACGAATCAGAAACAGAGTACACACAGAAACGTATGCAGCTAGTTCTGAGTGGCTCATGGTCATGTGTTCTCATTTCCAAGTCAATCGAGCGATATATGCGGCTGCAAAAGCGGTACATACAGACACACAGAGGCCAAAATTAACATATGATAATATTTACTGTTGTCATAATTTATTACAATAATTACTTCTTTTATTGTACCTCGAGAATTTAAATTATGTCTTCAGGTGTTTAATCATTTTAATGTGTTTTAAAATATTGAAGTTTATTCCCAGATGTAAGAATTTTTGTCAGTAACATAAAGGTCTCGGATTCAATACAGGGGTGGAACACGGGCGCAGAATTCATACCACTATCAATGTGAAACAATTTCCTACTTATTAAATCAACGATATTATAGGTTGAAAAATAATTTCTTAAACAAATACCGGTGTCAATTATGCGCCCGTGTTACACACCTCTCAGTAACATAAAAGTCTCTCCGTAGTGAATTTAAATGATCTTTCATTTCTTTCTTTCTTTTTTTTTTTTTTTTTTTAGTATGCGAATAGCAATTATTTTTCAATATCTTAGTTATTTCAAAATGACAATAATAATAATAAAATTAATTATAACAAGTAATGAAATCTCTTACTTAATTGGAAAATCTGCTAACACTAATAACGCTGTAAACTTATTTCTATTCTGTAAATGTGAGCATTATATCTGATTTTAAAGAACAATTGGATATTTTTTCTGAGTTAATTTTAAAGCAAAAAAAAAAAAAAAAAAAAAAAAATGATAATAATTAAAATAAAGGGCCGACCTTCCCCTCATCATCCATTTTATTCAAATTTATATAACTTACTCTAGTGATATATGTATTCATTTTCATAAAAAAAAAAAAAAAAAAAAAAAAAAAACAGGAGTGTCACTCACACGGTTTTCTCTTACCCCGCATTTTAATACTATAAAGATTTATTTCGGTATAAGACGCATTATTTATAAGGTAAGATAATATTAAATTTCAATGTACTCTAAAAACATACATGCCAACCATCTCATTATGAACCGTACAATTTTTAGTACCCGCCTTTTTTTTTTTCACACCAGTCATTTTTTAGAGTAATTTTATACTTATTTCATCGTAACAACATTTGCAAAGAATTACTCTAAAAATAAAGTGGTTTGAAAAAAGGGGCGATTTTTCAAAGGGCGTTAACAATTGTACGATTATTAATGAGATGGTTAGCAAGTATGTAAAAATATTCTAAAATAGGTTTTGGAACACATTTATTTGACATAATGTTGGGACTATTGCCCTATTGACCCTCTCCCCCCTGTTAAATTACAGTACTTATTTTTATTTTAAAAAGCAAGAGCTGATAATAAAGATTTTCAAAATTATGCAGACAATTTTCAGAATTAATTTCCCATTGAATTACTAACCTTGAGCAAACTGTTCAAGTGGTAACCGCATATTAACTTCTACATACCTATTTGACTTTCTGTAGTTTAAGTTTCCTGTTTTTAAGTAATTTTGACAACAGACATATATAAATAACAAATCCTATAAGTTTAACTTTCATAATCAAGTATCTCAAAACGTGATATTCTACAAAAAACCGGAGCTGAAATATCGAAGTTCAAAAGATACACTGTTAACACTATGGGTATAAGAAATTTATTTTCTTTCCGAAACAGAGTTCATCGATTTGTAAAATGTAGCAAAGTACTTTCATTAATTACAGTCATTAATAAAGAACATTTAGCTTAATTTTGGGTAGCTCTGTACATTGTTTGTAAACTGCATAACATCATATTGTTTACTTAAACTTAGTTCTATATAAAAAAAACACAATCTGGAATACTCTTTAAGCAATTTTCAAGTATATCACCAATATCTCCAGATAATTTCGGTAGCTCTGTAAAGAAATGATGAATGAATTCGATACAATAATCTACATAAAGCATGTTTTTATAATACCAATATATATATATATATATATATATATATATATATATATCCATTCAATTTTCTGTAGAGCAACCGTTATATTTTCTAGAAATTCCGAACATAAACATAATATATTTGTATTCTCTTGGTTATCCCGGTTCACACACACACCCACATAGTTCAACTCTTTAAACATGAGTTTCGGATTCAGGGGGCTTAAAACGTTTAAATATGAAACAAATTAAATTTTTAAAATTTGACCCAAAAGCAATACTTTTTCGGCGATATAATCATATTTATAACGAATGTAAAATATGCGTTTACAGTTTATCATATTTTTATTTGATATTTTACTTTTACTATACCTCATCATAATCTATGTCATAATTTGCAGCTCTTACGAATTCTAACATCACATTATTTAATAAATTCGTAATTAAATAACTGAAACTTTGTCGTCAACAGTAGAAATGGTAACTGTTATTGGCGTTTATATATACCGACGTCGTGTACAAAATCAAGCACAAATACAAAAACTATTTTTTCAAGTTAAATTATTGTTTCAGAGGATTCCAGAGGGCGGAGCTCATTATTCTTTTGGAATGCGATCAAAAAGAAATGATTTCCCGCCTGCAAAGCACTAATTTTACGAAAATAAGTTTATTCGTGTACTAAACATCGGAACGTTACTTATTAAACAAAGATAATAACAAAATATAAACTACAATACATTTCTGGATTAGATTGAACTAGCAGAATTTTTTCTGATAATGCATGTCTCGTACAACGCGATTTCCTATTCCGCGGAACGTATACTCTGCGACTAGCACTTCTTCCCCAACCTCGATCCCTACGAAGTGGATTATTCTATTTAATTTGCATGTAAGACCGTAGAAGAAGGAGGGATACGATATGACACGATCTCCAAGTATACGATAGATTGCGATTTCGGACTTCTTCTCCCTTTTTTTTTTTTTTTTTTTTTGGAGATAGAAGAGATTTAGGTTCAGTAGAATTACGATACATTTCAATTTCGGACTTAGTTTTTTTTTTTTTTTTTTTTTTGCCCCTCTTAATATATGCACGAGAATAGTTTCTTCTTAGTCTCACCCTCCCCCATCCCTTATATTTACACGAGAATCTGAATTCAGATAAAAATTGACAAATTCCTCGCGGACTTGGTAAATTTTAACAGCAATGTTTATGAAAGATTTCTCAAATATAATTAAATAGCAAGTATAAGATAATTAACAATATAAACAATATATATATATTAATGAACGAAAATGACTTTATTTTGTTTTTATTTACATTCATGTTATATATATATACATAAGAAATAATCTGGTGTGTCACACACACGACTTTCTCTTACCCTGAAATTTAATACTATAAATACAGGTTGGAGATTAAGAGGTAAGGTAACGAGTACTGTTATGTAAACCTATGTTAAACAATTCATATTAGGCTTCTGAAGAGTTTTATATGATAGTTAGTTCTGTGTGAGGGGGGCTACCGCCCCCCTCAACCCCCCGTTTCATTAATGCACCTACATTTATATAGAATTTAATTCGGTTATTAAAAAATATTTCTCTTTTTAAAAAAATAATTTATTAAAATTATTATTTAAAAAAATTATCTTTTATGATAAGGCAGACGATTTCCATATTAGAGAAGTAGTTTAACACCAAATATCCAAAAAAAGTCCATTTTATTCTCAAAAAAAAAAAAAAAAAGTACGATTTTTTTTCTAAGTTATTTTTTCGTTAAAAGTAAAAAAAATCGATAACTTTGTTTTAAATTATCGCAGATCGATGGTTCAACCATTCGTTTTAAAGGTATTTTCGAGCTCTTTTGAAAGATACCCATCATGAAAATTTACTCCCCTCGAGGGGGGACTCCCCCCCTAGGGGGGAGGCGAGGCTCCTACATACACAAAAAAAATTTCCCAGTTAACTGTCTCTATTACAAAAAATATATATTTGTTTCATTTGATTTAGTGCAGTCTATAGACGTTTAACTCTATTTTCCTGCAATTTCCCCCATAGACGTAATGTATTAGAATTCTCTTGATTGTCCTTGTACACGAACCATTTGCTTGATCTTAACGAAAAGCTTACTGTAGCATCCCTATATGATACACATTTAGAATACCAAGTTTGAACTTTCTGCCATAATTTGTTTTTGAGATATGCTGATAACAGACAGACACACAGACACACAGACACACACACACACACACACACACACAGACACACACACAGACACACAGACCATTTGCTAAAAACATGATTTTCGTATTCAGGAGACCTCAAAACGTGTAAATATTACAAAATCTCGCGTTCGAAAATTTGAGCCTAAAACAATACTTTCTCTACCTTATGGGTAAGAGAAAGTAAAAAGTGAATAAACCTTACATTAAATTATACTTAATGCAAGAAAAGGATGGTAAAGTAGACTTTATTACATTCTTGTATATTCAACAGTATTGGATTCGTAAAAATTTTTGACTTCCGGTTTTCGACGGATTTACCCGTTTTGAGAGTTCTAGAACACGATTTGACCATTTTTAAAAAATACCTGTCCGTCTGAGTGTGTGTGTGTGACAAAAATTTTTTGGCAATTGTATCTCCGGAACTACTGCTGAGAACTACATATAAATTTATATGTAGATGCATCTTGACCTAAATTAATGCCAATCAACTTTTGGTGTCGACTGCTCAATAGGTGGCACTGATATACAACGATTTCCGTAGTTTAAGGGGAGGCTATATCTCAAGTTCTATTGCGTACAATCAAACAAAACTTGACATGTAAGAAGGCCATTATGAGACATTATTTTAATTCAATTTGGATGTTTATTGGACAAAAGGTGGCGCTGCTATACTGCGATTTCCGAAATTAAAGGGGAGGCTATATCTCAGAAACTGCTGCACAGAATCCATATAAATTTATATGTAGATGCACCTTGACATTATTTAGTATCTGTCAACATTTAAAATCATCCGCTCAGCAGGTGGCGCTGCTATGCAGCGATTTCCGCAATTTAAAGGGAAGCATATATCTCCAGGTTCTACTATGCACAATCAAAGAAAACTTGATATGTAACAAGGCCATCATGAGACCCCTAATACTAATTCAATTTGAATGCTTATCGGCCAACAGGTTGCGCGGCTATACTAAATTTCCTCGAAAACTGGAAGGCTATGTCTCAATTTCTATGACATATAATTATTCGAAACTTGACATATGAGATAATCGTTCTAAAATGCACGTTTTAAGATGTTATTTACAGACAATAAAACTGTCTTTCTTTGGATATTTAGAGTTAGTTTTCTCTAAGATGAAAATAATTTGCATTCATTATGTTAGATAATTTTAATAAATAATAATTCTAATAAATTATTTTCACTTAGTGAATTTGTATAGAAAAATATAGAATAGGTCTTGTGGTGGCCACAACATACTAGTTTTTAATTAGTGAAAAGAGGGTGTACACCAAAACAAGTTTTAATATATATATATTTTTTTAAGTATATTTAATTATCTATTGGAATAAAATCAGTTTGCTCCATAATTACTTTTAATATAATTGCACTTTAAATGTAATTTTCATCAGTTGTTGATCCAGGTTTTAATTTTTGGGGCCCATTTTTCTGAAAAACAAATTATTTTTGTGAAATTTTTAATATATTTTTGTGAAAATCTAAATATATTTGTGAAAAAAAGAATTGTTGCTAGAAACCTTTCATTTTAGCAATTACTCTATTTAATGTTTAATATCAAGTTAATAGCATTTTATTAAACAAGTATAGACACTCATTAAATATAATACTGTAAACATGGAAAATTTTTACAAAAGTATTATTTTTATAAAACAAAATTTTGTGAAAGGGCTGTTTTTATAAATCTGAATTTTGTGAAGGGACCCATTTTCTGAATTTGAATTTTGTGAAGGAACTCATTTTAAGGATTTGGATTTTGTGAAGGGGCAGCAAAAGGATCCTAATTTTTGCTGGATCGACCCCTGTTCATCATATGGAGCACTGATTGAAAAAAATGCACTGTATGATTAAAAATAGTGCAGTTTTTTTTTCCATTAACATTAGCTACAATACGTGCAATGAATGTAAAACATTCTATATGAACATAAACAAGTACAATTTTTTTTTCTTTCTTTTCACAGAAAAAGCATTAAAAATAAAAAAAGAAAGAAAAGAAAAGCGAGTGAGAACTGTATGTTCTTGTAATTTTTATTTAATCACTTCACACTCTTCAATCCTTTTCTTTTTCGAAAGTTACAACTTTAAATATATCAGGGATGGAACACGGGCGCATAATTCATACCGGAATCGGTTTAAGAAATTACTCTACCTATAATATCGTTGATCTAAGAAGTAAGAAATTTTCTTACATTGATAGTGGTATGAATTCTGCGCCCGTGTTCCATCCCTGACTATATAGATGATTTAAAGCATGTTTAGAAGAAACTTGAACTATATTTATTTCCTATATTTTGCAGTGCAAGGTCATTTTTTTGAACAAAGGAAATTCAGGAAAACTTGAAAAAAATAAAACCCTCTTCATAAAAAAAAAAAAAAAAAAAAATGCAGTTGAGTATGTGATGTGTGCTGTGAACATTTTTAATAATTGTACATCTTCGTAAGCGTACTCAAGAACACCAATAATTACAATTTCATAAAAAAATATTTTCAATATGATTTGAATGCTAGAATTTGAAAATGCCAAGAACTGAGATTTTATCTTTCATGTTGCGACATACATAGTTCCAAAAAAGGGATAATAATAAAATAATTATGATTATATTAAATTTACTAGCAGGCTACGCCCGCTTCGCTGGTCACTATTTTTAAATGAATCACAATAATTAATGAATTCTTAAAATTGCATTAAATTGTATCATGTGATAAAAAAAGAGAAAAAAAAAAATCTGATCGGGAAAAATGTCGCACCGGGTCCCCACTGCCTTCGGCAGCGTAGACCCGTGCGCTGCGCGCACGTATTCCTTCACTATCCTTATGACATCTCAAAATTCAATGTTATTACTCATAAACTTTCATTCTCAAGAAAAGGAATTAAAAAATATATCATTTAGCATCGGGTAAAAACTCACACCGGGACGCTACTGCCTTCGGCAGCGCAGACCCATGCGCGCTGCTCGCGCACGCTTGAGGATATACGTGCGCTGTACACGCATATTCCTTCTCAACTCAAACTTTTATTATTAAGAAAATAAAATTAAAAAAAAATCTTTTATCATCGGGTAAAAACTCGCACCGGGTCCCAAACCCATGCGCGCTGCACGCCTATTCCTTCCCCACCGTTCCAGCCCCTCCTAATTAACTTGCATATACCAATTTTGAACGGTCTTTCTCAATTAGCTGATATGCAAAAGAAAACCTGATCAGGACACTTTAAATTGTAAATCAGGTGAAATCTCGAATTCCACTTTCGATAATGTAAAAGAACTTTAAAATGTCTTTCGAATGATGTATTAGAAACAATTTAATCATAATTAGAATATGAAATATTGAAATTTAAAAATATTACAGCGCCATCTGGCGGTAGAAATTTCTGTAATCTATTGTTCCATTCCAGTTACTTATTCTTACTCAATTAGCTAAGATGCAAAAGAAAACCTGATCAGGACACTTTAAATTGTAAATCAGGTGAAATCTCGAATTCCACTTTCGATAATGTAAAAAAACTTTAAAATATCTTTCGAATGATGTATTAGAAATAATTTAATCATAATTAGAATATTTGATCAATATTACAGCGCCATCTGGCGGTAAAATTTCTGTAATCTATTGTTCCATTCCAGTTACTTATTCTTACTCAATTAGCTGAGATAAGAAAACCTGATCAGGACACTTTAAATTGTAAATCAGGTGAAATCTCGAATTCCACTTTCGATAATGTAAAAGAACTTTAAAATATCTTTCGAATGATGTATTAGAAATAATTTAATCATAATTAGAATATGAAATATTGAAATTTAAAAATATTACAGCGCCATCAGGCGGTAGAAATTTCTGTAATCTATTGTTCCATTCCAGATTAACAAAGCTTTCAAATGATGTATTACTCATGAAATTATTTTAATTAGTAGATGAGATACAAAAGGAAACCTAATCAGGACACAACAAAACGTGTAAATCGGGTGAAATCTCGAATTCCATTTTTTGATAATGTAAAAGTACTTTAAAATGTGTATCAACTAAAATAAGCTTTCAAATGATGTATTACTTATGAACTTTTTTTAATTAATAACTGAGATACAAAAAAAAAAAAAAAAACTGATTCAGGACACCTCAAAACGTGTAAATCTGGTGAAAAGTTTCGATAATTTAAAAGAACTTTAAAATATCTTTCGAATGATGTATTAGAAATAATTTAATCATAATAAGAAATTGAAATATTGAAATTTTAAAATATTACAGCGCCATCTGGTGGTACAAATTTCTGTATTCCACTGTTCGATTCCAAATCAAAAAAGCTTTCTAATGATGTATTACTTATGAAATTATTTTAATTAGTAGCTGAGATACAAAAGAAAATTGATTCAGGAGACCTCAAAACGTGTAAATCTGGTGAAAACTTTCGATAATTTAAAAGAACTTTAAAATATCTTTCGAATGATGTATTAAAAATAATTTAATCATAATTAGAAATTGAAATATTGAAATTTTAAAATATTACAGCGCCATCTGGCGGTACAAATTTGTGTATTCAACTGTTCGATTCCTAATCAAAAAAGCTTTCTAATGATGTACTACTTACGAAATTATTTTAATTAGTAGCTGAGATACAAAAGAAAAAATTGAAATATTGAAATTTTAAAATGTTACAGCGCCATCTGGCGGTACAAATTTCTGTATTCCACTGTTCGATTCCAAATCAAAAAAGCTTTCTAATGATGTATTACGAAATTATTTTAATTAGTAGCTGAGATACAAATGAAAACTAATTCAGGAGACCTCAAAACGTGTAAATCTGGTGAAAACTGTTGATAATATAAAAGAACTTTAAAATATCTTTCGAATGGTGCATTAAAAATAATTTACTCATAATTAGAAATTGAAATATTGAAATTTGAAAATATTACAGCGCCATCTGGCGGTAGAAATTTCTGTAATCCACTGTTCGATTCCAAATCAAAAAAGCTTTCTAATGATGTATTACTTATGAAATTATTTTAATTAGTAGCTGAGATACAAAAGAAAACCTAATTAGGAGACCTCAGAACGTGTAAATCGGGTGAAATCTCGAATTCCATTTTCGATAATGTAAAAGTACTTTAAAATGTGTATCAAGTCAACAAAGCTTTCAAATGATGTATTACTTATGAAATTTTTTTAATTAATAACTGAGATATAAAAGAAAACTGATTCAGGACACCTCAAAACGTGTAAATCTGGTGAAAACTTTCGATAATTTAAAAGAACTTCAAAATATCTTTCGAATGATGTATTAAAAATAATTTTATCATAATTAGAAATTGAAATATTGAAATTTGAAAATATTACAACGCCATCTGGCGGTACAAATTTCAGTATTCCACTGTTCGATTCCAAATCAAAAAAGCTTTCGAATGATGTATTACTTATGAAATTATTTTAATTAGTAGCTGAGATACAAAAGAAAACTAATTCAGGAGACCTCAAAACGTGTAAATCTGGTGAAAACTGTCGATAATATAAAAGAACTTTAAAATATCTTTCGAATGATGCATTAAAAATAATTTAATCATAATTAGAAATTGAAATATTGAAAGTTAAAAAAATTACAGCGCCATCTGGCGGTAGAAATTTCTGTAATCTATTGTTCCATTCCAGATAAACAAAGCTTTAAAATGATGCATCACTCATGAAATTATTTTAATTAGTAGATGAGATGCAAAAGAAAACCTAATCAGGACACCTCAAAACGTGTAAATCGGGTGAAATCTCGAATTTCATTTTCGATAATGTAAAAGTACTTTAAAATGTGTATCAACTAAAATAAGCTTTCAAATGATGTATTACTTATGAACTTTTTTTAATTAATAACTGAGATACAAAAAAAAAAAAAAAAAAAAAAAAAAAAAAACTGATTCAGGACAACTCAAAACATGTAAATCTTTTGTTGAATCTGGTGAAAAATCTGGTGAAAATCTGGTGAAAACTTTCGATAATTTAACAGAACTTTAAAATATCTTTCAATTGATATATTAAAAATAATTTAATCATAATTAGAAATTGAAATATTGAAATTTTAAAATATTATAGCGCCATCTGGCGGTACAAATTTCTGTATTCCACTGTTCGATTCCAAATCAACAAATCTTTCAAATGATGTATTACTTATGAAATTATTTTAATTAGTACCTGAGATACAAAAGAAAACCGATTCAGGAGACCTCAAAACGTGTAAATTAGATGAAATCTCGAATCCCACTTTCGATAGTATAAAAGTACTTTAAAATATCTTTCGAATGATGTATTAAAAATAATTTAATCATATTCAGAATTCGAAATATTGAAATTTAAAAATATTACAGCGCCATCTGGCGGTAGAAAATTCTGTAATCTACTGTTCAATTCTAAATCAATAAAGCTTTCAACTAATGTATTACTTATAAAATTATTTTAATTAGTAGCTGAGATACAAAAGAAAACCTAATCAGGAAACCTTAAAACGTGTAAATCACGTGAAATCTCAAATTCCATTACTTATGATAGTCGGTTAATGGAAGGTGACAGAAATTTGTGGCGTCTACTCTTGAAATTCCATTCAAATAAGTTTCAAAATGACATATTACTTTTGAAATTATGCTAATTAGAAGCTGAGATACAAAAATGATATAAACACTATTATAAAACGATTTATGTCTGACTTTTTCGTGGTTTTCTCCAAAACTTGGGTAATTCCGGGCTAAATACTGTTCAAAATCCATAGTATGAAATGTGAAAGGAGTATCAGAATTCGAAATTCTGCAAAATATAAAAGAATAAAGGCGTTCTGGGTTTTCCGTTGTTTTGTCCGAAACAACCGTTCCTTTTCTACGTTTTTGCCCCTCCCCCCCTTTCCGTCCCTTCTAATAATTTTACACTTGAAAATATCCGCAATCGATTTATCTTTCCTTGAAACCTAATAATAACAATTTCAAACGCTGTAACTCTTTTTATTTATTTATTTATTTATTTATTTATTTATTTTTTTTTTTTTTTTCTGGCCGTTTGCTTGCCCCCCCCCCCCCCTCCCCTTCAAGCCCTTCCTAATAATTCTACACTTTCAAAAATATTCAGAATCGAAATATCGGGCGTTAAAAACACCAATATTACGAAATTTCAACTTTAAAATAGTTGAAAATATAATACAAAATTTAATCTCATTTTTTTGTTTATCCACATATTTTCATGAAAATTGAACAGTAGCTTTATAATATGCTGTCTAGGCCGAATATGAATTCAAATGTAACGTGAATTAAAATTTGAAAAAAATTGAAAATTGCAATATTTTTCCCTACTACAAAACACGTGACATCTTGATCGGTTGCAATCATTTCCTTTTTGATGACAGACGATGGGTCTTCATTACTGGCATTTGAAATGATGTTGCCACAGAAAATTCATACTTTAGTTAATTTTAAAAAATCTAATTGTTGTACCGATAAACCACTTGCACACTTAGATTCAGAAAAAATGCCCCTTTCATTTGGTATCGAAATTGTAACGATCGGACAAATATTTCTAATTTATTTTCCACTTTTTCTGCTTTGAGATCGCTTTTAGATTAGACATGAGTGGACATTTTAATTAATATCTCCACAACTAATTAAAATTTTTAAATTCTGTTTCGAGGAAAACATCGGAAAGGCTCCAGAGCATCCGTATGTCAATTTTTGTACTTCTGCGTTCAATAGGGGCTGAACGTATAAAAGAACAGACAGACAGACAGACAGACAGACAGACAGATAGACAGACAGACAGACAGACAGACAGACAAACCTTTCCTTTTATTATTATAGATTGTTTACTCAATATGTATGCTACAAAAGTCGCCTTTCTTTTCTCAAAACTATCCCTTACAGAAATAGACGTACCTTAACCATGAGTTACTTGTTCTTTTAATAATCAAACTAACAAAAAAAAAAAAAAAAAAAAAAAAAAAAACATAATTAAAAGGCT
This sequence comes from Salticus scenicus, assembly GCA_963930645.1. NCBI lineage: Eukaryota > Metazoa > Arthropoda > Arachnida > Araneae > Salticidae > Salticus > Salticus scenicus. The sequence goes on along the minus strand of OZ005660.1, from coordinate 133,028,424 downwards.
GCTCATGTATGCGTAGATTATCATTCAACAGATTTGGGGTGTAAGTGAAAAGTGACTTTTTTTTTTTTCAAGATATTTGTGCTTACAACCAGTATTGATATTTGTAATTAATATCAATATTGTACAAGATTTTAATATTAATGATGGTGTAATGTTGGGGAGGGGTTAAGTCCAAATGTTTGTGCAAGGAGCGTAGACTTGAGTAAAATGCTTTCTGTCAGGGTCTTTCTAAGGGCCCTAGATTATATTCATACTGTTAAATAAATCATAAAAAATAAATAAATAAATAAAAATAAATAAAAATATAGTAAAAAATAAAACAAAAAAATCAGCCAGGCTGATGAACATTATCTATGTTTGAAACAGGTACCTCCTACTTACACAGCTACCAAATCTTCAGGTTTTTGAATACCACTATTTCTTTACATATATATTATTTTTTTATTAAATGACTTATTTTTTTTTTTTTCAATTAGATAAGATTAAGGTAACTATTTTTAAAAAGTGGTATTTAAATACCAGAAGATTTGGTATCTATACATCAACCAGTATAGCAAGAAGCAATAATGGGACTTTAAATCAAGTAATATATAAAGATGAAACCACAAGATGAATGTAAACAGAAATAAAAAGTAATACATTTTTTCATTACAAGAACTATAGTGTAATATTTTATTTCTTTTATAAATACATTCTAGATTATAAAATGGGACACATCACTGTTTACCAAAATTGTAACTTTGGAAAAATATGTTCAATATTTGCTGCTGTCTGTATAGTGAGTTGTAAACAGAAAGAAGAACTAATATGAAACATTAACAACAAAACATTGTAATCAAATATATGATGTCTAATTTACGATGCAAAACAATTCTAGATTTTGCATTAACATTTTTAAGAGGAATATACTGACATAAATTTATAATTCCATGAAACATTATTCTGTTGTCAATCTGATCTTGAATGATGAAAAGCAGAAACTGAACATCAATTTAAGTTATAAGTACAAAACTTTGAATAAACACTATAAAATGTAAGAACTCACAACAGTTGTTTCAGTTCGAAAGAAGACACGACCCAAAACAACTTTTGTGATTTCTTGCATTTTATGGTGTTTATCCAAATTTTTGCACTTATTACTTTTTAAGCGCCAGGTCTGTGGTAATTTCTTATATTTTTTTATGATCAACATAAGCTATTTGTTACATTTTACATGCATATACTTTGCGATATTATTTGAAAAATCAATTTTAAAATACAGTACAGTTGGTAGCAAAGTTATTGAAGCACACATCCACATTTTTCATACTTTTTTTTTTTTTTTTTTTTTTTTTTTTTGGTTTGGTCTCTAATTTTTATCATCAACTTATTTTTTTATAAACAGTATAAGACTAAGGTCATGACTCGACAAATATTTACTTAGAAAAACAGTATTAGGTATTGAACGGGTTAAAGAAATGTCAATAGCGTCTTAAAAATGTCAGTATACACACACACAAACACACACACACATATATATATATACATATAAAACTTTCATGCGTATTTGTTGATGAGTCCAGGGATGGAACACGGGCGCAGAATTCACACCGGAATCCGTTTAAGAAATTTCTCTACCTGTAATATCGTTGATTTAAGAAGTAGAAAATTTTCTTACATTGAGAGTGGTATGAATTCTGCGCCCGTGTTCCATCCCTGTGAGTCAAAACTGAATTATTGATTTATTTAAGAAAAAAAAAAAAAATCTTAGTATAGTGAGAAGCATCACCTTGAAGCAGATAAATTTTAAAAAAATTTTTAATTTTTTTTTTAAATCATGAATTATATACAAATTATAAAATAATAAATATAATTAGTAGCATTTAGGCAGGCATTAAAAAAAAAAAGAAAGAAAGAAAGAAAGAAAGAAAAAACACCTTGACTTGAGGAAATTTCAGAATTGTTTGGAGAAATTGACTTTCGATCATCAAACAACACCAGCCCCAGAGGTTTTTTTTTTTTTTTTTTTTAGTTAGGTTTTTTAACGTTGACAATCTTACTTTTTCTTGCTTTAATTTGTGAGTGTATATATATATAATTCTATAGCTGTTTTTTAATAAAATAATTACAAATTCTTTATAGTTTTTTCAACCTGATGTTTTACAGAGCAATTTCAGTACCTAAATCTTTGCCCATTATTACAGCCCCTTGCCCTTAAATAAAAATAATACGCCGGCGCATCACCGCCATTCTTGTGCCTCCGAAGGGGACAGCATTCCCGCTTGGCGCCCTTATCGCTTCCCTAATGATTTTAAGAAATCTTGATCTGAAGCTAATCCGGTGAAGATCAGAGCAATAAGCAACAATAATATTCCTAAAAACACATTTACACAGTACATTCTCAGGATGCCATTTCTGAGGATATCCTATGGATGTACTGGGGTAAGATGTGTTGTTAGGGCGATTTCTGTTTCTTTTACAAAATGTCGCCAAAACTCAAATACACAGTAATAGAAGGTCTGTGAACACTTTATATTCACTTCTTGAATGATTATAGAATTTTATCGCTAAACAAACTTCCATATCATAGTTTACTTAGCTAAAATTATGAAATATAATAAGAGAAGTTACTCTAAAGTAACGTAAGACGATAAAAAAAAAAAATGTTTGTCGTTTGTTTATCAGAGAAACGTGCTGGGTACATGTGGAAACCCTAAGGCAACAAAATGCCTGATGCGCCAGCTTGTATATATAGGAGCCTTACCCATTATCTAATGTTTATTATTAATTAGATAAAAGCGCAATTTTTAAATAAAGATTCTGGGGGGGAGGGGGGAAAGAGGGGGAGGGATAGTGGGAGGGGGTCGAGATAAAGCCAGTCCTCACTTAAAATAATTAGAATGCGTTGGTATTTTATTCTATTCACAATTATTTATTTTAAATGACAGTGTCATTGGAATAAAACCTCAACACCAAGTACAACAGAAAACGTAAATGTATAATTTAGATATGTAATACTTTTGTTAATAGAGAATAATATCTATATATATTAAATGGAATAATTTAAAAGTACATAATACAGAATGAAAAATAAAAGCTGTTGCAATACAACTGAGAAATATTACAGTTTAAAAAAATACATTAAATTTGAACAAAATTATTAATAATAATTTGTAACATTTCTCTTAATTGGATTCCCGCCTTTACAATTACATTATTCAAAATATATGAATAATAATAATAATAATAATAATAATAAATGGGTTGATCTTTAAAAAATAGAGATAAATAGATTTGACTCACCTGAAATGATTGTATCTTGGAAGATTGTTTCGTCTGCAAGTGTCTACATTAAAGCCAAAAAAAAAAAAAAATCAAACTTTTTTGCTATTAACGTTACACCAGTTGGTTAAAAATTTGAGAAATGCAAATTAGAAAAACCATCTTATACTTGAATTACCACTATACGTACTTTCCGGAAGCATCGAAACGTGTGGCATCTCTGAGCGCATATTGTAAACACAAAAATATAAGAGAATTCCATCATTTGAGAATTGAAAACTCCTTTGTCATTAAACACTCAACAGCGAATTAAATATTTTAAGTAATGCGATAAGAAGAAGAAGAAAAAAAAAAAAAAAAAGAAAAAGAAAAAGAAAAATGTCGTTAATCAAATCTTTAAAAGGAGTCAAGATGAACATAAAACTGTCAAGAATCAAACAAAAGCAAAGCAATAAATGACTAATCCTCCGCGCTTAATCGTAAAGATTCCCCATTCCTCTGTCTACTGATTTACCTGCAAATTAAATAGAATGTTCCACTTCGTACGGATAGAGCTTAGGATTGAGGCGCTAGTATAGCCTATGTTGTGAGAGAATTTACTGTAAATATATCCAGAAATACTTCTGCTTACAATTAGTGGTGGCAAGGAAGGTGTAATTTGTTTTTCCTATTTAGTACTGAAAAAAGTGCACAGAGTACAACTTTTGCTTATGATCTATTACGTTGCACGGTCAAGCCAAGGTGCACATTTAGAAAAAAAGAAATAATGCTATAAAACGCCTGCGATAACTGATATAGTTAAATACACTTTCACGAGAATTATGCCTATGTTATGCGTGTGCTTAAGAATGTTTTGAAAGAATCACAATATAATGCATTTTTTATTAGTATTGTTCAAATATAATTATTTAACTTTTATAGAGTTATCAATATATTAATTTATTCTGGAACATTCTTAGCCCCGCCTTTATTTCGTACCACTTATTTTGAGGCTTTTTTTTTTTTTTTCTTTTTAATGTTATATACTGAAGTGAATTATTCTATAAATAAAGTGTTGTGAAATATACGCGAAGCTAGAAATGCTCCGGGATAAATTAAAAAGTTGGCAACTATACTTTTATTTGTATTTAAGCCCTCATTTTTTTTTTTCCTTCCTTTTCTTTCTTTTTTCTTCCTTTTCTTTCTTTTTTCTTTTACCCTCATAAAAAATTGTTTGACATTTTTTATGGAATGTTTTTATTTAGATTATGGCATAAAACGGTCTTTATTTATAAGCAAACTTTCATCGCTAATATCCTTAATAAACAAAGATTTTTCCTCCCCCCCCCCCCCAAATACTTTTGAATTTTGTTTTATTAATTTTTACTCCCTTAACCATAAAAGCTTAGGTAATGGAAGCATTAAAGTCGATTTTAAATGTTTATTACCAGTTTTTCTCCTGATTTACAGATTTTAAGGTCTCCTGAGCTAAAAGAAATGTTTTTTTTTTTTTTTTTTAGATATTTGTCAGTATGTATTTGTTTATGTATGCAAGTGTGTACAGGATATTTTGACTATGATATCTTAAAAATGAATTAGGAAGAAAAGAAATATTTGTAAAAATTAAATGCTATAAAATTAGAAAACATTCGTACACATCTGCTATCATTTAATTGAATCAATTTATTTTTCAGCCTTGTGCATAAATTAATATTGTCTGTCTATCTGTCTATGTATGTATATATATATATGTAATCCAACATTAGAATTTATTCTGGATTGTTTTTTGCCCTAATTTATTTCGTACCACTTATCTTTTAAAAATACTTTTTTCTTTTTGTATCGAAGTTATATATTGGAGAAAACTTTTATACAAATAATGTTGTGCGAAATAAAAGCGGGGTTAAAAATACTCCGGAATAAGTTAAAATGTTGGCATGTATGTATATATAGATATATATATATGTATATATATATATATATATGTTCCTAACTGCAAAAACTTGAACCTATTTTTTTTTTCTTTTTCTTTTTACTTTAATAAACGTGGGATTTTCTTCTTCTTCTTTTTTTTTTTTTTTTTATTTGTTCGTAAATTTTGACGGTGATTTTATTTTATTTTATTTTATTTTTTAATGATAAAATTTTTCTTGCTCCTGAAAGTATGAAAATAATAAAAATATTAAATATTAAAAATAAACTAATTGCGTAAATAATCGGTGAATAACAAAATCAGTTTAAGATCTTTTAAATAATCAAACGTTACTCATCAATACAATTTGAATATGCAGAATAAATACCGTACAATTTTTAGTACCCGCCTCCTTTTTCACACGTCATTTTTTTAGAGTAATTTTATTCTTATTTAATCGTAACAGCATTTAGAAAGAATTATTCTAAAAATTAAGTGGTGTGAAAAAAGGGACGTTTTTTCAGGCGAGTTACGGTATATTTTACGGGAATTGCAGGGTTATTAATGAGATGGTTAGCAATTATGTACATGTAAAATTAAACAAAATACTTCGATTCCACCTATATTATAGATGTTTTTTAGCCCAACCTTTATTCCATACTTTTTTTTTTTTTTTTTTTTTACAGTATTTTTTTTTCTTATTTTATCAAAGTTATATATTAAAGAAAAATTGTCTATAAATAAAGTGGTGCGAAATGAACGCGGGGCTGAAAATACTCCAGAATAAATTAAAACGTTGGCATCTGTGCCTACATCACTGAACGATAAATAAAGTCAGCAGTCACATTAAAAGCATTAAATTAATAACATTAAATGCTTTAAAAAGTACTACCTGCTAGATAAAATTTTAAAATCTTTAGCATCTTTTAAGTTAAATTTATAAATATAATATACGAGGGAAATGTGAAAAGTTTTCAGCGTGACAAATTCGACGATTTTCAAAGGCGGGGATTAAAATGCTTCGAAATAAATTGAAATGTTGGCAACTATGATATATATGGGTAAGGAACACACGCACACACGCACACACACACATATATATATGAGTGTATGAATTTTAAACTCAAATACTTAGTAAAAAAAATACATTTCAAAGATGCAAATAAATACCTACAAACGTGTGATTGTCAAAACAAATTTTAGAATATTTAATCGATTTTTTACACTTAAATATACAATTTATAAAAACAATATACAAGTAAACGGATAACAATTACCAGATTATTTACATTACCACTAAACCCTGTGTCCAGCAAGTATTTATTAGGCTTAAGTATAATAACATTAAATGCCATAAAAAAAAAAAAAAAAAAAAAAAAAAAAAAAAAGCTACCGACTGCATTAAATTCTTAGATTATAAACATTTTTAGAGTTTTATCTATACATAAAAAATTTAATGTGATGTGTGAAATATGCAGTTATAGTAAAATTTAAAATTGAAGCAATAATAGATTAATAATAAGAGAATAGGTTGATAAGTACATAATACAGATTTCCTTTTAATGTTATTTTATTCTTATTTGTACAAAAACCTATTTACTGACATCGTAATAAGTATCGAGTTTAAAGTTTATTTGTGAAGGAAAATAAACGTCTTAATTATTATGCACAGGGAAAAAAAGGAAAATGGAAAATATATTTTAAAAGTTAAATGAAATAATGATATCTTATATTATAAAGTAAGAAACAGGAAAAAAAAAAAGGCCACCCTTCCCCACCTAATGTCGCCGTAAATTATCGGAGAAACATGCGGCTGGTGCCGATCGATCTGTAATAACGTCTATTTTATAATGGTACAGGGATGGAACACGGGCGTAGATTTCATATTCTTATCAATGCAAGAAAACTTTCTTCTTTTTAAATCAAGGATAGTAAGAGAAATTTCTTAAACAAATACCGGTATGGATTCTGCGCCAGTCTTCCATCTCTGATGGTATAGTTAGATTTTGCGTAAGGGAACATCTACATAATAAAACAGGCATCAACTTAATTTTTTTCAATGGCAACCCCTATTTTTGATCTTATATTCAATTTTCTGAGATCAAGGCGGTTCGGAAAAAAATCTATTTATATTAGGGATATTTAAAAACTGCGATCCGCGGATACGGATATGCATACAGATATCAGTTTTTAAGTCAGGAATTAAAAAATAAAATAAAGTAAAAAGATTACAAAATAATTAAAACTCAATGAAAATATAGATGGCGCCACTACTTTCATTTTTCAGAATTATTTTATTAGAGTAATTTTACCTGTCACAATTTTAATACGGTAAAATAAAAAAATAAATTACTCAGAAGAAAACTTTGTTTTCCAAATACAATTAGAAAACTCCTTCAAATATTCATATTCATGTATTTCATAAAACGATAGGAATATTGTTGATTATTACTCATTTAAGTATTATAGTCAGTGCATAATCATTGCATAATAAAATGTTGCAACCAATCAGCAACGTCAAACTGCATGCCCGTTTGAGCTCGACAAAAGGAAGTAAGGGTTACATACAAACGGAACGCTTGCAACTTCGATGACGTAAATTCTGCAAGTTTTTTGCAAATACAGTCCGCAGCAGAAGTATCCGAGCACTAGCAAAAATTCCTATGTAAAAAAAGTACACTGAGTGCAGTTTTGTTAAATAAATCCTTGTCGAATCCTGTTCTTAGTCAGTCTAAGAACAGGATTCGACAAGGATTTATTTAACAAAACAGTGTTAAGTGTGTTTTTTTTAAATAGGAATTTTTCTTTTGTTGCCGACTGTAGTCATACATTTGGGCTTTGCAAACGGAAGTGTTTCATTTGTATGTACCTCTTAATATGCGGTCCGTCTATACATTTAGAAAAAGAATAAATATAAACTATCACAAACTAGACATTATTTTCATACCGGAAAAAAAGTACAAAAATATTAATTATAAAAAAAAAAAAAAAAAAAAAAAACGTAATTTACGGAGTTAGAATTTTTGAGGCATAAAGACCCTTCAATACTCAATTGCCAAAATCTAGATAGCAAGGTAAAAGAATAATAGTAATAAATATAATGATAATAATAGCAGTTAAATAAATAAATAAAATAAAAAAAAAAAAAAAAAAAAAAAACAGAAAGTGTTTTATATTTAAGAAAAAAAAAAAAAAAAATATCTACTTCTGTTCCATATATTTTTATTTTATACAGCAAGCCCCGCATTAAAGTGTTACTATAAAGTTTTATAATTAATTTAAGGCATGCAAAACTACAATTTACAAAAATATAGATAACAAGATTTAAACAAAAATCTGAGAAACGATACTTAATATTCAATAAAAAGGAGATACTGTTCAAAAGCATTCCAATTTTAAGTAATAAGTTTCGCCTTTATACGTTTCTTTAAAACATCAAATTATGTAACAAGTTCATGATTAAATAACAGAATTTTTCTCATCAACAATCGAAACGGTAAATTTCATTCGTTTATATATGCTGGAGATCTATAAAGAGTCATACAAAATGAAATTAACAGATTCGCGACCGCTAACGTAGATTCACGTCGTTTGAAAATTTGTAACTCCTCCTGTGGGCGTTTCTTTCGCAATTTGTATATTATTTATTTATTAAGTGTATAACCAATATTCATACTTTTGCAATGAAATATACTATAGATACAAAAATTTCCATAAGAAAGAATATAAATATAATACATGCCCTTTTTAACCGACTTCAAAAAAAGAAGGAAGGTTCTCAATTCAAACCGTATGTTTTTTTTATGTTTGTTAGCTCATAACTTCTGAACGGATGGTCCGATTTTGATACTTTTTGTTTTGTTGAAAAGGTCTTGGTCTGAAATAGGTCCCATTGTAATATCTTTACGATCTAAAGAAAATACAGGGTGCCCAAAAAAATCAGTCCCAACTCTTTTAACTGCTAAACGGCTGCAGCTATAGTGATAAAAATGGTATGTAGGTATAGCAAAGTGGCCATGCAGTACAAGGTTAAACCGCTTGCAGCGCCACCTTGTGGAAAATAGCGGAGTTAGTGTTCCTATCTCGAAAACGGTTCTAGAGAAAAAAAGTGAATTACAAAGTTGAAGAGTATCATCAAGTATATCATCAAAACCATTCAACACATTTTGTGAAATCTAGAAGTTTCTATTCAGAAAAAGTGACGTTATTTGGAGTCGGTTCTATTTTTTTTTACAAAAAGATTTTATGTAATATAAATACGAATATAAAAAAATTGGTTCGGAAATATTGTAACGTGGTCGAATAACGCCTATAGGCGGACCTCACTTTTGACAAAATCATGCGGTCACGAATGTGTTAAGGAAACAAGAAACATTTTTTTAAAGTAAAGTATTTTTTCAGGAAAGTCAGAGGGTGGGATTTATTTGCCAGTTAGGGACTTTTTTAATTCAACCTCTCACTAATTTTGAAACGTGATATTTGATATACTTAAATGACGATTAATCTTCGAAGTGATTAGGTAATCGTTTTAATTATAATTTATTGGTGAATTTTGAATAAAAAAAGTCCCCAATCTGGCAACACTGGGTTTATTATTCATTTGGAATGCTATTAAAATTTCCTTCCTGCAATGCGTTAATTTTACAAAAATAGCTCAATTTCTATCGTAAACATCGGAACCTTACTTAGAAAAATAAATAAATAAATAAATAAAATACAAATTTTGAGTATTGGAGTTCTTTTGCATAAGTTGGTCTGATAGAGTATGTCCCACATAACACGATTTCCTACTGCCCAGAACGAATGTCCCGCGTTATACAGTAGCGTATAGTACTTGAATTCTAAATTTTAAATGTGTACGATTCATATCTTTAAAAGTAATAAGATATATTACCCTGTTTTAAATTCTTTTTCCATAATAAATGTGAATTTTACGCCGAGATTAGAAAAATCAAAAATAAATAATACTGCACTTTGTTTCAATAACAGATTTTATAAACTTAAAAAAAAAAAAAAAAAAAAAAAAATCCGCTAATTATTCTGTATTAAAAAACATTTAATAAAAATTTAATATTCACTATGTTACGCCATGCGATAAAAAATAAATAACATAAAGATTACAAACGGTACAGTAAACAAATGCGAAAATGTCGCAACATGATCAAAAGAGAAAATTCGTTTTGAAACCCCTTATTAAATTTATTAAACATTAATTATAATAAAAAAAAAAAAAAAAAAAAGAGAGAAGGTTTGTTTACTGCATATTGCTTTTTTCAAGCAATAAGCCTCGCGTTACCGCTTTTCCTAAAGCATGACATTTAACTTGAGATGTACAAATCCTACAATATTCAAGTACAAAAAAAAATGACAACAGGCTTAAAATAGAATTTTAGCAGTGAGAAACAAAGAAACGTTATTTAATATTTAAAAAGAAAAACTTTACATTTCAGGACCAGGTATATAGATCATCCATCCAACATCCTAATTAATATTTCGTAGTATTGTTAGTCCCGCCCCCTTTTTTTTCACACCAGTAAATTTTTAGAGTAATATTCGCGAAGTGCAGTTTCAATTAAATAAGAAGAGAATTCTCTACAAAGATACTGGTGTAAAAAAAAAAAAAAAAAAAAAAAAAAAAGGCGACGCGAAGAATACTACGGAATATTAATTAGTATATTGGCAAGTACGGGTATATTCCAGGGGTCGTATTCTCCGCCCTTTTTTTACTACACTCTCGGGGAAGAGAAATTTTCAAATATTTTGCTACCGCTATTTTTATACATGAATTTTTATCCTGTATAATCATGGCACATCACTATAAATATACCAAATTTATTTCTGCATGAAATTAGTGGTTGCACTGAAGACAGAAATTTCTTACTTATGAGTGTGTCCTGAAAAAAAAAAAGGTGGAGAGTACAACCCCTGGTATATTCCTATCTTGCAACGTAAGCTACGCCTTTATACGTTTTCCTAAACTTTACACTATGAAACAAAATGATTTTGCATATCGGCAATTACATCATGTAAGTTTTCTATTCAGCATTGATGTAGTAAATGCCATTGCGATTTATGCGTACCAGCGTCACATTCTAAGTCAAATACGAATATGAAAACTAGTTTTTTTAATACAGTGGTTCCCATAATTATAAGGACACCCATTTTTCTATATTAACTAAACACTGAACACTATTGTTTAAACAAATATATTTGTTATTAATTTGAATTTCATTAATAGACTATATTTAAAAAGTTTTATCGTTTTCTATATTAATAAACTTTGAATACGGTCAAAAAAATGATTTTTCAGGTGTTCACAATTATAAGGACAGCTCGAATCTTAGTAATTTTTTTTTCAGTTATTCTTTAAATTAATATTTTATGGGGACTCTTTTTAGGGTGAAACAGTCAGACATTCTCTGTGGTATATATGTATATATATATATATATATAGGGGAGACCCGTGTACCTAGGGCCATCATGAACCTAGGTCCACCTCACTTTATTTGAATAATATTTAGTTTTAAGTTTTAATATTCAATTGGGCGAGTAACAACACCAGTTGCTACATTTACAATCACTTTGACACCATTCGGGAGAAAATTTTTACAAGTTACATGTACAAAAGAATTTACATGGTTTGAAGTAAAATTTTGTAGCTCATCTCTTTTGCTATTTTACAAAAATCAGTCAAATAATTTTCTTTTATTTCTAATGTATAATTTTTCTTGTTATATTGCGTAATAAATGAGATACTTAATTAGCCCTCTCTGTGTGTGGGTTTTTTAGTGGAAGGTATTTTTAATGAAGTTACCGAAACTCTTACCTAGGGCCCCATAGCTGAATTGTACCTAGGGCCATCCATGACCCTAGGTACAATTTCAATCTTGTTCTTCATGTTGTTACAATTTAATTAAAAAACTTTTATAATCAAATGAAGGTTAATGTTGTATGAGGGTCATTGATTCAACCCACCATCAGTCATAAGCTTCAACCGTTGGACAGAGGTGTGTTTGGACCTTATAAGTCATACTACAATACAGCTTGTAGTAATTGGATGGTGGCAAACCCTGGCAATCCAATCACTATATATGACGTTGAAAATGTTGGCATGTCCTATCCGTCGGTCTTTACTCCTGTGAATATTCTATCAGGTTTTCGTGTAACTGGCATATAGCCAAAGAATCAAAATACATATATTCACTGACTGGGAAACCATCCCATACTGTAATCATAAAAAAAAAAGAAATCCAAACAAGCATTAATCGAAAAAGCATAAAAAATATGTTTTTTGACGCATAAAATATTAGTCCTCGTCATCTCGTTTTCGAGTTATATATTCTGAAAATTCGCTAATAATCGGTGAAACCACGCCTAAATCGATAACACCACGCCTTACTGAAATAATGAATGAAATTCAAAACAAGCAGAAATTGAAAGAGCACACACAAACTTGTACTTTGATGCATTCAACAGTTGCCTATTTCAGCTTTGAGATATATTCAATCGTGATATAATCCCTAAAAATTTGCTAAAATAGAGTCTAAATATTGATAAAAGTCATGGTTCTAGCAGATTTTGATGAGACTCCTCTCACTCATTCCTCGATACTAAATTTTTACTCAAACTTAAATACAGATTTCTCGAGAACGGACTTATGAGGGGTAACTGTTTGTGTATCAAAAATCATGTTATATTATGCCCCCTCGAATGAATATAATTTAATTGATTTCTATTAGTAAAGTATTGGGATGAATTCTTCGTGAGAGCGAATATTTAAATTCAAATGTGGCTGAGAGTTCCCTCCATAAATTTCCAGAAAAAGACTCTTCTTCAGGAAGAAAATGAACCAACAATGATGGAACTCGAACTGTATGTCTCAGTTTCATGTCTGGTGAAATTTCGAAACCTTCATCATCTAACATATTTTCGTGTGTCATGCTTGAACAGGTACAACTTTTTCTGAAGCAAAACCTCGTACAAAAACTACTCAAAGAAAAGATGTGGCCGTAAACGAGGAAGATCAAGAAATTTGAGAAACATTCCAGAAAAAAAAAAAAAAAAAAGAAAGAAATTGGAAAAAAATATATGCTATTAGAATATATCCCAAAGAAAAAAAGTGTGAAAAATTCGGATTTTCAAATTAAGGCAACACCATTCTAATTATTATATGATAAATAAATATGTTACTTGATATTGTTTCTTTTATAAAATATATATTTATATGTTTATTTTCTATTCATTACAAAGTGAAATTTAATTTTAAGGGAATGCCCCTAGGTACACTGAGGCCCTAGGTACAATGCGGTCTGGCCCTAGGTACAATGTGGTCGGACCCTAGGTACAATAAGCGTACAGTCACCAAAAAAAAAAAAAAAAAATCTCCCCCCCCCACCTAATTTTGCTATAAATTGTCGTAGAAACATCTGGTTTCCACCAATCGATTTGTAATAAAGTCTAGTTTATAATGGTATAGTTAGATTTTGCTTAAGGGGTCGTCTACATGGGCGCAGAATTCATACCACTATCAATGTAAGAAAATTTTCTACCTCTTAAATCGACGATATTATAGATAGAGAAATTTCTTAAACACATTCCGGTATGAATTCTGCGCCCGTGTTCCATCCCTGTACATATTAAAACTGGCATCAACTTCATTTTTTTCAATGGTAACCCTACTTTCAGAAATAATGATAATACATCTTCTAATAGTAAATTTAAGAAAATTCAATATTGGCCCTCTCTTCATGAGGAAGTTTCTAAATTATTTAAACATAAAAAAGTTAATTTGGTTGCTAAAGCTCCTTAAAAATTAAATTCATTAATTTCTAAAAAAAATTATCCTTCTCCCCCCAAATTAAAAGCTGGTGTTTATGAAATCCCACATAAAGTGGATAATGAAACTAACTACTATATAGGTATGACTAATAGACCTTTTTGTGATAGAATGAAGGAGCATATTGCAGATTTAAAATATAATAGACCCAACACAGCTTTTTCACGAAATTATAATTCTAATCCCATTGACCCCGATTTTGAAAATGCCAAAATAATTTACAATACTGACAATAGAAACCAAGCACTTCTTTATGAATCATTCGAAATTATTAAAAGAAAATCAGAAATTTGTAACGATTCCTTATCCGTAAACCGTCCCCCTCAATTTGGCTTCATTTCTTGGGCTTAAATTAATTTATTGTTACCCTGCTTTAGTTTAGTTCTGGCAACCCCGCAATATTGATATTTTTAACCTTTGCTTTAGTGGCTCTTTATCCTTGTCTTATAGTGATCATGTTTCAAGTTCATTTGATTGTTTTAGCATATTTTTAAAATGTATATAGTAAATTTTTATAATTTGTGTAATCATCTGTTAAATTTTTCTTTGAAGTTGTAATTGTGATATCATGTAGTAACTTAAATTTTCTATGTTTATGTGTTTTTAACATCATTCTTCCCTGAGGAAGGTTAATGAAGGAATTTAGCCGAAACGTTGGATTTAAAATTTATTAAAGTTTTTAAGATTAATATGCTGAAAGTTATTTAGTACTTTTTCATAATTGGTAACCCCCACTTTTATAATTTATTTGAATTCTTTGGATCAAAATATCGCGGAAAATGGTACAGTTTATATATTTTGCTAATTTTTCACAGAGTTATAAGCTGTCAAAATATGAGGATGCTAATGTTAAATGAATGTGACAAACAATAATTCATATCTTCCAAAATAATTATAATATTCAAATTCTGTTTTTTTATACGATAGAATGAAGTGACCCAAACATATTTCATGCATATTTTTGATAAAAAACCTTTTTTGAATTATGAAAATTATTAATAATTTTATATTTGAAAAATTTATGAATTATGACTTATGTTAATTTCTGCATGAATAGAACGGGCATCATCAAAAACATGGGTTTCAAAAGTTACAGCTTGTTCCTAAAATTATTTTTTGAGTTACAGTGATATTTCATTTTTTACTTTTGTTAGGGGGCTGTCACTTATTATAATTTGTATCCTCTGTGAGTAGATATCTGTATACATATTGACCAAAAAATTTTTTTAATTTACCTTTATGTTATTCTGATTGTTTTCTAAGCAGCATTTCGATGTTTATGATATAAATTGGATTATTTTTTATAAAATTATCGTAATGCAAGCGAGAGATTGTGAAAGAATTTCAAAAGAAATGAAGCCCTGCCTCTATATTGCAGATACAGTATTACAAAAACTAGTTTGCATAATCGTATGTGACTCTATATGTGACGCTGGTATGCATAAATGTCAATGGCATTTGCTACATCGAATGCTGAAGACAAAATTTAAATGATTTAATTGAAAGTATGTAAAATAATTTTGTTTTATAATGTAAAGTTTTAGAAAAAAATGTAACAGAAGGCGTGGCTTCCGTTACAGAAATGAGTATACTTGATTCTGAAATGTCTTTAAGTCTTTGTTCTTATATATTACATAACTTTTCCTAGATTCTCACTGCTAAAATTCTATTTTATCCCTGTTGTCGTTTTTTTTTTCTTTTTTTCACGGTAAGACGAAGATTATTATTTGAAAGAGCAATACGCAATGAACAATACTTTCGTTTTTCCTTTTTTTAAATTAATATAATTAATATTTAATATTTTTTACCAGATTTTTTAAAACAAATTTTCTGTTTTAATCTTGTTGCGATATTTTCGCATTAGTTTACTCTACCGTTTATGCTATTTAAATTTTATCGCGTAACGTAATATAATAAAATATAACATTTTTATTAAAGGTTTTTTAACACTGAATAATATAGGGGATTTTTTTTTTCTTTTAAGTTTTTAAAATCTGTTATTGAAACAAAGCGCAATATTATTTATTTTCGATTATTCTAATCACGGCGTAAAACTGGCGTCACATTTATCATGGAAAAACAATTTAAAACAAAGTAATATGTCTTATTACTTTTAAAGATATAGATTTTACGCATTTAAAATTAAGAATTCAAGTACAGTAGACGACTGCAGAACGGGAAATATTCGTTCTAGGCAATAAGAAACCGTTTTTTCTATATCCATATTTATTTTACATATGAATATACATAATAATGATACTCTTTCTAGTGAAAGTATTTGTATCCATACTATTTTGTTTATATAAATATGAAGATAAGGAATATTCTTAAGAAATATCGTAACACACAAATTGTGAAAGAAACGCCCATTGTAGGAGTTACAGATTTCCAAATGACGTGAATCTATGTCAGCGGTCACGAAACTGTTAAATATCCTTTCTCAGATTTTAGTTTAATTTTTTATTGTTGGTTTGTACGCCTAAAATTAAATGTAAAACTTTATAGTAATATTTTCATGCGGGGCTTACTGTATAAAACAAAAATATACCCAACAGAAGTAGATAATTATTTTCTTAAATATTAACCCCCCCCCCCTTTTTTTTTTTTTAACCGCTATTAATATTATTATCAGTATTAATATTATTCTTTTACCTCGGTATCTAGATTTTTGTAATTCAACATTATAGGGTTCATATGATTCAAGTTATTTAATTTTTTTCGTATGAAGTGAACTATTTGATGTTTAATCAATAGAAACCAATAAAAATCTTTTAATTTATACAGTAACTAAGAGAGTTCTGTGACTTACAGACATTTTTTTATTTTATAACTAATATTTCTGAAATTTGTTTCCGGTATAAAAATTAATAAATAATGTATAGTGGGTGGTAGATCACGATTTATATTTTCTAAATGTATAGACGGACCCCTAATACATTTTCCCGCGTTCCTATTTAGAAATTATATAAAGTATATAAATAAGTATATTTTCCGAATTGCCTTGATCTCAGAAATCTGAATATGAAATCAAAAATAGATTACGCATGTTTTAATATGTAGTCGACCTTAAGCAAAATCTAACTACACCATTAAAAACTAGACATTATTACAGATCGATATTTACCATCCGCATGTTTCTACGGTATTTTACGGCGAAATTAGGTGGGGGGTGGCGTTTTTTTTTTTTTTTTTTTTTTTTTTTTGTTGACTGTATGAAATGTGTGAAATTTATTTTAAAACCTTCTGTTTGTCGGAATTTATTATTTTAAGTGTTTATATTAATCTCAATTAAACGAAATTAGTTCTAAAGATATGTACATATCAGTTTCATGATTTTTAGCAGGTCAGGGGCTCTGTTTTTGGGAATTAAAAAAAAGCGGCCCTAGGTACTATGAGGGTGTTGTACCTAGGGCCATGAGTGAAGTTTATTTTAAAACATTCTATTTCTCAGGATTTATTATTTTACGTATTTATATTAATCCTAATTGGAAGTAAATAATCCTAAAGATATGTAAATATCAATTTCATAATTTTAAACAAGTCAAGGACTCTGTTTTCGGCCATTGAAAAAAAGCGGCCCTAGGTACACGGGTCACCCCTATATACATTTATATATATATATATATATATATATTCAGTTTCTATACCATTTCATACAGCATAGATGATATTCTGAATACATTTAAACTATTTAAAACTGCTTTTCACTTGCATGAATTTCTCTAATATGATAAGTTAAGGTTTTTTCAACTTTTAGGCCACGGGAAAGGCAATAATACAGAAGTTTCTTTCTTCAAACTATTTCCTATTGCTCTAGAAATAGAGCAAATATGTCAGTCTTGTTGAAAAAAATATTAATACCTCCCAAAATCTAAAAAAAAATCCGAGAATTCCACGTTTAAAATTTGCGAATATTCTCTTGATGTTTGTAATAATAGAAAAAAGTAAGAAATTCATTCTGCTTCAGTAGAAACAGCTCCCCCAGTGCACCATAGATCCACCTTTAGAATGTCCGATTCATATCTGCTTTTAAAATATCTACTCTGTCTTTCGCTATCTTCAGATCGTGCCAGTAACTTTTAAAGCCATTTGGTTAATCAAGAATAAAATGTTTTTCATCCGAAAATGCATCATTTTACCATTTATTGTCTTTATTCAACTTTAACATAGACGTTCTTTGCCCCATTAAATGCTTATTTATTAGTACAGGTTTTATACATTTTAACATATTATTAATTATTTTAAACATGCATAAATGTTGATCCCAACTTTTCGTTAGAAAATACGAGCAAATTCAGCAGCAGTCATTATGAGTAGAAACAGTAAGAAGAATTATGAGTCTTCGATCTCTGTAAAACAACTCTGATTTTGCATCAGATCTCTCTCCTATCAAACCAGCAGTTCAACGTTTGATCACATTTCCTTCAGCAATTTTAAATCTTCGAATTTCATTAGAAATTCGGCGGATTGAAATTATCCTTCCACTTAAAAAACACACTAATCATACTCACTACATGAACGTTCTTTTTTTCGACGAATTATCAGTAATGTCCGTCCAAGAAAAATTGAAGGTTTGTATATCAATTAATCTAGGCCACTAGTTAACAAATTCGCATGTCATCTGCAATTTATCCGCTAGTAAGTTAAATAAAACGAAAAAATCTTGATTGCCCCTATAATTATGAACATCTAAAAATGTGGGAAAAAATATTTTGCTTTATTTTTTAATAATTCTGTTTCATATTAAAAAAATTATAGCAAATTTGGTTTTTAAAATACTAGATATATTAAGTGCACTTAGTATAATCTTGTTCACAATTACTTTTACATTAGTTATAAATATGAGAAGGAGTGTATTGTATGAGCGATATAGAGACGGGGTTTGTTTTGTTGTGAAATTCTTTCACAATCTCGCGTCTGCATTGCGATAATTTTATAAAAATAATCCAGTTTGTATAATAATTATTGAAATATTGCTTAAAAAACTATAAGAATAGCAAAAAGGTAAAATAAAATAATTTTTCGTCAGAATATATACAGATATTTGCTCACAGAGAATGCAGATTATAACAAATGACGGCCTAAAAACAGCAATAAAAAATGAAATATCACTGTATCTTAAAAATTATGTTAGGAACGAGTTGTAGAGCTGGAAATCCATGTTTTTAATGATGCCTGTTCTATTTGTGTAAACATTAATATAGATCATAATTCATATTTTTTTCGAATATGAATTTATTAATAATTTCCATAATTCAAAAAGTGTTTTTTTTTTTTTTTTTAATCAAATGTATGCATTGAATATGTTTGGGTCACTTCATTCTAGTGCAAAAGAAAAAAAAAATGAATATAATAATTTTTTGGGAAGTTATGAACTGCAGTTGAACACTTCGGTCCAATGAATACGATCCTTCAAGCCACCGTTCCGCGAGAGGCGATTCGGATACCACATCGTTCAGTATATTTATTGCAACAGGTTAATTTCACCCGTTATCTGGAAAAACTGCTTAAAATTGCACCATAGCAACGAATCAGTCCTGTTTTTTTTTTTTTTTTTTTTTTTTGTATACTTAAATTACTTTAAATACTTTCTGGTGTGAAATATACATTTTAATTGCCAGAAGAACCACAAAAATTCTGTATCAGATGTAGTTAACACTTTCCCGACCGCTGACGTAGATTCACGTCATTTCAAAGTTTGTTACTCCTCCAATAGGCGTTTCTTTCGCAATTTCTATATTATTTATTTCTTAAGTATATACCCAATATTCATACTTTTACAATGAAATATACTATGGATACAAATACTTTGATACGAAAGAATAGCTGCCAGTATTTTAATTTATCCCGGAGTATTTTTAGCCCCGCCTTTATTTCGTAGCACTTATTTTTTAAAAGAATTTTTTTCTTATTTTATCGAAGTTATACATTGGAGAACATTTTTCTATCAATAAAGTGGTGCGAAATAAGGTCGGGGCTAAAAGTATTCCGGAATAAATTAAAATATCGGCAGCTATGTAATTATAATACATGTCCTTTTGCAATATAAATTTGAATACAAACAATTTGGTTCTGAAATATTGTAACTTGGGAGAATAATGTCTATAAGTAGACCTTACTTTCGAAAAGAAAAAATAATGCGGTCACGAATGTGTTAAAAAGAGATAAATATACTTGCCAACGTACTAATTAATCGTCCATAGCATGATTAGCCCCGCCTTTATTTTCACACCAGTGTCGTTTTAGGGAATTTTCGTTCTTATTTAATCTTAATTGCATTTGGTGAATATTACTCTAACATTTACTGGTATGAAAAAAATAGGGCGGGACTAACAACACTACGGAATATTAATTAGGATGTTTTGGCAAGTATCGATAAATTATGAAAGTACAGTAAAATATTCGAACCTCGTGATCGAGAACCTCAAAGGGGATAAAAATATTGTTCATGTTATAAGTATTTCATGCTATCAGTAACTAATCTTCATATAACTAAAGTAATCTTCATTTTGACGGGGATTGTGGAATCAGTTTATCTTAACCCTTTGCATTCGGCATATTTTTCGTAAGACACGCCTTTTGGCGTTCCTATAAAACGTCACACGTATAGTTTCCAACTTACTACCTTTTGGCTAGCGAAAAATTGTAATAATTCGTTTTATTTTACTTCATCATAAAATAAAATAAAGCTTTCTGTTAAAATTTTCCGGTAGCCGAAAAGTAGCCTATAGTTATACGTTTTAGAAAGATAACATTTCATTTGCAGAGGAACACTTTAAGGCGTGGCTCGATTTTCTAATGTCCCCTCAGAATAGACATACGAGTGATAAGGGTTAAAAGTAGTTCCCGTTAACTCTGTTCACGTTAACGCAATTGGACTGCATTTTATTAATTTGCACAGTTCAAAGTGCTTTCTTTGAATGAATATTTCATTCAATGTGTTTCTTTTAGTTTAAAAGACCGTGAAATTAAAACGTATATTTGTGTGTAACAATGGTAATTCCAGAATACACAGACACACACACAAATAAAAAAATAAACAAATAAAATAAAATAAAATTATTAAAATAAAAATAAATAATAATAATAATAATAATAATAATAATAATAATAAATAATAATAATAATAACAAATTTTCAGTTGTAAAAAAGTATTCAATAACATTTTCTAAAATTAAGAAAATAGTATTATTTATTACCTGAATTACTAAACAAACCATTTGAACAACCCAAATAATATTCAATCTTTTTTTTTTTTTCAATATATCACTTTGAAAATGGTGCTGTTGCATATTATATAAATGTTTTTAAATCAAACGAAAAGCTAACTTATTAATGCGTTTCTATTTAACATTTGACGTTGATTATTAAATAACGTATAGTAAATTTATACATCTACTTACTTATTTATTTTTTATTTTGTAAAACAATAACACAGGTATTTCTAGAGGCATTATTGCCTTTGAGTCGCAGTAAAGTGTCGAATTCAACACTTGTTTGCTTTTAGAACTATTTTGTGGATTTTCATACCTCGCCTAAATATGGATAACATTACCATAGAAAGAACTGCATGGAAATCACCTCACACACGCCAACCCACTAAATAAAATAATTTGCTTTCAAACACCACTACATTTTTTTCTAAAGTTTTTTAATTTATATTAGTAATATTTGAGGTGGCAAACTGATTTTACTTATTCATGTTTTTGTGTAGCCTAAAAATTATGTTAAGAAACTGATGCATTAAATGACATTGACAAATATATACGCAAACGACATTTAACGCGTTAAACAGGAATACGCAAAATTTTATTGTTAAATATAATAATGCTTTGTAGCAACGTCTTAAGTTGCTTTACAGCAGGCTTCACAGCGTTCCTAAAATTATACCCTCATTTTATTATCAACACAGCTTTAAAACAATACTTTTAAGAATAATATTAAAGCATTAAAATAGTCAAAAATACTCAAGTAAAATTTCTTATTGACTCTAATCAGAGCTGCAAACATTTTTAACGTTTAAATCACAATTGACACCAGTATTTTTAAATAGAACATATTATATATATTTTCGACAGGTAGCTATGTTAGAAAAAGTAGTAAAAATGCTCGAGTATGAAATCTCCCCTCCAATGCTCTAATGATGACAGTATAACGAAGTAAAGGTATAATTTTGTGAACGCTGTGAGGCCTGTTTAC
Source organism: Salticus scenicus (assembly GCA_963930645.1). Lineage (NCBI taxonomy): Eukaryota > Metazoa > Arthropoda > Arachnida > Araneae > Salticidae > Salticus > Salticus scenicus. The sequence goes on along the minus strand of OZ005660.1, from coordinate 133,006,237 downwards.
AGTAAATGTAAAATTAAATGTGTAATGTATTCCTCTTCTTGACAGCTGTTTAATAAAAATAACAATAACAAAGTAGTATGTTGTGGCCACCACAAGACTTTCTTCTATATTTTCCAAAACATATTCACTCAGAAACAAAAAAAAAAAAAAAAAAAAAGCGATTTTTTTTTTTTTTTTTTGTTTAAAGTAAAAAAAAGTCGATAACTTTGTTTTAAATTATCACAGATTTATAGTTCAACCATTCGTTTTAAAGGTATTGACGAGATCTTTCGAAAGATACCAATCTTCAAAATTTATTCCCCCAGGGGATACTTCCCATCCCACGGGGGGGGGGGGGGGGAAGCGATACCTCCACATGCACAATTTTTTTTTCCTAGTTAACTACTACTATTATCAATAATTCTTAATAATTTTACAATCACAAGTTAAAAATAACTCTCATTATGTACATTTATGCGAAATTTTGTCCTATACTGCCATGTTAAACATTTAGAAAAAATGAGATCACAGCGCCATTTTTTGAGCGATTGATCCCCAAATGTATGTCGGGGACTAACTAAATACCAAGTTTGGTTAAATTTCGTTTAAAAAAAAAAGAAAAGATATATATATATATATATATATATATATATATATATATATATATATACATACATACTAGCTGACCCGACAAACGTTGTTTTGTCATATAAATTATTTCTAGAGAATATCTTGCTAGAAAAAAATAACTAACTTATTGTAAGTGTGTAAGGATGTGGTATATAAGTGAAACAGGTATGGAAGGCTGTGAACGGTGACTGTGAATTCCGATTATAACGTAAAAGACATAATTACCGAAATTTTCGCTACTTGCTTCTTGCTACTTGCTACTTTCTACCTCCGCTGAATGTCGAACAGCACAAAATTTTATTTCATACGGCAAATATTTCAATTTATGAGAGAATCTCTGATAGCAACGAATTTCACATGCAAATTCCGTCTTTTTTGAATAAGCTATAACAATCTGGACCGATTTGATGAAATTTTTTATCAAAAAGTTATTACAATATCCAACATCATTACATGTACATTTATCACAATTCAATCAATCCATGCATGTGAGTATGTGTATAGTATGAGCGAAGTGAAATGTAGAGTTCGTATTAAATAAAAACATAAACTCGTTTTAATTAAAGGTGAAAAAGTTGAAACTCAATTTATTTTATAACAGGTATATTTTTTTAATCTACAAAAACTGTATTTACCGTAATGCCATTGGATGTACAATATTTTTGGTTAATCCTTGAGGAGTATACACAAACAAATTCGAAGTTTTTCCAACCCTGGAACACGCAACATATAATTGGCCGTGAGAAAAGCACGGATTTTCTAAATCTAAGCCACAAATTGGGACCCCTTTGGTGACTTTAAATATTTTAAGCCATTTTTGCGATGAATTGAAATGGCTATCTCAATAGACAATTTGCACGTTCTCTGATTTTATTCTTATATATTACAAAATGAAAAGGTAAGAAAATAAATACATACATTTTCTTTATTTGAAATCTAATGACTGATTTATAACAATTTTAACATCGCACTATTTACCCTATCGAGAAAACGCAGTAAAATATATCGTGACGTCACTCTTTATGACAACAAACGAAAGTAATCGTTGTTTACATTCGATTTCGTGCTTTGCTTTGCTTCTTGAAACAGTGAAATAGGTTTTGTAAGTTGCAATAATAACTGATTTTAAAAAATTGTAGTATAAATATCCTATTCTACCATTTTGCACTAATACAACGGCTAACGCTTCTCAAAACTTATCCTTTAGCGTTCCGCAGGATCCTATGAAACAAAAACATTTTAAAATGATGATAATGGAAAATAATGATAATGATATTGAATGATTATAAGATGAAAAAGAAATGCTCAGAAATCACATAAACGATTAATAATTACGAAAGTTAAAACGAATTGCTGCCTACTAACCAGGCTAACAGAATGTAAACATTGAAGCATCATAAAGTGTGACGTCAGGCAGCGTTTTGAAGTCACGTGATTTTTGGTTAATTTTAAAGTTATTTTTTAAATTAATGAGAACTTTTTCTAATTATAAACTTTTTGAAATTTATGGGCCTAAAACTACCAGAAGAATAGGATTTTGTTCAAATCCCCCATGTGTGCAAATTCCTCATTGCGGAACTAAAGATCTTGGCGAGAAGCGTCCGAACTACCTCGGTGCCAAATTTTCCATACAATAAATAAATAAATAAAATATCAGTGACATACACACGCACAAAAGTATGGGATCCCTTTGGTGACTTTAAATATTTTAAGCCATTTTTGCGATGAATTGAAATGGCTATCTCAATTGTGGAACTAAAGATCTTGGCGAGAAGCGTCCGAGCTACATCGGTGCCAAATTTAAAATTTTGCCAAAGGGATCCGATACTAAAGGTGTTCTATTTAAAAAATAAATAAAATATAATAAATTAGCTACACAAATAAATTTGTAGGTTAGGGTGGTTGTTAATCAACGCGCGTGTACATTTGATAGAAAATTATATAAAATACTCACTCCAATTCCGCACTAAATTTGCGAAATGTATAGTTTTTTATGCACACTTCAAAACTCTTCAAACACTAGTTACATCTTGATGTAATATTTCAATTAGGACACAATTTTTTGTATAACAATAATAACACGAATTTACAAAATATTTTTCTGAATTTGATCGCAGCACCAACTGTCGGGACAAACTGAAATTACAATAGAATATACGCAAGCGAAGTGTGACGTCAATGACCGTCTGTGGATGCAAGAAAAAGATTTCCTATGTTAATGTCCCATTGGATTTTTTATAAAAAATTATTAAAAATCGAGGAAAATTATTTCTCAATTTTAATCCCCGTATTTGGGTATAGATATGTATTAGTTATCGTATGCATGTGTTAGATTGAGTTATTTTGCTCTGAAATTGACAAAATTTTAATTTTAAATTTCAAAACTCTGTCTTTCTTGGCGTATTTTGTATTTGGCGATCAAAAACGTAATACGAAGGTATACATGCCAGATGTATATTTTCGTATTATGTATTGTACGAAATTGTTTCATATTACTCATTACTCTCTTAATATAAGTTGTTGAAATAACCATTATTTTTGAAAGAAATTAAATATGTTCGCCAGATGATATGGTGATATTTTTTTTTCCGCCAAGGATGACAGAGTTTTGAGATTAAAAATTCAAATTTTATCAATTTTACAGCAAAAACAACTCAATCTAACACATGCACATGATAACTAATACATATCTATACCCAAATATGGGGATTAAAATCGGGAAATAATTTTCCTAGATTTTTAGTAATTTTTTACAAGAAAATCCAATGGGCGACTAACATAGGAAATAATTTTTTTGCATCCACGGACGACCAGTGACGTCATCACTTCGCTTGCGTACTGTTGAATATTCGATACTACGATCGTAGCGCAGTCTGCCGGATCCAATGTGAAACATTCCAAAATTAACAACAATTTATAATTGATAAATTGATTAAATAAACAATTTAAATTGGACTGAATTGTAAATCTAAACCATTCTCGAATTCAAATGAAGACACACAAAAAATTTCATTAAACTGGGTCCAGCCGTTTAGGAGGAGTTCAGTGACATACACACGCACAAAAGAAATATATATATAAAGATAAATACAAAGGCACAGCTTTAGTATAGACCTCAACCCCCCCCCCCCCCTTGTCGACTTTAAATATTTTTGGCCATTTTTGCGATGAATTAACATGGCTATCTCAATTGCGTAACTGACGACCTTGGTGAGAAACGTCCGTACTACTTCGGTGCCAAATTTAAAATTTTTCCAAACTAAAGCTATTCCATACAAAAGAAAAAAAAAAAAAAAAAAAAAAAAAAAAAGAAAATCTGTTTAATGATATATACAAAATAAAAATAAAAAATTCGAATAAATTCGAAATTGTTACTATTTACAATTAAGGTGAAAACATAAAAGAGCCTTTATAACTTACATATAAAGTATCAATTAAAACGAAAAATTGTGTTTTACTGTACAAAAGAAAAGTACAGTACTGGCCAGAATGGATGACTCACCACAAATAACTGTGATTTTTATGAACGCACAAGAATAGTTGCATTTAACTAAGTATTTATTTTATGGGAATTATTAATTTTAGTTATATAAGCACAGTATATATACATAATTGAGAAAGGGTTCAATATTTGGTGTGGAAACCTTTTTTTTTCCAATACAGCTTGGATACGATCAGGCATGGGAATACATAATTTTTCGCAATAGTCTGGTATAATTTCTGTAATCCATACTTGTTTTATAGTTTCTCTTAAGTCCGAAAGTGAAGTGGGGTTACGCTCAGCAACTTTGCGCTTTAAAATTGCCCAACAGTTCTCGATTGGGTTTAGATCCGGGGAATTTCCGGGCCACGGCCCAAGAATCTGAAACCCCTGTTTTGCAATTCGTCTTAACAGATTTAGTCTGGTGGCAAGGTGCTCCATCATGTTTGAAGTGTGTGCATTGGTTGATATTCATAAACGGTGATAACTTCTCTTTTAGCACATCGAGATAAACAGTTCCATTAATTGATGTGCCTTTAGGCATGAACAACAATCCACATCTTCCTTTGGCACAAATGGCTCCCCAGACCATGAGTTTTGCAGCATTCTTCACGGTGGAAATAAGGTAGCGTTGACAGTCTCTTTTATTGGGAGGCCGTCGTATGTTTCTACAAAATGCATAAAACTGCGATACTTGAGTCTCGTCTGAAAACATCACATGTTTTCATTGCTCCGAAGTCCAACCCTGATACTTTTTACAAAATGTTAGTCGGTCAGCAAAGTTTTTGGGAGACAATTTAGGCTTATTAGCAGGCTTGTAGGACTTTAAATTGGCATTGAATAGCCTCCTGCGGATTGTCCTTTCGCTGGGGATATTAACATCTTTTGGTAAACCAGCTTGGATTGCTTTCGCTGATTTTCTGGGTGATTTCTTAGCTGCCAAAATTATGGACTCATCCATGCGCTTGCTTGTGCTCTTGTGACGGCCTTTTGGCTTTGAATATGGACGTATAGACCTGGAAACTATCTTCTGAGCCAATTGTAATCTGGCAGCAATTTCCGGAGTACTATAACCTTCTTCGCTCAGAATCTTTATTTGTGCATGCATTTCACGTGAAATTCTTTTACCAGGTATTTTTATACTATTTCACCCTTCTCCAAAAATTTGCACGTCAACACACGGCGAACACAACTAATGAACTAACGAAATGCCAAGCAAGAACACCTGCACTTTGACAGACAGCCAGAACGAAAATCTGGTGCCAGTACTTCACTATGAATGGGAAAAGACAAGTGAGTCATCCATTCTGGCCAGTACTGTACTACTAAATTAAATAAAAATTTTAAGCTAATACCAAGTATCTCTATGAAAATATGTATTTACACGCGAATATTTTCATTGTATATTATTTTTTTTTCTAATTTTTATTCTTTATCTCGCAAAATTAAAAATATTTTATTTCCGGAAAAAAAAAAAAAAAAAAGCGTGAATTTTGTTTATTTTGGCATCAAATATATTTTTCTTTTTAATCATTTTAAAGTTAAAATGGAAATTTTATTTAATATCTTTTGATCCAATTATCCGATTGAACTGAATTGTAAATCTAAACCATTCTCGAATCCACATGAAGACACACAAAAAATTTCATTAAATTTGGTCCAGCCATTTAGGAGGAGTTCAGTGACATACACACGCACAAAAGAAATATATATGTAAATATATATATATATATATATATTGTTAAAAGTAAAAAAAAAAAATCGATAACTTTGTTTCAAATTATCACAGATTTATAGTTCAACCATTCGTTTTAAAGGTATTGACGAGACCTTTCGAAAGATACCCATCTTGAAAAATTTTCCCCCCGCAGGGGGGAGGGGAACCGATGCCCCCACATGCACAGAATTTTTTTTCTAGTTATCTACTACTATTATCAATAATTCATATTAATTTTACAATCACAAGTTTAAAATAACTCTCATGATGCACATTTATACGAAATTTTGTCCTATACTGTCATGTTAAAATTTTGCATAAAATGCGATCACAGCGTTACCTGTTGAGCGAATGATCCCCAAATCTAATCAGCACCAGTTTATGTCGGGGTGCAACTAAATACAAAGTTTGGTTAAATTTCATTCATTGGTTCGTGTGATACAGTGTCCACAAAAAAGTGATACAGACAGACGGACAGACATTTTCTAAAAATTATCAATTCGTGCTCTGGACATCCCAGAACGTGTAAATCCATCAAAAAACGGAGGTCGAAAATTTTCTCGAATCCCATACTTTCTCTATATTACATATAGAAGAAAGTAAAAAGTAATTTTTTCTATATTTATGTTATAACCTATTTAAAATTATAGATTTCATTATTAGACGATCCAACATGATACGGGGAAATTTTCGAGTTTTAGACACAATTTACAATAAATAAAACAAATAACCATACTTGACGCAGAAAAGAAATATCAATATTTACACAACGTTAAAGACGGCAATGTAAAAAAGTTAAGTGCAGACTGCAGTTTCGGTAACCGAAAGCTTACCGTCATCAGTGTAGAATGACAAAATGGATTATTGCTCATTTATATAGGTAGGGAAACGGATTACAGAGTCAGAGTAACAATCAAAAATAGGAATTTAAAAAACTGGAGCTGTAAGTCGATAGGAACTCGGGATGTTGGAAGCTATGTAAAAACTAAAAATGTATGGATTTTATGTAATTTTTCCAACAATCCGAGAGAGGGGGTATGCAAAATCGCAATTAATGATATCTTTACGATTTTTGTAGATATGGAAAATTTCTATAAAATCGAGATCATGTAAGTGTGTAGGCTGACAGATTAGTTTAGCTGCATTAAAGTTGAAATTATGGTTATTTCTCCAACAATGCTTTGTAATGGTCGATTTGTTAATTTCCTGTTCCTAAATATAACCCATGTGCTTTTATAAGGCGAATGTTGAGTTTACGTTTTGTTTGACCAATATATGATTGTCCATACTGACAAGGAATATTATATATATCCCAAGAGTAATATGCATCCATAATACTTGTTCTAGATTAATAGGGTCTCTTAATCTAGAAAACCTAATTTATTCATAGGTGAAAACATTATTTTAAAGTTGTATTGTTTAAAATCTTTAGCTATGGCAAAACGAGATCTAGGTAAAAAAAGGCAAAACATATATATATATCTTTAAAGTTTTCTTATATTAAAAGAAAAAGTGTGAAGACAGACGTTGCAAGTAATTTGTAGAGAAGAAAGAGAATTTATAAGTGAACAATGATGAATAATTCGTGCATATTATTTTCCTTTCTATGTTCTTACTAATATTAATTTAAAAACTTTTTTTCTTTCACATATTTATCTGCATCTAAATTCAAAACAACAATTTTTCTTGTATTCATGCTTATAGTTTGTTTTTATTTAAATAGCGCTTTAGGGAAAGAAGTCCTCATCATCGAGGGCTGCAACGTTCACATACTTGTTATGTATTATTGAAAATTCTAGACCACTAGATATGAAATTTAAAATTTTATATATATTTACAAATGTATATATAATATAATTTTACTCTTTCTAATCAAAGTGTTTTATCCATAGTATTTTGATTATACAAATATGAATACTGCAGATATTCTTAAGAAATACAGTAACACAAAAATTGCAAAAAAAAAACAACGCTCATTGGCGTGGTTACAGATTTCCAAGTGACGTGAATCTACGTCAGAGGACGCGAAAGTGTTAAGCATTTCTAACAGTTTCTAAGAATGTTTAAGAGTCTACAATTTTTATTAAAATCACAATCAACTGACTGGAATCATATTTAATGAAATTTTATTTTTCCGACTGAGTGAAAATTATGCCTGGACCGGGAGTCGAACCCCAGATCATTGACTTACAAGGTCAAGGCTCTACCAATTGAGCTATCCAGGCCGTCAACCGGTCAACATTACTCACTCAGACAACCTTTAGGCAGAATCATCTGGTCTATTATTTAGATAACTCGACAGAAATAAGCCGCAGGTAAAGAAAAACACCATTAAACAGTGGGAGAAAAAATACAATTTTTATTACAATCTAATAATATTTTAATAAAAATTGTATTTCTTTCTCCCATTGTTCAATGGTGTTTTCCTTTACCTTCGGCTTATTTTTGTCGAGCTATCTAAATGAAAGACCAGATGTTCCTGCCTAAAGGTTGTCTGAGTGAGTAATATTGACTGGTTGTCGGCCAGGATAGCTCAATTGGTAGAGAATTGACCTTGTAAGTCAATGATCCTGGGTTCGACTCCCGGTCCAGGCATTATTTTCACTCAGTCGAAAAATAAAATTTCATTCAATGTTTAAGAGTGTTTTTGATTTGAGTTAGTCTATTTGTCAGGTTTTTTTTGTCCATCTGTCTTCCAATTTGCCTATCTTTCTGTCTCACTCCAGAGTCCGTAAATGTTTTCAGAATTTCTTCAAAATAATGTTTTTTCAAGTTCAATTATGAATGTTTCTTATTTAATGTGTTATATAAATACATATTCGCCAACCATCTCATTCATTACCGTGCAATTGTTAACACCACTCGAAGAAAAGGCCCCTTTTTTCACACCGTTTTATTTTTAGAGTAATTCTCTTCAAAAGTTGTTGAGATTAAATAAGAATAAAATTACTGTAAAAAATTTCTGGTGTAAAAATAAAGGCGGGTACTAATAATTGTACTGTTCATAGTGATATGGTTGGCAAGTATGTAAATAGCACAACTGGTATGTGTACAGGGACACGCAGAAGAATGTCATTGTCTTGTGCTCTATGAGAGGCATGTTAGAAAAACGTATTTAAATAACTTTGCATTGCACAATCATTAGAAAATTAGTCCGTTATTATCCATACATTAAAAAATATTTCATAGAATGTAGTATGTTTAGTGTCAAGATTTACAGAACTTTAATAATTTTTCAGATACATTAAGGGCTGCAATTGGAAACTTCATTTGCGTTTGTGCTAAGAGTTTTTTAACAGTTTCCAACAACTTTCAAGTGTGATTATGAATTTAATTAATCTGATTGTCAGACTTTCTGTCCATTGCGTGATCTTGTAGATAAAATATATTGAAAATTAAACAATGAAACGAATATTCACAGCTGGAAAACGTTAAAAATCTATGCATACTTCATGATTTTTAGTTTTCGTTTAATTAATGCAATTGGCAAATGTGCTTTACTATCTTTAGCATGTCAGGGATGGAACACGGTCGCAGAATTTATACCACTGTCAATATAAGAAAAATTCCTTCTTCTTAAATCAACGATATTATAGGTAGAGAAATTTCTTAATCAGATTCCGGTATGAATTCCACGCCCATGTTCCATCCCTGGCATGTCCAGAAAAATTGATCAGGAATGAAAATTAACTTCTCATACCCGTACAGTAATTGAAGTATTTTTTAAGTTAAAGTTTTTTTAGCTTGTTTTTTGTATAATTACGCGCATTGAAGTTCCCTTAATTCTAAAGTTCATTTTTAACGGTTGATATTTGTGTATAGCTGTTATTAACATCGATTGAAAACATTTGATTGCAGGCAAATACATTTTTTTATTTTGAAGTTCATATGAGTTTCTTACTTTAAAGTGTTTGATCAAAATTGATGAGTTTCAAGTAGTGATGTTAGTGAAAATTGTTTGAACATCGTGAAATGAACTTTAAAATTTAATAATAGCCTTCAACTCTATATAAATGTAGATATTGTACGAAGACGAGTGGTCGAGGGGGTTGTGGGGCCTCTCACATACAGAATTATTTACCATGTAAAAATGTTCCTGTTCCTAAACCTAGTTTGAATTATTTTTTATATAAGCATATATTCAGTACTTGTTATCTTAACCTATCTATAATCTGTCTTTATAGTATTGAAATGCAGGTTAAAAGAAAATCGTGTGAGTGCCACACCAGAGTATTTTCAAATAGATATGTAATTTTATAATCTTTAATTTTGTTATTAAACGGAAAATATTCAATCAATAATAGCGGAATGAGATTTTTAGAAATTGCAATGAGTGTACGTTTTTAATTTTCATACTTCATAGTGATGTAGTCTTGTAAATGTTATTTGTAAATATACGTGAATATATTTGTAAATATATGTAGTTTTAAATAATCACATATATTTTCTTTTCATATAATAATTTCTCTATTTAATTTTACTAAATATCTTTTACGTAGTTTGTTTTAATATATCATTGTCTTCTACGTCTTTCTTTCTTTCCCTTTTCTTTTTCTCCTTAAAATGCGGAATTTTTAAAATGATGTTTAGTTAGATATTATAATAAAAAATCTGTTAAAAGAAATCAGATTAAGTTTGCTTCATTCTTTATACTTTATTTACTTTTACATATTACACTATAAATGATTTCATGTCCGCATGACTTATAATCTCTAACGTTATTGATATTAACAGAATAAGGATTGCCAAAATATCTAATTTATTCGGAGCATTGATAGTACACACCTTATTCTATACCACTTTTCCTGAAGACTAAGTTTCTTTTTATTTAAACTTGGTTATTGGAGTAGATTACTCTACTAAGTGTTGTGGAAAGAAGAAGGGTTCGAACAATGCTCCAGAATATTTTAGAAATGTTAGTAAGTCCGTATTAGTAATTTATTTAATACTGATTCGAAGATAGATTTTTTTTTAAATAGTTTAACATTGTTACGAATTTGAAGATAAAAGTAGTTATTTTTATATAATTTCATTCAAAGAGGTAGCAGGTCATAAATAGTTAATTTTCTATATTTCTAACTTGTTTTAGGGTTAAAATAGCCTTTAAAAACCGTTACAAAGCTTCACCAGGCCAGAGATGGAACGCCGGCTAGAGGTGCGTTCGGGCTCTATTTTGGCAATCCGAGCCCGCCCGGGGCCGAAACATTTTTTAACTGAGCCCGCCCGAGCCCGTGTGATCAGAGCCCGAGCCCGCCCGAGCCCGAAATTGAAAGTGGTACGCTATGCAACGCATACACAAAAGAAAAATTAAATACCGTTTTCATTTTCAAATTAATTTTCTTATTATCAATCCTCAATTTAAATAACTATAAATATTTATAACAATTTATAATGTCTGTGTCTCTGTATACGTGTATGTATTTATATAATAGATATTTATAGTGCAGCCCATTGTTTATAACGCGCCTATCGGGGGAAAAAAATTATCCGAATAAGTGATATAATGAGGCCCGATATAACGAAGGAGGAAGGATTACTGTATAACACTATGACATAATATGCATCCCGTTGAAAAAAGAGTTCTATTTAGAAAAAGGAAAGTCAAAGCTACTAAGGTTTGCAAGATTATTTTGTGATTTATAACCTATCATGACTATTATGACATTACTAAAGGTGCTCTTAAAATGAATAATTTTTTTTTTTTTTTTTTTTTTTTACATTTTCCAGTTAGTGAAGAATAAAATAAACGGAACTTTTAGCTTGAATCCGAGCCCGCCCGGAGCCCGAAGACTTGCGTAAGATTTGAGCCCGATCGGGCTCGGGCCCGGGCTCGGGCTCGGGCTTACGGGCTCGGGCCGAGCCCGTCTCATCTCTAACGCCGGCGCAGAACTCACACCACTATCAATGAAACAAAATTTTCTACTTCTTAAATCAATGACATTATACGCAGAGAAATTTCTTAAACAAATACCGGTATGTGTTCTGCGCCCGTGTTCCATCCCTGCCAGGCCAGATAATAGCTTTAGGACAAATTTGGTGACTTTATCTCACCTTGTCGAGAAAATCCTTATTAACGATACACCAATTATCTAAGCTCTAACTGAATTATTTCGGAAGTTACTAGAAAATTATGGTTTTATAGAAAGCTATAAAAGGTACCCATCCCGATAATTGTGTGTCAGTTTCTTGAAAATACATTGCGGAATAGAAAATTCTGCTTGATTATGTCTCTGTTATTGAATTGTAGCTTACTGCTGTGTGTTAAATCTATGGTGTATTTTATGCTGTGATTTTTTATATTGTCAGCTGTTATTTAAGTTGTGTTTTCTGATGAAACTGTAGTTGATACTTGATTAATAGGCCTGCAATCTTTCCGAATATTACGTAAATAAACATTCAAGCATCTGCAAGACTTGTCATTCATTCAGAGACTATCACCCCGAGTATTTAACAATATTATATTTTGGTTTAGTACAGATTTTTTTATGATTATCCTCTTCGCCAAGACTAAATAAGAATTTTTTTAAACATTCATAATGACGATATAATAAATAATTTTCTTAAATCAAAAATTAAATCAGTGAGATTTGTTTTCATCGTAATAATATATAATAGTTAGGAAGTTAATTTTAGTCATACAAACGTTTCAGTAATTAATGATGAGACAAATAGTGGCATATCATAAGGGCGGCAAAATAATGTTCGCCTCAGGCGACAAAATATCTGGCGCCAGCCTTGACGAGACACATAACTGTTTGGTTTATAGTTGCATTGACATTCGCTTTACATATAAATATATTTCATACAATCCCCAACGGAATCGCTATGCTGACCGCATGTGCTTGATATTCGAGGGCAGTCCATATTTTGAAATCGTTTTCTAAATTTTGAAAAATTGTAGAATGGAAAATATTTATCATAACTGTTACCGTTTATACCCTTATTTATATAGCATAAACTACACCTTTGTAAGTGGGTAATTGTAACTGATATTATTGCTAATACATTACAAATGTATCTATAATACGGTCACTATTCTAGAGTTGTACAATTCTGTCCAACGTATAAGATCTTATACGCCCCCATTCCGCGGAAAGCGATACAGACACAACATCGTTCTGGACATTTATTGCAACAGGTTAATTTCACCTGCTATCTTGAAATAGTCCATGAAAAGACAGGAGTGTAGTTTGGTTCTATTTATTTATTTTATACATAATTTATTTTGAATACTTTCTGGTGTAAAATATATTTTTTTAACTTTCGGAAGAAGCACACAAAAATTCTGTATCAGGTGTAATTTACACTAGAGGTCTGCACGTGACGTGCTTACGGCCCGAGCCCGGCCCGGTCCTCGGGCCGGGTTTGGGATGAATTTTTCAATCTGTTCTCAGGCCGGGCCCGGGCTTAAAAATTTTTTGCAAGCTCGGACTCATTTTTTTTTGTGTATACTCGGGCCGGGCCGGGCCTGAATGAAATTTTTTCCGGGGCGTGTCGGCCCGAATTTTTTTCTGGTTTCATCGTTAATCAACGAAAAAGGAAAATGATAAAATATTTTTTCAGTCATTTATTTTACATAATTTTACAGGCTTGCAGGGATGGAACACGGGCGCAGAATTCATACCACTATCAATGTAAGAAAATTTTCTACTTCTTAAATCAACGATATTCTAGGTAGAGAAATTTCTTAAACAGATTCCGGTATGAATTCTGCGCCCGTGTTCCATCCCTGGGCTTGTATATTACATAAAATTTTATTTTGTTAAAAAATGTCTGTAACTTCAATTTAATTGCATATCAGTCTGTTCGCGATCTGATTTTCCGCTAATATCTTTAGCATGTCTCAAAATTAATATATTTTATTTCAAGTAATATTAAATGGTTTCCTATTCAAAATAGTATGCATGCCACTACTAGTTAGCGCACATGTTCAAGCAAAAGAAATTAGATACGTTACTGTGTATAAGGTTTTGTGCTCTATGGTCTGTAGAGTTTAGGTTGTATGAAGGTTATAAAATTCCTGCCGCTGTAACTTTTTCTCTAAACTCCTTTTTCTCCAGTGCACTGAATGAAAGTAGCATCATTTTTACTATGTACAAAAGCCTCTTTTCTATAGAATATGGTTGGATTACCACTAAAATTTTGTTTGCCGGATCACATGAAAGATTTTTATACATTACGTTACGGTATATAAGAGGAAATGGTTAAATGTGCATTTTTAGTAGTAATAACCATTTTAAATACCGTCCTATATTGTTTGATGACTGCTAATATTTTCGATTTAACTTTCTGTATGTCTTTGTGCCTTCTGTTCGTCTGTAATAATGAACATGTGTTTATATATAATTATCTTGTAAAAGTTCAGCAATATTGTTAAAAAAGATTCTATTGCTTCGCAATATAAAACCTCTGCAAAACACATACTAAAAATCTTTTTCATAGAAAGGCATGCTTTTTTTTTATTTTTTCATATTTTTGAATCGGGCCTGATTTTATCGTTTTTTGTCCGGGCCTGACCGGTCCGTACACTGGTAAAAAATAGACGGGCCGGGTCTTTCATACCGGGCAGGGCCGAGTAAGCAAAGCTTTCGTACGGGCCGGCCCGGGCCCTTGCCTCAAAATTCCGGCCCGTGCAGACCCTAATTTACACTTTTGCGACCGCTGACGTAGATTCACGTCATTTGAAAATTTGTCACTCCTCCAGTAGGCGTTTCTTTCGCAATTTCTATATTATTTATTCCTGAAGTATATACCCAATATTAATTTTTTTACAATGAAATATACTATGGATACAAATAGTTTGATACGAAAGAATATAATTACATAGCTGCCAACATTTTAATTTATTCCGGAGTATTTTTAGCCCCGCCTTTATTTCGTACCACTTATTTTTTTTTAAAGAATTTTTTATTTTATTTTATCGAAGTTATACATTGGAGAACATTTTTCTATAAATAAAGTGGTGCGGAAATAAGGGCGGCGTTAAAAGTACTCCGGAATAAATTAAAATATTGGCAGCTATGTTTGTCCTTTACATTCCTTTTGTAATATAAATATGAATACAAACAATTTGGTTCTGAAATATTGTAACTTGGGAGACTAATGCCTTTAAGCGGACCTTAGATTCGAAAAGAAAAAATAATGCGGTCACGAATGTGATGATTAGCCCCGCCTTTATTTTCACACCAGTGTCTTTTTAGAAAACTTTTATTCTTATTTAATCGTAATTGCATTTGGTGAATATTACTCTAACATTTACTGGTATGAAAAAAATAGGGCTGGACTAACAACACTACGGAATATTAATTGGATAAATTATGGATAAATGTATGGATAAATTATAAAAGTATAGTAATATATTCGAACCTAGTTATCGAGAACTCTCTTCACGTTAACGAGGTTGGACTGTATTTTATTAATTTGCGCAGTTCAAAGTTCTTTCTCTAAATAAATATATCATTTAATGTGTTTCTTTTAGTTTAAAAGACCGTGAAATTAAAATGTATATTTGTGTGCAACAATGGTAATTTCAGAATACTCAGACACACACACACACAAATAAAAAAATAAACAAGTTAAATAAAATAAAATTATTAAAATAAAAATAAAATGAAATAATAAAATGAAATAGTAATAACAATAATAATAATAATAATAATAATAATAATAATAATAATAATAATAATTTTTCAGTTGTAAAAAAGTATTCAATAACATTTTCTAAAATTAAGAAAATAGTATTATTTATTACCTGAAATACTGAAAGAAACCGTTATTAAAATTTCAACAACCCAAATAATATTTAGTCTTTTTTTTTTTTTTTTAATATATCACGTTGAAAATGGTGCTGTTGCATATTATATAAATGTTTCTAAATCAAACGAGAAGCTATTTTATTAATGAGTTTCTACTTATCATTTGGCGTTGATTATTGTATAACGTATTGTAAATTTATATATCTACTTACTTATTAAATTTTAATTTTGTAAAACAATAACAAAGGTATTTCTAGAGGCATTATTGCCTTTGAGTCGCCGTAACGTGTCGAATTTAACAATTGTTGTGGTAGTCTAGCTTTTAGAACTTTTTAGTGGATTTTCGTAACTCCCCTAAATATGGATAACAGTACCATAGAAAGACCTACATGGGAGTCACGTCACACACGCCAACCCACTAAAGAAAATATTTTGCTTTTAAACACCACTACATTTTTTTTCTATAATTTTTTTTATTTTGAATTATTAATATTTGAGGTTGCAAACTGATTTTACTTATTCAAGTTTTAGTGTCGCCTAAAAATTACGGTAAGAAACTGATGCATTAAATGACATTGACAAATATATACGCACACGACATTTAACGCGTTAAACAGGAATACGCAAAATTTTATTGTTAAATATAATAATGCTTTGCAGCAACGCCTTAAGTTGCTTTGCAGCAGGCTTTACAGCGATCCTAAAATTGCACCCTCATTTTATTATCAACACAGTTTTAAAACAATACTTTTAAGCATAATATTATAGCATTAAAATAGTCAAAAATACTCAAGTAAAATTTCTTACTCACTCTAATCAGAGCTGTCAACATTTTAACTTATAAATGAGAATTGACACCAGTATTTTTAAACAGAATATGTTATATATATTTCCGACAGTTAGAATTACCAGAAAACAGTTTTAAAAATTTTCCGGTATGAAGTCTCTGCTCCAATGCTGTGATGATGACCGTGTAAGAAATTAAAGGAAAAATTTTGTAAACGCTGTGAGGCCTGTTTACAGTAAAAGTAAAATTAAAATATACATAAAAAATGAAATGTTTAATCTATTCCTCTTCTTGACAGCTTTTTAATAATAATAACAATAACAAAAAAGTATTTTTTTCTATATTTATTTTATTACCTATTTAAAATTATAGATTTTATTATTAGACGATCCAACATGATAAGAGGAGATTTTGGAGTTTTGAACACAATTTACAATAAATAAAACTAATAACCATACTTGACGCAGAACAGAAATATCAGTATTTGAACAGCGTTAAAGACGGCATTCTAAAAAATGTTAAGAGCAGACTGCTGTTTCGGTAACCTAAAGCGTACCGTCATCAGTGTAGAATGACAAAATTGATTACTGTTCATATATATAGGTTAGGGAAACGGATTATAAAGTCAGAGTAACAACCAATAGGAATTTAAGAAACTGGAGCTGTAAGTCGATAGGAACTCGGGATGTTGGAAGCTATGTAAAAATTAAAAATATACGGATTTTATTTAATTTTTTCAACAATCCGAGGGATGGGTTATGCAAAATCGCAATTAATGATATCTTTATAATTTTTGTAGATATGGAAAACTTCTAGAAAATCGAGATCATGTAAGTGTGTAGGCTGACAGATTATTTTAGCTGAATTAAAGTGAAAATTATGGTTATTTCTTCATCAATGCTTTGCAATGGCCGATTTGTTAATTTCCTGTTCTTAAATATAACTCGTGTTTTTTAAGGCGAAACTTGAGTTTGCGTTTTGTTTGACCAAAATATGATTGTCCGCACTGACAAGGAATATTATATTTATCCCAAGAGTAATATGCATCCATAATATGTGTTCTAGATTAATAGGGTCTTTTGATCTAGAAAAAGCTAATTTATTCATAGGTGAAAAAATTATTTTAAAGTTATATTGTTTAAAAACTTCAGCATGGCAAAACGAGATTTAGGTAAAAAAGGGCAAAACTTTACTGATGTTGGAAGAGGACTTAGACGTAGATGAGAAATATGGAAGTTATTGCAATTTAAAAGACCAATGAATAATAAAAGGGTTGTAAACTCTGTCAGTAGCAATTGCTTTAAGATATTTGATTTCAGAATGGAGGGATTCACGATCCGAACAAATGTTAAGGGAACAAACGATAGAGGAAGAAAATCAAAGTATAATATTTTGATAGAAATTGGGGGCACAACACCACATGCAAAGCGCAATGTTATCGGCAACAGTCCTTGAAGTACTTGGAAGTACATGAATGAATATTTCCAAGTAAAGAAGAGTACTGAAGTTTAAGCTCCTCGGCAATTTCACAAAAAAGAATGGGATTTATAACATTATAAGAAACATATGTTTTTATATCAGTTTTATATGTACATGGTACACATTTTGCAAAAGGACTTGAACTGGATTGTTTGTAGTGAAAGGACTGGAGACCGCCAATCGGACTAGTTTAGCATCAAGTTCTCGTTGGTTACTAATGGACTCAAAATATCCGATAAATGTAAAAGACGTCATCTCTCAGAAATAGTCACAAAATAAAGCATGTGTAGAATTGTAATTTTGCCCCTTTTAAATAAAATGCTGACATCATAAATTTATCACGGATAACACTTTAGTTATTCTTGGGTAACACTTATATCAAAAATTTGTAAATTTTCATATAAATGTTAAACGAAAATTTCCAGGCTATTTTTTAATTGAAAGACACAGGACATTTCGGTTGACTTAATATAATTCGTAAGACATTTTAAAAACACGCAGATATAAAACATTGTATTTAATTAAAAATTTATTCAATTTAAATACATTGTTTTCGAAACTTTTCACGTCACTATTAGAAGATCACAAGAAGTAACATGCAGTGCTTAAGATGTGTATAGTCTATGTACCAAATTTCGTTGCATTCCGTCCTCCCGTTTGCGCAGTAGGATGCTTTTTATAGGGGAAGTTTAATTGTAACCACCCTGTATATGAATAGCACTTTTGCCGAAGCTCCTAATTCTCAGAATTTTTAATATGAGGTCAGAAATTTGGGTTTCCACTGAAAAAAAAAAATGAACTTCTTGTCTGCTTTTATAAGTATACGATCTCTTAAGCAAAATCTAACGACACCGTTATAAACTCGATGTTATTATTAATCAATTGATACCAGCTGAAATATGTATAGATGATTTGCGACGGGAGGGGTTAGATAAAGTCTTTATTAACACTTTCGCGACCACATGATTTTTTCTTTTTCAGAGGAAAGACAACCTGTCGGCGCTTTTTTCCTTAGGTACAGTCGGGAAAAAAAAAAAAAAAAAAACGCAACACTCAAAGTAACTTTGTTGCTAATCGATGTAGAAAAATGTAATAGGTATTATTCGACGGGGAATTGCGAGTAGTTTCAGAAAATTAATTGAAATTTTGAATTGGGGGTCGTCTACATATTGAAACGCTCGCTAACTTTGTTTTTTTTCAATGGTAATGCCTTATTTTTATTTTATATTTGAATTTCTGGGATCGTGACAACGCGAAAAAGTATATTGGTTGTATATTTTACTTCGTTTTTCACAGAGTTATAAGCGATCAAAGTTTGAAGGTGATAATGTTAAATTTATATTTCAAACTTTTATTAATATCTTCACAAAAAATAACTTGATCGATATAACTTTTTTTTTTACGAGATATAGTGAAGAAACCCAAACATAATCCATCATTACATTTGATTCTAAAAAATATTTTTTATTCTGAAAATATTAATAAATTCATATTCATAAAAATTATTAATTATGACCTATATTAATTTTTACATAAAATGAATCCTAATGCTGAAAAATATGGGTGTGCAAATTTGCAGCTCATTCCAGTTATTAGTTTTAGAGATACAAATAAATCTTTCTTTTGAAGTGGTTTAAGGGGCCGTCTCTTATAAAGTTTTGCGTGAGATAACGAATCAAATCTTAAAAAATAACAAATAAAATTAAACAAAATATTTTTATTTTTTATTTACGGGTCAAATTATATAACAACGACGTCAAACGCAAAGAAATGAAACAAAAATGATGATTTTTAGACAGTTTTGTTAGCATCAAGAATTCCTGTTTCTAAAGAACACAAGCCCCGTCTTCATCGTTCTTCAAAACAATACAGAAAAGTAAAGTAAATGTGACATTTAGTGACGAATTCTCGTTAAACCCCATATTTCATGTTGACATAAATTTTGAATCTTTTAAACGAACACTATAAGAAAAAATTAACAAAATAGACGGGGTTCACTGTTTTAAATAGAGAATTAGGTTTTTTGTAAAAATTGTCAATTAAAAAAACGAATGGAATTGGAATGCAAGACAGACTTGTAAAATCGTTTCTTAACTACTGTCATAGTTAAAGTCATTTGCTTCATATATTGCTTTATTTTTATTTATTTATTTATTTATTTTGTAGGTGGGAGGATTAATATTTTACAGATACTTTAGTCTTTAAAATTTTATTAATACATTATAACTTTATATATCTGTACTGATAAGTATAAAGGATTTAAGTCCAAAAATGTCGATTTTGAGTTAAGTACATAGTCAGACTCAGAAAAAAAAATTTTTTCGATTGATATAAAGGATTTAAATCCATCATATTTAGTCTTTGAGAAAATCCATTGGTAAAAAAAGATTCAAGTTAGAAATTTAGCATTAATCTTTGGTATAAAATATTTAATTCAATATTTCCCTTTATTAAATGAAGATTGACAATCACTGAATGGTATAAAGCGTATAAACCAACATAATCCCTTTTTCCTAATCGATTCTGCTGATTAGTTTTTAGTTAGTTTAAATTTATTTTTCGTCTCCTGAAAAATCAAGAATATGGACTTAAATCCTTTATACTTATCAGTACAGATATATTTTTAAATATACATTAATAAATATATTTTAACACTTCTTGTGACTGCAAGATTTTGTCTTTTTGACAGTAAGATCTGCCTAAAGGCGTTAATCTCTCAAAATAAAATATTTCAGAACAAATTTTTTGTATTCACAATTATATTACAAATGGATATACATTATAATTATATTATTTCTAATTATATTATTTCTAATTAATTTATTTTTAATCATAGTATATTTTATTGCAAAAGTATGAACCCTGGGCACACACTTAAGAAATATGTAACACACAAATTACGAAAGAAACGCCCACTGACAGAGTTACAGATTTTCAAATGACGTGAATCTACGTCAGCAGTCGCGAAAGGGCTAAGTAAGAAATTATATTTTCATTGAAATTATAAAACGAATCGTACAGTTCCAAAGAGTTCAAATGACCGAAATCTGGTAAGTGCGATTAAAATTGTTTAATATTTACTTCATGAACCCTTACAATAATTTATCCGAAAAGATTTAGTTTATGCGTTGTTGTATATATATATTACTTCACTTCGTATATTATGTTACACCTACAAAAGAAAATTTAAGCTTTATTGGTCATTAGTGCAGACATAATAGACAATTTTACTTGAAAAATATTGCCCTTTTTTCAAAGAGTACAGTCTGGAACAATCGTAAGTGTAATGTATTTAAATAGACCTAAAATTATGTAACAAAGTACTGAAGTATTTACAAATTCAAAAAACTGAATTGAGGATAATTAAGGAATTGGAAAGGGTCAATGTTTTCATTAATTTATATAATTCTTTTCTTCCTGAAAGATTTCCGGTGTGAAACATTAAAATTTTATCAAGAGTATATTTTTCCGCACTGCCAGACTCACACAAATTCCAATATGAAGTCCAAATTAGGTATTGCCAGAGCCTGATTAAGGGGAGGCACACATTATCTCCGCTCTCACCGGAATATTTTTAGAATTATTTTTTACTTCATGTCGTAGAAATTCTACGCTTTGACGAGGAAATATTTTTTATAAAAAATGAACGGTGTAAAACAATCCAATTTATTCACCGTTATTAGACACCAGAATTCTTTTAAAATAATTTTTAACGAGAATTTTCTGTTTATTATAGGAGGAAAGTATTTGTTAAAAAATAAGTGTAAGTATAAATAATGTGTGCTTCCCCCTTAATCAGGCTCTTGGTATTGCTATTGAAAAATACATAGTTGGCGCTCATTTCAATATGTAGATGACCCCTAATTCAAAATTCGACGGCATTTTCAAAAAGTGCATTTAATTTCCTGTTGAATTATGTCTATTAGATGTTCCTGCGTCAATTAATAACGAAATTACAGTGGGTGTTCCTTTTTTTTCCCCCTGACTGTACAATATCTCAGAACAAAGTTTTGCATAATCACATAATTCAAAAAATTTTCTATAAACTGATAATGAGAAACAAATTCTGGTGTTGAATATTGGAAGTAATCTTAAAACTTATCAGAAATTCTACCGTAATAAAAAACACATTTTAAAAATTCGTTAGGGAAATAAATAAAATTGTATTTTTATGATTTCTGCGGATAAAAAAAAAAAAAAAAAAAAAAAAAGAAAAGTTTTGCATGAAATCATATTTAATAATCATATTGACAAATACTTTTATTTGTTAACCAAAATAGACAAAAATTGGATTTATTGCATTAAAAATGTTACATAGTATAAATTTTCAGGAAAAAATGTAAATAAAATGTACCCACACTGTACCCCTTCTCTCCTACAATGCACTATATAAATTATTAAATTTTTTTGAAATATTAGTATTATTTTTTAAATTCCAACAAGTTGTTATGGCAAGGGTAGTTTCATTTCTCTTTTACTATCGAGTACTCGCTTTTTTTTTTTCCAAATCCCGACTACAATTTATTAATGGACTTTGTGAAATATTGATGAGAGCAATGTGCATATGGAGTTTTAAGGAAATCGGTTCACAAATACCTTTTTTATTTGAATTTGGAGATTTCTAACCGACACTTAGATATAAGATGGTGGATCACATAGGCAAACTAACATATCAAATACCTTTCTAAGATAAGCCAACTCAACAAATTTAATTCGAATTAATATAGTAGTTGAAAAGTTATCATGACAAATTTTTAAGTGGCCGCCACTTGGAAACGAAATAACTGTGCAATTTGCCCAACGAGCATATCCAAGATATTTAATAGGTAAGTTCATTGTCCAACTTTTTTTATGAATGATTCAGTATTTCAAAAGTTATCGTGATAAGAAATTTTAAAGTGGCACCGCGATTTCAAACGGTAACCACTTGGAAACAAAAGGGCTTAGTGAGATGCCCAGCAAACTTATCTAAGGTATTTTAAAGAGAAATCCACTGAGCAATTTTTTTCAAATTGATTCAGTAGTATAAAAGTTATCACAATAAGAAATCTTCAAGTGGCCTCCACTTGGAAACAAATGGCATAACAAATAGTCTAGCGATCTTATCCAAGATATTTGGACCGTAAATTCAATCTCCAACTTTGGTTTGAATCAGTTTAGTATTTCAAAAGTTATCGTGGTGGCATATTTTCAAGTGACAGCCTGATTTCAAGTGGCCACATTTTGGAAACAAAATGGCGAATGAAGATGTCCAGCAAATACATTCAAGATATTCGTAGAATAAATCTACTGCCCAAATCTGGATCGAATTGGTTCAGTATTTCAAAATTTATCGCGATGGTAAATTTTCAGGTGCAAGTCTATTTTTAAGAGGTTGCAACTTGGAATCAAAATTGTGGTGCAAATTTCCCAGCGAACTCATTTAATACAATAATGTAGGTCTACTGCCCAGATCTGGTTTAAATTAGTACAGTATATCAAAAGTTATTTGACAAAATATTTCAGTGACCGTCATTTTGTGGTCGTACCTTGGAAACAAAATGGCCGACCAATTTTCCAACGAACACATGCAACAAACTTATTTAACACTCCGTCGGGCGCGCGTGATCTCTCAGATGCAAGCCTTTTAAAATCTTAGTTTTTCTACCGAAAACGGGAATTCACGACCTTGACCTTCACAGTATCTGCCCTTCCGGTCACCTTCTACTCAGGAATGTTGTTCTTCTTGAGAACGAAGGGGGAAGGATTACACTTTTGGAGTTTATTCGAAGCTGTGCATTCGTCAGATGCATGCGCCCGACTACGGCTGTCCTTTACGATGAGTTCCAAACGATACTTGGATTTGAATAACCCAGCAGATTTAGAAATCGCGCAGAAAATTTTATTTAGTGATGGAGAAGAAGAATTAAATGATGAAGAATTCGACGAAACTGAGGATGAAGAAGATATTTTAAAAATATGTGAGCTTCCTTCGGACACTGAAAATGATTTTAGTGATTTAGAAACTGAAGGTTGTAATTTTAATTCTGATGGCAATAATTTTATCGGTAAAGATAGATCAACAAGATGGGCAAAATCAATGGGACATAAAAATGTTAAACGAAGGGCGCATAATATTATAACTAAATTACCTGGCGTAATAGGTACTGCAAAAAATATTAGAACTATATACGATTCTTGGAACAGTTTTTTTACAGATGAAATTCTAGACACAATTGTCACTAATACAAGTAAAATTATTTCTTCCATTAGAGGAAACTTCTGTCGAGAAAGAGACGCACGAGATACGGATACAATCGAAATTAAAGCTTTCATTGGATTATTATATTTAGCAGGTCTCTTACGAAGTAATAGACAAATTTTAGAAGAATTGTGGTCTACCGAAGGAATGGGAGTAGAAATGTTTAGAACAGTAATGTTAATAAAACGTTTTAAATTTTTGCTTCGATGCTGTAGATTCGACGACAAAGAGACAAGAGATGAGTGGAAGAAATTAGACAAACTAGCTCTAGTAAGAGAGATTTTTGAATTATTTGTAGAAAACTGCAAAAAGAATTATTGCATGGGGCAAAATGTAACTATTGACGAAAAGTTAGAAGGCTTTAGAGGAAAGTGCCCTTTCCGTCAGTATATTCCGACAAAGCCCAACAAATATGGAATAAAAATATTTGCCATGGTTGACGCAAAAGTGTTATATACATCAAGTTTAGAAATATATGCCGGGAGACAACCAGTAGGTCCATACAATGTGAGCAATGCAGCTTCAGATGTCGTTCTTCGATTAGCAAGACCAATTTTCAACAGCGGAAGGAACATAACAGCAGATAATTGGTTCACATCAATTGACCTAATAAAAAAATTGAAAGAGAAAAAACTGCCATACGTAGGTACTTTGAGAAAAAATAAAAAAGAAATACCTCCTTGCTTTGTACAAACAAAAGGGCGTGAAGTTTATTCAAGTCTCTTTGGGTTTTCTGAAACTTGTACTTTGGTTTCATACATCCCAAAAAAGACAAAAAATATTTTACTTGCATCGAGTATGCATATGGATGACTCCATTGATTGTGAAACGGGAGAGGAAAGAAAACCCGAAATAATTACTTTTTATAACGATACGAAATTCGGAGTGGATGCTCTTGATAAAATGTGTGGGACATATAATTGTGCCCGTAACACCAGAAGGTGGCCAATGGTCATATTTTATTCTATGCTGAATATTTCAGCAATAAATGGACTAGTGGTTTTTTTAGGCAATCAAAATTTGATAAAAAATAGAAGAGAGTATCTAAGAGGATTAGTCAAAGAGCTAACTAATGAAGAAATCACTAGACGCCTCACAAAAACTAATTTATCAAGAGATTTGCAAAGGAAGCTGGAAAATTACAAACCGTCTCCAGAATATAAAAATGCCGTAAAATGTCCAGACGTTCCAAATAAGCGAAAACGGTGTTCTACATGCTACGGAGTCAAGAAAAGCAGAATGACACAATATTCATGCACAAAATGTAATGAGTATTTTTGCTTGGAACATGCCGTTATGATCTGCAAAAAATGCTCAGAAGAAGAGCCTAAAATAGGACATGATTCTGATGAATAAATAGATACATATTTCCTTTACAAATCTTCTGTCATTATTTTTTGTACTTGCATAATTTTTATTTTGTAATTGTATTCTTATAAGTTGTATTTTGTATTTTATGTTTCATAAATTTTGTAATTTGCATTTTATTAATAAATAAAGAAAAAAAAAAAAGAAAAAAGAAAAGTTCCAAGTAGATTCTGGAACTGAAAAAAAAGAAAGAAAAAAAAAGGGAACACTTTTAAAATCATATAAAACCTTTTACATTATTAAAATCCGATATGCATCTCTCAGATGCAACGCGCCCGACGGAAGGAAATTCCAGGCGCGCCCGACGGAGTGTTAAAAATTTCAAATCTATATTTCAAAAAAGCGTATTTAAGATAGGATTTGCTTAAATTTTGATGTATATATAAATCCTTTAATGGTCTCTACCAAGTTTAATGATAAATTCGATCCGCGTTTTTTAACAAAATGCCGGATACCGTTAAATAAGAAGACCACTTGAATTCAGTCTACCACAAAAAAAAATTTTCAACACAAAAAGTTTTGAAATATTGAATTAATTGGCATCAAATGTGAATCGTAGACTTATCATACAAATATCTTAAGAGGCTGCCACTTGGCAACAAAATGGCGGAGCAACATGATTAACGAACTCATTCAAGATATTAATGGAATATGTTTACACTTCAAGTTTGACTCGGTTACGATC
Organism: Salticus scenicus; assembly: GCA_963930645.1. Classification (NCBI taxonomy): domain Eukaryota; kingdom Metazoa; phylum Arthropoda; class Arachnida; order Araneae; family Salticidae; genus Salticus; species Salticus scenicus. The sequence goes on along the minus strand of OZ005660.1, from coordinate 132,980,115 downwards.
AACATTTCGGGATTTATCATGATGAGAATTTTTTCATTATATACATATATATATATATATATATATATATATATATATGTGTGTGTGTGTGTGTGTGTGTGTGTGTGTGTGTAGATAGATAGACGGATAGATAGATAAACGAAGTGATTGCAATAGGTCGATTTTTAAAGAAATCAACTTACATGATGCAGGATAATATTTTCTAAGGCAAATTACAATTCGTAATTACCAGGAAAAATCATTTAGTAAAATCGGCAATCTTGTCTATGTCAGTAATAGTTAACTTGATATTTTACTTTTGCCAAATAATTATGGAAGATTTTATCTATTTTTTCTTTCTTCTTCTTCTGCTTCTTTTTTTTTTCCTCTCACTTCCCTGCAAATATTTATTTAATATATTTTTGTATTTATTTTGTAAACAGTTAAAGCAGCTATATTACAAATTTATTTACAATTTATTTTAACATTTGACTGTAAAAGAAGTATCTAAACACATTTTTAAAAAAAGTTTAAATATAAATATAATTAAAAAAAATGTAAAAATTCCGTATATAAATATTGGTGGCAGAGAAAACGAGACTCTTTCATCCCTGATGAAGGTACTTAGGTATAGGCGTTTCCCTATTAAGTTAATTAGGGTCTGAGATTAAAAAAAAAATCAACGTAAAGAGGAGATTTTGGATTGAAAAGTTTAAATATGTTGCTGTCAATATTTACCATTTAAAAACAAGTACTTTTCTACTATTTTTTTTTAATAAATAGTTATAAAATGAATCTATAATAATAAAAGAAGATGTCTGCCTGTCTGTCTGTCTGAGCACCTATACGTTCAGCCCCTAGTGAACGCAGAACTACAATATTTGACATACTCGGGCAGGCTAGTTCATAGTGAAAAAAGAATTTAAAAATTTTAATTAGTTCCGGAGATATTAATTAAAATGCAGACACATGTCTAATCAAAAAGCGATCTCAATGACTTAAAAATCAGAGCCTAATTAAGGGGGAAGCACACATGATCTCCGCTCTCACCGGAATATTTTTACAATTATTTTTTACTTCATGTCGTAGAAATTCTACGCTTTGACGAGGAAATATTTTTTATAAAAAATGAACGGTGTAAAACAATCCAATTTATTCACCGTTATTAGACACCAGAATTCTTTTAAAATAATTTTTAATGAGAATTTTGTATTTATTATAGGAGGAAAGTATTTGTTAAAAAATAACGGTGTAAGTATAAATAATGTGTGCTTCCCCCTTAATCAGGCTCTGATAAAAATAGATATTTTAATGGAGTTAAAATCAGACAAAGTGGAAAATAAATTAGAAATATTAGTTCGATTGCTACGAATTTGGTACCAAATGAAAGGGGATTTTCCAAATCTAAGAGTGCAAGTGGCTTATCTCTACAGCAATTAGATTTTTTAAAATGAAATTTAGTTGGAAACAGGCAGTTATTTCATTTATCAAAGATTCTTCAGTGCCAGGTGCTAGACATGCTGACTGACTATTCTTCCGGTCGGGAAAAATTGCTTTTGTTTTTCGCCCACGTGACAAAGTACTGAAAATAAAAAAAGCAGTTTTTGAATTTTTTCAATTTAAAATCGATCAAAAGCAGAACTTCGAAATTGTCCGTCATTATGGCTCACCTGTATGCAGTTAAAAAATCAAAAGTTTAGCTTTAAAAATAAAATAAATAGACGTATTATATTTATTTAAATTCATTATTATTTCATCTGTTAATGACACCAAAAGTTACTTTTATCAGAATAATATTGATTTTGTTTTTCCTTTTTTTTATGAATTCGGCTGTAAAAAAGCAGTTTTGGAATTCTTAAATTTTAGACGGATTTCAATAGAAATCGTTAATCGCTCTTCATAGATTAGCCATTTTTAATCTAAAATCTATCAAAGATATTCATTATTGTAATACATAATACATTATTCAAAAGATATTTTAAAGTATTTTTATTGCAGGCTATTAAAATGGTATAAGCCGTTAAAATTCTGTACGAAACTTTCGGAGAAAACTATGGAAAAACCAGAAAATTTTTATTCTTTTATATTTTACAGAGTTTCAAATTCAGATTTTCGCTCATATTTCGTACTAATAATTTTTAACGGTATATAGCCCGGAATTAAGCAAATTTTGGAGAAAACCACAGATAAGTCAGACACAAATCTTTTAAAAAAATGTTTGTATTATCTTTGAATTTCAGCTTCTAATTAGTATAATTTCATTTTTATAAAGCGGAATTCGAGATTTCACCTGATTTACACGTTTTAAGGAGTCTTGATTAGGTTTTCTTTTGTATCTCAGCTACTAATTAAAATAATTTCATAAGTAATACATCATTTGAAAGCTTTGTTGATTTGGAATTGAACAATATATTACAGAAATTTCTAGCGCCATATGGCGCTGTAATTTTTTAAAATTTCAATATTTCAAATTCTAATGAGCGAGGAAGGTGTTGTAAGTTCTTAAACGTTGATAAGGCACCGCAGGCTCCACCGATCGGGACATAGCTAAAGTCAGAAATTTGAAAGATCATAACATGGCGAGCTAACAGGCTGTTTCAGATATTGAAAAGGGAAGAGGGCGCCGAAGGCGCTACCGCACGGGAATTTACTGCGATTTCAATAAGCTATTTTCACGATATATCAATAAGCTGTTATTAGACCTGAAACGGGAAAAAAGGCGTCGCAGGCGCCACCGAGCGGGAGTTTCGTAAAGTCGGATTTCTCAGAGATCACGAACCAGCTGGTCGCCGAAGGCGGCTAGTGTAAAATAAAAAAACAATGAAATGAAAAACATAATAAAAAAAAGAAGGTTTCCAATCGATTCTTAAGCTTGAAAAACTTCTTCACGCATCATAAAATTAATGAAAACACTAATGGTTTTGAAAGGACGTGCCTTCCCATACATCCAATGATCCATAAAAGCAGAGCTGCCAACATTTCAAACTTTTAAATCAGAATTGACACCAGTATTTTTAAACGGAATATGTTACATATATTTCCAATGATTAATATTATAGGAAACAGCTATAATTTTTTTTCGGTTTGTAGTGTTCCTTGAAAAATGGGAGATTTGGCACCGATATAAAATGTACAACATATTTAAAGAATGCCCATTAAAAGTTCTGGATACCCTGTATTAATTACAGATATCTATTACATGCTGAAATACAGACGAAATTTAGACGTGCCTTTTTCGACATCTAATAGATGTAACATGTTAGATGGAAACAAGATTTAGATATTTTCAATCTATATTAGATATAACAAGTCATATTATTATTTATTTGTAGATTTACTGGATATGTAACAGAGATCTAATGGATGTAAAATGGAGTGACATTTGTCGTGCTAATGGATATCAGTTGGATATTTATAGAAGCTTAATGGATCATTTTATAATTTTTACTCGTGTTTATAGATGTCTTATTGTAGATATAAGTGGCTGTGTGGGTTTCTTCTTCTGCTGTAAAGTTCATGCTACTGCTAGTGCTTTGGAGGCAAAAGCAAGACTGAAATCAGGGCAAAATCCAAAGGGGGAGGAGCAACAAAACATAGCAATAGGAAGCAAGCTCACAGCTGCCAACTTAATACGGAGTTCGCTAATGCCCTCCCCTTTTCCCACACCTGTCTTTTTTTAGTATATCTTATTTTTTCTTTGTGCATCGTAATAAAATTTGAAGAGAAAAATCTGTAAAGATTAAATGGTGTGGGAAAAGGCGCGTTCTACCAATCCTCTGGATTAGTTTAGCGCCTCTGCAACCTGTAAAAACAATAAGAGACGAACACAACCAAAAAACATAAAGCAAGAGATACAAGAACAAAAAATGGAAAGATAAAATTTTCTAAATAATTATTTTTAATAAGAAGAAAAGCCACGTAATGTCGAAACCAAAGAGGTGCTCCCATTAATTTTATGATGAAGGAAGACGTTTTTCAAGTTTAAAATTTTATGAAGGTGTTTACTACAATAAATATACATAGCAATACTAATAAGCACAAAACTTCGAATAAATATTATAGAATGCTAGAACTCGCAACAATTGTTTCGGGTCGAAAGAAGACACATGGACATTCAAACTGAACAACAGATTGCTTGGTCAGATTTTCATGAAAGTCAGAGTGCATCTCCAACGAAGCTGCTGAGCATACCTGCCAGGATTCTAAAGCAAATAATGTAGTATTATTAGTATCTACTAACAACGCTATGCACCACATTTGTTTTGTAAAGTAATTGTCTCCAAATGTTTTATGATTAAATAAAAATAATCTCTCTCTCTCTCTTTGTGAAAGAAGGCGAGTACTAACATTGCTGGGGAATACCAATAACAATGTTGATAGGTATGTTGTTGCATCATGTGACTAATAATAATTCAAGATATTTTCACCTTATTGGAAACATTTATAAAGAAGCAAAAGCCAAAATAAAACTCTACAAAACTAGTTAATGCATTCAAAATGGGTGTTAAAAAAAAAAAAAAAAAAACGCATTTTTACCTAAACTGTTAAATGCAGTACTTCAAAAAATTTTAAAGAAACTAAATTGGGAAGAAGAAGGCGTATATATATATATATATATATATATATATATATATACAGGGCCTGATTAAGGGGGAAGCTCGCTCATACCGGAATATTTTTACAATTATTTTTTACTTCATGTCATAGAAATTCCACGCTTTGATGAGGAAATATTTTTTATAAAAAATGAACGGTGTAAAACAATCCAATTTACTCACCGGTATTAGGCACCAGAATTCTTTTAAAATAATTTTTAATGAAAATTTTCTGTTTATTATAGGAGGAAAGTATTTGTTAAAAAATAACGGTGTAAGTATAAATAATGTGTTGAAGAGCGAGCTTCCCCCTTAATCAGGCCCTGTATATATATATATATATATATAAATTAATGAAAAATGTGAAAATCATTTGGGGTTTGCAAATGACATCGTACTGCTTGCTTCTTCCTTTGAGGATTCGCAAGAAATACTTCAAGAATTAAACGAAGAAAGCAAGCTTGTTGAATTAAAAATGAACCTCAGTAAGCCAAAATTTTTTCCCTTGTCCCAATTTTTTCTTTCTTTTTTCTTTTTTATTTTTTAAACGAGCTTTGTCTACTCTAAAACAATTTTCTTTTGTTGAACAGTAAGTCCCCCTCTCCGTATCTTTAGATTCCTTAAATCAGTTACGCATACTGCAGTATAATCTTTAAAAAATGTAATTACATATGTAATTAATTAAAAATAGATAATATTCTTAAGGAAAGTTAGGCTGAATAATAATAATAATAATAATAAAATAAAGGCGGCATATCTGGCGACATTCTAATTAATATTCTGTAATATATATATTGGGTTGTTCGATAAATAATGTCGTTTTTTTTTCCATGTTTTTCAAAGGGAATTTATTTATATTAACAACAAACATTAGTCAATGATATATTGAGTATTTTGTTGGATGACCTTTTGCCATCTTTCGGTAAGTTGAAATATTCCACGTTCGAAGAAGCCTTGGTTTTTAGAAGCGAAGGTTTTAAAAAACGACATTGTTTATCGAACAACCCAATATATATACATATTTTAATTACATCAGCTTTTTTTTTTTTTTTCTTTAGAATATTCTTCTTCTTATTTAATCGTAATTACATTTGGAGGAAATTACTTAAAAAATAAAGTGGTGTAGGAAAAGACAGCACTTTTAATTTTGCAAAATAATAATTACCGTATTTACGTGTGTATAACGTGCACCCTGTACATTACAAGAAAAATATTACCACTTTTTATTTATTTATTTATTTATTTATTTATTTTTTATCTCGTATATAAACGCACCATAAATTTGACATGCAGGTGATTTTTCAGTTTGTGAACCAACTAAAAGTAAATACCAAATGAATCAACTCCGATGCTTTGTATTTCAGTTTCATTATTCAAACGATGTGTTTCAATTCTATTCTATAATATTTAATCCTAAGAACTAAAGACACCTAACACAATTTTTCCAGTATATTATAAGGCTAAGAAAACAAAAAGAATGTCGCAAAGCGGCAATGCAGATCAATCTCCATTTTGGTTTGATCTGTATTGGAGTTTTCCGGTATATGAAACTTCATCGGGGTTTGATATGCCGGAAGCCCCAACCGTTTATCCCGTTGGAGATAGAAGTGTTCAACTGCGAACGACAGGAGCAGACAAGCAACGATGCACCGTTATGCTGTTACGGCTGACGGCCACAAGTTCCCACCATATGTAATTTTTAAATGGAAAACTATCCCAAAAGAATATTTTCCAATCGGAATAATTGTAAGAGAACAGGAAAACGGGTGGGTGACGTGGAAGCTCATGAAAGATTGGATTAATGTTGTATGAGAGCGTCGGCCATGTGCTTTCTATCAGTCATCGATATTGGTCTCGGACAGCTTCCGTAGACACATGGCGCTTGAAATAAAAGCGAAAATCTGTCGCTCAAGTGATTTGTTTGTGATACCTGGTGGGATGACGAAAGCGCTGCAGACAATAGATGTCGTAATCTACCGACTACTTAAAATTGTATTTCGCATGCATACAATCAGTGGATGACAATTACAGATAACACATTCGCTTCTAGCATGAAAATGGAGCGTGCGTCTTTCTCAGCAGTATGACAGTGGATATGTTACGCTTGGAATTCCATCTCAGCGGATATGATAATAAAGAGCTTCAAAGTTACTGGAATTTCTAATCAGATGTGGGATCGGAGGGTAATATGATTTAGGAGGACATTGACTGTGCCATTGAAATTGAAGGCTGTGACGATAACAGTACTACTCCGATTCAAAAAATTAGAATAATGAAAAGAAATATGGTCAAGGGAAATGAAAATCGAATTTATCAAATAAATAATCAACAATATCAAATAGAAAGTACTATAATATGAATCTGCATATTTTGCAGATTATAAAAATGTAAACACATTACAATGAAATAGAAAATATATTTAAATCAGCTAACAACAAAAAAATCAAAATATTAGAATACTTTCTAACATGGTTCAAAAAATTAGAATAATGAAAATATATTGAACATAATTTAAACTCTAAGTATTTTTACTTGCTAATCAGTACTTTGTTGCATCACCCTTAGCTTTAATGACAGCTCTTAAACGTTTTGGCATGTTTTTAACTAAAGGTTCACAATCTTTTTTATCCAAATTCGCCCATATGCTCTTTATACTAGAAATAAGTTCTTTTTTGTCTCTAGGCGCAACTTCTTGAAGTCGTTTCTTCATAATTCCCCACAAATTCTCGATAGGATTTAGATCGGGTGAGTTTGCAGGTCAAGGGAGTACAGGTATGTCCTTCTCTTTGAACCATTTAGTTGTTGATTTGGAAGTGTGGGGAGAAGCTGAATCTTGCTGAAACAAGAAATCGTCATCACATAAATCCTCAGCTGAAGAAATCATGAAATGTTCAAGAATTTCTTGATAGACTTCTGAATTGACTGTTGTGGAAACAATACACAACCTGCCTGGGCCTTCAGCAGTCATGCAGCCCCATACCATAACAGAGGTCGCAGATTTAAACGAACGTTTTAAACATTCTTTCTTATAAGCTTCATGTTTGAGTCTCCAGACACGTATACCTTGATTTCCGTGAGACACACAAAACACACTTTCATCGCTGAAAAGTATCTTTTTCCAATCGTCGTGATCCCAAAATAGCCTTTGTTTACACCATTTAACTCTAGCAGCCCTTTGCTTAGATGATAAGAATGGCTTTATCTTAGGCACACGTGATCTAAAACCTAATTTGCGAAGTCGTCGTAGTGTTGTAGATTTGGAGACATTTATACCCATTTCTTTCCATTTTCTATGCACATATCTCACACTCCGAAAACGATGTTTCTTCACAATCTTTTTCAATTGCCTTTCATCTCTTCTTGAAGTTACTGGCTTTCGACCACTTTTAAAGTGTTTATTTTGAAAACACTTATTATTAGAATATTCTCTCAAAACTCTACTCACACTTGCTTGAGAGCATTTCACTTCTTTTGCTATAAAAAGTTTATTTTTCCTATTTCGTGCAAGTACACAATACGATATTTCACAGCCTCAGATAAATCGCTCTTTCGTCCCATATTAAGCAAATACTACGCTACAATCAAATGCCAAACGACTTTTCATTTTCAACGGAGCACATTTTATAGTCCCACAGATGTTAATCCCGCAGCCGTTCTCTCAACTTATAAGAAAAATTTGAATATTCTAATTTTTTGAACCATGCTATCGAGGTATTCTATTTCTTTGAATTATTCTAATATTTTTTAAATAGTTAATTATTAATATATCAGATAAAAATAAATATTTATGTTATATTTATAAATGCTCTGAAGATAATTAGATACTTTTAATATATTTTTTCCTGGACGCAGTATGCAAATTGACGCGTTAGCAACATCAAACTCATTCTTTTTTACATTATTCTAATTTTTTGAATCGGAGTAGTAGTATTGGCAATGAAAATTGCTAATAAATGTAAATAAATAATGTTACCAACATTTTTGTATTAAAAACAACTGCAAGGAGTGAAATAAAGATGCAGTACAAACTAAGTAAGATTTGTTTCAGTTTTATTTTCTCCTTTGAATGCATGTCTTTATTCATACTTATGTCGTTTAAATACATGCAGCAGAAATATATATATATATATATATATTCCGTATATAATGCGCACCTGGAGTTTTTTCCTTAAACTTAAAAAAAAAAAAAAAAAAAAAGGCAAAAAGTGTGCGTTATACACGCGTAAATACGGTAGAGAGTAGACAGGCATATAACAGTCTTTAATATAATTATATATATACATATATATATAATAGATTATTTGAAATGAAAAAGATTTCATGGGTATTAACGGTTAACAAATTTTCATTCCGTTATATTATTATAACAACAACCCCCCCCCCTTTCTTTTACACCCTCATACCGTAAAAAATAATTTTCTTCCTATATATAATTATATATTACAGAAAGTCATTCTACAAGGAAAGAGATTTAAAAAATAATAATAATAATAATAAGGTGCTACAATTAACGTTGCAGAATAAGTTACAAAAAAAAAAAAAAAAAAAGGTTAAATATAAAGTATCTATGTATTTTCATATTCATAAAATATACATTCCATAATATATAAACTTATACATTTACTACACTACTTTTCATTTAAATAAAAAAAGTAACATTTTATCTTGCTTTTAAATTTATATATGTATGTATATATATATATATATGTATAGAGAGAGAGAAAGAGGGAGATTGGAATTAGTATTGCAGTTGTGAAATAAAAAGATATTTTACACAAACTGATTTTTCGAAAAAGTATTTTTGAGTTTAAGTGATATTTTTGAATTTCCTTCTTTCCTTGCAATACATTTTTCTAAAAAGTTTCTTCGGGGATTTATCTTTAACTTTATACTTCTGACAATAATTGTATTATATGTTTGTAACAAATCTCTTTCTTTAAAGTAAATTTTGTTTCATTGTTAATAAAGAGTTGTCAGATGTTTTCTAAAGAACATAAATATATTTTATTGAATCACATTTCTATGATGTTAGTTATTGGGATATATATTTTATTCTCAAGAAAATGATTTTTTACCGCATATAAATTTTTTTATATATAAAAAGAAAAAAAGATAATTGAAAATGAATTTAATTTTTTTTTACTAGATTTCAAAATTACACGAGACTTTCAAAGAATATATATATATATATATATATATATATATATATATATACATATATATATATATATATATATATATATATATATATATATATATATAAATTTATGTCGTCAAATAAATACGGTTGTTTGATACCGAAGGATTTTTCAATAAATATACTCCAGAGAAAAGGTTTTCACAAAATCCGTTATCAATAAATACTTTTTTCTATTTATTCTCTCTGATTTTTCTTTATTCATTTATTACTAAGTCAACGTACTTTTATTATAGCTATTTATTAAAAAAAAAAAAAAAAAAAAAAAAAAAAATAGAATGAAAGAAAGAGAGAGAGAGAGAGATAAGTGTAGTTGAGTGTTAAAAACGATACTGGATGCTAAACAATAGCTGACATATATTGTGTTTTATGTACTACATATTAAAATACTGTGATTATAATGTCTGCAGTAATAGTTTGCAACTATATGTACATTGTATTCTAACAAAATAACACACACCTGATGCAGTTTAATGTAAACTTCTTACTAGTACAGGGTGGTTACAGAACCGACTATTTTCCCTGATACTTTCACCAATATATTCATATGATAATATTTTATTTAATTAATTGTGAAATCATACAATTAAAAATTTTGAAAGAAAAATATTAATGGAAGAATTAGGGGAAAGGTGTGACCTGTGACCACCCTTTAGTAATATAAAAAATAGGGAGTATTATCATTGATACATAATTGACAAACTTTTGGATGTTTTTCAAAGAGAAACCTCAATTATTTTAAATTTGTATTTTCTAATATTAATAATCGTAGATAACTGAGAAATTGTTATTTAAAATTTGAGTAAAAAGTTAGTGTGAATGCATTTCCTGTAAAATCGGAAGGCAACGCTGATACTTAAATTCCTTATGCATGTTTGATTCGAAACAAAACAGCTTCTTTTTATCTATGTTAAACTAAGTGTCTTAAAGTGATATTTGCATTATACTTTAACATTTAACATTTATGTATTCTGTATTTTGTTATTTTTCTTAATTAACACATTGTCGTCGGGATTTTTTCTTGTTCTGAATAATAAACACCGCCTTTTGGCATTCCTTAAGAACGTTTTTACTATTTAATAAAACGATTTTCCAAAATTTAAATTTTATTCTAAGCAGGTGAAGCGGTAAATACAGTGGCGCACATGTACACAGGCAGCACATAAAGGGTTAAACTAGGGATACATAAAAACGCATACTCAACATTTCCTCAATATTTGCCTTTCTATACCTAATATAGGTCAACACCCAAAAACATTTGCATTTTACACCATAAAACACCACCAAATTTACACAAAGAGTAGTTACTGTGCAAACTCTACGACGTATCAAAATTCAAAGTGTAACACTGTGAACAATTTGTTTGTTGCTAAAGCAATATTTTACATATAAATCATGTATTTAATTGTCTTAATAAATTATGATAGCTTTCTTGTGCTTAATAGTTTTCGGTTATAACAAAATATTCTTAAACGAAAGCCATCCATAGAAAATAATATAGTAAAATTATTTTATGTGTCCCTAAACATGAAATATATACACTCTATATAGCAAATCTATACTGCATATTGCATGTAAGTCGTAAAATTTTGCACTATATTCATTTCTGTTGGATATTTTTTAACTGTGTAGCTGCTTGTAGTAAGCAGATAGGCATATATAAAAAATAAGCAAAAATAAATGTTTCAATAAATCACAGTCTCCACAGGTTATTTAAATTTGTTGATATTTCATTCTTATTGATCTATGTTGTTTCAGTGATCTTATATCTGTCGCTTGGCTTTTACTACGATTAATAATATATATATATATATATATATATATATAGAGAGAGAGAGAGAGAGAGAGAGAGAGATGGATAGATAGATAGATAGATATAGACAGATAAGAGACTGCAAAATCGTTACATTTTTACGAAAAACCTCTTCGTTAAATACTTGATTTCCTTTCACAATATGGATATAACATTATCTAAAATTTACTGTGAGTATTTACTAGTATAATGTTTATCGTATTGCATATATATATATATATATATATATATATATATATATATATATATATATATATATATTGTAGTCATCTATTTTAATTATTTATTCGGTGCAAACACCTTTCAAAGAAACCTCGCTTTTAGGCCTTTTAATAACGCTTGTACATTTCTTTTATTTTTAATATTGTGCAATCATATTGAAATACCAGTAAAAAGAATGCTGTCGACAAGCGATAGTGTCTAAAGCACTTTGCGTGTCCCTGTACACTAGCACCAAATACTAAATAAACAGAAACTGCACAGTTTAATTTATATAATCCATAACTGTTTCAGCACAATTTCAAATGAATTGGATGATTTGTGCTACAAGTTTGGATGTAAAGACAAAATTAACAAATACAAAACACTTTGATTTCTATCTATGAGGTCTCATTGAACGCTTATAAGCATCAATGAGACCTCACTGCTATAGCAGAGTGGTTGCCACACATAAAGGAAAAATTTCTTGTTAAAATATTGAAAATTTTGTCACATCAAACAGAATTTTTCTTGATACAGCTTCAATAAAGTCTTTGTTTACTAGAACTTGGCTATTTTGTTTTTTTAACCACACAGTTCCGTTAATCCCAATAATATTTGTTTGAATAATAATAATGAAAAAAAATATATGTTTTGGTGATTTTAACAAACGGTTTTATTGATTCGGTGCATCATTCGCTCATTAACGGCTCACAAGAAGATCTACGATTTAGCTTATAGCGCTATCCACTAAGAGTTACTCCACATTCAATCATATGTTTTCGTGAATTGAACAGAGTTGGTTTTTGTTAACTGTACAAATGTATTGTTAAGTTGCCAAAATAAATCTAAAATTTAGTCAAAAAATTAATTTGGTTTTCGCAACAAAACATTTTTTTTTCGGTGTCCAGTCTTCATCTGCAAAATCAGAAATCTTTTTTTAATAAACTTCTGTTATATTTTCTTTATGTATTTCTATATAGCAAATGAACCTATATAGTATGTATATAGTGGAAGTGAACGATTTCTATTTGAATTCACTATAAAAAACTAAAGTACTTTGAATCAGTTTGGATGCAACTATTGCGAACTTTCAAACGTTGTTAATTTCTTTTCATGCTTTTATGTTATAAAAAATAGAATTTATATGCAAAAGTTTTAGTTAAAAAAAAAAAAAAAAAAAAAAAAAAAAAAAAAGCCGGTTATAGGAACCAAGCGGGTAAATATGAAATAGTTATGAAAGGAAAGCCAAAAATGCCAACATTTTAATTTATTCCGGAGTACTTTGAGCCCCGCCTTTATTTCGCACCACTTTTATTACAGAAATTTTTTCTCCAGCATATAACTTCGATAAAAAACGAAAAAAATATTATCTTAATAAATAAATAGCATGAAATAAAGGCGAGGCTAAAAATACTCCGGTATAAATTAAAATGTTTGCAGCTGTGCTAGAGTAGTATTTTTACATAAAATGATAAATAGCAGCGATATATATATTTCATTTTGAAATTATTATCATAAATAAACAAATTTGAAAAAAAAAATTGATATTGAAGTCTTACAAATGTCGCAAATAGTATGGTATATTTGGTATTCCATATTACTTGAATCGTCATCTTGAAGAATAAACTTCAATTACTTGTTGGTAGCAGTACGTTCATGGGAAACAGACTACTGACTCAACTCCTCCTGAAATGACATTAGGTTTACGCTCACATTACTACTTCATAAATAGATTACAAAATTCGTAATACTTACCACAAAAAAAATAATATAAATAAAGTCTGAATCTTGACATACCAAAGAAATTCTGTGACCCCCTCCCCCCCCCCCCACTTAAAAAAAATGTCCTTTTAATTGGCAGAAGGTAAAGTAACGTTCATATTTGAGGCCTACGGAAGACATATGCCGTGCTTCCATAAGATTACAGCTCCGTGCGTATGATGTATATTGGTGTTCCACTTTACCAGACATGAAAAATCTTGCTTGAGAGCAGACTTGCTAAATTTTATAATTTATTCCGGAGTAGTTTTAGCCCCGCCTTCTTTTTTTGTACCAGGAATTTCATAGAATATTTCTTTTTTATATGTCACAACGGTTAAATAAGGGGAAAATCATATTCTTTGAAATTTCTGGTGTGAAAAAAAGGTGGGCTAACAATGCTCCAGAATAAATTATTAAAGTTGACAACTCTGTGAGAGGTCCATTCACAGAAACAGATTTATCAGCTTTTAGAATAAAAACTGCGCATAATATACAACGCTGTAAATCGCTTAAAATCCCTTGTAACATACGCTGAATTGTAACACTCTTATAAATACAAATTATTTTTTAAAAAATACTCGTTTCTATATTCTATTTACGAACAAGATCAAATTGAGAATGCAAATCATTGGTTAACATCAAGAAATACAGACAGATTTTTATGTCTGTATAATGTAGAGGTTTTACTTTTCGCTCCTTCTTCTCCTTTTATTTTTTTTCTCCTATTTAATTATTTTACAAAAGTACAAGTACACCGCTGTGTTGCTTATGTCAAGCAACAGCTATTTATTTATTTATTTATTTATTTTTAAAGAAACTTATAAAACTATTTATGAAAATATATCGGTGTCAAAACTCGGAAAATTTTTAAGAACAAAATTTTCCGTATCCACACTTATATTACGAATGAATAAAGATTATAATTTTATTCTTTCTAATCAAATTATTTGTGTCTATAGTATAATTGATTGTACAAATGTGAATATTGGGTATATTCTTAAGAAATAAACAACATAAAAATTGCAAAAGAAACGCCCACTGGTGGAGTTACAAATTTTCAAATGACGTGAATCTACGTGAGCAGCCGCGAAAGTGCTACTCACGACTCTTCACGCATCCAGATTATGTCGATATTTTTTACTTATTTATTTACTTATGTAATATTTTTATTAATATTGTAAAAAAAATGTTTATTTTCATTTTATTTCAATTTATCACTACTGGTGCCTATATTCAAACGTTCTTTACTTACTTCTGATGAAAATCTAAGGCAGTCTCTGTGTTTCTTCATTATTTAAAAAGGTTCTTTTCATTTATTCATTAAAGTGATTTTTTCTAGATTCTAGACACAATACATTTGTCACACAGACACGGGAGAAAATAAATAAAGAAATAGATAGCAGACAAAAACGAGTTTGCGAAACTTTCTTTCGATTCAACTGTCGACGAATAATTTTTTATCTCCCGAGTCATTTTCTTAGTAATTTTTCTTTCTTAGACAACTTCAATTAGAAACTTTGAAATATTGATTGTTTATTTACTCATTTATTTTTAGCTTAAAACCTAAATGATACATGCAAATATATTAAAATAATTATGTATAATTTACTTATACATAACTGTTATTTAATAAAATTGTAAAGGCTAAATGTAAATATTGTTCACTTAATTTATGATAATTACTTTTTAAGTTGTAAATGCGCATCAACTATTTGTACAGTTTAGCTAAAATTACTATTTATTAATAGTATTCTTTGTTCTGAAGATATTTAAATATATATATACTGTACGTAAAAAAAAAAAAAAAAAAATCTAAATATTGCATGAAGACGTTATATATTGTTAAAAGATATCATGGGAAAACGATTTGGATATACAGAGATTCACATAAGCTCTTCTTAAAAGGATTATATTAAAATATAAATATTTACTGCGGAAAAAACTTCTGTTTGAAACTTTAATTTTTAATTCCAATTTGAATTTTGCATTGTATATTTAGTTTCTCGAAACATCAGTTGTTTATTTCAAATGAAATTCTATTCCGTCTTTCTATTTTTCACGAAATAAAACTTTTTTGTTATTATTTTTATTATTATTTTAGCAAACAAATTTTATCTTTATTTAATTTAGACGAAATAAAATTGTCGCGCTGATATAGAAGAAAATAAAATAAATTGCAAATATCACAAAAATATTACAAATGTTACAGGAAATTAGTTTGTAACACTTCTTTTACAACATATTACAAATGACTGAATTTAAATCCTCCGAGGTATACATATATTTTTTAAAGTAACTTTTAAGAATGTGTAACTGCGATTGAATGAGAAATAGATTACTCTAAAAATTTAGTGGTATGAAAAGAAGGCAAAGCTAACAATGCTCCGAAAAAATTATGAAAGTTCGCAACTCTGATTAACTATATTAATATTCACTTTTTTATTAAAGTAATTATATTTTATATAAATACTATGGATACATTTTAAATTTAAAGCTAGGCATGCCAACATTTTACATTATTCAGAAACACTTTCAGCCCTGCCTTTCTTTCGCACCACTTTATTTATGGAATAGTTGTGTCCAATGTATATGTACAGTCACCCCCCCCCAAAAAAAAAACGCCACCCCCCCACCTAATTTTGCCGTAAATTATCGTAGAAACATGCGACTGGTACCAATCAGTTTGTAATAACGTCTAGTTTATAATGTTACAGTTAGATTTTACTTAGGGGTCGTCTACATATTGACATACAAAACTGACATCAACTTCATTTTTTTCAATGGTAACCCCCATTTTTTATAATTTATTTGAATTCTTTGGATCAAATCATCACGGAAAATGGTATAGTTTATATATTTCGCTCAATTTTTCATAGAGTTATAAGCTGTCAAAGTTTGGCGATGCTCATGTTAAATGAATGTGACAAACATTAAATCATATCTTCCGAAATAATTATGATATTTAAATTCTGTTTTTTTTATTCGTTAGAATGAAGTGACCCAAACATATTCTATGCAAATTTTTGCTAAAAAAACATTTTTTGAATTATGAAAATTATTAATAAATTCATATTTGAAAAAATTATGAATTATGACCTATGTTAATTTTTGCACGAATAGAACGGGCATCATCAAAAACATGGGTTTCCAAATTTACAGCTCGTTCCTAACATTATTTTTTGAGTTACAGTGATATTTCACTTTTCATTCCTGTTAGGGTGGTGTCACTTGTTATAAACTGTATCCTCTATAAGTAAATGTTTGTATATAATTTGACGGAAAACTATTTTAATTTACCTTTATGTTATTTTTTTTGTTTCCTAAGCAATATTTCGATGTTTATTATACAAATTGGCATATTTTTGTAAAGTTATCACAATGTAGGTGAGGGATTGTGAAAGAATTTCAAAAGAAAAGAAACCCCGCCTCTGATTCACTGAAACACTATTTAAAAAAAAAAGACTAATTTGCATATTCCTATTTGACTCTATATGTGACGCTGGTATGCATAAATCACAATGGTATTTACTACATAGATTATTAAAGACAAAACTTAAATGATTTAATTACAAATATGCAAAATTATTTTGTTTTATATTATAAAGTTTTAGAAAAATTGTGAAAAGGCGTGGCTTACGGTACAAGAGAGGAATATATCCGATCCTAATATGTTAAGTCTTTCTTCATACGTATTAAATATCTTTTTCTAGTTTTTCGCTGCTAAAATTCTATTTTAACCCTGTAACATTTTTTTTCGCATTTCAATATTCAAGAGTACCTACACCTCTAGTTAAATATCATGTTTTAGAAAACACGGTACAGCGAAACTGATTGCATGAAACAGCAATTATGCATTCGACAACCGTTTTATTATTATTATTATGAATATTTAATAATTTTAAAAATATTTTTTACCATAAATTTTCTGTTTAAATTTTGTTGTGACATATTTGAATTTCGTTACTGTACCGTTTGTAAGCTTTGTGTTATTTAAAATTTATCCCATAATGTAACATAATAAAATATCAAATTTCTATTAAAAGTTTTTTAATACAGAATCAAATAGTGAAAAATTGGTTTATTATTGCCGAAACGTTAGTGGAGGCCCTCTGTTGAGACTCAAAACGGTTTTGGGCTGTGTCTGTCTGTCTGTTTGTCGCGCGATAGCAGCCGCAAAAATAGCACTATTGACTTGAAATTTGGTACACAGGTTCATGAGCCCCACGAAATCAGCTGTATAGTTTTTGGTATGTATTCCATTTGTAGTTCGTATACAGGGACACGCCAAAGTTTTTCTTATCACTACGGCCTATGGGAGGAATTTGTATGTATCGCGATAGCGGCCACAGAAATCACGCTATTGACTTGCAATTTGGTACACGTGTTCATGTGCCCCACGAAATCAGCTGTATACTTTTGGGTGTGTATTCCATTTGTAATTCGTGTACAGGGACACGCCAAAGTTTTTCTTATCATTACGGCCTATAGGAGGAACTTGTATGTGACACGATGGCGGCCACAAAAATCACGCTATTGACTTGCAATTTGGTACACATGTTCATGAGCCCAACGGAATCAGCTGTATAGTTTTAGGTGTGCATTCCATTTGTAGTTCGTGTACAGGGACACGCAAAAGATTTTCTATCATTACGGCCTATGGGAAGAATCTGCATGTACCGCGATAGCCACCGCAAAAATCAATCTATTGAGTTCCAATTCTTGCCGAAACGTCAGTGGAGGCCCTCTGTTGAGACTCAAAAGGATTTTGGGTTCCGTCTGTCCGTCCGTCTGTCTGTCTGTCTGTCGTGCGATAGCGTCCGCAAAAATCACGCTATTGACTTGAAATTTTGTACACATGTTCATGATCCCCACGAAATTAGCTGTATAGTTTTGGGTGTGTATTCCATTTGTAGTTCGTGTACAGGGACACGCCAAAGTTTTTTTTATCATTACGACCTATGGGAAGAATTTGTATGTACCGCGATAGCGGCCCCAAAAATAACGCTATTGACTTGCAATTTTGTACACATATTCATGAGCACAACGGAATTAGCTGTATAGTGTTAGGTGTGTATTCCATTTGTTTTTCGTGTACAGGGACACGCCAAAATTTTTCTTAGCCTTACGGCCTATGGGAAGAATTTGTATGTACCACAATAGCGGCCGCAAAAATCCTTCGATTGACTTGCAAATTGGCGCACACGTTCCAGCTTTGCATATAAGTAGCTGTATAATTTTTTATTGCTATATTTTTTTTAAACTGTGTACAGGGACACGCCAAAATTCTTAACATTACGGCGTATGGGGTGAATTTCGTTTAAGCGCATTTTAATATCATTACTTTGCAATGAAGAAAATGAAACTAGAGTACGTGAGTAAGATGCTTAAACTTATGTTGTTTGAAGAAAATATGTGCTCTTAAGCTTTTTAATTAATGTACAGGACCTTACAAAAGTGTTCTGACAATGTCACTTAGTCATCCAAACGATTTTAAATTTGGAACAATTTATTAATTTTAAACGTAAAATAAGCTGAATAGTTTTTACTGGTGTATACAATGTTTATGGTTCGTTTACAAAGACACACGAAAGAATTTCGTAACATTAGAGCCTATGGATAATTTTTTTATTTAAGCGCGCAGTTTAATGCGTTTATGCTGAATTGAACTTAATAAAGTTAATATACATTATAAAGATGCTTAAAATAATGTTTTCTCTTAAAAAAGGTTATGTACAGACTAAATAATTTATGGGACCACACAAAATAATTCCGCGTATGTACTGTAATCATCCAAATGATGTCAAATTAGTTAAAAAAATTAATGAGTTATAATTAATTTGGTTTATTCTTATTATTGGCGTTTATAATGAATGTGGCTACTTTTCCGGGATACATAAAAGAATTTCGTACTGTTAGGGTCTATAGTCGTTATTTCTTAAAAGTGTATTTTAACATGGTTACACCCCATTAAATATAATGAAATTTTATTAGAATTTTAAA
The DNA here is from genome assembly GCA_963930645.1 of Salticus scenicus. Taxonomy (NCBI): domain Eukaryota; kingdom Metazoa; phylum Arthropoda; class Arachnida; order Araneae; family Salticidae; genus Salticus; species Salticus scenicus. The sequence continues at coordinate 132,960,569 of OZ005660.1, read as the reverse complement.
AGCATGTTTTCCTTGTTGAAAATTGTGGGCATAGAATTGATAATTAGTTTAAAGGTTACGCAAAATATTTCCGATATGCTATGTAATTTCTTTGTATGAAATTTGGTATTTATGAATTTCAGGGATATAATACAAGACCGTCGTTTATTAAGAATACATATTGTTGCGTACTTGGGAGTTCGTAACCAAGTATCAGCTTCAATTCAACCAGTAAATATAGCTTAAACAACAGCCGTTAACAGCAAAACAACAGTACAAACTGTTTATCAAAAACACATAAAGCAAGTCTCATTCAAAGAGGCTCAAAGCAAAGCAAGCATTTGACGAAACTGACACAGATTGGCCGCCTTGGCTAAAAAAAGGCTCTTTTTATACTATTCTATCGTACACAGACTGTTCTGGAACATCATCGTATCTCATCAGCCAATGAGATTAGAGCTTCCCTATTTGGTATATCCCTAATAAGGATTTTCTCGCCAAGGTCGCCAAAAAAATCGCCAAGGAGGGAAACTCGCCAAATTTGGCGCCAAATCCATTTCTTCCCTTATATGGTGCTTTTTAATGCGTTTTTAAAGGAAAATTAGGCTATTTCAACGCTAAAACGACTAGAAATGCACAAAATTAGCATTTTATCGACTTACTAAGCCTCTTTGAAAAAATTTATACAAAAATAAATGCAATTATTTACAATTCCGTAACACTTTATATGATATATAAATAGGTATACAAAGAGAGATACAGCGGGGGGTTGAGGGGGGCGGCAGCCCCCTCAGGAATGTATCTGATTATGGTAATAAGTCGATCGAATCAATGTATACTATTATATAATAAGGAATAAATAAAAATGACCTATTGAAAAATGCCTGATGCAAATAGGACGTTGAGGCTCCTGATCTGCAGATCCACTAGTTTATATATATATTTTTTAGTTTATAAGATCTATTATTGGAACATAGCTCAACAGTATTTATTTTCAATTTCCTAATCACGAAATCAAAGTCACAGTTATTATGGAATAAAAGTTTAAAACAAAGGAATTGTCTTATTACTTTCAAATATATAGATATTGATCTTACAGAATCCTGAAATTTCATTTAAAAGACTTTAAACGTCTAAATTTAAAAATTCAAAATAAAATAAATTAATCAAAATTCTTTTAAAGTTGAAACGGGAAGATTTCAAAATATATGAAAATTGGCATTTGTGTTTTGAACATTTTGGTGCGGCAGATATTAAAAACAATATTTTAATGATGAGCTGAACCTGAGCTTAAGAGAGGGCGGATCCAGCTATTTAGCACAAGTGATATCACCTGACTAAAACCAGAATAAACAACATTTTAATTTATTCCGGGGTATTTTTAGCCCATTGTTATTCATATTTTTTTTCAAACTTCAACACTAGCTACAGTACGCTTACGTCCTATTTACATTAAGCTTTGATATGGAAGCTAAGTTGCTGTTTTTCGATGCTGCGAAATTTACAAAATATATTTGTGTTAATATACTATACAGATAGAAGAATAATTATATAATATCAACAAAACTTCTTTAATCAATATGTTTATATACATTACTGTATGGAAATGTTTATATATGAATATTGTATTTATTTTTAATGAGACATATAAACACAAAATACTAAAAAAAAGAAGAAAATGTGTTATAAATTTTTATAATTCAAGCAAAATATATATGCATACTTGCCAACCTAACCCGTAACATTGTTAGTTCCCGCCCCTGTGTGTACACAATTTAATTTTTAGAGTAATTAACTTCAAATACATTTACGATTAACTCATTGAGCGCCACGCGAATTCTTATGGAAATCCCATTCAGGCCACACGTGCTGCTTAGAAGCGTGTTATGTTTATCGAGTTTCAATAAACCCCATTAGGCCTTAACGATATAATCCTATAAAAATCCTATTAAAAAAAAAAAACATGAAGTAAATTTTAAATAAATTGTCAGTAATTACTTAAAACTATGTAAGTTCTGTAGTTTTATATCATATGTTACACTGCCGGCTGACTTGGCCTAAATGGAAAGATCAGTGTCAGCCACCGATGGCTGACATGGCGCTAAAAAGACTGATGTGAAAAAAATGTACGGAAAGGGGCGGGACCAGTAATCTTCCGGGTTAGGTTGACAAGAATGTATATACATAGAGCAATGCCAGAAAATGTTCTTTATTTTTCATGAACCAGATGAATGGTACTTTTTTTCTGAATAGTCTATGTATTAAACATAATGCTGCTTTAAATACCCTTTAAATGAAAAGTTTTATTACATAAAGTAATTTTCTGGCACTCTACAGCTCCCAAATGACACACAATACGAAACCCCGCCCTTTTCCAGTGTTTAAAGGGTATTAACGTTTAATATGCTTTATATTTGTTTTGATCTTTCCTCCTCCTCCTTATCTTCTTTTTTCCTTAAGAAAAAAGAGTTATGTAACATTTTGACCTTTTCAAGTGAAGATTTAGATTAAGGGTAGTCAGCCTTTCTACACCCACCGTCCACTTCGGTATCTGTGTTAAAGTGTAGAATTTTAGATCATCCCATTAAGTATACTCGGGGAACACATAACTTGTCAGTATTGGAAAGGCTACAGAGACCTGTTTACGCACTTGGCGTTAATTGGGTTGCGATATCGGGCGATTTAGCGATGATTTCGGAAAGTTTTTTCTTTTTCTTTTTTTCGATTAAAGTAAAAATATTTTTTCAGAGTATATTTTTTAGTTTCTTTATAAATGAATTTACACTAAATTCATTGCTTACAATTTATTGTAAATCCATATTACTGCAAATTATGTAATATACTACATTTTACCTTGAGAGAAAAACAAAACAAAAAGGTTAATACTTAAATATTTTGAAAAGGGAAAAAATTAAATAAAATATTATCTGAATGTACATTTGTTGTCTTTGTTTTCTTTAAAGAGAAACTTATTATTATATATATATATATATATTTATAATTTAAAAATATACTTTTAAAATATTTCGAATATATTTTGGCAGAAAAATTATTTTATCATAAGATTTAAACTGTGATTTTTAAATGGCAGTATCTTCTGTGGAGAAAATGAACAAAAAGTTCTAAATGAACAAAACGTAATAGATTTTCAATTAGCATTATTATTTACCGGTTAATCAGTAAATGTTAAAAGCAGTAAAAAAATGAGAAAGTGGAAATAGTTTAAAGCTTTTATGAAAATATTTTAAAAATATTAATTTAAAATAAATAAATAAATATAGTGAATTTTCATATGCAGAGGGAATCTCTGTTTACAATTTGTTTATACATTCATTTTGGCTGTATCCCGATTTTTTATGCTAAATGTGAATATGATAATTTTTATATATTTATTTCTGAATAAAATTAAGAAACTTACAATTTATATGAAAGGGAAGCGAATTTTAATTTACTTAAATGTGATTTGTCTTGATGTATTTATTTAATACTGATAAACACACACCTTTGCGACTGCTATTTTTAAAAAGCTGAAACAGAATAAAAGTTGAAACATTTATTTTCATAGCATTTTTAGGAGGTTGGATTGAGATTTTTATAGATGAGAAAGAGGGAAATGTTACGTTATTCGATTCTTTGGAATAGGAATGAAAGCATGTCATTTCACGCATTTTTCAATTTGTTTTGATATATTGAATAGATAAGCATGCTTTGATATTAATGTGTGATATTAAATTTAAAAGCAATCTTAAAATTTTCAGAAACAAAGTTTCCACTTTTTTATTGAGGACTATTTCTTTCCGACAGCATAGACTAAATAAAACGATTTATCTTTTTATTTTGTGATTTTCTTTTCTCTTTGGCACAGTTAAAAAAATATTAAAGGTAAAATTGAGAGATAATGTTCGACAGAAATTTTCAGAAATTTATATAGTAACCGTTTCAAAGGGCTACAATTTATAAACAAAGTTAAGAACCCCCTCCCATTTTTTTAAGGATATTTGTATATTTAAATCGAAAAATAAATATTGTAGAGCAATTGCAGAAAATGAGTCAAAATTCCCTCATATTTCATACTGAAAAACTTAGCAATTGAATGAATACCAATTTTGTAGCCATATTTGGAATTATTTTAGGTATCTGAAAATAAGTTTTTGACTTTTGTGTAGCTTTTGGAAGAACTTCGAGGCATTTTTATGAATTTAGGAGGCTCTTCGCTCTAAATTCAAATCTCAAAAGATAGATTTATAAGGACGAGAGAACTATTTCTTTCAAAGAGCCAATAATAATAATAATAATTGTGTCGTTAAAATTTTGCGGTAGACTACCTTGATTAAAGCAGGCAGTGTCAGGAGTACATTTTCATGCATACACAATAAATAAATAAGCCACTTTCACAAAATTATACTATGTGTAGGACAGAATTTAAATTTCATTTCAATTCACTTGACCACTATCAGCCTTTATTTATTTATTTATTTATTTTTAATTTAATTTAATTTAATTTAATTTATTATTTTTGTTAAATAATATAGTTTTTATTCACTTGATGAAATTATTTTACCAACTAAATTCACAGAATTATAAGTAATAATTCTATTCAATGTAAGCTTTTTCTATTCAAAATTTTTTATAATGATATCTTTAAAAGTAAATATTTTAAACTGCAATATAGAAAATCCTACATAATTGCTCTACATATCTTTAAAATTTTGTAATTCCTCTCCAAGGTATCGATCAATTTGTTATAAAGTCTCAAACAGTATTTATTTCCCAATTAATTTTCTTTAAGTAAATATCCATTAAAATAAAATTTGTTTTACAATGTAATGCTTGCTAATTATGTAATTTCGGCTTTAAATAAATTATCTGTCTCCCATTTATATATAAATTTTACATATATAAGTCTGATATATATATATATATATATATATATATATATATATATATATATATATATATATATAATTATTATTATCATTATTATTAAAGATAATTATGTTTTTCTTTTATTGTTCTGTTCCAGAAAAAAAAAAAGTAAAATCTTTAGTATATAGTGCATAGTATAAATTAATGTAAACACTATTAGTTGTTTACATTAATAAAAATATTTTATATAACAATGCGTAAACGAATTGAAATTATATTATCAATGTAATAATAATAACGAAAAAGAAAAAGTATTTGTTGAAAAATATTTTTCCTTATTCCTGTTAGCTTGAATATTTCATTGACATATTTGGTGTGAATCTGGTGTAAAAATTTCCCAAAAGTTCAAATCCGTCAAAATTTTTACTCTATTTTTAACAGTTGTGAAATTAAAGAAGCGGGCTGTGCATTAATTATCTTCAAATTTTCGAAAATAAAGTAATCTATTAGCCCCACCAAACTGTTTCGCACTCACAATAGGGGTTAAAAGGTTGCTTCCGGTATTCCCTCTTCCGCCAATATTTCGCCAACAGACTTTCTTCGCGAAACAATACATTGATATAAATTTTATGCTAATCTATTACATAGAATTCCATGTGTTAACATAAATATGTTTAGTTTAAATAGTTAATCCTTTTTCAGTTTACCAGAATAAAAAAAAATCGAGAAAAAGTTTATTACACTTAAATATAGTAAACTATTTTCTTTCGCGGATGTGTAATTTCTACAGGCTAATACACACTGTCAAATTATCCTTTCCCCGAGTATAGTAGGATTTATTATTTTGCATATTAATTTGTTACACATTATAAAATATAAAAGCAAAAGAATATCGTGGAGATTTATGTAAAAGTTTTTAATAATGTCATGAAAAAAAAAATAATTAATTAAAAAAAAAAAAAAAAAAATCTGTTTTAATATTTTTAAAAAGTCAATTAAATTAAAGAAAATGAAAGTACTGCAGTATCAGAACAAACTCCCATTGTCACTGTGAAACGGTCGTGGGAACCAGGTTGAGTGCCGCCGTTTCAGACAATTATACGGCAGCTTGAGTTAAAATAATTTTGAATTTTCAAACAAATTTAAAACCATTCACCTTTTTTTTTTTTCTCTTTTGATAGATATTTTAATATCTATTCAAGCTATTTAATTTTTTTTCGTATGAAGTGAACTACCTGATGTTTAATCAATAGAAACCAATAAAAATCTTTTAACTCATAAACTAACTCAGAAAGTTCTGTGAATTAGTCTTTTTTTTTTTTTTTTTTTTATAATTAACATTTCTTATATTTTTTTTCCGGTGTGAAACTTAATAAATAATGTATAATGGGTGGTAGCTCATGATTTATATATTCTAAATGTATAGACGGACCCCTAATACATTTTCACGTGTAACTCTATTTAAAATTGATTTAAGGTATATAAATAGGTATGTTTTTCGAACCGCCTTGATCTCAGAAATCTGAATATGAAGTCAAAAGTAGGGGTTGCTATTGAAAAAAATGAAGTTAATGCCAGTTTTAATATGTAGACGACCACATAGGCAAAATGTAACAATACCGTTATAAACTAGATGTTATTACAAATCGATCGGTACCAGTCAAATGTTTCTACGATAATTTACGGCGAAATTAGGTGGGGGGTGGCGTTTTTTTTTGGGGTGACTGCATACTTGCCAACATCCTAATTAATATTCCGTAGTCTTGTTAGTCCCGCCCTTTTTCTCACACCAATAAATTTTTAGAGTAATATTCACGAAATGCCATTACGATTCAATAAGAGGAAAAATACTCTAAATAGATACCGGTGTGAAAAAGAAGGCGGAGCTAACAATACTACGGAATATTAATGAGTATGTTGGCAAGTATGGGTGACTGTACCATAAACAGGGGTCTTACTCACCGCCGTTTTTTCAGGACACTCTCAAATATGATAAATTTCCGACTCTATTCCTACCACTATTTTTTTACGATGATCTCTAACCAGATTAGTCTGGAGACATTTCTGTAAAAAGTACCAAAAATATTTCTGCATGAAATTACTGGTGGCAAAATAGTAGAAAACTTCTTATTCTTAAGTGTGTCCTGAAAAAGGGGCGGAGAGTACGACCCCTGCATAAATAAGAAAAAATTACTGTTACATAGATGCAACCATTTTAATTTATTTCGGAGTATCTTTAGCACTCCCTTTATTTCTCACCACTTATTTTTTAAGAGCATACTTGCCAACCATCTAATTAATAACCGTACAATTGTTAAAACCCCTTAAAAAAAGCCTCTTTTCTCACACCAATATATTTTTACAGATATTCTCTCCAAATGGTGTTACGATTAAATAAGACTATAATTACTCTAAAAAATTGTTGGTGTGTAAAAGAAGGCGGCTACTAAAAATTGTACGGTTCATAATGAGATGGTTGGCAAGTATGTAAGAGTGATTTTTTTCTTATTTTATCGAAATCATATATCAGATAAAAATTTTCCATAAATAAAGTGGTGCGAAAAATAATCCGGAAAAAGTAGACTAAAATTACTCCAGGAATAAATTAAAATGTTGGCGTATGTTGTTTAAGCGAAAAGCAGTATGAAATGAAGAAGGGGCTAAAAATGCTTCCGTATAAATGAAAATATTGGCAACTATAGTAAAGTCTTAATATTGCTATTTTATTTCTAACCTTTTAACTGCCCTGCCCGAGATAATCTTGGACTCATTACTTCAAGAGCAGTTTATAAAAACTGACACCGGTATTTCTTAAAAGAATTTTTTTAGATAAGTTTTCGACAAAACAACATGCCTAACAACATGGATTTTACCATGCAGTAATATTGGTGTGAGCTGAAATATATATATATATATATATATATATATATATAAAAAGAAACAGTTAAGGGGTTAAACCGCATTTTAATTTGTAGAAGCAAATTTTGATTTAAAAAAAAAATAATAATAATTAAATAATACTTTTTACAAAAATGTTACACTTTTGTTTGCAAAAATACAAAAATTAATTCCTAAGTCCATCTTTACTAATAGTTCGAATTTTGTTGCTTAAAATATTAAATATTTTACAGGTGATTTTTATTTTATTTTAAAATATTACAAAACAATATTTTTGATCAGTGTGGCTATTCTCATACTCTTTAGGAGCGAGGTTATATTAAAGATAAAAGTTTCTGCTGTAGGAATTTTAATATAATTGTTATATATATTTTCGACAGGTATTATTGTACAGTGGTTTGGCGTCAGTGCTATTATTGAACTTGATAATTGAATCAATTTGGGAAATCTTGTTGCTTTGTTTGGCGTGTGTATGTCTCTTTGATGAATTGTTTGACTAACCATTCTTCGTTCTCATTCTTTGCTTCTGCTATCAAAAGGATTATATATATATATATATATATATATATATATATTCAGTTCTTCACTTGAACTACAAATCTTATTCGCACATTCACATTTTCAAAAAATGACTTATTACTTTTCGAACATACTATATATATATATATATATATATATTCTAAAGTTTCAGAATATATTATGATAAACACCAGACATTTTTTAAATTTTATCGGATTATATGGAAACTAAATGAACACTACCATACTTGCCAATATCCCAATTAATATTCCGTAGTGTTGTAAGTCCCGCCCATTTTTTACACCAATAAATTTTTAGACCAATATTCTCTAAATGCAACTATGATCAAATATGAAGAAAAATTCTCTGAAAATATACTAGTGTGGAAACGAAGGTGAGGCTAACAGTACTACGGAATATTAATTAGTATGTTGGCAAATATGCTTTAAGAAACTGTTATTTTTCTTGTAGAAGGGGCCAGTCAAGTAAGTAGTTTCAGTAATCGAAACTATAGTGCAGTAAGAGTAGGAATTGTGGTTGGCATAGTAGGTAACTTGGCACTTTTTGGTTATCGGAAAATTTTATTAAAACAAATTATTTCACTTGATACGTTGAGCGTCAAGCGAATTCTTAAGGAAATCTTCGTTAGGCCACGCACGCTGCTTAGAAGCGCGTTATGTTTACCGTGTTCAATTAAAATCCCTTAATAATAGCCTGTAATAAAAATTAAGTACATAAAAAAAAATCAGAAAATATTTAAAACAATGTATTTTTTTTTAGTTTTATATCATATTTTACACTGTTAGCCATCAATGGTTGGCATGACCTAAACGAAAAGTTCGGTGTCAGCCACCGATGATTGACATGGCACTCAACATGTTAATCGGTGAAAACCGTTATAGTTCGCTGTTTAAATAAAACATACAACAAATATTTTTATTAGATTTCCTGGTAGTCAAAATATGTTAAGTTGGGAACTATGGGTGGGTGACGGGAATTGTATGGTTTTATTTTTTTCATATCGTTTAATTTTGTAGTTTTGGATCAGTTCGCGCTCTTCTCAAAAAATGAATGTTTAAAAAAAAAATAATGTACAAAATTAATCCACGTACAGTCGGTAACAAAATCTCCGAGCACTAGCAAAACTTCCTATATCAAAAAAGTACACTTAATACAGTTTTGTTAAATAAATTGTTGTCGAATCCTGTTTTTAGACTGACTAAGAACAGGATTCGACAAGGATTTATTTAACAAAACAGTATTAAGTGTTTTTTTTTTTTTTTCATAGGAATTTTGGCTAGTGTTCGTGGATACTTATTATTGGATTATCATTAAAAATAGGAGCTTAACACACTGTCTTTGAAGTATGTGCTTTATTGAAGAGTAAACACCCCTTTTTAGCGTTACTTTAAAGTGTGACATTATTTAACAAAATCGTTTTACTTACTTTATCTCGAGAATCTGATGTAATAAATGTCACCATTGCAGTAGAACATAAAGTGCTGAATCCTCAAAGTCATCTTTTGCCAAAATTTAAGTAAGTAGTACATATTAATAAAAAATACCCTAAAAGAATAAGATATGCGTGGTTGATTCTTGACGTTAAAGAATATTTGACCTTGAAATTGCTTAAAAAACGAAAAGTCAATAACTTTGAATGTCATACCATAGCCTCCTAAACTAGATGTCTGTCTCGTGGCTCGGAAACTTTTCAACAGTTGTTAGCAGTAGACAGCGCCACCTGTTATATAGATTCCGCGACTTTTTTATTCAACAGCCACCAAAAATTTTTTAAAGTGGGATATGATATACATAAAAAAGCGAATAGAATCGAAGAAACGTCGATTATATCTATCATATATCACTTCTTAAATTTATTAGTGACAGTTGAATAAAAAAGTCGCGCGATCTGTACCAGGTGGCTCTGTCTACCGCTTCAGCTGCTGCCAAGTTTTCGAGCTACGCGAGAGGCATCTAGTTTAGGAGGCTATGGTCACACACTGTGTGAACCAAAAGAAATCTGTTACGAAATTAGTCAAAAAAGAAGCTTTAAGTAAAGTCGAAACAAGATCTACTTCTTAAAGTTTTATGTTACGTGGTAGTATACTTTGCGTTGAACATGTGTATTGTAGCACTTGTTAAATAATTTCAATAACTTTATTTTAATATTTATTACTATCGAACATGCAAATATTACGTTGAAATCGATTTATCTAAGTGAATTACTATGTAAACAGAATATCTTCTAATAACTAAATCCTAAATGTCACGGCAATAACACTAAACTAATAACATAGCTACAAAAATGTATTGAAATACAGAAAACAAATTTTTAACCTCGGTTCGGAGAATTGAGTAAAATAAGAAAAATGATTTTGCACAAAGAAAGAAAAAAAGAAAAAAAAGAAAAAAAAAAGAAATGCTACAATTGCAACAATGTATTTATGGTAACTTCCTGAAATTTTATGTAATGCGGCTACATATTTTGCGATAAACACGTGTTTTGACATTTTTTTTTAAATAATACTTCGAGTCTATTATTTATTTATTTATTAATTTTGCATATACAAATATTTCAGAAATTTCTTTAAGGTTCACTCTACCTCCACAACTTCCCCATCCCCTGTTACCAAATCCCATACAGCTCTTTAGGGAAAATTGTTTCCACGATTACTCATTACCTAATGTATTTATTAATCTATTTTTTTTAATTCCGTTTTCCCATTCGAAAAATTCTCAACTGTTGAAATAATACCTGTTTTCCCAAAATTTAACGTTTACAATTTTTACATAATACTTTACAGCAAAATATCTGTAAAACACACTTAATTAATCAAACGTAAAATTTTTAAACACATAGTTAAAATTTTTGAAAATATACTTTTAGAAAACAACATACAATGTACTAATTGTAATTTTTTTAGAATGTAAAAACGGAATTTAAAACATGCATTACGTAATAAGTAATTATACTAGTGGATCTGCAGATCAGGAGCCTCAACGTCCTATTTACATCAGACATTATTCAATAGGTCATTTTTATTTATTCCTTATTATATAATCGTATATATTGATTCGATCGACTTGTTACCATAATCAGATACATTCCTGAGGGGGGCTGCCGCCCCCCTCAACCCCTCGCTATGTCTCTATTTGCATATCTTATAAAGTGTTACGGAATTGTAAATAATTGCATTTATTTTTGTATCAATTCTTTCAAAGAAGTTTAGTAAAGTTAATAACATGCTAACTTTGTGCATTTTTAGTCGTTTTAGCGTTAAAACAGCCTAATTTTCCCTTAAAAACATTTAAAAAAGCTCCAATAAGGGAAGAAATGGATTTGGCGCCAAATTTGGCGACTGTTTCCCTCCTTGGCGATTTTTTTTTGGCGACCTTTGCGAGAAAATCCTTATTAGGGATATACCAAATATGGAAGCTCTAATCTCATTATGAGATATGAGAATTTTCCAGAACAGTCTGCGTTCGATAGAAAAGTATAAAAGGAGCATTTTTTCGCCAAGGCAGTCAGTCTCAGATCTGTGTCAGTTTCGTGAAATTCTTGCTTTGCTTTGAGTCTCTTTAGATGAGACTTTCTTTATGCGTTATTGCTAAATAGTTTGTACCGTTGTTTTGCTGTTAACGGCTGTTGTTTAAGCTGTGTTTACTGGTTGAATTGAAGCTGATACTTGGTTTATAGACCTGTATTTTTCCGGAACTTCCTGTGAATACATCACTGAATTTTTGCAAGTTTTGCCTTTCATTCTCGGACAACTTACGGACCCCCAAGTACGCAACAATATGTATTCTTAATGAACGACGGTCTTGTATTATTTCCCTGAAATTCATAAATACCAAATTTCATAACTCCAAATTTCATACAAAAAAAAATTACATAGCATATCGGAAATATTTTGCGTAACCTTTAAACTAATTTCCAATTCTATGCCCACAATTATCAGCAAGAAAACATGCTTTTAAAATTCTAACATAAATTAATTATATTTGATGGGGTGTAACCATGTTAAAATAAACTTTTAAGAAATATCGACTATAGACCGTAATAGTACGAAATTATTTTATATATCCCGGAAAAGTAGCCACAGTTATTATAAACGCCAATAATAAGAATAAACTTAATTAATTATAACTCATTAATTTTTCAAAGTAATTTGACATCATTCGGATGATTACAGTACATACTCGGAATTATTTTGTGTGATCCCATAAATTATTTAGTCTATACATAACCTTTTTTAAGAGTAAACATAATTTTAAGCATCTTTATAATGTATGATAATTTTATTAAGTTCAATGCAGCATAAACGCATTAAAGTGCGCTCTTAAATAAAAGTTTGTCCATAGGCTCTAATGCTACGAAATTCTTTTGCGTGTCTCTGTAAACAAACCATAAACATTCTATACACCTGTAAAAACTATTCAGCTTACTTTGCGTTTAAAATTAATAATTGTTCCAAATTTAACATCGTTTGGATGACTACGTGACATTGTCAGAACAATTTTGTAAGGTCCTGTACATTAATTAGAAAGCTTAAGAGCACATATTTTCTTCAAACAACATAAGTTTAAACATCTTACTCACGTACGCTAGTTTAATTTTCTTGATTGCAAAGTAAAGATGTTAAAATGCGTTTAAACGCAATTCACCTCATACGCCGTAATGTGAAGTATTTTGGCGTGTCCCTGTCTACAATCCATACAATCCATAAAAAGTATAGGCCTAAAAAATAAATAGCTATTTCTATACCGAGCCTGAATATATGTGTCAATTTGCAAATCAATCGGGGAATTTTTGCGGCCGCTATTGCGGTACATACAAATTCTTCCCATAGGCCGTAATGATAAAAAAAAATTGGCGTGTCCCTGTACACGAACTGCAAATGGAATGCACACCCAAAACTATACAGCTAATTTCGTGGGGATCATGAACATGTGTACCAAATTTCAAGTCAATTGCGTGTTTTTTGCGGCCGCTATCGCACGACAGACAGACAGACAGACAGACGGACAGACGGAACACAAAATCCTTTTGAGTCTCAACAGAGGCCCTCCACTGAAGTTTCGGTAAAAATTCGAAGTCAATAGCTTGATTTTTGCAGTGGCTATCGCGGTACATACAGATTCTTCCCATAGGCCGTAATAATAAAATGACTTTGGCGTGTCCCTGTACACGAACTACAAATGGAATACACACCTAAAACTATACAGCTGATTCCGTTGGGCTCATGAATATGTGTACCAAATTGCAAGTCAATAGCGTGATTTTTGCGGCCGCTATCGCACGACAGACAGACAGACAGACAGACGGAACACAAAATCCTTTTGAGTCTCAACAGAGGCCCTCCACTGAAGTTTCGGTAAAAATTCGAAGTCAATAGCTTGATTTTTGCGGTGGCTATCGCGGTACATACAGATTCTTCCCATAGGCCGTAATAATAGAATGACTTTGGCGTGTCCCTGTACACGAACTACAAATGGAATACACACCTAAAACTAAACAGCTGATTCCGTTGGGCTCATGAATATGTGTACCAAATTGCAAGTCAATAGCGTGATTTTTGTGGCCGCTATCGCAATACATACAAATTCCTCCCTTAGGCCGTAATGATAAGAAAAACTTTGGCGTGTCCCTGTATACGAACTACAAATGCAATATATACCAAAAACTATACAGCTGATTTCGTGGAGCTCATGAACATGTGTACCAAATTTCAAGTCAATAGCGCTATTTTTGCGGCCTCTACCGCGATACATACAAATTCCTCCCATAAGCCGTAATGATAAGAAAAACTTTGGCGCGTCCCTGTATACGAACTACAAATGGAATACATACCAAAAACTATACAGCTAATTTCGTGGGGCTCATGAACATGTGTACCAAATTTCAAGTCAATAGCGCTTTTTTTGCGGCCGCTATCGCGATACGTACAAATTCCTCCCATAGGCCGTAATGATAAGAAAAACTTTGGCGTGTCCCTGTACACGAACTACAAATGGAATACATACCAAAAACTATACAGCTAATTTCGTGGGGCTCATGAACATGTGTACCAAATTTCAAGTCAATAGCGCTAATTTTGCGGCCGCTATCGCGCGACAGACAAACAGACAGACAGACACAGCCCAAAACCGTTTTGAGTCTCAATGTAGGGCCTCCACTGACGTTTCGGCAATAAACAAATTCTCGCATAGTATAACTGGAAAAGAGGTGTCGTAATTATTATTATTATCATTATTTTATTTTATTTTTAAATTATTATGTACTGTCGGGTGGAAAAAAGAAAAAAAAAAAAAAAAGAAAAAAAAAGGCGCTACGCCCGACGTTACTTCTTTACTAATCGATGCAGAAAAATGTAATTGGTATCATTCAAAAAAGAATTGTGTGCACTATTAGAAAATCAAGCGAATTTTTCGATTGGGGTATTCTACATATTAAAACACATAATAATTAATTTTTTTTTTTCAATGATAATGTCCTATTTTAATTTTATGTTTGAATATCTGGGGTCGTGACAATGCGAAAAATTATACTGGTTGTATAATTTACTTAATATTTTACTGAGTTACAAGCGTTTAAAGTTTGAAAAATATATGTATGTATATATATATATATATATATATATATATATATATCAGAAAATAGTAGACGAAAGACACACAAAATTGCCAACATCTTAATTTTCGCGACCGCTGGAGTTAGATTCACGTCATTTGAAAATCTGTAACTCCACCAGTGGGCTTTTCTTTCGCAATTTATATGTTATTTATTTCTTAAGCATATACCCAATATATATATATATATTTTTAAATAATGAAATATACTACAGATAAAAATGCTTTGATTAGAAAGGATATAAAAATAATGTATATCAATCGGAAATATAAATGTGAATACAGATTTCTTTTTGAAATATTGTTAACTTTGGAGAATAACGCTCACAAGTAGTCATTACTGTCAAAATTACAAAATCATACGGTCGTGAAAGTGTTAATAATTCGAAAGATTGCATGTACTCGCCTTTTTTTCACACCATTAATTTTTTTAGGGTACTTTCTTCTTATATCATCTTAAATATATTTAAAGAGAATTGCTATAAAAATTAAATTGTGTGGAAAAAGAGCGGGTACTAACAAAACTCCAGAGTAGTTTCTTAGCTATGTTTACCATATATCTACATACAGAGCTGCCAACCTAATCCGGCAAATTGTTAACGCCTACTGAAAAACGCCCCTTTTTCTACACCACTTAATTTTTAGAGCAATTCTCTTCAAATGTATCCATGATGAATTAACTGGAAAAATACTCTAAAAATTAAGTGGTGCAGAAAAAGGGGCGGTACTAACCCGGATTAGGTTGGCAGCTCTGTACATACATTTTTTTAAAGGGATACGAAATATATTATTATAAACACCAAAATTTTTTTAATTTAATCGAACTATATGAAAACTGAATACACGCAGAGACATTGTCCGAATTTTTCCTGTTCTTGAAGAAGAATTTAGTCAAGTAAGCAGTTTCGATTGTCGAATCTGTAGTGAAGTAAGAGTAGAAGTTGTGACAGTTATAGTAATTAACTCAGAACCTTTTGACTTTCGGAAAGTTTTAATAAAAATGTATGCATATTTTGCTTAATCGGTGAAAACCACTGCAGTTCGCTGATTAAATAAAATAGATATTTCTATTCAATTTCCTGGTAACCAAAAGATGCTAAATTGGGAACTATGGGTGGGTAACGGGAATTCTATGGTTTTATTTCTTTCATATCATTTAATTTTGTAGTTTTGGATCAGTTTGCTGTCTTCTCAGAAATTGAATGTTTTAAAAAATCAGTGTACAAAATTAATTCGCGCATTTCGAATATGAGTAAAAATATCAGCTTAACACACTGTCTTCGCAGTATGTACTTTTTTGAACAGTAAACACCCCTTTTTAGCGTTACTTTAAAATTTGACATTATTCAACAAAATTGTTTTCCTTATTTTATCTCGAGAATCTGATGTAATAAAAGTCATCATTGCAGTAGAGCATAAAGTGCTAAATCCTCAAAGTCTTATTTTGTCAAAAATGTACCACAAAGAAACATATTTAAGTAAGTACGAATTAGTAAAAAATACCCTAAATAAGTAAGATATGCTTGGTTGATTATTAGCGTTAAAGTATATTTGACCTTGAAATTGCGAAAAAAACGAAAACTGCATGCTTTTGAAGGTCATGCTCTGTGCAAATCAAAAGAAATCTGGTATGAAATTAGTCAGAAAAGAAGCTTTAAGTAAAATAGAAACAAGTTCAATTAAAAAAACATTGGTAACTTCTTAAACTTTTATGTTACGCGGCTGTATAATTTGTGTTGAACATGTGTAACACTTGTTAAATAACTTCAATTACTTTATTTTAATATTTATTGCTATTGCTCATGAAAATAGTACGTTAAAATCCTACGTAAACAGAATATCTTCTAACAATTAAATCCTAAGTGTCACGGGAATAACACTAAAACTTGTGTCATAGCTACAAAAATGTATTGAAATAGAGAAAACAAATTTTTAACTTTGGTTCGGAGAAGTGAATACAATAACAGGAAAAGGAAGATTTCAGTCTAAAAAAAAAAGAAAAAAGACGTCACAATTTCAACAATGTACGTATGGTAACTTCATAAAAATGTATGTAATGCGGCTACATATTTTGCGATAAATATGTGTTTTGCGGTACTTTTAAATAATACTTCTTTTCTGTTATTTATGTATTATTATTACACATAAAACTATTCCACATACTGCTTTAAAGTTTCACTCTACCTCTTACAACTTACCCATCCCTTGTTACCAATTCCCACGCAACCCTACGGGGAAAATGTTTACCACGATTGCTCATTACCTAATGTATTTATTAATCTTTTAAAATTCCGTTTTCTCATTCGAAAAATTCTCCACCAATGAAATAATACTTGTTCTAAAAAATTTATCGTTTACAATTTTTAATTTATATTTTACAGCTAAAATATCTTAAAAATACACTTACAAGAAAACATTCAAAGTGTGTCGTCATAAAAAAATATTGTAAGAAATATATGTGATTCTACTCTTCATAAAACACCAGAAAGTGAAAAAAATATCGGCTGAAATGAATTATACCGACCACAAAAAATTGTCAAAATTAAGCATATTTGGCGATTTCACACTGTTAGGCAATTGCTTTCGAGTAATTGGCGGATAAGCAAAACACGGTTATGTTCGTACACGTCAATCTTGGTGATAGCGAACTTATCGCCTAACAGCGCTAAATCGCCAAAAAAGTATAATTTTCATAATTTTTTTGTGGTCACTGTAATTCATTTCAGCCGATTTTTTTACTTTCTGGTGTTTTATGAAGAGTAGAATCACATATATTTCTTTTCAATATTTTTTGAAGACGACACAAATCTAAAATTTTTGAGTTACTTATAAAAAGAAATCAGAATTTTTTTTATTATAAAATCGATATTTTAAAAAATTTTATTCATTTATTTATATTTTACATTTTAATGAAAAATGTTGCTATAAATTTATTATTTCATTTTAATGTCTTCTATTATTTATCATAAGAACATAGATTGTTCCTTAAATTTAATAAATGTCAAACGATCAATTAAATTTTCTTGGTAAAATAAAAGAGGAAAAATATTTCATTATGCCGGACAAGGCGCAATTTTAATGAGATATTAATGATAAAGCTATTGATCACTAGATTAATTAAAATTTAAGTGTTTTTTTTTTTTTTTTTTTTTTTTTTTATGTTACTTCATCAGAATACATTATAACCTCAAACGTAGATTTAAAAAATGTTGTATCAATAAAAATTAAAATATTATTTTATGCACATTGTTTTCTCTTTAAATGGTCGAACAGTGTTGTGAGAATATACGACTTTTTTTTTTTTTTTTTTTAATTCAAAATTCACCAATAAATTTGAGAAATGATACTTGATGTACATAATAGACGTTTAACCTTCGAAGTGATTAACAAACGATTACATTTAAAATATAGTGGTGGATTTAAAAAAAAAGAAAAAGAAAGAAAGAAAAAGAGAAAGAGAAAAAGAAAAAGAAAAAGAAAAAGTCGCAAAATCTAGCAACACTGGAAAGTTAATTGTATAATTTTTGTTGAACAACTAATATCGATCATACTAGATAAAATAATTATTTATTGATTACAATGTAGTGGACAAATACAAAAAAAATAGTTGTATAAAAACAATGTTAATACCGTATTTTTTTTCCCCAGACTGTTCAACTATTTTATTTGAATAATAATATTTTCTTCATAACAACAATTAAGGAGATATTGTTCTATACATAAAGTGGTGGGTGAATTACAGTGAATAGGGCAGGAAAGATTAGATTGCTATTACTATTTGAAGACATAGCTCACAACATTCTAAATAATGTTTTATAAAATTGTTAGAATTTGCCCCATATTCCCCACCACATAATTTTCTCCAAATGCAATTATGATTTAATATGAAGAAAAATATTGTTAAAAATGACCGATATTGAAAAAAGGCGGGACTAACAATTTCAAGGAATATTAATTAGAATGTTGGCAGGTATGTCAGAACAATAGTCTTTTTACGTAATAATTTAGAACTAAAATATCCAAGAAAATATATTTCTGACAATAAAATAAAATGCAGGTAAAATTTTAGAAATAATGTGATAATTGCTAATTAATATTATAAATATTATGATTGTTATTTTCTTTTTGTTGTTGTTGTTGTTAAAGTATTATATATATAAAGAAAAGAAAAAGTTGATTTTTTTTCTCATTTTAAATACCTCCGTTATGTTAGTGGAACCATAGTCTCCTAAACTAGATGCTTCCCTTCCGCGTGGCTCAGAAACTTGGCAACAGTTCAAGCGGTTACCTGGAACAGATTGCGCGACTTTTTTATTCAAATGTCACCAGTTATTTTTAGAAGCGATATATGATATATATATAATCGACGTTTCTTCGATTCTATTCGCCCTTTATGTATATCAAATCCCACTTTAAAAAATTTTTGATGGCTGTTGAATAAAAAAGTCGCGCAATCTGTACCAGGTGGCGCTGTCTTCCGCTTGAACTGTTGCCAAGTTTCCGAGACACGCGAAAGGCATCTAGTTTATGAGGCTATGGTGGAACACGCACTGCATCATTTACAACAAAATAGTTAGTAGTGCAATATCTTCTTTTTACGCTTACGTGATGGATGGTCCGGCTTAGTTATTTGGAACTAATACGAGTGTGTGTCAGTTTTAATATTTGTTTTACCTTACAAAGTTGTAACTGATGTTTATTTGACACCTCGATTTATGTTTATTTTTTTTAAGTATATGAATACCAGCATGCCAATGCATGTAGAACATTTTACAGGGTGCTATTTAAATATATATATATATATATATATATATATTCATTTATTTTAAAAATAAAATTTTACGAAGTTGTGTTAATAAAATAAGCGAAGATTTATAAAATTGGTAAAAATTCTAGGCGGTTGAAATTAAAGAATTATAATAATAAAAACTTTTTTCGTTCCATATAAGAATGTGTAGAATAAATAAAATCTGCGACATGCGTAGATAAAGTATTTTTTGAAATTTCTACTTTGTATTATAAAATTTCCTGCCGTTGTGAAGGAAAATAGATGAGTATTTAGCTGAAAATTGGAATGTAAATATTTTATGTGTAGCTACTCCATAACTGATGAAACATGTGTTAGCGGTAAGTTTCATGCATTCAGGTAGTTTAAGCTGAACGTTGAAAAGTGGTTTAAATCATTGTATATATATATACATGCAATGCAAAGTTATTACACGGTGGTATTTTTTTCATCACATTATTACTGAATAATGGAAATTTAACAAAACAAATTGATTGCGCCAAATTTTTATAAAATTACGTATCCTTTTGGGCAGCAATGCAATTTATAAATTACGTATATTATTATTATGAAAGCAATAAAACCATAATTAAGAAATTTATTCTTTATAAATCTGTAATTAGCCTGATGAGAATAATGAAACAGTTTTTTTTTTTTATTGAATTAGTGAAAACTAAATAAAATTAAATAAAAAAATATCTTAAAATTTCCCATTAGCTAATAAGTGTAAAAGCCGTTAGTGGTCATATTCTCTGCCTTTTTTTTTTTTTTTTCAGGACATTTTAGAAAATGAGAAAATCATGCTTTTTTTTTTTTTTTTTTTTGTTACTACTATTTTTATACAATAATTCCTATGCTGTTTAATCTTAAAAATACAATAAAGATTTTTGGAAGAAAAAGTGGCGGCAAAAGAAGCAAATGTTATTCATTCTTGAAAGTGTCCTGCAGAGCTGCCAACCTAATCCGGCAAATTATTTCTGCCGCCCTTTTTTTACACCACTTAATTTTTAGAGTAATTCTCTTCAAATATACTTACGATGATGTAAAAAACAAATACTCTAAAAATTAAATGGTGTAGATAAAGGGGCGATACAAACAATTTGCCGGATTAGGTTGGCAGTATTAATGGGGATATTATTTACGATTTTGGCAGTTTAGTATATATATGTACATACAGGTATGGGGAATTAGCGCAGAACTTACACTGGTATTCGTTTAGTTTCTTTACGGTTAAAGTTGCTGGTTTTATAAGGAGAAAAAATAGTTTCATATATAATGATATGAGTTCTGCGCTAATATTCCATCTCTTGTGTACATATAATAATTTGTAACCCAATTGTATTTATTTAAGAATCTTTTATGAATAAAAACATCACGAGGAGTAAAATATAGGAGTAAATATATATTTTTTAATAAATGATTTCTTTTGAAAAGGTTTAACAAAAATATAAATTTTATAAAAAATTTTCAAGATTTTTCAGACTTTTATCAGTTTCTAGAATTTAATCAGAAATCATTCATTTATCTATGTATGGAAAAGATTTAACATGCTATTTTCTTCACTTTTTATTGAATTTATTTTTTTCTTCAACCTCTAACTTGCGTGACCTGAATGTAAAGGAACGCAATAATATCGTTTGTGATTGAAAGCTTCCCTTTCAAGAAAATGTCTATAGGGGAAAAGAGGGCAAAGAAAACACAGAAAATGCTGACGCAATCAGATGTTGAATGTCAGTATATTTTAAATCAATGACCTTTGAAATGTCAAAGAAAATGTAAGTTCACAAAATCTGATACTTAAATGAATGTTTTCCTTTCAAGATTTAGAAATCAATCTATTTCTTTTACTTGAATACAGTGTTTGTTTTTAAAATAATCTAGTCTTTAAAACACTGGAGTTTCAAATATTATTTATTCACTTATTTACATTTATTTAATGTGACTTTACATGCTACTGAAATATATAAAGGGCCAGATTATATATATATATATATATATATATATATATATATATTCATTCTTATTAAATTAAAGAAAAAGAATAAAAGAAAGAAAGACAATAAATTATTTTATCAGACTTTACATGATAACCTTTAAAAAAAAACCCTTTATTTACGTACGACTTTTGATACAGTATGATAAAATAAATAATCTAAAATAATACTAATTTTTATTTAAAAAATGCATTCCATTAAATGATCAAACGGTTTAAGTATTTATTAATGTCATACTTTCATGTAATTATCATTAGCTTGTTAATCGTAAATATAAGTTTTTTTTTTTTTTTCAAGTATCTTCAATACAATATATTCGCAGATTCTCGTGTGTCTGTCCCTATTGCCTGTAACAATAGCTTACCAGTGGGCTTCCATTTGGGTGCTTATCAGATGGCAGTTTCGATACGGGCAGTATAAAAAAAACTGCAGTAGCAATTTTATATTTGAATCCCAGTTACATATGAACAGCACTATAAATGATGTACATAATATTTTCTTTTACGTTATTTTCTATATTTATTTGATTTACTCGATCAACTATAAAATGACAACAATTTCACGTCAAATATATTACAGTGCAATGATCGGCTAAATCTATCACATGAGACAATTATTGTTTTGTGGTTATAATAGTAGTTATACAGAAAAATAATTAAATATGTAAACATGATCATGGTACAGCCTTAATATAATTCCCTTTCGCAACTTTTGAAATTTTATTGTCATTTTAGACAAAAATGCATAATTCATAAGATTATTTTTTCTGTTTTGTTTCTTTTCTTTTCTGTTTCCTTTCCTTTTCCTTCTTTTCTGTTTTTCAATATTTTATATTTTATTTATATTTCTGATGCGCTACTTGGCTTAATCTGGCTTGCCTTAAATTAGAGTCCTTCGCGAAAAATGTCCTATCTATTTCAGCATCAAAATTTAAAAATTACCCAGGATTATCAATAAGAAAAGCTCTTTAATATAATGCTGAATTAGCTTTCATGCCAAACGCGATTCATCCGTACCAAAAACATACTGTTTAATATATATATATATATAATTGAGGTATATTAAAAAAAGGTTATGGCTGATTTATTTCTTCATTTTCATTTTTTCATTTTTTCGTATGCAGGAGAAAATTTAATACTTTATAACTTTTTATATTTCGCGTGAAAGCATATTTCATTTTATGCTGAAAATAATAATAACAATAATAACTCGTGTTTTTTTTTTTTTTTTTTTTTTTTTTTTTTTGCAACAATGAAAAATTGAAATGTCCACTTTTGAAGCAATTACCAGTTTATTAGTTTTATATTTTAATTAATTAAAAAAAAATCTAATCAAAAATTTGTTACAAATAAGGTACCAATTGAAAGGTGCGATTTTTCTGAATCTGTCGGCTTAAACAGCCCATCGATCGGAAAATTAGATTTATTTAAATTAACTAAAGTATGAAAATTTGGTGGCAACTGAGTCAACACACAGATAAACAGAGTCCATGGAAATCTCTTAGCCATTTGTATACAGAGAGATTGCGATATTACCATTTGTTGTCGAATGTTTCCTTTTAGACAAGATTTAAAAAAAAATGGAGGGGGAGGGGCTTAATGCGGACAGAAACATGAAATGTGCTCAAGTAATCATGCGTTGAATGTCAGTACATTTTATATCAAAGACCTTTTCAACCGAAGAATTTTTTTTTTTTTTTTTGTTTCTAAAATCAAAAACATAAATGTAGAACGCAGTTAGATTTATGAGATAGAACAGGTTTATATTATATTTCCCCGATATTATTTTTGTGAAAAAATTTATTCTTAATGTATTGGATGCTGGTAACTTTATTTTTTTTTCCGTTAGTTACTAGAGTGCAAGACACATGAAAGTGCGTCTTTAGAAAATCATGCCACGCCTGCTTTAACACATTCTTGTCGAGTTCTTATTTCGAACAATAAGCACGCCATTTTCCTTTTCTCACTGAAATACGTTCGTTAGAAGAATATATATTATCATGGGATGTTTTAAAGAAGTAATGACAGGTTGAATATTGTGTAATTTCGTTACGCAATCGGGCATTGTTATGATTTTATTTATTTATTTATTTATTTATTTTTTACGTACTGTCCGTTTTCGTAAACCATGTCTACCTCTCGCGGAACGATCCTACTCGGAAAAGGGGTGATGCGTTGAATGAGATGGGCACTTAGCCAAATGCGCTTTTCGTTCTACACGTGTTCGTTTTCTTTTTATGAGTCTTCAATATTTATTTTACCTTTTTACGCGAATTTAAAGTTATTTAAAATAAAAGGTGTAAAATAATCATGATAAAAAAATCTAATGATTTGATTTAAATACGATTTTCTGTAAATTTCTGTAAAATAGAGATCCAAAAATATGGTATTTTTATTTTAGCAGTATAATTTAAAAGAAAAAAATATATTACTTTTACTACAGGTAAAGTCTACTGTAAACGTTGTTCTTTTTCTCTTCTTTTATTAATGAATTATGTAAATTTTACCTAATTTAAGTCATTTTTAATTAATTTACTACTATAATCAGTGCATGAAACAAGTGTTCAGGTATGACAGATATAGTACGAATTTAGAGATCAAGTAAGCAAATAAAAATAATTTTAACTGAAAAAAAAAAAAAGAAGAAGAAGAAGAAAGAAAACAGGCATTTACTTTTAAGTTTACGGATTTTATTTTGCATCGAAGAATAAAACTGATCTTCTACACTTATTTAAAAATTACAAGGGGGAAAAATCAGCATTTTGCCTTTATACGAATATAACGAAGAAGTATCGCCTCAAAATTCAATAATGTCCTGAAAAGAAAAAAAAAGAAAAAAGAAACCGCAACTTATCTCTCATTCGTAAAATGTAAACATTCTCTCATCTTCTACGCTTCTACCCTATTTTAACAAAATCAATGCAGACCTCACGCATGCGCATAGGTGAGCAGGGTCACAGCTAACGAAAACAAACAATACTTCCTATGTCTAAACTAATTTCATGGACAACAATTAGACACTTAAGCTGATTATGAATATGTGAAATAATAATAATCATAATAATAATAATACTTGGTGTGAAACCTATGCAAGTTAAATTCATTAAACTTAATACAATTCCATTTCATGCATAAAAACTTTGTAATTAAACATTATAAACTATTAAAATCTGCAGAAATTGGTTCAAATCCCAGCCGGTGCGCCGATTCATGAATACGTAGTTAGATATTTCCCTTTCATTGAAGAACTAATCACTTACTGATTTTGCAACGGCAAAAACATAATTCAGTACATATATCATAAGCTGCTAAGTCTTTTAAAACCATTTTTTTTATTTTCCAAAGGAATTTCTTGCTTTACCTAAAAATTAAAGTTCTGCAGTAAGAGCAATGAAAAAACCTTATAAAACAGTAATTTTAAAGCAAGAAAAGATACCACTTGCAGTAGATGTACCACCAGTCGACAAAAAAAAAAAAAAAAAACATGGGGGGGGAGGTAACAGAAATAAAATTAACTATTTTCAACTAATTTTGTAGCGCAGAATTAAAAAAAAATAATTGTAAAAATCTGTAACACGTACAGTTTTTTTTTTTTTTTTTTTTTTGCTATAATTATTTAATCTGTACTAGAAGCAATGTACAGTCGGGGGGAAAAAAACGCAGCACCCGCTGTAAATTCGTTACTAATTGACGCAGGAACATCTAATAGAAATAATTCAACAGGAAATTAAAGGCTCTTTCTGAAAATGTTGTCGAATTTTGAATTAGGGGTCATCTACATATTGTAATGAGCGCCAACTTTGACACCAACGCCCAATTTTGACTTCATATTCGAATTTCTGAGAGTCTGGCAGTGCGGAAAAGTATACTGTTTGTATACTTAATATTTAGTATTTATAGAGTTATAATCAAAATTATGTTAGGGGGTTATCAGTAAATGTAGAAACATAAAATTAAGATCCTATAAGAAACAGGTGAAATTTTAATGTTTCACACGGGAAATCTTTCAGGTAAAAAAGAATTATAAAAATTAATGACTTAACTGACTTAACAAATTAACTTTGTTATTTTTTAAGATTTGATTAGTTATCTCATGCAAAACTTTATAAGAGACGGCCCCCTAAACCACTCGAAAAGAAACATTTATTTATATCTCGAAAACTAATAACTGGAATGAGCTGCAAATTTGCATACCCATATTTTTCAGCATTAGGGTTCATTTTATGTAAAAATTAATATAGGTCAAAATTCATAATTTTTATGAATATGAATTTATTAATATTTTTCAGAATCAAAAGTAATGATGGATTATGTTTGGGTTTCTTCACTGTATCTTGTAATATATATATATATATATATATATATATATATATATATATCGTTCGTGTTATTTTTTGTGAAGATATTAATAAAAGTTTGAAATATGAATTTAACATTAGCACCTTCAAACTTTGAAAGCTTATTACTCAGTGAAAAAATAAGTAAAATATACAACCAATATACGTTTTCGTGTTCTCGCGATACCAGGAATTCAAATATAAAATAAAAATGGGGCATTACCATTGAAAAAAGAAAAGTTGTTCCACGTTCTAATATGTAGACGACCCCCAATTCAAAATTTCAGTAAATTTTCTGAAACTACTCACAATTCCTCGTCGAATGATACCTATTACATTTTTCTACATCGATTATAGCAACGAAGTTAAGTTGAGTGTTGCGTTTTTGTTTTTTCTCCGACTGTACAAAAGTCTTTAGAAGACATGTATTATTACTAAATATTAATGTTGACAAAAGAACCATTCAAATAATATATCAAATGTTTAATTAATCTATTTTGATATATGTAATATATCCTATAATATAGTTCAACAAGGTTTATAAGGTAAGTAAAATGCACTCACCTTGTTTATGAGTATCCTTTACTATTTCGGCTTTCAGGAACAGATGTAGTATTTCATAAATGAAAAAGAACTTCTGTTTTCATTATAAATATCTTTTGGTTTCTTTATATATTTCTTTTCGGCTAAAATATTCAAAAGATAATTTTAAATATATAAATAATAGTGTTTTAATTTAATTAAACCAGCCTCCTTTGGCTTGGTTTGTGAATAATAAATATATATTATATTATATTGTGGGAATAAAAGGATGAACCCACATGTGTTCTTTAACTACATTTTATTAAAACTGAACATCAAAGAGAGAGAGAAAAACGAAAAACGAACAGACTTCACTAAACATACATAGAATACAGACGGCCAATTACAACAAATGTGTCACAGCGACGCTCTAATGTAGATGTATATATGCATGAAGAAATAAAAGAGTCAAATGAAATGTTTTTGGAATAATATAAAACAAGAAAGAAAAATCATGCAGTACGCATTGATTAGTAACACTTTCCAACTCTACGCAATTGTATCGAATAAATTTTAATATTCTTTGCCTACTTTATCACACAACAGACAGAACAACTGAAAAACATGCAGATAGACTAACTGGTTTTAAAATTACTCTGAGGCATTTTGGAAAGTGTTAAAAAGGCTTAACGCAAAAGAAAACGCAGCCGTTAGATTATAATTACAGCTTTTAATCTCTCTGAATATTTTAGTGTAGCCCTGCAAATCTGAAAGTTAATCATATCATATTCTATACACAACATCATTTTAGAATATTAATAATGCATGTCAATGTTTCTATGATTTTTATAGCAGAAAGATTTTTAAATATAACTTTTAAAAAATTCTGTCCTAAAACGCAATACGCTTTTTTTATTGTTGTTGTTGTTGTCCCTGTAAACAAACTAGTTGTACAGGACCAATTAATGGCATTTTAAATAGGGAACATTCCATAGGGAACTTGGGTGTATCATTTTTTAAAAATTCTCAAAATATTCACGGATGATAGGAGCCGGAGACAAACAGATAGAAAGGTAGACAATCGGACAGACAGATGCACAAATTGAAATCATATTCCCACTAAAATTATAAGAAAGTTTTAAAACGCTCATGTAAACAAAAGTGCAATTCAACAAATTTTTATTTATAGCTCTTAATGTAACTGATTATTTTTGTGTGGCCCTGTAAATCTAAATGCTAACCATACTATATTACATAGAAGGCACTCTTTTGTGCATACGAATAATATATTTCAATTGCATTAAGCTTTGTGGAGAATAAAATTATTAAAATTTGGTTTATAAAAATAACTCTCATACAACACAATGCTTTGGAATACTTTCAAGTGCCCCTGTACACAAACCAGTTAGAAATGTACACTAATTTACATAGGAAACATCCGATAGGGAATTGAATAACATGTTAAAATTTCATTGAAGTTTCTATACATTAAAGGTATTAAAATATGGTTTATAGAAACTCCTCCCATAGAACACAATGCTTTATAATACTTTTGGGTGTCCCTGTACACAAACCAGAATAGGTATTCACTCCATTTTCAATAGGGAACATCCGATAGTCAACTTGAATAAAATATATCGGTTTAAATAAAATTCCATGAATATTTACGGGAATTAGAGCGCAGTAAAACAGACAGAGAGACAGACAGACGGAAAGAAGAACAGTCAGACAGATACAGAGATTGAAATTATATTCACACTAAAAAAATTATAGAAAGTTTCAAAAACGCGTAAAGTAAACGAGAGTACAATTCTAGCAATTTTTTATTAATAGCTCTTAATATAACTGAATATTTTTGTGTCACCCTTTAAATCTAATGATAACCATGCTATATTCCATGCAAAGCATTCTTTTGTGCATATAAATGACATATTTCAATTTCCTAAAACTTCGTAGAAAGTAAAGATATTAAAATTTGATTTATAGAAATAATTCTCATAGAACGCAATGCTTTGGAATACTTTTAAGTGTCCCTGTACATAAATCAGTAGTGGTATTTCCTCCATTTTATACAGGAAACATCCAATAGGGAATCTGAATAGGGAACATCAGATCGTAAACTTGAATAACATACTATACTGTTCGAATTAATTGGGACAAACATTTTTTTCTTGTCTGAGTTGGTATGTGATTACCAGTGATGCCCCGAACTGCCTGAAACTGGTTATATCTGTGTAGAGGTAGTGTGACTGATCAACCTTGATTATAATTTACTCTTTTGACTGGTTTTAGTGCATCAGTAGTTCAGATGTGAGCCTTTCAGTATGGCAGATTGTGGTTATAATTTTGCGTTCCGTGTAGCGCGTGTTACTTTTACTTGTTCAAATATGGATATTTCTCCAAGGAAGCGTTCTAAAATAACCGCTCTTAGTGAACTGACTTCTATGACTGCGAGAGATATAGCTACGACAGTTAATGTGGCCAAAACAAGTGTTTCAAGAATTTTGGGAACATTTCAAAATTCTGCGTCATCGCTTCCAAAAAGAAAAGGAAAACGTGGGTGCAAATGGAAAACTACTGCAAGAACTGATAAAATTCTAATAAAAAATAGCAAAATAAATCCAAGAAAGACAAGCACAGACCTTCGAATGGGTTTATTGGATTATGGTATTGAAGTGAGTACCTCAACTGTACGGAGAAGGCTTATGGGAGTTGGCCGTAAAGTAACAAGAGCGAGGAAAAAACAATTTCTAACTCAGAAAATGATGAAAAAAAGATTAGCATGGGCCAAAAAATACCGATCATGAACTATTAACAACTGGAAGAAGGTGATTTTCAGTCATGAAACATATTTATTTGTGCAGGGTTACAAATCAAGTGTAGTTAGACGAAGTAAAGGTGAAACTCTGCGACCAGATCATGTCCAACAGACTGTAAAACACCCTTCTACACAGATGTTTTGGGGTTTCTTCACAATAAATGGTACTGGAAGACTAGTTCCTCTTAAAGGCAGGATGAATTTTGTCAAATGCATATAAATATTACGCAGTAGAATTGTTCTCTTCCTGGAAACATTTTACGGAACATTTCAACATGACTTGTCCCCTTGTTACAATTCAAAATTGGTCCAGACTTTTATGCGGAAAAATAAAATAAATGTACTTGATTGGCCTGGTAATTCACCAGACCTAAATTCCATTAAGAACTTATGGCATATTCTCAAGAATCATTTAGCTAGTATGAATTGCACGACAACAGAACGAATGATAAAAAGTTTCTACAAGTGTGGTTCCACGATGATGAAGTCAAGAACATCTGTGCTACACTAGTGGAGTCAATGCCAAAAGGTGTTGAAGAGGTCATTTCTGCTTAAGAAGGACATACTTCGTACTAATATAGAGATTTATCAGTCTGCTTAAAGTATGTAATCATTAAAAGCTAAGGTTTTAGAAAAAAACAGTTTTTTCAATTTGTCCCAATTAATTCGAACAGCATAGTATATCAGTTTCAAGAAATTCCATAAATATTTACGGGAGTTAGAGCTCGGACAGACAGACAGGCAGACAGACAGACGGACAGGCAGATACACAAAACTGAAATCATATTCACACTTAAAAAATGTTAGAAAGTGTTAAAAACGCTTAACGTAAACGACAGTACAATTCTAGCAATTGTTTATTAATAGCTCTTAATGTAACTGGATATTTTTGTGCCACCCTGTAAATCTAATGCTAATCATGCTATATTCTGTGCAAAGCATTCTTTTGTGCATATAAATAACATATTTCAATTTCATTCAGATATGTCTACACTAAAGGTATGAAAATATGGTTTATAGAAATACCTCTCATAGAACACAATGCTTTGAAATACTTTCGGGTGTCCCTGTACACAAACTAGTAGAGGCATAAACTTTTATTAATAATAAATTTTATGCACTCGGTGGCGCATTCTTAGCGCTTTATTAAATAAAATGAATAGCAATTAATCATTTATTCAAAAACAGAAGTAATGAAAATTATGAGCTTACCTTTTTCTGTTCTGAGGAGTCGGCTGTCCCGTGAACCAGTAGCTCAATGTTTGTATTTATTATTATTATAATTTGTTTCTTCACTGTAAAATAATAATTCTATTAGTTTTGTGAAGTAAGCACTTTGAGACCATCTTTAGAAATTAACTTGTATATTTAATGAAAAGGAAAAATAAAAGTAAAATAAAAAAGAAAGGAGCGAGAAATGATCTCACTTTACATATTCAAAATTAAACACTAACTAAAAGTATCAGAATCTATTCCGATGAAAACATACAGGTGTGGAGACACGTGGTACAGTTCTAAAAATAGATCTTCACCCCTTCAAACCACGGAGGGGATGAAAAGTTGGAAGGGTGAAAACAGACACACTTTTGTTCTTATTATAATGTTCGTTTTTTACGGAACACATTTTGGAATAAAGGAGTCTTTTCAAGTTTGTAATTTTCTGTCATAAACTCCATTTTCAATAGGGAACGTCCGATAGTGAACTTGAATAATATATATCAGTTTCAAGAAATTCCATAAATATTTACGGGAGTTAGAGCGAGGACAGGCAGACGGACAGACAGACAGAGAGACAGACAAACCGAAGTCATAAATACTTTTCAACCTTGTTGGAAAGTGTTAAAAATATTAAAAAGTGTTAAAAACGCTTAACGTAAACGAAAGTACACGGAAAGTCTCGGTGTTTCAGAAAAATCGGCTTAGGAGTAGGTTTGGTCAACACGTCTGCAGTCATTAATTTACTCTGCAGATATTGTAGAGAAATTGTTCCATTTTCACATAGGTTTTTCACGCAGTGAAAACGAATGTCGATGTGCTTGGAGCGTGCTGTGTGTTTGGGCGATTCAATCATTTTGATGGTTGACTGATTGTCTTCGAATAATTTTATGGGCAATTCCTGTGGTAAATCAAGGTCCTCTAATACCCTGGTGAGCCATAATATCTCTTGTCCAGCATTTGCGGCTGATACGAATTCTGCTTCTGCAGAAGATAGAGCTACACACGTTTGCTTTTTCGATGTCCACTGGATTGGTGTCTTTCCTACTAAAAATAGGTTTCATGTCATCGATTTGCGATCAGATTTATCACCGGCCCAATCGGCATCGGCATAGCAGGTTAGGATAGGTTTTTCCTTTCCACTTATAACCAAATTCAATTTTTCAGTGGTTTTCAAATAACATATTATCTTTTTCGCAGCATCCCAATCTTGCTGCCTGGGCTTCTCATTGCGTCTACTCAGAATATTGACAGCTGCTGCAATGTCAGGTCTAGAGATAGTAGCGATATATAATAGGGATCCGATGGCTTGTCTGTATTTTGTATTGTTGTTTAGTAGATTATCATCTGAGGTATTATCCAGATAGCCAGGATGTATAGGTATATTTGTGGGCTTAGCATTTTGAAGATTGAATTTTTCTAAGAGTTGTTTAATTTTATATCTTTGGTTTATAAAGTATTCTCCTTGTTTAGATTTTTGTATGTTAATGCCGAGGTAGTAACTTATTTCCCCTAAATTTTTGAGCTCGTATTTTGCTCTAAGTTTCTCAATAGTTTCTTCTATTTGTTGGTCCGACCCTGATATTAAAAGGTCGTCCACGTAAATAATTATATGTATGGGATCTGTTTCATCTTTCCTAAACAGGCAGGTATCTGCTGTGCTTTGTGCAAAACCCAATTCTTTTAGAGTTTCACCGATTTTCAAATGCCATGATCTGGCGGCTTGCTTGAGACCATAAAGGGCTTTTTCTAATTTCCATACTTTATTTTCGTTTCCCGGTGAAATATAGCCTTTAGGCTGTTCCATGTATACTATTTCATCTAAGTCTCCATGCAGGAAGGCAGTTTTAATATCAATATGGTGAACCTGTCTGTTTCTGTGAGCAGCACTGGCTAAAAAGGCTCTAATTGTGCTATGGGATACCACCGGGGCAAAAGTTTCGTGAAAGTCTTCGCCATATTTTTGGCTGAAGCTCTTCGCCACCAATCTTGCTTTATATTTGGCTATTTTGCCTGAGGAGTCATATTTGACTTTATAAGTCCATTTGGACCCAATTACTTTTCTTCCTGGTGGAGGTTCTACCAATGTGAATGTTTTGTTTTGGATTAAGGAATTCATTTCTTCCTGCATTGCGTTTGACCAGTTCTGTTTTTCTTGTGGGTTTGTTACGTTGAGAAAATCATTATAATCTTTAGGTTCATTAGCCTCAAAGTTTTCTGTTAAGTAAATAAGCCTTTCGGGAGGTACACCTTTATTGTGTCTATTTGACCGTCTCAAGGTGTCGTTTGTATTGTCGTGTTCACTAGTGATATTTTGATCTGGTGAACTTATGTCAATTTTGACAATTTCGCGCCCTGTGTGCGATTCTGTGTCGGAGTGTTCATTTGTATTGTTTTCTGAGAGTAATTTTATTTCATTGTTTTCTCCTGAATTGTTTATAGTATTTTCAATGAATTTAACTGTTCTCGCAAGTATTACGTGGTCATTTTTCAGGTAGATTCTATAAGCTTTAGCTCTGTTGTCGTAGCCGACAAAAATGCCTTCTTGGGCTTTTTCATCTAATTTACCCTGTTTACTTTTATGAATGTAAACATAGGCTTTACAGCCGAAAGTTTTTAAGTGATTTAAATTTGGTTTGCTACCATGCCATAATTCGTAAGGAGTTTTTGTAGTGGCTTTTGTAGGTAGTCTGTTTTGGAGGTAATTGGCGGTGTTCAAAGCTTCTCCCCACAATTTTTTGTCTAAGTTGGCTTCTGATAAAAGTGTACGTGTCATTTCGATTAGTGTACGATTCTTTCTTTCCGCAACCCCATTTTGGGCTGGGCAATGTGGTACGGTGAGCTGATGGTGAATACCATTTTCTTTAAGAAACTCTTCTACATTTTTGCTCATGTACTCACCACCATTATCTGACCTTATTGTTTCTGGTTTCTTTCCAAATTTGTTTGTGGTAAAGTTGACGTATTCTTTTAATTTTTCGATTACTTCGCTCTTTTTACTTAGAAAATAAATCATTGTATACCTAGAATAATCGTCAACAAAAGTTAAGAAATATGATTTACCGCCTATTGTTGGTACTTGAATAGGTCCGCAAACATCGCTATGTACTAATTCTAGTATTTGTTTTCCCCTATTTTCTGCAGTTTTTGGATACGGGGTGTCAGTCAGTTTTGTTTTGATGCAAGTTTCGCATGTTATCTCGTGTTTGCAGTTATTGATTTTTATTCCCGGAACTAATTGATTTTTGTTTAGTTCTTTAATAGAGTTGAAATTTTTATGTCCCATGCGTTTATGCCATAGAGTAATACAGTTAGGATTTTGGCATTCTTCAGTCAGGTATGTGTTATATTTGTTTATTGGCATGGGCAAATTTAACTCATATAAGTTGTTATTTTTTGTACCCTCTAAAATGGTTTCATTTTTCATAGATATGTAACACTTTTGTTTAGTGAATGTGACTTTACATCCATTTTGGGTGGCTTTGTGTACAGATATTAAGTTTGCCTTTAATTCTGGAACATACAAGACGTCCCTTAGTGTTAGTTCCCTTTTTTGTTTATTTGGATCCAGGTATTCAATTTTTATTTCTCCTGAACCAAGTGAAGTGAGGGTGTTACCGTTTGCTACACATACTTGCGATTTTTGTGACTCATCTAAATTAACGAAAAGGTGTATATTGTTGCTTATGTGCGATGAGGAACCACTGTCAATTATAAAGTTGTTCGTCATTGTGTTTTGAGTCGTGAAAGCCATTTGTTTTGTTTGTGATGTTATTTGCTTCATTTGTTTTGAATGGCTTTATTGTTGTGTATGTGTGTGTGGCAACTCATCATTGTGTGTCACTAACTGTGAGGAATTGGTTGCTCTGAATTTATTTCTAAATTGTTTATTTTTAGTGTTATCAGCATTTCTATTTTTCAGATGCCAGCACTCCGATTTATTGTGATTTGTTTTCTTGCAATAAGTGCAGAATTTATTTTCCTTTTTGAAATTACTGTTATACTGTTGTTTTTTATTTATGTGAAAAGCTTTAGAAGAATTTGAATTGTTTTCGGAGGCTTCTTTTCGACGATTGAATTCATCTAGCAATTTGCTGCTAACATAGTTAGGTGTGAGTTCATTTTCAGGGCGAGCTTCAAGGGCTATAATCAAGGTTTCATAACTTTTGGGTACGGAGCATAGTAACAGTGCAGAAATGTGCGCGAATTTAATTTCTTCCCCGATTGATTTCAATTTATCTATGATTTCCAACATTTTATTTATGTGGATTTGCATATCGCCACCTTCTTCTAGCTTCGTGCTATATAATTTTCTCAATAAGTATAATTTACTACTTAAGTTCGTTCTTTCGCGGATATCACGCAATTTATTCCATGTTTCTAGAGCAGTTTGACATTGTTTAATGTGGATGATTTGAGCGTCATCAATGAACAAATTTATTATAGCTCGCGCTTTATTGTCTTTTTTTCGCCATACATCTGTTATAGGATTTGGCGGGTCATCTGTAATGACTTCATATAATTCATCCTTCATGAGATACATTTGCATTTTAAATTTCCAAACTGAATAATTTTCAGAATTTAGCTTCTCAATTGTTGGACTTTCTTTAAAAGATGCCATTTTTTGATTTCTTTTCATTTATAGTAAATACTATATCTTTGAGAAGAATTTAATTTTTGAAAAGTTTTGTTTTTATGATATTTTTTATTAATTCTTCAATTTTTTTAAAACAAAACGAATTTTCTTAATTTTCGTAATTCAAAAAATGTACAAATGCATTTAATCTTTATTTTGCATTTTCTTAATATGATTTCAAACACTTAATATACTTTTGTTTTACTTTAAACAAAAAATACTTTTGTTTTGTTAAATAATAATATTATTTAATATTCATGTTTTATTTTCATATTAATTTACTTTTATATACTTTTCCCTTTATCTTCGGGACAGCCAGACAATTTATAATCTAGGTAAGCTTTAATATATTACTTAAGAACAATGATACATTTTTCATTTATTTAATATGGTCAGTCTCATAATCTTTTATTAATATTTAATTTTATGCACTCGGTGGCGCATTCTTAGCGCTTTATTAAATAAAATGAATAGCAATTAATCATTTATTCAAAAACAGAAGTAATGAAAATTATGAGCTTACCTTTTTCTGTTCTGAGGAGTCGGCTGTCCCGTGAACCAGTAGGTCAATGTTTGTATTTATTATTATTATAATTTGTTTCTTCTCTGTAAAATAATAATTCTATTAGTTTTGTGAAGTAAGCACTTTGAGACCATCTTTAGAAATTAACTTGTATATTTAATGAAAAATAAAAATAAAAGTAAAATAAAAAAGAAAGGAGCGAGAAATGATCTCACTTTACATATTCAAAATTAAACACTAACTAAAAGTATCAGAATCTATTCCGATGAAAACATACAGGTGTGGAGTCACGTGGTGCAGTTCTAAAAATAGATCTTCACCCCTTCAAACCACGGAGGGGATGAAAAGTTGGGAGGGTGAAAACAGACACACTTTTGTTCTTATTATAATGTTCGTTTTTTACGAAACACATTTTGGAATAAAGGAGTCTTTTCAAGTTTGTAATTTTCTGTCATAAACTCCATTTTCAATAGGGAACGTCCGATAGTGAACTTGAATAACATATATCAGTTTCAAGAAATTCCATAAATATTTACGGGAGTTAGAGCGCGGACAGGCAGACGGACAGACAGACAGAGAGACAGACGAACCGAAGTCATAAATACTTTTCAACCTTGTTGGAAAGTGTTAAAAATATTAAAAAGTGTTAAAAATGCTTAACGTAAACGAAAGTACATATCTAGCAATTTCTTTAATTATAGCTCTTAATTTATCTGGATATTTCTGTGCCACCCTGTAAATATAATGCTAAACATGCTATATTGTATGCAAAGCATTCTTTTGTGCATATAAATAACATATTTCAATTCCTTAAAATTTATGAAAACTAAAGTTATTAAAATTTGATTTATAGAAATATCTCTCATAGAACGCAATGCTTTGGAATACTTTTGAGTGTCCCTGTGTAAAACCCGATGGTGGTATTCCCTCCATTTTATACAGGAAACATCCGATAGTGAACTTGAATAACATATTTCAATTTCATTAACATATGTCTAGAGTAAAGGTATGAAAATATGGTTTATAGAAATACCTCTCATAGAACACAATGCTTTGAAATATTTTCGGGTATCCCTGTACACAAACCAGTAGAGGTATAAACTCCATTTTCAATAGGGACCGTCCGATAGTGAACTTGAATAACATATATCAGTTTCAAGAAATTCCATAAATATTTACGGGAGTTAGAGCGCGGACAGACAGACAGACAGACAGACGGACAGACAGACAAACAGACGGACAGACAGACAGACAGACAGACAGACAAACCGAAGTCATAAACACTTTTCAACCTTGTTGGAAAGTGTTAAAAAGAAAGTTTTTGTAATAATTGAAAGAATGTCATTTGAGTTTATTTCTAACCAACACCCCTGCGTAAACTCGATGATATTTAATCACAGTTCAACAAAGAAATTCGCAATTTTCGAAATGAATAATTCGGCAGAGGCTTGGTGAGTACGTCGGCGATCATATTTTCCGTACTGACATACTCAATCTTTATTATGCCCTGTTCAACAAGATGTCGAATCAGATGGTACCTTAACTCTATATGCTTTAATTTCTGTCGAAACTTGTCATTTTCAGCCAATTTGATGCAGGAAAGATTGTCTTCATAAAGTGTAATAGGACATTTTTGTTGCATATCAAGTTCTTCAAAAAGGTTTATAAGCCATTTAACTTCCTGTGTGGCACTTGCTGCGGAGATATATTCCGCTTCTGCTGATAACATCGATACAGATTTTTGCTTTTTACTGGACCAATATATAGTATATATTCCTATACAGAATAAATTTCCTGTTGTAGACTTACGGTCACTGGGATAGTTTCTCCAGTCGGAATCTGCACATACTCTCAAGACAGGTTCTTCAATATTATTATATGTCAATTTAAGATTAATTGTACTTTTAAAATATCTAATTAGCCTTTTTACCGCTTCCCAATATTTTGCTCCTTGTCTCTCATTTCTACTCAAAATATTTACTGCGGCGCCAATATTCGGACGTGACACGGTTGAAATATATAGCAATGTGCCTACAGCCTGTCTATATTGTGTATTTTCTGGTAAAAGGTTTTCTTCGTTATTTAATTTTATGTAATCTGTCTCCATAGGATTGTTTGTAGGTTTTGAATTTTCTAAACCGTATTTGACTATAAGTTCTTGTATTTTGTGTGTTTCATCAAAAGTCATTGTATTTTCATTAGGACGATTAATATTTATCCCAAGATATTCTTTTTTTTCTCCCAAGTCTGTTAACGGGTATTCTTGTTTTAGTTTGTTTATAATTTCATTTATTTGTTGATCATTCCCCGCTATTAACAAATCATCGACATACACAAGTACGTAAGTAGTTACATCGTTTTGTTTACGTTTATAAAGACACTTGTCGAATTGAGTTTGATTAAAACCTAAGTTAAGTAATGACTCATTCAATTTTAAATTCCATGCTCTCGCGGCCTGCTTTAGCTCGTATATTGCCTTTTTTAATTTGCACACTTTATGTTCTTCCCCGGGAACCACGTATCCTTCTGGCTGATGCATATAAACATCTTCACCCAATTTACCGTGTAAAAATGCAGTCTTGATATCAATATGTCTAAGACTTAAATTCTTATAAAGACTCATTGCCAAAAAACTTCTCAAAGTTGTGTGAGACGCCACTGGGGCGAAAGTCTCATCGTAGTCTATTCCATATTTCTGTGAAAAGCCCTTTGCAACCAGCCTAGCTTTGTATTTTTCAACACGGCCATGACTGTTATATTTTGCTTTGAATGCCTATTTGCATCCTACTTTTTTCATCACTGGTGAAACCTCAACTAAATCCCAGGTGTCATTCTGCTTGAGCGAATTTATTTCATCTAATGTAGCACTGATCCAATTTCATTTTTCTACAGGGTTTTCCATACTTATTATGTCATCCCAGCATTTTGGTTCACTTATTCTTTCATTATGTATTGTGAATGCGAACCTATCTGGCGGTACCCCTTTATTAGATCTTTGTGATCTACGTGGAATATTTTGGGAATTATCTGACACAACACTATCATTAGTTCCATCTATCTCTCAGTCTATTATTTGCATATTTGGTGATGGATTTTTATTATCACATTTCTCATCATTGTTTTGTAATGTTTCATATTTAAGTATCGCTTGTTTTTCATTTTCTGCAAATTTTACGGTTCGATTAATAATTATGTTTTTGCCATTTGTGCAGATCCTATATCCTTTACTTCTATTATCGTACCCTACGAATATAGCTTCCTGTGCTGTATTATCTAATTTCCCCCTGTGTACCTTTTGTACGTATGCATAGGCACGACAACCAAATGGTTTTAACATCGATAGGTCAGGTTTTCGACCTGTCCATAATTCATAAGATGTCAATTCACACGAAGAGTCTATTTTGCAAGTAAACTGCGGTATTTATTGCCTCCCCCAGAAAGAATTTGGTAAATTGCCATCCTTTAATAAACAACGTGCCATTTCAACTAAAGTACGATTTTTACGTTCAGCAGTTCCATTTTGAGAAGCTGAATAGGGAACAGTGAATTGGTGGTCCATACCTAATTTTGTTAAGTATTAATTTAATTCTGTCCTGGTATACTCTCCTCCGTTGTCAGAGCGGATTGCATGCAAAGTTCGTCCGAACTTATCTGATGTCATTGCGATGTATTCCCTCAATTTTGTAAGAACTTCATCCTTTTTTCTCAGTAGGTATATAACTGTAAATCTACTAAAGTCATCTATGAAAGTTAAAAAATAGTATTTTCCACCGACCGTGGGGGTTGTCATTCGCCCACACATACACAAGTCAGTGTGTACCAACTCTAGTGCTTTAATTGCCCTAAATTGAGCCTTTTGGGGATAAGGATTGTCCGTTAATTTAGTTAATATGCAAGTTTCGCATGCATTATAATGTTTGCAGTTGTCTAGTTTTATCCCAACTGCCATGTTATTGTTTACTAATTGTTCTATATGACTAATGTTTCTATGGTCTAATTTAATGTGCCATTTATCAATACATTTTTTATTTTCAGATGTTTTTACCATGTTTATAGTGTGTGTCGTATCACAGTTAACTTTGCATTCATATAAATTGTTATTAATATAACCTTCAATGCATGTTTCCCCTTCATGCATAATTTTGCATGATTTGTTTTCAAATATTGCTACACAACCATTTTCAGTAGCCTCTTTTACAGATATAAGGTTTGTCTCTATTTCTGGTACATATAAAACGTTTTTCAATATTATAGTATTCTGTGAGTTATTGGAATTTTTGGTGTTTAATTTCACAAACCCATGACAGAGTGATTTTATCTCCTGTCCATTCGCCATTGTTACGCGTGAATTATTATAATTAAATTCCTGACATTTACTCCTATCATTGCAAACATGCGTTGAACAACCCGAATCTACATACCAATTGCTAGATTTCTCACTGATAGAGTAAATATTTTATCGTTAGATTTTTTATTTTCGCTGTCAGTAATAAGAGCCCTATCCGCGTTATGTCTGTCTTGAGAGTACATACCAGATTTGAAAGTTGATCTGGCATTGCTGGCTTTTGTTTGTTTCAGAGTCTTTTCTTTATTTTTATTTTTAAGATGCCAGCATTCTTCAATGTTATGCGGTTTTCTTTTGCAATAGCGGAAGAACTTTGAATTTTCTGGTT
Organism: Salticus scenicus; assembly: GCA_963930645.1. Taxonomy (NCBI): domain Eukaryota; kingdom Metazoa; phylum Arthropoda; class Arachnida; order Araneae; family Salticidae; genus Salticus; species Salticus scenicus. Next base: position 132,920,174 of record OZ005660.1, on the reverse strand, counting down.
TTGCTTTAAATTTAACCTTTAATACTGAATTATTTTCAGATTTGTTTTCTTTTTTTTAGAAAATTCATCAATTAATTCCGAGCGTATAAACTCTGGTATCAAATCATTTTCGTCTCGAGATTCTAAAGCTGTAATTAAAACATCGTAACTTGGAGGTAAGGAACAGAGCATTAGGGCTGAAAGGTGCCTGTCATTAATTTCTTCACCGATTGATACTAGTTTATCACGTAACTGATAAATATGTGCTAAATGTTCTATCATATCTCCACCCTCAGTTAATTTCGTAGAGTAAAGCTTTCTCAGCAAAAATAGTTTACTGCTGAGGGTTAAGCGCTCATGTACAGCTTTTAATGCGTTCCAACATTCTCTAGCGGTTTGAAGGTTTTTTACATGAATGATCTGGTTATCCTCTATTAAGAGGTTTATAATAGCACGAGCCTTTCTATTTTTGTTATTCCATGTATCATTTATCGGATTTGGAGGATCATTTATTACTACAGTGTATAAATCTTCTTTTTTGAGAAACATCTCCAATTTAAATTTCCATACATCATAATTTTGTGAGTACAATTTTTCAATGATAGTTTCCTTTAGGATACTCATATTAATATTTCAATTTTGTTAATTTTTGGAATATAATAACTGAAATTTAATTTTTAATCATTTAAATGCTTGCGTTTCTTCACTTTCGTTTTGATGTTCATTTTCGTTTTGAAGAAACAAAAATATTTACTTTCGCTTACATTTTTTTTATTTTTTATTTTATTATTTTTAAATGTAGCAATTTCTTGAAATATGCAAAGAGAATAGTTTTGTCAAGAATAAATTTAAAATTTCAATTCAGCGCATCAGTATTCATAGTCTACTAATGTTGACAAAAGAACCATTTAAATCATATATCAAATGTTTAATTAATCTATTTTGATATATATATATAATATATCCTATAATATAGTTCAACAAGTTTTATAAGGTAAGTAAAATGCACTCCCCTTGTTTATGAGTATCCTCTACTATTTCGGCTTTCAGGAACAGATGTAGTATTCCATAAATGAAAAAGAACTTCTGTTTTCATTATAAATATCTTTTGGTTTCTTTACATATTTCTTTTCGGCTAAACTATTCAAAAAATAATTTTAAATATATAAATAATAGTGTTATAATTTAATTAAACCAGCCTCCTTTGGCTTGGTTTGTGAATAATAAATATATATTATATTATATTGTGGGAATAAAAGGATGAACCCACATGTGTTCTTTAACTACATTTTATTAAAACTGAACATCGAAGAGAGAGGAAAAAGAACGAACATACTTCTCTATATAGACTGTATAGAACAGACTATAGAACAGAACTACAGGCTTCACTGTATAGGACAGACTTTGCTACATAGAATACAGACGGCCAATCACAACAAATGCGTCACAGCGACGCCCTAATGTAGATGTATATATGCATGAAGAAATAGTCAAATGAAATGTTTTTGGAATAGTATAAAAAACGAAAGTTTTTGTAATGATTGAAAGAATGTCGTTATTTGAGTTTATTTCTCACCAACACTAACAATATTATTAATTTAGCATGGAATACTGTTAATATGAAGGTAATATACATATTGTAGACTAAGTAGGACATAAAAACATGGAAAATATACTAAATGATTGAATTGCTATTATTTGTTATTTTAAAACCAAAATACAAAAAATAGGCTTTTTTACGTCTTGTGTTAAATGTCTACCTTGTAATTTCTATATGAATAGTTCATAAATACAGCAAAACGTATCGGGTATGGTTTTACAAGTTCTACACTGAAAACTTTCCATTTTGAACATGAAACTTTAACTATAAAACAGATCAATCATGCTTAACAAAGAATATCTATTAACTAAAATACCAGCCAAAAAAAAAAAAAAAAAAAAAAGATAAGGTACGAATACAGGGTTGCAAAACAGGGGTTGCCAGCAGCGAGGATGGCCAGGAGGCTGGATTGATACCACGAAAGGTTACCATGTGTGATACAGTCGGCAGCGAAAGTATCTGAGCACTAGCAATAATCCCTGTCTAAAAAAATACACTTAATACTGCTTTGTTAAATAAATCCTTGTCGAACCATGTTCTTAGTCAGTCTAAGAACATGATTCGACAAGGATTTATTTAACAAAATAGTATTAAATGTACTTTTTTTATATCGGAATTATTGGCTAATGCTCGGATACTTTTACTGTCGACTGTATTGTAAAAATCATAAAAAATAGTAAAATTTGCCATTTTCTCATACTTAAAAAAAAAAAAAAAAAAAATTTGAACAAACATGGTTGCCAGGAAACTAAGTTGCCAGGACTCTGGGTTGCCAGCAGGAAGGGTTACTACCTGTGATACTGTGAAAATTGCCATTTTCTGATACTCTAACAGAAAAATGTGACGTGGTGGGACTTTTTTACTTGCCGATATTTAAATAAAAATTGGAATTAATAATAAAAATAATAATTTGACCGTTGTTACCGAACCAGTGTTATTTATGTATATTCAAATTATAATATTTTTATTTGCTTATAGCAATAATTATTGTAATGGAACTGTTAAACTATTTGTAAAAGTTTAACATTTATGAAGATCATATTTGTATGAACTAGAAATTGAATGTCAATAATTAAATAAAAATACGATTTTTCGAATCATTTGTAATAACATGTTAAAATCATTTTTATACATGTAAAAAAAAAATGCTGCAGTTCATTAAAATTGTAGACAAGTACATTTTATGAGGAAAGGTTTTTAAGGTAATTTCTATTTATTTTTATTTATTTAATTATTCATTTATTTTTATGATTTAGAACATTATTTATTTCCTGAAAACCATTTTCTTTGTAGTTAATTTTATCTTTTAAAAGGAAACGGATCTTTTTTCTATTTATTTTTCCGATTCTATGTGCATTATTTTTATATTGATGTAGCATTCTTTAAGTTAAGCTAATGAATTATATTTGTCAAAGTAAAAATCTCAAATGCAGAATATCTGGAATTCTAGTGGGATTTTGTTTTTATTTTTTTAAATAAAAATTTTCTCAGTTTCTATATAAATATCTGCATTTTGTTTTTCTTTTGAAATGTTTTTGCTTATATGAATATAAAAAATTCATGTTATATATAAAATATTTCAAAATAAGTATCATTTTACATTTTATTCGTTACTTGCCAACCATTTCATTATAAAGTGTAAAACTTTTAGTCAGTGCTTTTTTTTTTTTTTAACCAGTTATTTTTTAGAGTAATTTCATTCTTATTTAATCGTAAGGCAATCTGGAGAGAATTACCATAGCTGCCAATATTTTAATTTATTCTGGAGTACTTATAGCTCCGCCTTTATTTCGCACCACTTTATTTATAGAAAATTTTATCAATATATAACTTCGATAAAATAAGAAAAAATTACTTTTAAAAAATAAGTGGCACGAAATAAAGGCGGGGATAAAAGTACTCCGGAATAAATTAAAATATTGGCAGCTATGAACTACTCTAAATGTGGAAAAATAGTAGTGTGGAAAAATGGGCGTATTTTCAAGGTGCGTTAACAATTTTAAGCTTATTAATGAGGAGGTTGGCAGGCATGTTAATGTAATGATCGTATGAAAGGATTTACGTTACGATTGGATTTACGTTCCACGGCATGTTATGCTAAATCCCATGTTATGTTAATAGGGATTTCAGAAAGGAAAATTTAGATATAATTTTTATATAGTAAAATATTAAAATATATAACAACGTTTATCAACGATTACTCAAGAGTAAAATGACTATATAAAAATACTGGTATTCGAATTTCCGTTCGTGAGAACATAATATTTTAATCACAGGAAAGAAATGAGATTTCCACCTTTCTATCTTTTTCTTCTTTTTTTTTTCCCCTAGCACTATATTTTATTGATAATCACTATCCCATACTTTCCAACATAATCATTATTATTCCGTAGTGTTGCTAGTCCGCCCTTTTTCTCACACCAGTAAATTTGTAGAGTAATATTCTCCAAATGCAATTACGATTAAATAAGACGAAAAATGTTTTAAAATGGTACTGGTGTAAAAAAGAAGGCGGGGCTAACGATACTACTGAATAATAATTAGGATGTTGGCAAGTATGCTGTCCTAATCAATCACTAAATTTTCTTTTGATGTACACTAAATATGTTTCTGTACAAAGGAAATATATATAATAGAAATCTTTGATAATAAGAAAAGAAAGCATTGGGAATCTTATAGTTGAATTTAATAAACATACCAATTAATTACCATCAGTTATCCTAAAATATCTCAGAAAAGGGTACTTTTTTAATACATGTAAAAAAAAAAAAAAAAATCTTACATAAAACTTTATTTGTATTTCGATTTATCATTTTTTAAAGCTTAAAATAATTGTGGAATTTTCTATAAATTGCTAAATTTAAAATTTTAGGAACATCTGTTTAGGGTACGTGCTCCAGTGATTGGCATGCTCCAGTAATTGACATCTACCCCAAAATAACTAATAAATAAGAAAAATAATTAAAACATGTATTTTACATATAAGAATTTTAACATTTTATGTCAAACACTGGAGCATAGGGTGCTAATAAGTGATAAAATGAATAACTAGCAGTGTCAAACACTGGAACACAGGGAGCCAATTACTGATAAAATGTAAAACTGGCAGTATCAATTACTGGAACACTGAGTGGAAGTCAAATAAAAATTCATGAAAAAGAAAAATAGTAATAAAATTTGTTATCATGTATATATATATATATATATACACTCCTTCTCATAATTATAAGGACACCCGTTTTTCTATATTAACTAAACACTGAACACTATTATTTAAACAAATATATTTTTAATTAATCTGAATTTCATTAATAGACTATATTTAAAAAAGTTTTATCGTTTTTCTATCTTAAAAAACTTTAAATACGGTCAAAAAAGAATTTTTCAGGTGTTCACAATTATAAGGACAGCTCGAATCTTAGTAATATTTTTTCAGTTATTCTTTAAATTAATATTTTATGGGGTCTCTTTTTAGGGTGAAACAGTCAGACATTCTCTCTGGTATAAATATACATTTTTTTTTAATATTCAGTTTCAATACCATTTCGTATAGCGTATATGATATTCTTAATACATTTAAACTATTTAAAATTGCTTTCCACTTGCATGCATTTTTCTAATATCATAAGTTATGGTTTTTTCAACTTTTAGGCCATGGGAAAGGCAGTAATACAGAAGTTTCTTTCTTCAAACTATTTCCGATTGCTCTAAAAGTAGAGCAAAAATGTAAATATTGTAAAAAAAAATATATTATTACCCCCCAAAATCTAACAAAAATTTTATAATTTCACTTTTAAAATTTACGGATATTCTCTTGATGTTCATAATAATAGAAAAAATTACTAAATTCATTCTGCCTTCAGTAGAAGCAGCTCCCCAGAGCACCATAGATCCATCTTTAAAATACCCGATTCATATCTGCCTTTAAAAAATCTGCTCGGATTTAGCTAGCTTCAGATCGTGCCAGTAACTGTTAAAACCATTTGGTTAATCAAGAATAAAATGTTTTTTATCCGAAAATGCAAGATTTTACCATTTAATATTGTTTTTATTTAACTTTAACATAGACGTTCTTTCCCCCATTAAATGCTGATTGATTATTACAGGTTTTTTTATTCATTTTAACATATTATTAATTATTTTAAACATGCATAAATGTGGACCCTAACTTTTCGTTACAAATTACGAGCAAATTCAGCAGCAGTCATTATGAGTAGAACAGTAAGAGGAATTGTGAGTCTTCGATCTCTGTAAAGCCACTCTGATTTTGCATCAGATCTCTCTCCTATCAAACCAGCAGTTCAACGTTTGATCACATTTCCTTCAGCAATTTTAGACCTTCGAATTTCATTAGAAATTCGGCGGATTGAAATTATCCTTTCACTTAAAAAACACATTTATTATACTTCACTACTTGAACGTTCTTTTTTTTCGAGGAATTATCATTAATGTCCGTCCACAAAAAATTGAAAGCTTATATATGAATTAATCTAGCCCAGTAGTTAACAAATTCGCATGTCAACTGTAATTTATCCGCTAGTAAGTTAAACAAAACGAAAAAATCTGGAATGTCCCTATAATTATGAACATCGAAAAACACATTTTGCATTATTTTTTATTAATTTTGTTTCATATTAATACAATTTTAGCAGTTTTGGTTTTCAGAATACTAGATATATTAAGTGCACTTAGTATAATCTTGTTCACAATTATTTTTACATTAGTTATTTCAAAATATAAAGTGTCTTTATAAATATGAGAAGGAGTGTATATATATATATTAAAATATATGTGATTCTGAATGGCTTTCAAATCATATGTACTAACTTCAGATTTCTAAAAATATTTTCTGATGACTAGAACATTAAAAACATCAGAGATTCCTCTAAAAGTGTCAATCACTGGTGCACTTACCCTACTAAATTTTTATTCGGTTTTAATGAAGATTTTGTAAATATATTTTTTTTTCTCTTAATCTAAACCGACTGACAGGAAATTGAAAAAGTGTGTGATAAATTCCTTTTTTTTTTTTTTTTTTCAGTTATCTGCCCACGAAAAGAAAATGTAGAAAAAAGGAAATACTGACATAATCAGAATCAGATGTTTATGTCAAGAGCTTTAAAATTAAAGATATATTTAACGAAAAAATAAATTCGAAATCACAAAATCAAAACAAAAATAAGATCTAAAAGATTAAACTATCAAAACTTGATTAAAAATCTATTTCAGGTACTTAGTTAATTTCGTTATTTATAAACAAGGCATAGATTAAATATATCTAGGTGAAAGATTAAAGAAAAAACAGCAAATTACATTTGCAAAAAAATTACAATTTTGCTTGTATTATTGTCATTAAGCTATTTCTGTATATAATTGATTGTACTATCTAAACATCTGGCAGTTCTTTTGGTAAATTATTAATAAAATTTCCGTCCATGTAAACTATAAGCAAATTTTAATTTAAGGGGATTATAGATGTGCTTTGAAAATCACCGTAAATGTTTTTTAAACGTTTAAATAAAATCATATTTTCCTTTATATGTGTAGTGTTACGAAATTTAAGATTTTTTCTTTTTCTTTTTTTAAAATTCAAAAACCAATAATTTTGAGGAGTGATATTTCGTATACATGATAGGCGATTAATATTCGATACGGTTAGGAAAACATCGCAATCAAAAATTAGTGGTAGGCATTGAATTAAAAAGTTGGCAACATTGTATGTTTTCTATATTAGTATTTACCGTAATTTCCGGCGTATAACCCGCATTTCATAAAATCAGTTATGCACCGGAAATTTAAATTTACAGCAAAAGTTATTTCTAAACAAGCTTTTGTTTCTTACAAAGAAAGTTTTGTTTCTAAATTATATTTTCTGGTGTGTAATTCAATTATTTGACCTGCGCGCTATACGGCGGAAAATACGGTAAAAAAAAAAGTTATTTTATGAGGAAATATACATACAAATTAAACTATATTGTAAACCTATTTTGTATTTAAGGGTTTAATTATATCTTGTTAATTAAATTTTAATTTTAAGTTAAAATTTAATCAATTTAAGGTAGAAAGTGTCTTTCGAGTGATTTGTGTTTTTTGTGAATCAGTGATTTTTTTTTTTTTTTCCTGTGGTGTATTTCACGCTGTTCGCTCCAATCTTAACACTTTCGAGACCGCTTGTTTCTTTCTTTCTTTTTTTTTTTTTTTTTTGAGAGTAACATCCGCCTGTGGGCGTTTTTCTCCTAAATTATATACAATATTTCAGAACAAAATTTTTTGTATTCACATTTATAATACAAATGTTTATACATTATAATTATACTCTTTCTAATCAAAGTACCTGTATCCATATATTGATTGTACAAATATGAATATTGGGTATATTCTTAAGAAAATAATAACATTCAAATTGCGAAGGAAACGCCCAATGGCGGAGTTACAGATTTTAATTGACATGAATCTGCGTCAGCGGTCGCGAAAATGTTACGGAACAAATGACTATTTTCTTGGACTGTTTCCAGAACTTTCGTCGAATAGTGACTTTTGGGAAACAAGTTATAGTTTTATTAAGAGTGCTTCGAGAATATTCACTGATTTAAGGACATTATTGAGCTATTTCTATATTAATATTACGTATAGAATATTTCGATAACATAGAAAAATTTATACTACTGAATTTTTATTAATAATCTATTTTACAGTTTTCATTCATTTTTCATCAAAATGTTGCAATGTAGTTAACACCCTTAAACATTATTTATTTATTTTTTTTTTTTTTAACGAATTTCATAAAATAATCTTTATTGTAAATAAATATAATTTTTAATCGTTTCTATCCAGTAAATGCATTTTCGACATCTCGTTTGAGTTTAATAAAATATTAGAATATATAAAACTCCTTTTAAATTAGTTTTTGAAACATAAAAAGGAAAAATCAAGTGTAATATAATGTCATATCAGTTGAAGCTATGAGATTTTCGTTTATTTCCAAGCATAACATTTCTATGGCAAAAGTTAGAAAACTTTTTGAATTGTGCCATTTTCTTTTGATGTTATTTCCAAACTTGAATCTTAAAAAACATTAAAGAAAGAAAAAACATGAATAATGTTTTCTTTAAAATTGAAGAATTTTTTTCGCGAATACTACTATTTATTTTTGTTTACTCTCTTTATCATTCTTTAAGCCACTAGCTTAATAAAAATAATAAAAAAATTCTTTAAAAATTTTATATTTTCTTCAAGAAAATTATACATGATTACTTTATAGTGTTACACTGTAAACCTCTGTATTAGATAATAATATATGACGTTGTCCAAAATGTAACTAAGATCAATTTAAGTATGTAACTAACTAGATTTTATTGATATTATGGTTTAACAGAAGTAACGGGGACAAAAAATAATTATTTGTTTCTCTACTACTATTTGTTCTTCTTTCTTTATCTACACTTATATTTTAAGCTAGTTTCATAAAATAATTAAATGCATTTAAAACTTTACATGTGTATTTTTTAAACAAAATTATGCATTATTATTTTATAATGTTAAACTGTAAACCTCTGAATTAGGTAATTATGAATGGTGTTATTCCAGCTGTAACTAAAACCAATTCAAGTATGTATGTAAATTTGATTGATATTCCGGTTAAACAAAGGTAATAGAGACAAAATAAAAATAAATAAGTAGTTAAATATTTCAAAATTTATATGATACATTAAATTATAAAAAACTTTAAAAGATAATATAATAGTTACCTCATTTACTGAAGAATATTTCTAGTGACTGGCATCCAATCAAACTCTCCCACTTTGAGCGACAAATGTTATGAAAAATGCCGACTTCTTGTGCGAAGAAATAAGTTTATGAAGAAAGAGGAAGTTTGTAGTCTATGAAAGCACATTACTTAGAGTACCTACTCGAAAAAATACAACAAGTACACGATTTAAAAAACTATTCCCAAAACAACCCAATAACATTGTCAATGCAACGAATAATCTAGAAGCAGTCCAATAAAGCTGCCACTTGCTTCACAAAAGTCACTATTCGACGAATGTCCTGTAAATAGTGCAAGAAAACAGCCATTTGTTCCCCAACAGTAAAGCCAACGGCGTTAAATACTTCACAAATCAGGTATTTCGCTGATTCGTTAACAAATATCAATCTCTCGGAACACTGACCGAAAGCTGCAACCAGACAAAATCAGGGTTGCCAAATTTGGCCTTTTTTTTATTCAATAGTCACCAATAATTTTTATTTGTAACGTTTGACTAATAATTTCGAAGGTTAATAGTGTATTATATATATCAAATGTCACTTCTCAAAATTATTGGTGACTATTGAATAATAATTAAAAAAAAAAAAAAAATGGCAACCCTGGTCAGAATAGCTGTCTGAACAACACTGACTCTAAGAAATTAATTATATTCTCTTTATAACTTTTAGCGATGGAGTTTGGCGATGATTTTGTGCTAGAATACAATGGATTGTTTCAGAAACCTGCTTTTATTCATCATAGAACTTCGAAACTTCCAAAACCCTAAACTACCGCTTTTCGTCCAATTTGATCGCAAGTCACCAAACTAGACGTAAGCTTACGAAGTTTGCCAGAAGAGCCGATTTTACTGCTATTGAATAAACTGCCTCGTCATTTCCAATTTGGCTATAAATCTACTTTCACTGCTACATATCAACTAAAACAGAGAAAAAAAAATGAAAATAAAAAAATGCAAGATCATATTATGAAAATAAATAAAATTAACATTAGCATAATTTCTAATAATATATTAAAATTGAAAAGAATGCGAATTTATTTTCGCGGACTGTCAGAGATTTTTCGCGTTCAACAGTGGTCAAAGGATCGCCGACTGTAGACCACTGTTATATTGGCTAAAGTAAAAAATTTTGGGCTGAAAAGAATTTTCAATTAGATTACCACTTTGATTTTTTTTTTTTTCATTTTTGTTACGTTTACATTTTTATATTCTATTCAACAAGTAATTTATATACATATATATATAGCGATAATAAGTGAACAGACATTCTACAAAAAATTAATGAGTAATATGGAACAACCTGACTCACTATTTAATATTTACTGTTCGTTATAACTTGGCACCTATAGTTTAAAAATAATATTTAAAGAATAAACTTCCATATTTATATTTTTATAATATTATTATGACGAACAGATGTCCTCATTTACTGAGGACAGTCACTTTTAATAAGACTTTTTTTTTTTTTTTTTTTTTTTTTTTTTTTTTAATGTTTTAAAAGTTATAACAAAAAATATGTATCATAATTATTATCTTTTTGGTCATCATTTACAAAGAACATAAAACCTCATACGTAATTACAGAATTGTAATAATTATTAACATTATTAAATTATAAAGGTACTTTCATTTGATCACTATAATATAATGTATGTTTAATTAATAAAGCGAAGCTCCATAATTTTTATGAGGTTTTTATTTCCATCTTACTAGGAAAAGTTTAAATATATATGTTTAAATTTTTTGTGGGTATACTCTCGTTTATTTAATTATTATTACTATTATTTTTTTACTTAAAAAGCATTTTTATTGATATCCTGCGTGACACCAATAACAAGGAATTGCAATAAAATCATTTGTAATGGAATGTTTCCTTTTCAAGAAAAGAAAAAAAAAAAAAAAAGTTGATTCCGTTGTAGAAGTTGATGGGTGGGTGGGGTGGGGAGGGGGGATATATGTTGAAACGAAACAGGAAATGCTGACGATATAAAAGTTGAAAGTCAGCACATTTCAAATCGAAGACTTGTTAAATGTTAAAATAAATTTTACCTTACAAATTCGAAAATATAAAATAATAATTTCCACACAAAATCAAAAACATAAAAAAAAATGCACTTATCAAAATTAAAAAAATAAACATAAAAATAAAAATAAATAAATAAACATTTATTCGTATTTTAATATTTAATTAAATCAATATTACTGAAAAGCAAGAGTCTATTATATAAAAATGCTTAAGTTAAGTTAGTAGATTCTTAGTTATCGGCACTTATTACTATAATTTTAAGATTATGTTCAAAAATAAAATAAATAAGAATAAATAGTATTCATTAATTTAATACTGATTACCTGAAAAGAGTGGCATGAATTAGAAAATGACATAAATGTTTATAAAATAAATAGTAAATATTGACTGAATAATAAATGTTGGCTGAATAAAAAATGAAATAAATGACTGAAAAGTGTGGTATGAATTCTTTTCCAAACTCCTATACTATGTATAGCTATGTTTATTATCAAAATATTGCATGCACACCTTATTGAATATTGACAATTTATTATTAAAAAGAACAAAATAGCCTTCTAACAGTAGTAAAAAAAGTATTTTAAGTGATTTTACCATGTTTTTATTAACTTCGATTCTTGTTTGTTTGTTTTTCCAGTTCAAATCTTGATATCGACTTTTAACTAACTTCCCGACTAGCTAGACATTTGAAACTTTCGGGACAGCTCAAACATGGTGACAATACATTTTTTTAATACTTTTCGTCAACTGTTTCAGGTCCCTACTGCCTTCGGAAGCGTTTATATGATTCGACAGAAAATTTATTTAACTAACTTTCCGACTAACTAGACATTTGAAACGTTTAGAATAGTTCAGAACACAGTGAAAATGCTTTTTTATTAATACTTTTAGCCAACTGTTTCGGGTTCCGACTGCTTTCGGCAGCGTTACCAGTACAAAGCATGCAATCGATTTTTCACTAACTTCCCGACTAGCTAAACATTTGAAACTTTCACGATAACTTACTAGAACGTATAGGTCTATATCCTATAGGCATATAGATATATTTTTAATTGCTCGTTGTCATCGCTTGTTTCAGGGTCTCATTTGCAGTTAATATAAATATAATAAGGTTCATTTTTGGTACATTTGACATGAGCCAATCTTTTACCTAAACATGCATTGCACCCAATTTTCTCTGGCTCTAGAAATTTCATATTGCTCCAAGCAAACTAGACATAAGCAATTTTCGTCAGATTCGGAGCTATCCCATTCTTGCTATTTCGATTTTTCATTTGGGGGGGGGGATGCACTAGTTGGTCTTTTCCTATAGTGTGAATACCATGCGTGGTTTTTTATATTACATTTTACTATTGTCTTCCTTTTACTCAAATATCTAAGAAGGGCATTGTGTTTTCACTAAACAGTTCTTGGGCTTTCCTTTAACTTCACCTTCCGGAATTTATTTCTATCGCAAACCTCTCATAATCTTCAAAAGTACCTTTAGTATGTCTTTTGTGCTTTCGCACCATCTGTTTTTCTGAAACATAGGAACTTGCATTAAAAATCATGCCGGGGCAAGTAATGACACTGTCACAACGTGCCTCTTACACTTCGTCACAACTATGCCTGTGTTATACCGTTTTGAACTTTATTCATTAGTTTCCGAAAGATTATCATGATTAATAAACGAAATACATAGAATAACAGCTCAAAATATAAATATTCAAATATTATTGGGAAAGTTTACATACCTCACGATCACTTGTGGCAATGACGATTCCATCGTAGGTCACAAAATTTACTTTTGCAATAGAAAACACGTTAAATGATGTTATCTGGAAAACATCGCAACGCTATACTTCCAAACATACACAGCACACTGCAATAATCAAGCTGTTCACTCACATGACGCGACAGGTTCTGCAACCTATCAGCTCATTCTGGAAGCTCTATGACACTACTTGCCCCATGGCAAAACTAACCCCGGTCTCCTATAATATTTATTAAATTTTTATGTTGGGTTAAAACTTTTTTTAAATTTATGAAACCGTCTCAGTGTGATATTTAATGGACTCCATTTCTGTAGTAATTTTTATAGTTTGAAAAGTGTTGTGATTATAAGCATAATAAAAAATAAAATAAAATAAAATAAAAAATAAATTTTCCACCGATTTACTCCATCCTACCCTTTTAAAAATAAATGTAGTAATACTTTCAATAAGTAACTGATTATGATGTATAAAGTTATAACATATATAACAAAAAAAATATATTTATTTAAATAAAAATGGTGTCCTATAAGGAGAAAAAATCAAAAGTGCTTTTAATTTGTATCAAACTGCTATTTTATGCATCTATAACACAAATTTATATTTACTGCATAAAAACACTTCGTAAATATGAAAATATACTTAAAGATGTAGAATAATTTTTCTAGTAACTGTCTTTCTTTCTTGGAAATGAATTTATTTTTCGAAGGAAAAAAAAGAATAGGAAACACGAAAGTAAAACATAATTTTTTGAAACTTGAATGGACAGGTTTTTAACTGAAGTTGCATTTAACTATGAGAAAAAAGTTTAAAATCTATTTCAACTTTTAAAAAGTATTGATTCACAATCTATGAAGTTTGAACCATGTGAATGCTTTATTTTTTAAATCAGTGTACGAATGTTTTTTCAATTCTATTTCAGATAAATCATGATTTTAATGTATTTGCATTTTTATTCTATCCTGTATTGTCACAACTTTATTTCTAATGATGCAGGAGAGAAAATATATAAAGATAATATATATAAAGATAAGAGAGATAAATAATATTTCATGTAAGAAATTTTAAATAAAAAAATGACTATCCCAACAGTATAAAAAATATAAAGTTGGAATCTGAATTTAAATGTATTGCAAGAAAAATATTTAAATAATGTAATTATGTTAGGAAATATTTTATAAACTTGTAAACGAACAATGCATATTTTAGTTCAAGAAATTTTCATATTAAAATATTACATAAACCAAAAGTAACAACAAAAACAACATAAAAAAAATCTTACTATTTTTTTTGTTTGTTTTATATTTATTAAATATTATTAAAATTATATATAATATGTACTTATTAGTTTAATTTGTAGATATACGATTCTGTTTTCAAAGCTGCAAACTATGCAGATTATTTATACCACTATTCCTTTAAAAAAAATCGTCGCATTTTCACTGAAATATAAAGCAGGCATTTCGATAATATATATATATATTCGTAATTGAAATTTAGCAAGCATGTGTTTTTATAATGAATAACGGTTTATCTTTTATAAGTAAGAGCTTTGCAATAAATGTAACATTTAAATTTTTCTTATGGTAGTTCATTTTTTTCCAAGTGTAATAATGGCAAATGCAGTATACCAACATACTTGCCAACATCCTAATTAATATTCCGTAGTATTCTTAGTCACGCCCTTTTTCTCACACCAATGTGCAATTACTATTAAATACGAAGAAAAATACTCTAAAAAGATACCGGTGTAAAAAGAAGGTGGTGCTAGCAATACTACGGAATTAATTAGTATGTTGGCAAGTATGTACCAAGAACACATTTAAACAATAATAATATGTGTTTAATGCATAGATGGCGGGATTTTCATTTATTACGGAATATTTTTAGACCTGCCTTTTTTTCTTACCACTTATTTTTTAAGGATAATTTTTTTCTTATTTTATCGAAGTTATATATTAGAGAATTTTTTTTTGTAAAAGTAAAGTGGTGTGAAATAAAGGAGGGGCTAAAAATACTCCGGAATAAATCAAAATATTGACACCTATTGCATACTTCCCAACCACCTCATTAACAAGCGTAAAATTGTTAACGCCCCCTAACAAAACGCCTTTTTTTTCCGCGCCACTTTATTTTTAGAGTAATTCTCTCCAATTGTTGTTACGATTAAAATGACTATATTAATTAATTAATTACAATGTTACCCTAAAAAATGACTGGTGTGGAAAGAAAAAAAAAAAAAAGGCGGGTACTAAAGATCTACGCTTCATAAGGACATGGTTGGCAAGTATGCTATTGTTTAATGTTAGGAATTTTAAATTATGACTGTATAGCTGCCAAAATGTCTCGATTTTTGGGAAGAATTTACACCAGCAATTTATGATAGTGATTTGGAGATATTAATTCTCCGAAAAGTAAAATAAGAAGTTTCTCTAAAAATACAGTGGTGACTATTCTTATTTTAAAGTTGTAAAAGTTGGGAACTATGTTATTGAAATAATAATAATAAGACTAATAAAAAAAGAAAAAGAAAGAAATAAAATGCATTATGATAGAGACTTTACATTTAAAAAAGGATATATTTACTAGCATATTCTATAAAAGAAAATTTGTACTTAAAACTACATAGCATGAAATATATATATATATATTGTATATATATATATATATAGACTTTTTTTTTTTTTTTTTTTTTTTTTAGGTGTGTTTTTTAAGTGTTAGGTTAAACTGTTGTTTTATACATTGACTGCAGAAATTTATATTTATAATTTTAAAACTATATTTAAACTTAAAAAATAATATGAAAATAATACATAAATAGGGCGAATAAATATTCTAGAATGTGTGCTACTCTCTAGAAAACAAATAAAATCATTTAACCCGTTAGTAGTCGCTATCGACAGCGCCACCTATTACAGATTTCGAACTTTTTATTTAACTGTCACCAATAATTTTAAGAAATGATGTGATAGACGTCAAATCGATTTTATTCCCGTTTTATGTATATCAAATGCCACTTCCAAACATTTTTGGTGGCTATTGAATAAAAAAATCTGGAAAAACTGAAGGATGGGCGGCAAATCGACCAACTAGCGACTACTAACGGGTTAAAATTAAAAACATTAAAAAACATTTAAACATTTTAAATTAAAATTATCATTATCTGGATAATTTGAAACACATAAATTATTTTCTTTTTACGTTAACTTTCAACATTTTTTCATTTTTAATTTTAGTTGAATCGTTCTTTATAATTAACATCACTCCTTTTAGAAAAATTGTGTTTTATAAGTAACTAAACTCAGATTTTAACATAGTTTATTATATATTTTTAACATATTTTATATTAAAATTTTTAATAATATTTTATGATGTAATTTGTTTTTGGCAGAATCTTCTAATAAATTATTTGACGATTCTGACATTACAAAGAAATTACAGTCAGAAAATTTATTTTAATTTCATCCTAGAAATAAGACTAATTTTCGAAATATTGTTTGATATATTTTACAAATTTTTCATAGACCTCTCATTACACATGTAAAATACGTAAATAAATAAATAATAACAAAAGAAGGCAAAAATAAAATATTTCATATCATTATTAAAACAAAAACAAAAAAAAAATGTATTTTGTTTTTAATTACTAAATATAGTGACATTTGTAATTTATTCTGAACAGGGTTCGTACTTGTCACAATTCTTTCGGGTCGCTGTTTTACGGATGAGATATTTTTTACTTTTTTCCACCACTAATTTATGTAAAAATCTTAATAGTATTATTAAAGCAATGTGCCATGATTAAATAGGACTGAGGTTATTGTGTTAAAAAAAAATTGGTAGCAAAAGAAGACAATACTTTTTTATTCCAAAAAGTAACCTGGAAATACAGGGGAGAGGAATACGAACACTGCCGGAGTATATTTAGTCCCGCGTTTAATTTTACGCCACTTTACTTGCGGAAAATATTTCTTCAATATACAGTGTGCAAACAGCTTCGCATTTTTCCAAGGAGTTATCCACCGGTATTATTTAAAAATAAATTTCCTTTAAAATGAGCAGCGTGAGTACAGACGAAACGATACCCTTAACCTATGCCTTAACAGCACGCTTGTTCATAGTATATCTTTAGGATGTTTATGGGATGCCTTCTTATCCTGAAGATATCATGGGGAGAAGATGTGCTGCTAGGGCATACTTACCAACATCCTAATTAATATTCCGTAGTATTCTTAGTCCCGCTCTTTCTCTCACACCAAAACATTGTTAGAGTAATATTCTCCAAGTACAATTACTATTAAATACCAAGAAAAATACTCTAAAATGAGACCGGTGTAAAAAAGAAGTCGGAGCTAACAATCCAATATTAATTAGTATGTTGGCAAGTATGTTTTAGGGGAACTGGTGGAAGTCTCCTTGGAAAAACGAGGGCATGTGAGCAACCGGATATATACATGTAATAAAATAAGAAAAAAAAAGAAAAGTTTAAAATATTGTGGTACGAAAAGAAGACGTGACTAACAATGCACCGGAATAAATTATAAAATTTAACAACTCTGTCATACTCGCCAACATTCCAATAAAAATTCTATAGTATTGTTAGCACCAGTCTTTTTTTGCAGTTTTTATTTTATTTTATTTTTGTTATTTTATTATTATTACATTTGGAAAAAAAATACCTTAAAACGAGTTGGCATAGGTGGACTCTGCTCAGTTCGACGTCATATTTATGCTCTCATAAATTTCTAGTGCGAGACATATTATAATCATGTTAAAAGAAATGAATTTGACCAAAGCTTGATACAGTGACAGAATGAAATCCCCTCCTAATAGGCTATCCACCGTTCACTTCGATATATTTATGTTATTCTGCTCTATTAATTTACTTTATCAGTGTCGATTCCGTTGTTTAGTTTTCATGCTACTATTTCCAATGCAATAATCCTCAAAATTCATATTTATACGAAAAATTTACAATTGCGCTATGTTGATAAAATCGTAAATTACGATTAATTTACGAAATTTTCCTATTAGAATATTTGTATTCAATCATGTTCAAACAAATATCATAAATGTAATTTTGAAGTTGTCTAATGTATTTATGATCCTCAAAATGGAAGTTTATGCTCAATTTTGCCTTATTCTGACATATTAAGTAAATCATAAATTCCAAATAACTTACGAAATTTTTAAATTGGGAAAATCATAGTCTATGATATTCATGCCAGTATCCTAAATAATATTTCGAAAGTGGTTTGATATCTTTACGATGAAAATATGCCTCAAGATTGACGTTCATGTAAAATTTTGCTCTATTCTGCCATGTTAAGGAATTCGTAAATTTCCAATAACTTATGAAATTTTTATATTGGAAAATTCATAGTCATTAATATTCATGCCAGTGTCCTAAATAATATTTCAAAAGTAGTCTGACATGTTTACGATCAAAATATCGCTCAAATTTGACGTTTATGTGAAATTTTGCCCTATACTGCCATGTTAAGAAATTCGAAAAATTCCAATAACTTGCGGAATTTTTAAAGTAGCATATTTATAGTTACTGATGTTCATTCCAGCATCAAAACTGACATTTTAAAACTGGTCCGACATTTTTACAGTAAAAAGTTTCCATTTAATGCACGTTTAAGTGAAAATTTTCCCATTCTCCCATGTTAAGAAAATCGTAAATTTCTAATAACTTACGAAGAGTTTTAATTCGAATGTTTCAAATGAATAGGGTTCTTGTCAGTATCGAAAGTAATATTTTAAAACTGATCTGACCTCTCTGCGATCATTTGTTCGTGAGATATCGTGTAAACAGACTAACAAACTAACGGACTAACGGACTAACACACTAACGGACTGACACACTAACGGACTGACACACTAACAGACACCCTACAGACAGACACCATACAAATTTTGTCATTTTCGGATTCCTCACACCTGAAAACGTGTAAAAAAGTCAAAAAACCTAGGTCGAAATTTTTCACGATTACCTAAGTTCCCCTTACCTATAGTATGAGGGGGAACTAAAATGGTGGTGGTGTAAAAGAAGCTGTATTACTATGGCTACGCAATCATTATTAGAATGCTTCAGGTATGCATAATTGCTAACATTTTAATTTATTTTCGGTGCATTTTTACCCCCGCCTTTGTTTTGCACCACTTTATTTATAGATGGATTTTCTCTTCTATTTAACTTTGATAAAATAAGAAATAATCACTCTCGAAAAAAAGTGATAGGAAATAAAGTTGGGGGTTAATATGCTCCGGAATAAGAGAGAATATTGGTAATTCTTATTACGGGTTCATTTGATTTATTAGAACAATTTAGTGCATATTATTCTAGGGGGACTGAAAGGCAATCAAAATTTATGTCCCTTTTGAATAAATGAAATGACAATGGAAAATTTTGTTCAACGATATTTGTATAGTACTTTATAAATTACCATCTTAAAATTATCGAGGAAAATGAGTTTATATATTTCGCTCATATTTTCAAAGAGTTAAAAGCTGTCAAAGTACAGGGATGTTGATGTTAAATAAATACGACAAATATTAATTCATATCTTCTCTCAAAAATATTGTATTAAAATATTCTTTTTCTTTATTTGTTAAAAAAATTTTGAATTATGAAAATTATTAATAATTTCATATTTGAAAAAATTATGAATTATGACGTGTATTATTTTTTTCACGAATAGAACAGGCATCATGAAAAACATGGGTTTCTAAATTTACAGATCATTCCTAACAGTATTTTTCAAGTTACAGTGACATTTCATTTTTTACTGCTGTCAGGGGGCCGTCACTTGTTATAATTTGTATCATTTGTAGGTAAATATCTGAATATAATCTGACGGAAAAATATTTTAATTTATTTTTAAGTTCTTCTTCTTGTTTTCTATGCAACATTTCGATGTTTATTGTAAAAATTGGCCTATTCTTGTGAAATTACCGCAATGCAGCGAGAGATTGTGAAAGAATTCCAAATGAAAACAAGCCCCGTCGTCTATACCGTTGAAAGAATATTAAAAAAAAAAAAAAAAAAAAAAAAAAAAAGAAAAGACTATTTTTCCTATTCATATTTAACTCTATATGTGAAGCTGGTATGTATAAACCACGATGGCATTTACTGCATCGATTGCTGAAGACAAAACTTAAATGATTTAATCGCGAATATTTAAAATCATTTTGTTTTATAATGTAAAGTTTAAGAAAAATGTATAAAGGCGTAGCTTACGTTACAAAATAGGAACATATCCCCTCCTGATACGTTAAGTCTTTCTTCTTAAATAAAATAACATTTCCCAGTTTTTCACCGTTAAAATTCCGTTTTAACCCTGTTGGCCTTTTTCTCGTATTTGAATATTGTAGGGTTCGTACACCTCAAGTTAAATGTCATGTTTTTGAAATCGTGTAAGGCGAGGCTTATTGTTTGAAATAGCAATACGCATTCTATAATCGTTTTTAAAGACTATTTTTTTTTTTTTTAGATTTATTACAGAGTGTCCCAATAAAATGTATACACTCTTTGACAATTCATGACAGT
Organism: Salticus scenicus; assembly: GCA_963930645.1. Classification (NCBI taxonomy): domain Eukaryota; kingdom Metazoa; phylum Arthropoda; class Arachnida; order Araneae; family Salticidae; genus Salticus; species Salticus scenicus. Next base: position 132,899,498 of record OZ005660.1, on the reverse strand, counting down.
TCATAACAACTACACTTTATGCTCTTTTTTCAGTTGTGACTGCTTGAAAGAATGGTTGGAGTCCGACTAAACTTTGAGGAAAGAAAATTCACTCTAAAGGTGAACTTGAAGACTGAGAACATAAGTGAAGTGCAGAGACGATTTGGAATGAAGTTTCAACGAGATTCACCAACGAGACTCACAATTATTCGTTTGCGAGATAAGTTTGAGGAAGAAGGAACTGTTAAGAATGTCCATAAAAACCATCTCGGAAGACTACGATCATCCACCAGCTAGAGATGTGCGTTATTTCACGTAATAAGATAAATAATATTATTATTGTATTGTAACATATTTGCAATTTAATATATTAGTGAAAATATCCTATTAAATAAATAATTCTGTCAACTTTACCTTTTCACGAAAAACAAGCGAGGAACGTCTGACGATTTGCCAACAGAACACCAATAGGTAGCTGGAATATTTACCCAGCGTGAAAAATATATTATTTGGTGAAATAATCTATTGAGTGATGTTATCCGTCAGTAATTTTTCTCCAACGTTCAACAGGTTAAAAATATAATACTCCGGTCACATAATATGCTGAAACAGTACTTTCGATTGTCATACAGCTGAGCTCTAGTATTTTCTTGAATGTATAAATTAATCTCAAATGTGTTAACCGAATAGAGATATTAATCTACATAATTTTAATAACCAAGTCAATTTTAATGTCAGACTTAAATAATATTAATGTGATAATATTAAAACCATCGATATTAGCTTAGAAATTTTTATTTGGTGTTGATTATTTTTTATGGAGGAATAAAATCGTTTGGGGATTTATGTAGTTTCGTTTGTTTGTCATCAATGCGTAGGGATGGGGCTAAGGACAGGCGTGTTTCTGTTTATGGGTTAGGATGATTTTTAATTAACGCGCAGATCTGCCTGGTAGGATATTTATGCTTATATTTGAAATGAATGAGCAATTGGGATTGAATTTACGTAGTTCCATGTGACTATGTGAATGTACTTGGGAATGTCATATATTTTTCTGTGTTTTTATGTGGCGACAAGTTTGATAAGAGGATGGTATTTGTATTCCGCTTTTTATTTTCTTAGTTTCTTTATCTGATTTTTTTTACAGAGCATTTTTTATGATGAGTAAAAGAATAAAAACTAGTTATTTATGGTCGTATATGACCGTTAAAGAGCCGGTTGGAAAAATTGCAACATGCGATCTTTGTGGACAAAGTTTCGAACAACTGTTTCGAAAAAAAAAAAAAAAAAAAAAAACATCTTTAGAGACGTCATTCCACAGTGCATTTGACAATTATGAATGAGAAAAAGACGGAGAAAAAGAATGATAAGAATATGATAAGAAAAATTATAAAAATTTGATGAGAAAATTGAGTATTTATTTATTTTTAATTTATAATTTTTCTTTAATTTTTTTTTTTTAATCTGATTTTTTCTAGAAACTATTTTTAATGATTTAAAATGAGTAAAAATATTAAGAATAGTTAATTATGGTCATATGTTAAAATAAAGGGTCTGAGAAAATAATAATTTTACACAGTTTTTGTATGCAAAATCTATATTTTAAAACGAATGTTTCTAACTTTAGAAAAGTGACTGTTTGCTAAGTATGATTGAAAAATATTAATTTTTTTGTCCATCTGGCATATTCAGGTTCTTCGGAAAATCAAAAGGAACAATTACTTGGTAGTTTAAAATTTGGGATGCCTTAAAGATGTTTTAAAAAAAGTTTTTATTATTATTTAATTATTTGCTAATTACATATATGGCTTATAATATGAGAACTACTTTTTTCAGGAAACGGCACTCGTGTACGTGTTTCTTGATATTATGTGAAATATTCTGTTTCGTGTTCAAATGAATCCATTTAACAGAACCTTATGCTTACACGATTGGGACGAACGTTTGTGTAAAGCCTTGACACTACCATTATTTCATATTCAACTATAGCTTGCTTTTTTTTTTATGGCAGTAATTCTAGTGTTCAATAAATTAAAGATTACTCTTCGAAAGCATTGGGACTTAGGACATGAACCGCATCCGCTATGCTCGGCACATATATATATATCGTATATCCCGAAAGGATTTGAAAGCCATTAGCCATATATAAATTATAGAGTAGTAGGTTATAAAAATAATATGTAACAAGAACCTATTACCAAAGGTACACTGTAAAAAAATAACTATTACCAAATGCAAGAAACTCTCTGTGATTGGAGAAAATAATTATTTTCTCCAATCACAGAGAGTTTCTTGCAGCTGGTAATGGTTATTTTTTTGCAGTGTAGTATGGAACGAAGTAACGTATTACTGTAAAATAACTGTTTATCCCATCTGTATCACTAGTCCCACAAGAGAAAGAGAAGTCAGTGAGAGATTTCAGCAAACACCTAGAAAATCTGTTCGGCAAGCGGCGACAGGAGTTCCAAAATCGAGCGTTCATCTCATTTTGTAGCGTGCCAAATGATGAAGTTTTAACCCTAGATTAATCCACGCTCTCAGTGAAGATGATTATGACTGAAGAATTGAATTTTGTGAGTGGTACCAAGCAAAATATGCAGAGGACAATCAATTGCCATATAAGATTGTTTGGAGTGATGAGACTAGGTTCAAGTTAAATGGTTCAATTAATCGTCACAGTTGCACCTACTGGGCAGTTCACAATCCTCATGTGACAGTGGAACACCCTGCGAACTTAACAGGGGTTACAGTGTGGTGTGGTTTGTCAGTATTTGGTTTAATTGAACATTTCTTTTTTGGTGATATACTGAATGGTGCAAATTAACTCAACTTGCTAGAAGATACTGTGACACGCATCCATAAAATCCATATTTTTATGACACGCATCCAAGAAATGTTTAGGAATGAAGAATGGTGCTTTCAGCAGGAGGGGACACTTACGCACAACCATCGCGACTTAAGGGCCACCTGCCAAACAGGTAGGTAGGACGAAGAGGATGTACCGAGGAACATCAATGCTCACCGGACTTGAGCCCCATGGATTTTTTCTGTTGGGTCATGTTAAACACAATATTTACACTTCAAATCCAGCTACAATCAATGAGTTGAGAGCACCCATTGAATGAAAATGTGAAGACATACCTGTTGAAATGGATAGGAACGTTCTAGATTCAATCGGTCAGCGGTATCAGCTGTGCATGGATCACAATAGTTAACAATTTAAACACTTTTGATAATTGGCTGGTTTCTACATTTGTTCACATTATTTTGAATTCTGAAACTTTTCTGTATTATAATAATTGTTAATGTTAGATTCATTTAAAGAGCGTATTCATGTTATTGGGACACTCTCTATATTTTCAGTAATAAACAACGTATTATAAAAATAGTACATACATTTTTTTCTCACGGTAAATATATATTTCATTTCAAATATAATATTTTAAATAGTAACATACAAAGTATTTTTTCCTAAAATATTAATATGTTTTTAAATTTATTATGAAAATAATACTATTGACAATTTGTGTAAAGTTGTACTACATCAAATATATGATAAATTTACTAAGATATTCCAATATTATATATGTATACAAAAATCCTATCTGATATGGAAAAGTGTATAGTCAAACAAATATTTCGATCTCCGCAAAATACTGTGTTATACATTGGCAACTTAAATTTATATTTACAACTTCAAAATACTTTGATATTTATTGAAAGAATGCATAAAGATGGCGAATAAATCTTCTACTATTTGTGCTACTTTTTACAAAACAGATTCATTTTTTGTTAAAGGAATTAATATATATATATATATATATATATATATATATATAAAAGCATGATATTCTGAAACTTGAAGGGATAGGTTTAAACTGAAATCGCATTTTCCCTTTAGAAAAGACTTTCATATTTAGAAAACTAATGATTTAGAATCGGGAGAGTTTAAATAATATAAATTCTTTACCTTTTAAAATAATTGTAAGAACTTTTCCACAATATTATTTCAGATAAGTGATGTTTTGAACGCTGAAACATTTTTATTTAATCTTATTCTATACTAACTTATTTTTTACAGTAATGGAGAGAGAGATAATTTAATTTGGAATTTTCTGAGTTTATTAATGTGAGAGTAAATAGAATAGAGGTGCCAAGCGAAGTTGCCTAAATGAGCCTAATTTAGCTACAGCAAAACCTTAATAAAAATTTATTTAATAAGTGAGAACAGTTACAGGAATATGTTAAAGAAAATTCTAATAATATTTTCCGGGAGTCTAAAAGAACTATAGTAGTCAAATACACTGTTGACAGTCTTTTCTACATTTTTACTCAACAGTCACAAATAATTTTGAGAAGTGATATTTTATATGCATAATAGGCCATTAATCATCGAAGCGGTTCATCAACCATTGTATTTAAAATGAAGTGGTAGACATTGAATAAAAAGTCGCAAAATCTGCCAACAGTGTGCAAATATGGTGCCAAGTTATGATGTATTGGTTGCAACGCTCATACTAAAATTGTAATAATATTCTGTACTAATAAATATTTGTGAATAAATAAGACGAAAACTACATATCCTAAATAGTGGTACAATGTTTAATTTTAGTTGGTAATAACTTGATATTCTTCTTAACGGAACCCAGGCATTATCAACAAGCATTATATTAGAATTTTTATCCGAACTTCTAAGCAAAAATGTGAAATGAAGATGTTCAGGGAAAGTTTCTTTCTAAAAGTGGAATACCAATAATATTTGATAGTAAAGTATGTTTTATTTACTTGCAGAAAATGCACATTTAAATATGGCAAAAATTATTATTCTAAAAACGTTTCGCGACTACTGGTTGTTGTTGTTGTTTTTCCTTATATAAGAACTGGCATTCATAGAATAGTCTTTGTCACAAAATTTATAAATTAGGCATTGATGTAAAAAAAAACTCTTGACGTAAAAAAAAAAAAAAAAAAAAAAAAAAAAAGTGATTCAATATTTAAATCATTTTTAATAATTTTCCTTTCATATTTTCGAAAAGCAATCTAGACGAATTTGTGTTATCAAACAATAGTTGCTATGGTATGTGAATTAATGGTGATTACTCAAGTCTGCGAAATCGTACTTTTCATTATTTTTTTTTCATTATTATTATTATTATTATTATTACTTTTTTTTACATTATCTTGTGTGTCTCTAATGTGCCTTGATACGATGAATTCAGAAATGTTTATTTTTTCTTCCTATCATGTAAAGATTTTTCACGGAGTAAGGATGAAGATCGGACGAATTCGCCTTGATGATATAGACCTGCTAACTATGCTAGTTTATCCGTAACGGTATTAAGCCCTGCCTTTTTTTCGCACCAGAATATTTGTAGAGCATTAAAATTCTTATTTAATCATGAACACATATTGCTGAATATTACTCTACAAATATTCTGGTGTCAAAAAAAAAGGGGGGGGGGGGCTAATACCATTATTGATAAACTAACATAGTTAGCTAATGATATAACAAATTCCAAATTATTTATATATAAAATACATTAAAATAGGCTAATACTTACAAATTATCTTTTAAGTGTGTTCCTTTACATCGAAGTTCATTTTAGAGCTTTTTCTCTTGTGCACGGCTTGGGACCCTTGTGAGGGAAGGATTCACTATTCAGCATCCAACAGTACTCCGTTACACGTTATCACTCCATCGTCCCTGATACTTTCTCTAAATTTCGTTGATGTGTGTAATACATATGTATATATATATATATATATATATATATATATATGCATCTCTGAAACACCCATAACGCACAATTCGATTTTTCTAGAACAGCTGAAGCCGAAGAAGCAATGTTTTATGAAGCAATTCATAATTAATATCAATTTCACGTATTTTAACATGCATTAAAAGACGATGTAAAACAGATATATATTTAATTTTACATCTCTTAGTTTATTTTTCACTAATTACTCCAAATATAGTACAGTACAGCCTCGTTTATCCGAGATAATGTGGATCGCGTGTACCTCGGATAATCGAAAACTCGGATAACATAACAGACGGATAACATAAAATACGATAAAGTCAAAACGGATTAAAACATAGTCAATGTAGTAAAATAATACATCTATTACATATTTAAGTACAGTTAATTAAAAATGCAATTCAATGCATACATACATAAATTATAAAACACAGCACTGTATAGTAAAATTTGTCAAAGTTATGCACACAATTTGTTTAAGGGGATACATCCTCCGGGCCGGGGCCGTTTCGGGACAACCTCGGTTAATCCGGAACTCGGTTAGTTGGGGCTCAGATAACCGAGGCTCTACCATACTAATATAATATTGAATGGTAATGGTATGATCTAGGAACACGCGAAGAACTGCGATTGAATTGAAACGGGGGAATTACTATTTTAGTATAAAAAAAAGTACGCAAGAATTGTAAAAGCTATGTATTTGAGACCTCGAAAATTTTTAAAATGTGAATGCATAGCTTGCAGCTATTCGCTGAGCTCACGTGACATCAGATTTAAATAGCTACAATATTTAAATTCTTTGTTTGTGATTTAAGCTGCATGAAAACATCTACGACTTATTTTTCATTAGATTTTTTAATGAAATGAATAAAGAACTTGATTTCAAAGTTATTATTTAATTTTAATTGAGATTCCGTCAGATTATCTCAGATAGCTTAGCTATGGTTATATGATATAATCTACAACTTTAATTTCAATTTAATTTTTGCTTTTTTTTATCCAGAACAAAAATGAAATTATCTTTTGTATTTATCGATATGTTACTTTTATTATCTTAAAATCAATACATGTTCAAAAATATTGCCAGTTTTCGAAAAAGCTTTGGATATATTTTTATAAGCTCTATTACTGCTATTTAATTTTGTAGGTTAAGGCATTACATAATTATAATCTCTTTTAAATTTGAAATAATTGCTTTATATGTCTTTTATCTTTCAGAAACATATTCATCAAATCAGGATTCTTTTTCTATTGTTATTCACATATAATAAAGCTCTTTTTATAAAATTCTAGGATTGTTGAAAAACGCAGTAAAAAAGAATATATATATATATATATATATATGGACCGTGAGAATCATATATAAAAATCGACTTGAAGTCTGTGTTACTAAGGATATTTACCCATATGGTTTAGTTTACTTTTAATTACAGCCATTAGAAAAGATATATATATATATATATATATATATATATATATATATTTACAGCTTAAAAAAATGTTCTTTAATTAAAATAATTAGTAATTACGGGAAAGCAATTTTTAACAGATTTTGAAACGAAACATTTTTAGTTATAAAATATTTATTTTTCAATAAAAAGCAAAGAAAAATTGCTATGCATGTTAAACTTTTAAATTAAGTTTTTTAAGACAACACGCCTAAGACCAATCATACAGGAATTATGTAATAAATCACGGCATGGACGTAAATATAGAGTGAATACAGTAAATTCTTTCATCGACTGAAACACATAATTTTTATAGCATAAATATATCGACGAAAAACTGTATTTCCTTCAGGAAATCAAGTATTTGAATTCCATACATCTTTCCATGTTAAACCAGGATAAGCCGTTTATGTTGTGTCAAACGGAATACAGATAATTTATTTTAGGGAAATAAATGTATGCTTGGAAATATAGAAAGAATTTTTTAAATATTTTCTCTATTTGATTATAGGAATGCATACAAGAATATATTTGTAATTTTAGAAATTGCATTACATTTTATATTATTTAATATAAATATCGCATCATACATACTCATAGCTGCCAATATTTTAATTTATTCCGGAGTACTTTTAGCCCCACCTTTTTTTCGTACCACTTATTTTTTAAAATTATTTATTTCTTATTTTATGGAAGTTATATATTGAATAATTTTTTTTCTATAAACGAAGTTGGCTAAATGTACTCCGGAATAAATTAAAATATTGGCAGCTATGTACATACTAATATCAAGGAGGAAACACGGGCGCAGAATTCATACCACAATCAATGTAAGAAAAATTTCTACTTCTTAAATCAGCGATACTATAGTTAGAGAAACCTTTTAAAAAAATACCGGTATGAATTCTGAGCCCATGTTCCATCCCTGTAATATTCAAATACCAAAGATATACTTAAAATGTACCATATTTTTACAGCATTTTTTATTAACTAAATAAAGATTATTGTTAAAAAATAGTTACCAAAAAAATTCTCATCCCAGTTTTGAATTTCATTCAGGGTATGATGCATGGAGTTTCCATTCATTTTTGAGTTCTATGTAGTGATAAAACCGTTTACGCAAACTAAATGCACTTCAGATCATTTTAGTGAAATACATGTATGACTAGGTATAGAAAAAACAGATTTTCAATGTTTCTTTCTTATTTTTTTTTTCAAATGATAAAAAAATATTAAACACCTTAAATACGTATTTTTAACTTGATTAAGGCCGAAATCATCTTTATTTATTTATTTTTTTATTTTATTTTTATTTTTATTTTTTTTTTGTAAATTTGGATTTATAAATGACAGAAATTCATTGATTATTATCGAAATAAGAATTTTTTTAAAGTAGTGTCTGTTTTGTTCTGCATAAATAAGATTTAAACAGAACTGTTCTGTAATAATAATTTTTTCTTAATTAAAACTGAGAATTTTTGTTTATATATATATTTATTTATCTATCGCCAGGCGTCTGCTTAAGTACCCTAGTTTTAATGACGCTCCACTTAAATATATATATATATGAATTCTAAGATTTTCGCAGAGAGATCTGTTATTAAATATTAATATTCACTCATCATAAGTGTAAACGAAATATCAGCGATACATTAAAGAAATAAATATATTTATATAATTTTAGTTTATAGTTCAAAAAATACAAAATAACTAAAAATGATCTTGCCATTTTTGACCTAGCGACAAATGGATAATGTGCACACAGATCGAAATAAAATTACGCAAGTGCATGCCATGTGATCGGGAGTTAGTCTGACCTCTGACCTTTAGTAATACAGACACGTGTTTCAGACATAACAGTCATAGGTTGTACCGGTTTAAAAGGAAATGAAAATATAGAAGCAGATTATCTACGTGTGTTTGTTGTATGACTATTAATTGAATTGGGCATGTCAGAAGTTGCATCATGCGAACGCATATACATGTTTAGGGAGAATGTACCAGGAGGCATTTATTACAGAAATCCTGTCAGGGAGATATGAGCCTTGCTGATTACCTGCGCAGTAGATGACCACGAGTTACGGATGATGAGGCCCTGAGAGCAGCCATCTATAAGGACAGTGGTGCAAATTGTTCTGAACATGAAGAATGGTTTTCTGTTCCCTTTGAAACAGTCCGACAGTACTTGAATATGTATACCTCACACACTATCAGACGTCAACAAGGAACAGTGAGTGAGAGTCTGTTTGCCCGTCAGCACCTGAACACAGCCATATTTAATCACGTGCGCATTGAGAACGAAAAGTGAGACCTCCATGACACTTCCAAGCGTATATTTCTTTGTTTAGACCACGTAACCCCAATACGCACGTAACCCCAATACCACTTATGCACGTACGCAATATACAACAACTCTACTTTGGAACCTACTACTTTCTCTATGGTGGACTTGTTTTCAAGTGGTGTATTACGAGCTCATTTCAAATGATTAGACCATTGTTGCTGATTACTGGGTACCGTCCAATGTATTGCTTTTTTTTCTTGTATAATTAAAAAGTATTTACGCGTCTCATTATTGCATGAAATATTAACTAGTGTTAAAATGAGATAATTCAATACATAAAAAATGAAAAAGCCAATTCATTTTAAAAATATAAAACATGATATATTTATAGCTCAATCGATTCACACACAGACCATATTCCAGATTACAGTAATGCTATGATTTTTTCTTCTGCCTTAAAGTTTTATGACTAACGAATCTTCTTAGAGGGCTTGATTACGAGATTTCAACTTTTCCTGTGAACGAGGCTACAGCAGTTCCTTTTGTAGTTTTACTTTCATGTTTTTCAGCTAGATTTTAATTGTTATGAATTTGATGAAATAATGCTGAAAAAGGCTAATTTACAGCGAAAACGTTTGAATTGTATTTTATGATTTTTAAATGAAGTGTGCTTTTTTATTTTTAATATATTTAATTATTTTTAAAGTTTGAATTGCATTGCTATTTGTTTGTCACTGCTCTAGATCGGCAAGATCTTTTTTGATTACTTTGTATAATAAGGTGTTGATGTCATTATCGTTATGTGTTTTTAGATATTGAACAATAAAGTTGGTTTTCAAAATAAAGAAAAAAAATCAAAAATCAATAAAAAAAAAATAACTATATCTACAAAACTCCTAAAAATGACTACTACAGAAAATGTAGATAAATAAATAAACCCACTCTTATAGGAAGAAAAGAAGTAACCGCGATATAAACACTAACGTGACTACTGACTCCTAATTAATATTCCGTAGTATTCTTAGTACCTGCCCCCTTTTTTCCACAACTTTATTATTACAGTAATTCTCTTCAAGTGCGATTCGGGTTAAATAAATAAATAAATAATAATAAAAAAAAAAAACTCTCCAAAAAGACTGATGTGGGGGAAAAAAAGAAAAGAAAAGAAAAAGGAAATAAATAAATAAATAAATAATAGACAGGCAGAAACAGTACTACGGAATTTTAATTAGGATGTTGGCATCTATGCATAAATGTAGGAAATGTATGAAAATTGTTTTGTTTCAATTTATAGTGTACCTACATAGATGAAAATGTGCATTTCGTTCAAGAAATTTTGTGCTGTTTTCCAATATCGCACGTTAAATAAGACTAGCTGCAAAATTAAGGAAATCACTACCGGTTTCGAAAGGACGTGCCTTTTCTTCTTCAGGTGCAAAACACAGGCTACTCAATTATTGATATCACACAAGTTCATTAATTTAGTATTTCGACTAGCTGATTACGCTACATTGAACATTTATCGTTATGCCACTTCATTGAAATAAATGTACATTTTAAAATACATGAATATCTTTTGTTTAATATAGTCGCTATATGATGATAGGAATACATGGATAAAAATACATTTGATTTTCTAAATGTTTACAATGCAACAGGTTACAAAATATTCAAATTCAAATATCATAGATCAAAGAAAATCCACTAATGACGAATTAAAATATCATTTAAATATTTTTTTTCAAAAAACTATGTATAAAAGGACAAATTTTTTTAATTGTTATTTTATTAAGAATAAGAATAAACGATGTTATTCTTAAAAGCATTTATATGATTTTAATAATAATATACCATTTTGCTATGAAAAGAGAATCCACTTTATCTATGTTTATAAAATGAATAATAAAAAAAATAAAGACGTATAAAGCAATAAATTTAAAACCACCCGTACAGGAAGAAATAAATAAATCATGCCACATGAACGTAGGCAAAATAGAGTAAATCCTGACATCGAATGAAAACAGCATTTTTACAGTCTAAATATATCGACGAAAATTTGTATTTCATACAGGAAATGGTGTATTTGGTATCCATTTATATTCGAATGTCAAATCAGGATAAGAAGATCACGTTATACGTCAAACGCACATTATACATTTGAATTTAGTGAAATAAATGTATGCTTGGAAATTTAGAAACATGTTTTATTATAATATATTTTACACTTGATTTCTGAAATAAGTGCATGGGAATTTCTATTATGTTTAGAATATACACACAATTTCTGGTTATTAACGAATTAATTAATAACTGTACTGAGACATTGCAACTAAACTATTATCAAAATAAAATATTGCACCTTAAAAGAAAAATATTTTCATCGTTGAATAAATATATAAAAATGAAGAAAACCAATAGTTCCAATTATTATTTTCTGAGATGATATATATATATATATATTTATTTATTTATTGGTACCACACTATTTCCGTAGAGAAACCTTTGTCATATTTAATTTTAATTTTAATTTTGCTATTTTGTAAATAAAGAAGATAGTGATTATTTTTTACAATAGCAGTAGCAAATAATTAAAAGAGGAAAATTTGAGAAAATAAAAAATGCAGGGAAAAAAATGACATAAAAAACAAAACCGATATTACAGTTCTTTGAATTTTAACAGATATGTGGTTCGGCCATTTGTTTAAAAGATGTCAATAAGGCCTTCTGAAAAATTCAGTATATTGAAAGCTCGGACTCTTCAAGAGGAAGGATGAAAAGCTTCTACATACACACAGTTATTTTCAAATTCACTTGTTATTATTATAATTATTTAAAAAAAAATCAATTTCACCATAATTGGTTATAAAAATTTTAACGGAATTTTGCTCTATTATGCTATATTTAAAAAGGTGCTGCAGAAAAATACACCGTCTGAAAATTATGCACAAGACTTTGAAAGACATCAATGTACGTCAAGGTGCAAGTAACTTAAAGCTTTCTTGAAAGTACGTGCTTTAGTTCTTAATATGATATAATTATCTTTTATAACACACTCACAGATAAGGAGACAGGCGGACAGACATTTTCTAAAAATGAACAAAATGCGTGCTTAGGATATCTCGAAACGTGCAAATATATCGGAAACTGAAAGTCGAAATTTTTACGAATACACGTTTTTTTTTTTTTTTTTTTTCCCCTATGAGCATTGAAGAAAATACAAATAAAAATGGTAATCTCATCCTTGAAAGTTAAATTGAAAATGTAATCGAGGTATCATCAATGAATAATTACTAACAATTTTATGTACACTGGGAAAAAAAAGTGTTACTGACATCTAGAACATAAATTGTGGCTTTAATAAAAATAGTTCCATACCATGCTTATAAATTCTAGATTCATTTATTAACAAGTTCTAAAAACCCCTATTTCCTTTATTATCGTGGTTAATCTCATTTAGAAATCTCTGTAAATAAACACGAACACAAGAGGCGAGTTTTAGTAATTTTAATTTTGTTTTATGTCCCAATTCTAGAAAATCAAGCTAGAATTTCTCGCAATACAAGGGATTCATGATATTTGTAATATTAATAATATTGTTTCACCATCTTGCAGAGTGTAGACTAGAAATTTTTGATCATTACGTTTATAAAAGTTATTTGTTTACATTATACACATAACTCGGATATCTATATTTTTAGTTTAGGTGTTCAGAAAATAATTACTTATTCGTTCTAGATGAAAGTGGTATATTTATTTTTCTAAGTATATATATTTTCCATTTAAATAATTTTAGGATCTATGAAACATGATTTGATACATATATCTTCATAGATATAAATACCTTTACTCCATACTTGCCAATCTAACCCGTATACTCTCCAACATACTAATTAATATTCCGTATTATTGTTAGCCCCGAGTTTGTTTTTTGCACTAGTATCTCTTTGGAGTATTTTTCTTCTTATTTAATCATAATTTCATTTTTAGAATATTACTCTAAAAATTTACTGGTGTGAAAAAAAGAGGCGGGGCTAGCAACACTACGGAATATTAATGAAGACGTCGGCAAGTATGAACCCGGAAGATTGTTACTTCCGCCCTTTCCGCCTATTTTTTCACACCAGTCTCTTTTTTAGAGTCTTTTCTTCTGATTTAATCGTAAATATATTTGAAGAGAATTACTCTAAAAATTAAGTGGTGCACAAAAAGAGCGGGAATTAACAATCTCCTGGATTAGGCTCGCAAGCATGCTTTATTACAATTCCTTTATTTTAATTTAAATATTATATCAGTCTTCTAATATATTTTAGTTTGTATTTGACGTTACACTTTCTTTCGAGATAGAGGTAATGAATTATATATAGGTCAATATGAGGAGCAAAACAGAAACAATTCGTTTATTGTGAGAATTTTTATTTGGGTCAAAATATGTCTCTAGGTTTTTATTAAAAAAAAAAAAAAGTATATATTTAGGATATAAAAATCATCCTAGATAATAATAGTAATAAAGTAAAATAAAATAAAAAGAGGTTTTCTTTTCTCTGTGTCCTTTAAATTTTGAATAATTTGTACTCTATTATTATTATTATTATTATTATTATTACTCGATATGCTTAAAAATTACGTTTCATCATCTAATTGATATTTCTTAAGTATGCTTCCTTACGTATATATTTAAGTATAATCATAGCCTTCTAAACTAGATGCTTGTCGCGCTGCTCGAATAGTTGGCAACAGTTCAAGCGGTAGAGAGCGCCACCTGGTACAGATTGCGTGACTTTTTTATTCAACAGCCACCATAAATTTTTAAAAGTGGGATTTGATATACATAAAAGGCGAATAGAATCGAAGAAACATCTATTACATATATCACTTTTAAAATTATTGATGACAGCTGAATAAAAACGTCGCGCAATCTGTACCAGGTAAATCTCTCTACCGCTTGAACTGTTGCCAAGTTCATAGGTGCCAAGTCTCCCGGTTTCCAAGAAAAACTTCAAACCGGAAAACTTTTATAGCTGTTTCTGGTACTACTAATTGTCGAAAATATACATAACATGTTCTATTTAAAAATACTGGTGTCAATTTTGGTTTAAAAGTTTAAAATTTTGGCAGCTCTGATTAGAGTCAGTAAGAAGTTTCACTTGAGTATTTTTGACTATTTTAATGCTATAATAGTATGCTTAAAAGTATTGTTTTAAATTTGTGGTGCTAATACAATAAGGGTACAATTTTAGGAACACTGTGAAGCCTGCTGCAAAGCAACTTAAGGCGTTACCGCAAAGCATTATTATATTTAACAATAAAATTTTGCGTATTCCTGTTTAACGCGTTAAATGCCGTTTGCATATATATTTGCCAATGCCATTTAATGCATCAGTTTCTTACCGTAAATTTTAGGCGCAAGAAAACATGAATAAGTAAAACGGTTTGCCACCTCAAATATTACTAATTCAAAATAAAAAAATTTAGAAAAAAATGTAGTGGTGTTTCAAAGCAAGTTATTTTTTTTGGTGGGTTGGCGTGTGTGACGTGACATCCATGTAGGTCTTTTTATGGTATTATTATCAATATTTAGGCGAGTTATGAAAATCCAGTAAATAGTTCTAGAAGCTAGGCTACCGCAACAAGTGTTGAATTCGACACTTTACGGCGCTTCAAAGACAATAATGCCTCGAGAAATAACCTTTGTTATTGTTTTTCAAAATTAGAAATAAATAAGTAAGTAGATATATATTTTTACTCTACGTTATCCAATAATCAAAGCCAAATGTTAAGTACAAACTCATTAATAAGTTAGCTTTTCGTTTTATTTAGAAACATTTATATAATATGCAACAGCACCATTTTCAACGTGATACATTGAAAAAAAAAATAGATTAAATATTATTTGGGTTGTTCAAATTTTAATAACGTTTGTTTGAGTATTTCAGGTAATAAATAATACTATTTTCTTAATTTTAGAAAATGTTATTGAATACTTTTTTACAACTGAAAATTTATTATTATTATTATTATTATTATTATTATTATTACTATTATTTTATTTTATTATTTATTTTTATTTTTATTTTTATTTTAATAATTTTATTTTATTATTTATGTGTGTGTGTGTGTGTGTCTGTGTATTCTGAAATTACCATTGTTACACACAAATATACGTTTTAATTTGACGGTCTTTTAAACTAAAAGAAACACATTAAAGGAAATATTTATTCAAAGAAAGAACTTTAAACTCTACAAATTAATAAAATACAGTCCAACCTCGTTAACGTGAATTACTTTTAAGATCAACTGTTTCCATAATTCCCGTCAAAATGAAGATTAATATTGTTATATGAAGATTAGTCACTGATAGCATGAAATACTTATTGTATGAACAATATTTTTATCCCGCTTTAGATTCTCAATAACGAGGTTCGAATATATTACTATACTTTCAGAATTTATCCATACTTGCCAAAACGTCTTAATTAATATTCCGTAGTGTTGTTAGTCCCGCCCTATTTTTTTCGTACCAGTAAATGTTAAAGTAATATTCACCAAATGCAATTACGATTAACTAAGAACAAAAATTATCTAAAACGATACTGGTGCGAAAGTAAAGGCGGGTTAAGCATACTATGGAATATTAACTAGTGCGTTGCCACGTATGTTTATCTTTTTTTAACACATTCGTGACAGCATTATTTTTTTCTTTTCGAAAGTAAGGTCCGCTTATAGGCATTATTCCCCAAGTTACAATATTTCTGAACCAAATTGTTCGTATTCATAGTGTTGCGAAATTGCAAATAATTGTATTTATTTTTGTATAATTTCTTTCAAAGAGGCTTAGTAAGTCGATAAAATGCTAATTTTACGCATTTCTAGTCTTTTTAGCGTCAAAATAGCCTAATTTTCCCTTAAAAACGCATTGGAAAGCTCCAATAGGGCAGGTAATAGATTTGGCGACTTTTGCCCGACTTGGCGATTTTTTTGGCGACATTGGCGAGAAAATCATTAGGGATATACCAAATGTGAAAGCTCTAATCTCATTGGATGATGAGATACGGAAATTTCTGAAACTTTTCATACTTTTCTACAGGAGTATATAAGATTTGTTTTTTTCGCCAAGGCAATTCAGTTCAGTCTGAGATCAGAGTCAGTCGGTTTCTCTAATGCTTGCATTGCTTTGAGTCTCTTTAGAAGAGAGTTGCTTTATGTGTTATTGCTATACAGTTTATACTGTGGATTTGCTATTGACAGCTGTTGTTTAAGCTGTGTTTACTGGCTGAATTGAAGCTGATACTTGGTTTATATACCTGTATTTTTCTGGAACCGTCTGTGAATAAATTACTGACTTTTTGTAAGTTTCGCCTTTCATTCTCGGACAACTCACGAATCCCCAAGTACGCAACAATATTTATATTGCAAAAGGACATGTGTTATAATTATATTCTTTCGTATCAAAGTATTTTTATCCATAGTATATTTCATTGTAATTGTATGAATATTGGGTATATACTTAAGTAATACATAATATAGAAATTGCGAAAGAAACGCCTACTGGAGGAGTGACAAATTTTCAAATGACGAGAATCTACGTCAGCGGTCGCGAAAGTGTAAATTACATCTAATACATATTTTTTGTAATTCTTCTTATTGTTAAAAAAAAATTCACACCAGAAAGTATTTAAAATAATTTAAGTATAAAATAAACAAACGGGTTTGTTTTCTTATAGTTATTTTTGGAAATGCTCTTTTCAAGATAACAGGTGAAATTAACCTGTTGCAATAAATGTTCAGAGCGATCCAACGCTGTTCAGTCCGAATCGCCTTACGCGGAAGAATCGCGGAATGGTGGCTTGCCAGATCATGTTCATTGGACAAAAGTGTTCAACTGCAGTATAGTGACCGTATTATAGATAAAGATACCTTTGTAATGTATTAGCATTAATAACAGTTACAATTACCCACTTACAAAGGTATAGTTTATGCTAAATAAATAAGGGTATAAACGGTAACAATTATGATAAATAATTTCCATTCTACAATTTTTCAAAATTTAGAAATAAGATTTCAAAATATAAACTACCCTCGAATATCGAGCACATGCGGTAAGCATAGCGATTCCGTTGGGGATTGTACGAAATATATTTATAAGTAAAGCGAATGTCAATGCAACTACAAACCGAACAGTTATGTGTCTTGTGGAGATACCCTCGTCTGTTCACTAAAATAGAATAACAGCTTTCTTTAAAAATTGAAAGAATTAATTTTTTCTTTCTTTTTTCTTTTTTTTATGAATGATCTTTACGTATACCAGGGATTGAAGACCGGTGCAGAGTTCGTACTACTATCAATGAAGTAACATTCTCTACTTCTTAAATCAACGATACTACATGTACAGGTAAAGAATTTTCATAAACAAATATCGGTATAGGTTCTGCGCCCGTGTTCCACCACTGTTATATACATAGTTTTTATTTCATGTTTTGAACTTCTCTCTTTTATATTTTTATTTATTTTTTCAATACATTTTGTCGTGTAGCATTCCTTATCCTACATTATCATTAAGCTTGTTCTTAAATTATCACTCTTACACAATTACTAATGATCATATAAAAAGTAGTATTTTTGTATCAATTTATTACAGTACTTAAAAACGCAAATGAAATTTTATAATATTTATATATTAATATAAACATATTATAATACAATATAATATATTTGTACAGTCAGCAAAAAGGGAAAAAAAGAAAAAGAAAAAAAAGCCAACCCCCAACTTAATTTCACTGTAAATTGTCGTAGAAACTTGCGGCTGGTACCGATCGATACCTTTGAAAAGGGGCTCTTACGAAATTCTATGGTGAAGCGTGACAGACGCTGTCACAGCCTATTTCAAAAGGTTTTAAAATAATGTCTAGTTTACAATGGTGTAGTCAGATTTTGCTTAGGTGCTCGCCTACCTATAAAAACGGGGATTAACTTCATTTTTTTTTCAATGAAAATCCTCATTTTTTACAATTTGATTTATTTGGATCAAATCATCGTGGAAAATGGTATAGTTTATATATGTTGCTCAATTTTTCATAAAGTTATAAGCTGTCAAAATATGAGGATGCTAACTGTTAAATTCATGTGACAAACATTAATTCATATCTTCCCAAAAATTATTATATTCAAATTATGTTTTTTGTGCACTAGAATGAAGTGACCCAAACATATTATATGCATACTTTTGATAAAAAAAAAAAAAAAAAAAAAAAAAAAAAAACTTTATGAATTATAGAAATTATTAATAAATTCATATTCGAAAAAAATATAAATTATGACCTATATTAAAGCTTACTGAAATAGAACAGGCATCATCAAAAACATGGGTTTCCAACATTCCAACTCGTTCCTAACATTATTTTTTAAGTTATAGTGATATTTCATTTTTTATTGCTGTTAGGAGGTCGTTATAATTTGCATTCTCTGTGAGTAAATATCTGTATATATCCTGACGAAAAACTATTTTATTTTATCTTTATGTTATTCTTATAGTTTTCAAAGCAATATTTCCATGTTTATTATACAAATTGGATTATTTTTATAAAATTATCGCAATGCAGGCGAGAGATTGTGAAAGAATTTCAAAAGAAAACAAACCCCGTCTCTATATCGCTCACACAATATTAAAAAAAAAACAATTTGCATATTGGTATTTGACTTTGAATGTGACGCTAGTACGCATAAATCTCAATAGCATTTACTATATCGATGCTGAATACAAAACTTATATGATTTAATTGCCGATATGTAAAATCATTTTGTTTGATAATGTAAAGTTTACGAAAATGTGTAAAGGCGTAGCTTACACTGCGAGATAGGAATATACCAGGGGTCGTACTCTCCGCCCTTTTTTCAGGACACCCTCATAAGTAAGAAATTTCTCTCCTCATTGCAAATACTAATTGTATGCAGAAATAAATTTGGTATATTTATAGTGATGTGCCATGATTATACTGGATAAAAATTCGTGTATAAAAATAGCGGTAGCAATATACTTGAAAATTTCTTTTCCCCGAGAGTGTAGAGAAAAAAGGGCGGAGAATACGACCCCTGGAATTTTTCCCTTACTTGCCAACATACTAATTAATATTCCGTAGTATTCTGCGTCTCGTCTTTTTTCTTTCTCACGAGTATCTTTGTAGAGAATTCTCTTCTTATTTAATCGCAATTGTACTTGGTGAATGTTACTCTAAAAATTTATTGGTGTGGAAAAAAAAAAAAAAAAAAAAAAAAAAAAGGCGGGATTAACAACACTACGGAATATTAATTAGGATGTTGGCAAGTATCAATATACCTGGTCCTGAAATGTAAAGTCTTTCTTTTTAAAAATTAAATAACGTTTCTTAGTTTCTCAGTGCTAAAATTCTATTTTAACCCTGTTGTCCTTTTTTTGTACTTGAAGATTGTAGGATTCGTACACCTCAAGTTAAATGCCATGCTTTAGGAAAAGCGGTAAGGCTAGGCTTATTGCTCGAAAAAACAATACGGAGAAAACAAACTTTTTTTTTTTTTTAATATTATAATTAATATTTAATGAATTTTAAAATGTGCTTTAAAACGAATTTTCTGTTTTAATCATGTTGTGACTTTTTCGCATTTGTTTACTGTATCGTTTGTAATCTTTACGTTATTTATATGTTATCGCATGGCGTAACATAGTAAATATTAAATTTTGAATAAATGTTTTTTAACACAGAATAAATCTGTACTGATAAGTATAAAGGATTTAAGTCCAAAAACGACGATTTTGAGTTAAGTACATAGTCAGACTCAGAAAAAAATTCTCTATCGATTGGTATAAAGGATTTAAATCCATGTCATTTAGTCTTTGAGAAAATCCACTGGTAAATAAAGATTCAAGTCAGAAATTTACCATTAATCTTTGGTATAAAATATTTAATTCAATCTTTTCCCTTTATTAAATGAAGATTGACAATCACTGAATGGTGTAAAGCGTATAAACCAACATAATCCCTTTTTCCTAATCGATTCTGCCCATTAGTTTTTAGTTAGTTTAACTTTATTTTTCGTCTCCTGAAAAATCAAGAATATGGACTTAAATCCTTTATACTTATCAGTACAGAAATAGTGTATTTATTTATTTATTTTTTTTTAGTTTATAAAATCTGTTATTGAAACAAAGTGCAGTATTATTTATTTTTGATTATTCTAATCACGGCGTAAAATTCACATTTAATATGGAAAAAGAATTGAAAACAAGGTAATATAACTTATTACTTTCAAAGATATCGATCGTACACATTTAAAATTAAGAATTCAAGTACAATACACTACTGTATAACGCGGGATATTCGTTCTGGGCAGTAGGAAATCGTGTTATGTGGGACATATTATATCAGACCAATTTATGCAAAAGCACTCAATACTTAAAATTTGTATTTTATTTTATTTATTTATTTATTTTTTGTAAGTAAGGTTCCGCTGCTTACGATACAAATTAAGCTATTTTTGTAAAAATAACGCATTGCAGGAGGTAAATTTTAATGGCATTCCAAATGAATAATAAACCCAGTGTTGCCAGATTGGGAATTTTTTTTATTCAATATTCACCACTAAATTTGAATTCAAACGGTTGCATGAGTACTTTGAAGATTAATCGCTATTTAGGTATATCAAATATAACGTTTCAAAATTATTGGTGAATAAAAAAAGTCCCCAAACTGGCAATACTGTATAAATCTCGCCCTCTGACTTTTCCTGAAAAGACTTTACTTAATAAAAAAATGTTTCTTATTTCCTTAACACATTCCTGACCACATGTTTTTGTCGAAAGTAAGGTTCGCTTATAGGCGTTATTCTCCCAAGTTACAATATATCAGAACCAAATATTTTGTATTCGTATTTATATTACAAAAAGACATGTATTATTATTCTTTCTTATTAAAGTTTTTGTATCGATAGTATATTTCATTGTAAAAGTATGAATATTGGGTATACACTTAAGAAATAAATAATATACAAATTGCGAAAGAAACGTCCACAGGAGGAGTTACAAATTTTCAAATGACGTGAATCTACAATAGCGGTCGCGAAAGTGTTAATTTCATTTTGTTTGACTCTTTATAGATCGCTAGCATATATAAACGAATGAAATTTACCGTTTCGATTGTTGATGACAAAATTTCAGTTATTTATTCATAAATTTGTTAAGTAATTTGGTGTTTTAGACAAGCGTATAAGGTTGAAAAAAAAAAGTTATTATAAGAACAAAAAGGATAAAAATTGTCCGAAAATAATCTAGAAAAAACAAAAGGTTTCTTTTTGTTTTTTCTAGATTACTTTCGGAGCAAACCATAAATTGCTCGGATCTGAAATGCAGTAATTTTATTGTCGAGATAAACAGAGATTTTGATTGAAGTTTGATTTTTTTCAGTCGAAGAATTTGACAGTGTAGTAATATTGATCGGATGGGTGTTTGATTTAAAATTATCCACAAAAATGCTTTCTGAGGAGAATTTTAAGGTTGTCGAAAGGTTCTTTAATGAGAACTGTTTTGATTTAAGTTTCTAAGATTGAGTTCACAACCGCCAAAATTAGGGGAGTAATTTTCGTTGCAATTTGCATGGTAACTCAGATAACTGAGTTATTTTATATGATTGAGAGTAATGCATAGGTGCCACGTCTACTATTTTTAGCGGGAGATTTCAAGGAAGAAAAGTTTTATACCTGTTTTGGATATTAATATTAATCTTCGAAAATATATATAACACATTCAATTTAAAAATACTGCTGTCAATTCTGATTTAAAAGTTTAAAACTCTGCAGCTCTGGTAGTGATTACTTGCATATTTCACACAGACAGGTAAAAATTTTACATACCGTGGAAGAATGAGAATAAAGTTCACAGTTGTAGCTTTGAGTATGTCTTTTAGATTTATCGTGTTCAATTTTAATGTTTAAGTTAGATAATTCGGTGGTTTTGAAAATATTTTCGAAATTTTTAGTTAGAATGATATTAATGAAGTTCTTTGGTTTTATACTACTGCAGTTGGGCGTCTTTATCAATTTTCATTCCGTAGATTCTGGTAGTCGGTTTTAGTTTACTCAAAGAATTTTCGTATTATTTTCTTGGATCTAAAATGTTTAATCTCTCTACCGAAGAATTCGATGGCGTTTATCTTGAGAAAGTTTTTAATTCTTTGAAGTTGGTCAATATTCGAAGGGATGATTTTGGTAAAATCAACAGCCAAGAGAAATCACCAACAAAATGAAATACAGGAAGTAAATGAAGTCATTCGTCTAAGTTATAAAAGAAATGTTCTATGAAAAATTTCCGGGGACAGTTTTTACAATTTTGAATTAAAATTTGTGTTGTACTATGCGTCCCTGAAAGGGTTAAAAGTGGTTTTCTTCTTATATCATCGTATTAACTAACATATTTGAGAAAATATCTCTAAAATAATGCTGGTGTGAAAAAAAAAGGGCTTGGCTATCGGTACTTCGAGATAAATTATAAATGTTGCCAGGTATTATTAGGTTATTTTTGGAGCAGATCAGTAGATCAATCACAAGTTTCTTAATAAAGAAGGGAATTTGACGTATGTTGATTGTAGGGACTTCCTTATTCATTGTCAAAAAAAAAAAAAAAAAATTCAGAATCAGAGTTCTGAAGTGAATAAAATTTGTTTTAGATGAAGATAGGTATTTAATTTGGTGAAAAAGAAATTGGATTCTTCGGATATGAAGTGGATTTAAGAGAATAACCTTGGAAGAGTTCTTTAGCACTGAGGACTAATTTGAAGAGATCATGTTTGTAAATTAGAGGACTGATAAAGATGTCAAGTTCTTGATAAAGAGCCCTTTATCGTTTATTTCAGGTTCATTATAAATAGAACGAATATTATCTAAAACAGTCTTTTGATTAATCCGAAAATCTCAATACGGCAAACACTTCCACTTATCTCTCTGTTTTGTTTCAGTTCAACTAATCCGAACATCTCAACCCGGCTAAACGTCTCAACACAACTCCAATTAAAGCAGCGTAACGAAGACACTATGTGTTTGAGTTGACAGTCAAAGCACAGCAGCTTGCATGCTGCTCTTCACATTACGCTTTAATAACATTATTCGTACATACATTATATTGTTTTATGTCTTTAAGATCATTTATAAGTATTCATTCGTAATATCTGTTAGATCCATGCGTAAATATTTTGTAAATTTGTAATATAGTTTGTGAGACACAGTCAAAGACTGGCACTTCGCCACCTATTGATAAGAAATGTGACTCACTATTTTTTCAATTTCTGTTGAGTGCAGAACTATCTGTTAACGAAAAAAATTAGATGGCGCTGTGCTCAGCAAAATAATAATAATAATAATAATAATAATAAATAAATAAAATAAATAAATAATAAATAAATAATAATAAAAATAAATAAATAAAAATAAAATAAAATTAATAAAATTAATTAATTAATAAATAAAAAGTTACAATTTTCGGCCTACATGCACCAATATCTAAAGCAAATTTTGCATTTTTTTTTTTTTTTTTTTTTTTAATAAAAACAAAATAAATTTTGTGTGTTTCGTTTGGATTAATCGAAATTGATAGAATCTGCAAAAAATACCAATTGTGAAATAAGTTTCCTTCAATGCAAAATGTTTAAAAGTTTTTAAGTAAAGATTCTCTGATAGTGCTGACCACTCTACGTATACGCACGCGAGCGTATATGCTTGTCAGAAGTCTACAGTTTTGGGAGTATAGTTGTGCATTAATTCATATTCCAAGGCAAAAATTTCAGCTTCTAGACTAAGAAATTCCCGTTATTATAAAAATTGAACTTAAATTAGACATCTATACTACGTTACTTTGATTTGTTCAAAATTATAATTATTTAAATTGAATTTAATGTTTGACAATTACTCTTTTCTTTATATGCATATATTTTATTAATATTTAAATATTTTCTCTATCAACTATACACATCTATATATTTCATTATTTTTATATACAAATATTTTATCCAACGAATTTTTCTATAGATGGTAGCTTTTGACCATTAAAACCGAAATATAATTTCTTATACTACCATTCCTTAAATATAACTTGTGGAGATTTTTATAACTACGTGTAAGTTTGTTTAATTCTTCATTACGCACAATTTTTCCCATAAAATATACTTTTCTCCAATAAAAACAACGGCACTTCTCTAGGTATGCCCATAAAATTCCAAACATAAATGACCAAAGTTATAAAATAGCCAACCATGAGTGTAACCAGAATAAAATAAATCACAGAACGTACGTAAATGTAGGTAACATAAAATAGATTCCGAAAAGAGCTTAAAAAATCGAGTTTTTTTTTTTTTTTTTTTTTAAATACTGCACTATATGTACTCTAAATTTGTTTTATTCAGGAAGTGGAATATTTGGTTGAAATTTTTCTTCAGCCTAGTATAAGCGGATTACCTCAAACTGATAGGTTTTATAATTCAAAAAGATGAAAAATTGCTTTGAAATGTAGATAGAAATTATTTGTTAAGAACGTTATTCTCTGATAAGATATTAAATAATAATTATTTTAGAAACATATATATTTCTACATTTATATTTTATTATACGGGGTAAAACGCTATAATTTTAAAACTACCACCCATCACATCGATTTGATTTTTTACCAGAGCATTCGTGAGACAATGAAATTTTGTTTGGGGGAGGAGAAAAGTAGTTCCAACATGTTCCTACAGATGGCGCTGTTAGGGTAAACGCTGAAATGGACTCATTAAACACAGGAATGTTGTTAGCAACAGAATGGAATAGCAGGAAACAATATACTTTAATGGTTTACGACTTTTTTTTTTTTTTTTTTTTTTTTTTTTTTTTTTAAGCAAAAAGACGTATTTTATACGTCATACGTAAATACATACGTATATACAACGGAAACAGTGAAAAGAGAAAAAGAGGAGCTTCATGAAACAAATACTTAACTGATAATTAACGGCACATTTTGGAACTTTTTTTTTCTTTTGCCAAACAAAATTTCATTGCCACATGATTGCTCTGGTAAAATATCAAATCGGTTGGATGGGTAGTTTAAAAAATATAGCGCTTTGAACTCGAAACTTTAATTATAATCACCCTGTAGATACAGCTTTAAAATAGAATTTATATTTTTTCCATTTATTTTATATAATCGAATTTATTCATACATGCTTTTTTGAGCATAATGAATATTATTTAACTACTTAAACTACTTTGAGCTTTATGAGTTGGGATCTTTATAATCGGTCCTATTTATACATGCGTTATAACTGTGCTTCAATGTATGATATAAATGTGTTTTAACTACTTAAATTATACAAACTTTATGACTTCGGATCTTCAGTTTTGAATTTCTGAAATTTTTTTTTAATTTAAGTCTTTGAAACCAGACATTGTATTAAACAAAACGCAATTTACTTTTAAGTCATACATATTTTTATATGTGACTATTATTTTAAGATATGAAGTAATATTTTTAGTTATTTTTTTTCCATTTATTTTATATTATTGACTATGCATAATGAATATTATTTAACTACTTAAACTACTTTGAGCTTTATGAATTGGGATCTTTATAATCGGTCGTATTTATACATGCGTTATAACTGTGCTTCTATGTATGATATAAATGTATTTTAACTACTTAAACTATACAAACTTTGAAGTATACGAAAATTATATATACGAAAATTACTAGGACATGTAATTTATTTTTTGTTAGATAATGTTTCTACAAAGTTAAAATCAGCAGTCACTATGAAACACAAAAGGCTGTTATAATAATCAAATATTTATAATTTTATAGCTTTTGATAATTTATTGATATGGGCGGTATATGTGTGTATACACATACACACAATATATATATATATAAACACTAGAGTTTAGATAAAAAAGGATAGATAATCTTATGTATAGTGCTTCTGAAAATCTCTTAATTATTTTATTTTCCTTATGTTTATTTTATAATTGTTCTCTTTATGTAATAACCTGTCTTCTGGTAAACTCATGCTATATAAAGTCACATTATTATTACCATCAGCTATTGTCTACAGTCTACACTAATTGCCTTTAACTGCAATGATGGCTTCTGTGCAGCATAGCAGTTAATAGTCTGGTCGATTTCGGTCATTAATCACGTTCTTTAATTAATAATTAATGAGATATAATAATTTATTTCTACCACGATTTTAACTGATATATATATATATAGATATATATTTCATTATCAAACAGTTTATGTAATGGTCTGTCTGTTAGGATAATCGTATAATGTTGTTATGATTATCTGTTTATATCTAAATTAAACGTTTTTTACAACACGGATGGATGTTAAATGGCATGTGAGTTAGTCAAAAAAGTTTGAAAATATCTGGAGCCATATAATAGCAATACATACAACGGTTGAGGCACAGTGGTTGAGTAAGTGTCTGTATTACGAACATGACGGTTGAGATAATACCATACATGTTTGATGTGTTTCAGATCTTGTGAATTTAGGATCTGGTGGAGTACATATAATTCTTTGTCGTTTTCTAAAAATTGACAACGAAACATTCCCGGCTTAGAAATCTTTGAGTTTTTTGATGAATGTCCTCCTGCTTCTTAGTGAAAATAATTTAAATGATTAAATTTTCACATTTAGGGATATAGGGTGTATTATTTAGTTTACCTTCCTCAAGTGCCATAAAACCCAGGTAACGCCAAAAATGTAATTTTCATAAATGGACATTGCCACAGCTATATATATATATATTTTTTTCCTACCAAACCAACAATAATTGCAGGGTGTTTTCTCACGAATGGTTCTCGTGTACCCCAAAATATGTCATTCTTTAGATGCATCAGCAAACAAATATGCTTGAGAAGGCAACCATTAGCGAATCCGTTGCAGCGCAAAATGAAGTTATTGTTCATTTCAAAAAATTTTGGAGTGGAAGGCAGATTTTTTTATACAAACTATGGGAAAAATACCAGAGCCGGGAATCGAACTCGGGCCTTCCACTTTACGTGCGGATGTTCAAACCATTGAGCTACGCTGGCTGATTACCAGCTAGGCATTTCTCACATAACATTCGTTGGCAAAGTCACCGAGTCTGTAAACACAGCTATATCAAGTGACATTAATATTCATGGCACAACTAACAACGAAATTTTGATTTAATTTAGAATTTTTTTCATCAACCATGAAAGTTCATTTCAGAAAAGTTTGGAGTTGAAGGCTGATTTTTTATACCAACTATGTGAAAAATACCAGAGCCGGGAACCGAACCCAGGCCTTCCGCTTTACGTGCGGATGCCCAAACCAGGGAGCTACCCTGGCTACCAGGGTAGCTCCATTTGTTCATATTTCGTCATTTATTTACTTATTTATTTTATGAAACTAGAGAAGACATTGGTAATGCAGAAATAATCAGTTACGTTTTATTATAAACCCAAGCGTTAAATGTATTTTTTATAATCGGCGTTTTAAGAGTAACAGCATCTAAAAATATTCTTCTCTTTCTTATGTATTTGCTAAAGGGATGTGTTGGTTTTACTTAGCGTTATATTTTAATGATATATTCCGCCAAAGTCTAAAATGTCAAATTTTGAGTTTTTTAAACATTTGCCATTGAATTTTACATTTCTCTGCACTCACATAAATGTAATATTAAATGGCAAAATATTTAGAAAAGTGAAAAAGAAAAAGAAAAGAGAAGAAAGAAAGAAATCTTATTAAAAAGATATGTACCGTTCATGATTATTTATAATGTTACATTTTGCTATATTATATATATTATTTCAGTATTTGTGTATAGAAAATGGACTAGCGTGATTATTATAATAATACTTTCTTTATATTTTTAAAAATATAAATACAGTTATAAATGATAAATGTACACTATTTTATACCTTATTTTAAAGTTATAGAAATGAAAATAAAGATATGATTTTTAGTATAAAATTTCTAAATTATTTATATTCTTTAAATAAAGCCATAAAAAATAACAAGTAAGACTTTCTCGAAATGGTTTTACTATAATTACGTTAAAATATTCGTAAATAATATATATATTTTTTTAATCAGTAATATATAACTGGTTTTCAAAGAAAAATATCCAATAAAGAGTACATTTCAAAATGTGAAAAGTGTAATTACCCTTTTTAAACAAAATAAATGTAAACATTAATAAACCACACACACACACACACAAAAAAAAAAAGATTCGATTATTATTATAATTCATTCATTCATTCCTATATTTTCAAACCTTAATTACATATACACATTTTTTATCTGTATAGGGAGATCATTCATTTCATTTAATCACCGCTTTAATAATAAAAAAAAGCAGGATTTATTAAGGGGAAAAAAAAAAACCGCAAATGAATTAATAACTTTTTTCCCAGGTGGATTAAATTTAAATTCATTATACAAATTCATGGAAAAAAAATTTAGTGTAAAATTTAAACAAAAATCTGTCTTTTATTTAATTCCCTTAAGAGAATGCGCACTTAGTTTTTCTTCTTAGATTTTTCTTCTCTGTTTTTCTTCTTCTTCTTCTTTTTTTTTTTTTTTTTTTTTTTTTTCAAAACAAAATAAAAATTCCCAAAGGAAAATATTTATTCTTGATATGTAAACTACATTGAAAACATACAAAAAATAAATAAATAAAAATATAAAAAATAAAAAATAATCTTGTATGAAAAAAAAGTGAAAAAAAAATTGCATTTAGTATATTATTAAAAAAAAGCATACTTATTGTAGCTTACATTCTACATAAATAGAAGGTTTTATTGCATTAATTTTCAAAAGAAAAACTACCCAAAATTAAAACTGGGTTCATCCATATATTCAAGGTAATTCACTACCAGACCGACAAACTTGCACGGGGTGTCAAGGGTACAGAGACGACTCGGAATCACATAGGAATGCAGTGTTACAAATGCCGTAGTCGTGAGCTATGGTGCAAAGAAGCAGAGAAAAGGAACAGAAACAGCAACATATTAATGGGACAGAAAACATTCACTCGAAAGGTTGTACTACAACAGGTATTCGAAATTACGGCCAGAAGTCGTCAGGTAGGCCTGACATCAGCGCTGCATAGAATTCCTTAAGTTCTGAAAGATTCCTCCAGCAATCTTATGCTGAACGGAAGATCGAAGGAACAGCGATCCTGCTGGAAATCGTCATTTATCTGTCAGGTCTCCCTGACGACTTCTGGTCGTAATTTCGAACACCTGTTGTTGTACAACCTTTCAATAAAATGCTTTCTGACCCTTTAATCTGTTGCTGTTTCTGTTCTTTTTCTCTTCTTCTTTGCATAATAGCTCGCAACTACGGTATTTGTAGCCCTACATTCCCATCTAATTCTGAGTCGTCTCTGTACCCCATACACCCCTTGCAAGTTTGTCGATCTGGTAGCGAATCACCCTGTATAAAAATAAAACTTTTTAAGTACGTGTTATTTTTTACAAAGATTTGCATTTACTGTAAAAAGTAAAACAAAGAAAGATTGTGCGATGAAACAGATTGCGCCCATACAGTAGAGTGCATTCACCGCTACTCCTGGTGAATGTATAGCAGTAAGCACAGAGTGCCGACTTGAATTTGCATGTTGATTGTTTCGATCATCTAACATAAAATGTGGTTATTTTATCTTGTATTAAAAAATAAATGCTTAATTTTTTTTTCACCACTTCGAAGGACTTTTACTAAAACAGCAGGAATACAAGGTATTTTTAAATTAAACGATTTTTCATAATAAACTACTAACCTACACTAACGGTACAAACGCAGCGTTTCTCCAGAAAAGCGAGTAATTATTGAATAAATAATTGCGCAATCGCTTCTACCGAAGTGGGAGCGTTCGCACATTTGCTACTTACCAGGAAAGCATTTCATACTGTAATCATAGAAAAGAAAGCATTAACCGAAAAAGCATATATAAATATGTATTTTGACGCATAAAACAGCAGCCTTCACCAGCTTGTTTTCAAGTTATAAATTCTGAAAGTTCTCTAGTAGTCGGTGCAACCACGCCTTACTTAAATAATGAAGAAAATCCAAAATCGGAAAAGCATAGACGAACGTGTTTTTCTTTGATGCATTAATTAGTTGCCCATTTCAGATTTGAGATATGTTCAATCGAGATATGTCTAAAAATTCGCTAAATTAGAATCTAAAAATTGATAAAAGTCATGGTTCTGGCAGGTTTTAACGAAACTCCTCCCACTCCTTTCATGTTACTACATTGTTACTCAAACTTAAATATAGATTTCTCGAAAACGGTCTTAGGAGAGCTAACAGTTTATGAGTCAAAAATCCCGTTAGATTATGTCTGTTCGAATGAACATCATTTGATTTCTATTATTAGACTATTGGGATGTTTTCATGCTTAGGAGATATTGCGCATTATTTTCATTAAATTCTATACTAGGAGAGATAAGGTAGCTTATTTGTAATGAAAAGGCAATAAGGATGAGCTCCTTAAATGTTTTGAACTAGAGCAGCACACAACTTCGATTAGTATTATACACTCATGTCCATAAATTAAGGATAATTCAGATTCACACTGAAATCGAACTTTAATGCAAAAATTTCACCTGTAAAAATACCACACACATCTTTAAGTATAATATGCAAATTATAAGAAGCCATCAGATGACGCCGATATGATGTTACAATGACGAAAGTGTAAGAAGGGGGTAGATAAGGAATGGGAGCAAAGAAGAAAAATTGTTCACAAGCGTTCTGTGTGCCGCTCAGTGAAACAGCCGAATGGTTATGACACAGAGGACGCATGCAGATAATTTTTTACGTGGTAGAATTATCGGTCGACTAGAATGTGGTCGTACTCAGATAGAAGTATCGGGGGAACTTAGAATCGCCCAAAGTGTCATCTCTAGGCTTTGGCAACGATTCCAAAATGATGGAAATGCCAGTCAACGTTACAGTACCGGTCGGCGACGGGTTACAATCCCGAATGACCACCGGTATTTGGTAGTAACTGCCAAAATAAGCAGATAAATCACAGCATCAGACCTGTCTCGTCAGCTGCCTGCAGCCACGAAAGCCACAGATTCAAGACAAACCGTGGATAGACGTTTGGGAGATATTGGTCTATATTCTCGCAGGCCTGTTAGATGTGTTCCACTCACGGCAACGCATTGTGCCAGCGGAGTAGAGAACATGCAATGTGGACAGCGGCACAGTGAGCTTGTGCGATGTTTTCCGACGAGTCCAGGTTTAGCTTGCAGAGTCATTCACGCCAAAATTTCATATGTAAAACGTCAGGTACCCGTTACCACCAAAACAAAGTCATTGAACGACACCTTGTGGGGCAGTAGTGCTCGTTTGGGGGGGGGGGGGTAATATTGGACACCAGAACAGATCTGCATGTTCAAATCGGAAGAATGATAGGCCAAATTTATCAGGACATCAGTCGGGAACAACATGTACATTTGTTTAGCGGTGCCATGAGCCCAGAATTTGTGTTTATGGATGACAATGCGCGTCCTCACCGTGCAAACGTTTTACACGGATGCTTACAATCTGAAGCTATCACTCGCATGGACTGGCCAGCATTCTCACCTGACTAGAATCCGATAGAGCATCTCTAGGACATGCTTTTCCGACGAGTTGTACTCCGTCAACCAACTCCTACATGTGTACCGGAAATTCGGAGAGCATTGCTTACTGAGTAGAGTAACCTTCCCCAAGATAAGATCAATAATTTAATACTCAGCATTCCTAGGCGTTGTAAGGACTGTATTTCATCATCTGAGAGACATACAATGTATTAACCATTATACCAACCATGTAATGTTAAGTTTTTGTAAGGGAGATATTTTTTGTAATTGCTTCAGGGAGCAAAAATCGTAGTTTTTATAAATGGTATCCTACATAAACCACCTTTTCTTGTTCGTGATCTTTTGTTTAATAAATGGACTTTATGAATAAGGCATGCTTGTTTTGTTTCTGAACCTTTATTTACCTCAGCTAGCATTATCCTTAATTTATGGACATGAGTGTAGTTTAACCTATTCGAGACTGCGCATCTTTCTGGAAACCATCACCGAATCTGAAATGGGACGTCATTCAATTGTGGCAACGATCGATATAAGTCACCCCTCTGGTAGTATTTTCTTTTTGAGTGCCAACGTGAAACCATGGAAAATTTATCGCAAATTAATCAATGTTAATTTATATCGGTTTAGTTTTGGAATATTTTCTTATACGATGCTCAAGGTTTGTACAGTTGTCAGATGTCTAAACGAAAACGAGACAACAGAATGCAAATAAAAAGTATCTGTCTAAGAACCAAATTTCAATAAATTAAATTAAATTAACATAAACATTTTTAATGCTGAAATGAGAAGATTTCAAATAAAGTGAAGTTTAAGTTTTTGGCTTATAATTATATTTGTGCGGAAGACTTTTAGAAAATAACTTTAATAAATAATAAACAATGGACGAATTCTAGAGATAAGAGTGGGCAGAACCAGTCATATATCATAGCATGGGACACACGGTGTGCAATCCGTCTTTTTGACTCAAAAATACTGTGCACAGTGTGGAATCTGTTTAAAATGGTTTAATTTGTGGCAGGTGATTGCACGAAAGCTGCTCCATTTACAAATGCAACGATCGTGGACTGCGACAAATTAAGTCAACAAACAAGAAAACCTACAAACTGAAAATTAAAAGTATGAATTTTAAATTAAACTCTTTATCTATCGGAAAAAATTGGAAATCTGTACGCATTTAAAATAAAATATTATATAAGAAAGGATTGAGTTTGAGGTAATTGAACTTAATGTATCCTTCCTTAATTTAAAATAATAATAATAATAATAATAATAATAATTGTATACTAATATATGCAGCAATACAAACATGGTATTATCAAATGAAGAATTATTGAATATTTAATAAATGAATGTAAAATGATATGCAATAATATATCTTCTGTAGTTATTCAAGCAAAATTATTGGAATATTCCTTATAAAAGAAATCACTTCAGGTATATTTAAACATCGATATACATACGACTGTAAATGATTAAATTTTTTGTCTAATTCTGACACATGCATCATACTTTTTATAAATTTCTGGAATATATTTCCGTATGCGTGTCCAATAAAGTTTTCAACGTTACATATTTTTATGGAAATAATATCGTGAGAGAGTGAATTTTGTTTCTACAAAGAAAAAAAAAAAGAAATGACGTGACTTGAAAAAAGGAGAAATATAAAAGATAGAAATAGATTGAAGTCAGCCCATTTTAAATCAATAACTATTTTTAATGGACAAATTATTTGAAGCAGCGGAAATGCTATAATTTCCGCCCAAAATTTAATGTTGCTTTTATTTGAGAGTATTATATGTCATTCAATATGCATGATTTTCTGGATTTATGTGTTGAAAATTAAATTAACTGATTTCATTTCAGCTACAACAGAAAACAAAACAACATATATATTTAAGAGTTAATATTTTTATTTAATATTCTTTATTTAGAGGGTTTATTATGATTTTGCTTTTTAATATAACAATAGCTTTTTAGTAACAATATATATATATATATATATATATATATATATATAATAGTACAGACTCTGTACAGACTCATGTATATGTAATAGTACAGACTCATTTATTTATCTGAAATAAATTATTTCTGCAACTACATTTATATAAGTTTTATCTGGCAGCAGCGAAAAATCTTCTGGTTACCAAATCGCCGCTAGAGGCACTGTTTATTAAATTGACACTACCAACTGCATAGAAAAGGAGAGATTGGCCATATAGTTCTGAGTGCCGGAAATTATTAATAATTTTGTTTTATTTTATTATATTAGTGAAAACCTTTACAAATCACTGATTATATAAAATAAATATTTCTACTGAATTTTTCCGGTAGCCAAAAGGTGCTAATATGGCAATTATGATTGGCCATGCTGAATCAAATGATTTAAAATTTTTCTCCTCCCCCCCCCCCCCCCGACTATATATAACTTCAAATTACTGAGACATTTTAATACCACTTCTCTGAATGAGACTGTTATTTAATCGCACTACTTATTTAATCGCAGAAATCTGCTACAAAATTTTATAAAATAGTTCTATTTCAAATTACTAGCACGTAAAAATCCTTATAAATGATAGCTATATCAGGTGTATCAATGTTCCGGATCGGATTCGTTTGTATCGAAAATTCTTATTGTCGTTTTCATTGATAATTAACTGCTGAAATTTACTAGAAGTGTAACAAAAAGTTTACTCTTAAAAAATTGGCGTTTCGAAACCACGGAATGCAAATACCACTATTATATATGCCTGTATCTAACTATACACATGAACAAATATTTGATAATTCTCTATTTCCTGGAGAAACTTTTTATCTTTAACCAAATTTATAAATCGCTTGGAAAAAATATTATCTTTCAAAATATTGAAAAAAAAGTCTATATTCAATCCGTTTTCTAAGCAATATTTTCTAAATTGCATTCCCTTGTTCATTTTCTTAAAATTACCTCAAAAAAAAAAAAAAAAAAAAAAAAAAAAAAATCGATGGAATTTAAAAGATAATTTTCTTCTGCCAAATCTTTAAAAAGAAGAATTTTTCATAAATATATTCAGTAAAATGAGTTATTTTTGTAACGCTAATCACTTTTTGTATTTTTATGATATTTTTCTGATTATACGTTTTCAGATAATGTAAAGAATTTTAAACATATTATCGTATGTGTTTTATTTTACTACTTTTAATACATGATTTTTCAGTTATTGAACTTTGTTTTTGAATAATACAGTTGAGTGTAGGGACGTACCATCACCAGTATAGACGACAGAAATAGTAAAAACATTTTAAAACAAACATTCTGATAAAAGTAAGCGGAGTAATTAAGTTATCACAGATTCGTATTAAGTATATGAAACGTGTGGATTTAATGTAATATCATATTATATAGGATTCATTACAGCAATAAAATAAATATTGAAAAGGGCACATTTAAAGCACCAATTTTCAGAAGATTTTAGCTAGAATTTCATAGCCTAATTTTCATGCAAATCAGCTAAAGATGCATGTTTCGTTTAATGATAATGATAATAATTCAAAGAAGAAATTAAATTCTATCAACAAATCTATCTCCCCCCCCCCCCTTGTATTAAAAATAATACAATATGTATATGTATATATAATGTTGATTCTCTGATTTTTTTGTTTTATTATTACACTGGTCAGCATAAAAATTGCCCCTGACACCATTTCAGCATACTCTTATGTAAAATTACCTCCTGAATCCGAATATGGCGCCCATTTTGCCATATCATTCGCCACTTTTTAGAAATGATCCCCTATTTTTATCATTTTTTGGTGATTTTATGGCTATAAATTTGATTTTTCGGAAGGGGGAGGATTATTTTAACTGTTAAATATCTTATAAGGGGCTACAGAGTTGGAAAATTCTAAAACATGGACATTTGCAGCAAGGGAAAAATTTGGGGGGGGGGGGGGGGGGGTTGTTACTGAAATTATGTATTACATATCTTATATTTTTTTAATCTGTTATTACTGTTATTTTTTAAACTTTATATTTTTCTGTTTTTAGGTGTTAAATTAATTATTTTTCATTCTTCAAATCAAATTTACGGTCATAAAATTATCGAACAGGAAAAGAATTTGAGCGACGGTGTGGTGTATCTAGAAAACGGTGGGTGACTTTGCAAAATGAGAGCCATATTCGGATTCAGGAGGTCATTTTACATAAGAATCAGCAAAAATAGTATCAGATCTCTCTTTTTTTTTTTTTTTTTTTTCAGAGCAGTGCTATTTTAAAAAAATACAGCAAAGTGTCCTTCAAGGCACCAAACCAGGATCTTATGAAGAAAAAGTCCAAAAGCAATTTTAAGAATGAGATAAAAGTAGTAATTACCCGTCCTAAGTCTAAAAAACAATCATATGTTACTGTAAAATAGTTCATTGTTGCCATTAAATTTATTTGACTAGACAATTAAAATTCCAGTAAATTAAAATATTATAAAATCTTATACTATTAAGTGAGCAATATTTGTATGTATATTTCACTGATCTCGAAAACGGTAGCTCGGACAGTCACGAGATTTAACACAAAGGTGCATCCCGAAGGGTCATTGTGCACATCGAAGTTAGATTTTCGAATTTTTGATTAGTTTTTTCTTAATTAATTAAAATGTAAAAATCATAACCTTCTAATTTCTGATAAAAAAAAAAAGCCATTTAAATTTTAACATTTTATCCATAATTTAATTGTTGCCAATTTTTTTTCGACAAAATAATAATAATAATTTAAAAAAAAAACGTACATTTATTTAAAATGAGGAAATTAAATCAGAAAGAGTAGAAAATAAATTAGAATTATCACTCGCATCGTTACAAATAAGACACCAAATGAAAGGGAAATTTTTTTGTAAATCCGATGCATTAAACAGCTTATCAATCGGATGATTAGTTTTTTCTTATTTAATTAAAATGTGAAAATAAAAACCTTCTAATTTCTGATAAATAAGACATTTAAATTTTAAAATTTTATCCATAATTTAATTGTTGCTATTTTTTTTCGACATAATAATAATAATTAAAAAAAAAAAAAAAAAAAAAAAACGTACACTTATTTAAAATGAGGAAAATAAATCAGAAAGATTAGAAAATAAATTAGAAATATCAGTCGCATCGTTACAAATAAGATAGCAAATGAAAGGGAATTTTTTTTTTTTTTTAATCCGATGCATTAAACAGCTTATCAATCGGACAATTAGATTTTTTTAAATTAACTAAAGTATGAATTTTAGGTGGCAACAGCAGAAGATTGTATGGAAACCGTTAGGAGAAAAAAAATGAAAAATCTGCTTCACATTAAGTCACATGATTTTTAAAAGGGATTAAAAATTGCAGTTTTCAAATTCTTTTAAATTTTCTCTCACGAACACAAAAATATAATATACAGCCTGTACCCTACAAGACCAACTTGCATTTCAAATTTCATCAATTATTTTGGTTAGTAAACAAAAGTTATTATTTTTTTTTTCAAATTAAGTTTTATTCAATTATGAAAAGATTTATGTGATGATAGATATAATTAGCAGGCTACGCCCGCTTCGCTGGCCACTATATTTAAATGAATCTCCAAAAGAATTGGATCATTATTTATTTTTGACATCACATTATAAATAAAAACTAATTACATTGGAATCGCTCTAGACCTCGCATCGGGTACTCGCTGACTACGGCAGCTCTTTCTCTGCCCGCACTGTATCGGGAGCAGGTCCCCACTGCCTGCAGAAATCTCTTTCCTATGTATTTCAATATGGGTATTTATTGACGATAGGTGGGTCTGCCATTATTTAAGAACTACGCTTTTAAAGATAACTGTATTTCAGCGTCTATTAAATATTTTAGTTTTTGAACCAAGTATTTTATTGCTCATGCTATTTACACTGTATTACAATTTGATTCCGACCAATATAAAGAAATAAAATAGTAGATTTTCTTTTAGAATGAATTAAATACATAAAAAACAAATAAATTCCAATCAGTTTAATCCTTTCTACTATATACTACCATTATTTCCTGACAAATACTATAAATTAGAAAAAAAAAAATCTTTTAAAGAAATTAAATTGACAAATGAAAAATAATTGTTGTTATACTACAAAAATTATACATAAACATAACTGTTATAAATACGTTTTTAAATTTTAAATTTAATATATTTAATTTTTTCTACTGCATTACCATTTTATTTTCAATAAATATAATAAATTAAAAAGAGAAAAAAGATTCGCCCTCAAATAAATGTATTAAATAAAAAATAAATTGCATAATATAGCCGTTGCTAAGATACGCAGACGATTACAATCGAAGAATAAATTCATGAAAAATGAAACATAAAAGCCAATGTTTAAAATCGAACAAACATTAATTTAAAAAATTCAAATTCGAAATTCGAAAAAATCTCGATGAGGTGCACACCTGCAGGGTCCTAGGTACCTATATGACAAATTTGGAAGCTCTGCAATCAGTAGTGTGTAGTATTGTTCATGTTTAGATAAATGTATTTATTTTCCTGTTGAAAAAAATAAAAATAAACTCGTATTTTTTTTTTTTTTTTTGGCAACAATTAAATTATGGATTAAATTTAAATGGCTAATTTTTTGCTATTATTAGCTTATTATTTTCATATTTTTATTAATTAAAAGAAAACTAAACAGAAATTCGAAATTCTGACTTCGATGTGCACAATGATCCTTCGGGGGGGGGGGGGGGGCAACTTTGTGTTAAATCTCATGACTGTCCGAGCTACCGTTTTCGAGAACAGTGAAATATATATACAAATATTGCTCACTTAATAGTATAAGATAATATATATAGATCTATCATCCCCATATTATCGTGCAAAGATTTTTGATGCCGAAAAAAAAGCTTTGGAATCAGCCATTAAGTGGTATTGAAGGAAAAAAAAAAGAATGAATTTGAAACTATATCTAGGGCTTTTTATTCACCTTTAGTAAATAAATTATTCATGAATTTTATTTGCTAAAACATTCGTGCATATTCCCGTGTGTATTCACTCGGGGAAAGACTGCCATATTTTGGTAAAATCGGCGTCTTTTCCCGAGTGAAAAGGAATCACTTTTTTGTCCCCAATGATCAATCTATATATTATTACTATATCTATGTATGTGATACGATAAATTAATAATTTGGGTTTTAAAAAAAATTTTAAATAGATTATTTAAACTCTATGAACCATATTTTTATTTTATCAGCTTCATTAACAGATCCTGCTGGGCGATTTTTTAAATTTTGGTGTTGAAGTACACCGAATGTTTTTCGGCAAGAAGTTTAATATAGCAACAGCCATTTTAATCTAAGTAGCGTATCAAACATATAAAAACATAAATGATTTATTTTTACACAAAATTTACAGAACAAATGCAGTTTTAAAGATAGGAAATTTATTTCAACAAGCACTATTTTAAACCTAAAAAGCATTAAAAATATAAGCAGAATATAAAGGATTCTTATGTATAAACAAAAAAGAGTCGGATAAAATTATTAGCAAAATAGTCTTCCCCTTTTCATACAAAAAAAAAAAAAAAAAATCCATCGCTAATATGGCGACAAAAATTCAAAAGCCGCCAATGGAGCGACATAATAAAGTTGTGTAACACGATAATGTTTACCTATTTATTTATTTTTTTATATAATAATCACTATGCTAATTTATCATGCAAACAAATGAACCTCTGTGTGTTACTGCACTCTCACGCTGTCGAACAGAAATATTTGAAAAATTCAAATTAATATTTAAATAAATAAATAAAAATATGTTTAATGGGAAATATATATAACCATAAAAAGATTAGTTGTCTAAAATACGGCCGAAATAGCGCTCATAGCATATTGTTACAAGGGATTAAATCTTATTGTTACAATGGTTTAAGTCTAAAATGGTGACAAAAATTCAAAAGCCGCCAAAGAGAACTATATTAAGGCTGTACTATCAGGTTTACAACCCATGAATTATATATAAACACAAAAAATTAATTGTCTCATGCGACAGACGTAGCCGGTTACAGCATATTGTAATATTTGGCGTGAAATTGCTGTCATTTAATGGTTGACTGGATAAAAAAAAAAAAAAAAAAAAACATATGAAATAACGTAAAAGCAAATATTATGTTGTCTAAACCCAGTTACGTTTGAGTCCAGTCCGAGTTACATGTGAACAACACGTATAGTGTTGTTCACATGTAACTGGGATTCAAATATGAAAGGGAAACTCTAATTTTTTCGATACTATCTATTTCGAAACTGTTATATAATAAGCACCTAAATGGAAGCCCATTGGTAAACTATTGTCGCAGGTAATAGGGACAAGCGCCTGAGTTGCAGTGGATGACCAAATCGCTGCCGAATGCAGCAGGGACCTGGAGCGAGCTTTTGAACAATTTCAGTAATTTATTTTATTTTATTTTTATAAAGCTATATAGAAACGAGTTTCCTTTAAATTTAGTGGCCAGCGAAGCGGGCAAAGCCTGCTAGTAAGAATAATGCATATAATAATGTGCGTAGTTAAATTTTAAAAGCATTTAATAATCCATTCTCTCGAATTCGAAAAAATATTGATTAAATTGTATATGGAGTATTTATTTCTATTAAAAGTAATTTTAAGTAACATTTTGAAAGTATGGAGCTTTTGCCTGTCTAAGTAATGTTAAACATTATAATTTTAAGATAAATATATGCATAGTTGCCAACATTTAAATTTATTCCGGATCATTTGTAGCCCTGTCTTTATTCCACACCACATTATTTACAGAAATATTTTTACAAATACATAGCTACGGTCAAATAAGAAAAAAAATACTCTTAAATAAAATGTGGAGTGAAATAAAGGAGTGGCTAAAATGCTCCGGGTTAAAATAAAATTTTGGCAACTGTGATATATAATAAAATAAAATAATAATAAACAATTCAAAAAGAAATAAAAAAATAGAAAAAAGGAAAGGACATAATATTTTACAAAAAAAGTTCTATCGACCTATATTACAATAGCTTAAAAAAAAAAAAAAAAAAAAGTGGGAAAATTGTACTTCGAAATTTTTTAATTTATGTCGTTTATTGTAAAAATGAATTATCTTTTTGTAAATGGATTTTGGAATAAATGACTTTCTACAAATTTATGTGTAGGAAAGTAATTTGTTATTAGCATACCTGATAACATATATATTTTATCCAGAGTACTATTAACCCCGCCTTTTTCTCACACCAGTATCATTTTAGAGAAATTTTCTCCAATAAGCAATTACTATGAAATAAGAAAAAAATGCTTTAAAAATATAC
The DNA here is from genome assembly GCA_963930645.1 of Salticus scenicus. Lineage (NCBI taxonomy): Eukaryota > Metazoa > Arthropoda > Arachnida > Araneae > Salticidae > Salticus > Salticus scenicus. The sequence goes on along the minus strand of OZ005660.1, from coordinate 132,858,108 downwards.
TGGTTTTGAAAAAGGGCGGAGTTAACAATACTCCGGGATAAATTATAAATATTACCATGTATATATTAGTGGTATATACTTTTTGAATTTTAATACAAATCAAACTTATAAGAATTTATATATCATAAGAATGTTAATTTAAAATAGCTTAGAAACGTCACTTTTACAATAAAAATTTAAAAATTATATATTCTGAAAATACAAGTAACATTATTTATGCGATTGTAATGCAAATACTGATATTGCTTCAATTTTGTATTGAAAGATTTGTCTAAATGTCATATACAATTAAGTTAAAAATATATAATACGTATATATAATACGTACAAACAGGGCCTGATTAAGGGGGAAGCTCGCTCATACCGGAATATTTTTACAATTATTTTTTACTTCATGTCATAGAAATTCCACGCTTTGACGAGAAAATATTTTTTATAAAAAATGAACGGTGTAAAACAATCCAATTTACTCACATTTATTAGACACCAGAATTCTTTCAAAATAATTTTTAATGAAAATTTTCTGTTTATTATAGGAGGAAAGTATTTGTTAAAAAATAACGGTGTAAGTATAAATAATGTGTCAAGAGCGAGCTTCCCCCTTAATCAGGCCCTGCGTACAAATATATATATATATGCGTATTTTAAAAATATGGAGTTACATCACTTTTACAGTGAAAGGCACATATCTGTTTCCAATGCATCCAAGAAAATATATTTCTTTTTTCTATAATTTTTGCACTCAAATATTGAAAAACTTCTTACGTAAAATAAGCAGCACTACTACTTAAATTAGTTATGATTGATTACACAAATGTCAGAGTGTCCTTTTACATCATTTCATGATAACATTAAGATATCGATCATTGTTAAATATATACAATGTAGACATTATTCGGAAATATGCTCTATAAATTTCATCCTTGAAAGTAAAAATAGACTCTTTTGTGCGCATGTTATTTGCAAGGAATAAAAAATAATAATAAATAAAGCTCTGTGATAAATTATTAAAAAAAAAAAAAATGCGCAATGAAAATAAATAAATAAATAAATGGTCGAAAGTATGTAAATATTACCACTGACTAAACAGACTTCTGATAGGTTTAACCTATAAAGTAATACAATTCTTCAGTTGTATGGTGTCGGATATTATTAAAAATAAAACAAGAACAGAACAAAAAAAAAAAAAAAAAAGAAAAAAAGAAAAAAAAGAAAAAAAAGAAAAGAAAAGAAAAAAGAAAAAGAAAAATATTCATAAAAAAGTGGTATGGTAAAAAGGCTGGGCAAAAAATGCTCCGGAATAAATTAAGTAATTTGGTAAATTTGCAAGAATAATACCATATCTGCCAACTTACTATTTAATATTACGAAAGGTTTTTAAGAGTCCGCCTCTTTTACACCACTTTATTTTTAGAGAAATTTTCTTCAAATGTAATCACCATTGAATAAAAAGAAAAATACTCTAAAAAAAAAAGACTGGTGTGAAAAAAAGGCTAGGTAGTGACAATCATCCAGACATTAATTACTAAGTTTGCAGCATTGTTATCAGATTTTGCTACTTTTTTATTCAATAGTGACCAATAATTTTGAGAAGTGATACTTTATATATCTAATACACGATTTATTGAAATATATATATATATAGTATGATATCTTTTATATAATATTGAAATACATGCTTTACAAAACAAAATACATATCTTAAGATTCGATTTTTTATATATATATATATATATATATATATATAAATTTAATACGATTTCCTAAAAGAAAAAAAAAAAAAAATCTGATGTGGACACCACATGACTTCCTTATACACCCATTGGAATATATATTATATTGTTATGAAAATATTCAGACTTTTGTGAGGTAACTAATTCGAAAATAAACAGGCAGGTTCCAGCCTACGAAAATTTCTGAAAACAAGCAAGCGGAAAGAAAAAAAAAAAAAAAAAAAAAAACTTCAGCCGCAAACGTCACGATAAATGGGTTATATATACCGCGGAGACACATATAGTATTTTTTTTTTTTTTTCAAGAATAGTGCTCCACGGCTTATTACAGAATCTATCATTGCCAAATTAACAGCCTGAGTTCAATAAAAATCGTTCGAGTATAAATGACCTACTTTCATCCTCTTTGGCGAAAATTAAGGACGAGAAACGAAACCTATGGGGCAAGAGAAAAACAAAATAGAAATAGAAATACAATTAGATCTTTCAAAATTGGTACAGATATGTTTTAGGGAACTGCATGTCGAAGATTTTTGATACCTACAAATCGATGCGGAATTTTCGAATTTGTAAAACTATTAGGGTAGACGAGAAGGGAAAGAGGCGAAGGAGCAAAAATATAGAAGTAAGAGTAGAGCTTTGAAAATTAGTACTATTAGGTTTTATTCACGTCAATGGCAATAGATTTTTGTGTAATTACCCATCTGTGTAAAAACAGAGCGCAAGTAAAGGAGGATATGTATTTTACATTTGCAGTGAACACAAAGCTGGACCAACGAAATTGCGAGTGCTTTATATGATTTTTTGATGAAGGGTATACCTCCAGAAGTGAAAAGTGTTCAATTGTTCAGTGACTCGTGCCGATGTCAAAATAGAAATTATACCATGTTAGGGATGCTTTCAGCAGCGGCTGCTCAAAAGGACTTTACCTTCACATCTACTTCCCGGTGCGTGGTCACTCATACTTACCAGCAGATAGAGCATTCGGCCCAGTAAAGACTAAATTAAAGAAAGAGGAATTAATATCACTCCTTAATGAACATTTTGAACGTTTCTCTAAGGTTGGAAATATTTTCTAGTTTAAGAAGCAGTGGGATATTTTAAACTGAAAAAATTTTGTGCATAGTCGTCTGAAAAGCAAACAAGGTTTCTTGATTTCAGAGGCAAAATTACTGGAAATTTCAAAGTGAGATCTGGGAATCAAGACAACGTACTGTGGTTCGTTTTGCCGTCGCAAGACCCTAAAACGTGGAAAAAAATTCTCTCGTGCGCCCGTTCTGAAATAAAATAAAATAATATATATATATGAAAGGAGCATAAAAATCAGATGTTTTGAAATTACTTGAAGCTTTGGGAATTAACAAATTGCACGAATGTTTTTATTTTTATGAACAATCTGGCGGCGATTCAACTAATGCTAACATAAGTGAAAATAATGATAGCGATGAAGAAATTGAATTTGTAAATGAAGATTTATGGTAACTAACTTGCTCCGAAAACAAATGGAAAAAATTGACATAACGCCATTTGGAAATAAGCTCTTCAACTGATGTAACCGTGTTCAAAATACAAAATGAGAAAGAGACTTATAATGGTTTTGACAAAATCCACGTTTAATGTCGGAAAAACGATGTTGCTATAGAATAGTAAACAAAAAAAAAAAAAAAAAAAGGAAGAAAAGAACATTAGTTAATTTTCGAAATATTTGCTATTTATTTGAACATAGTTAATAGCAAAATATCAATTTCATAAATCACTGAACTGTCATTAAGAATATAACATTTTATTATAGAAAAAAACTTTAATTAAAATTACCACTTCGAAAAATTTTACGGCAAATCATACAAACATTTAAATGCACTTTTAACTTTTCTTCTTTTATATATTTAACTTTTTTTCTTCTTTTATTCCTATTTGGCATACTTACCTTTTTCTTCCTGAATTTATGTAATTTCTCATTTATTATTGAAACAACTTTTCTTGAAAATAATATATTATCATTCAGGAATCGGCTGCTGACGACATAGCATTTATATTGGTGAAAAATGATATAAATTAGCACTTCGTTCTTCCTGAATAAATGTTCTCACATTTCCTTAACTCATTTTACAGTCTTTACGTGATCTAAATGTTAAAAAGAACGAGTGATAACTTTCTTGCGTGAATGTTTTTCTCACTGAGATAGATGCATAAGGATAAAAATTAGTTTTATATAACACTTTATTTAATAAATATATCTCTATTCAAGTATTCCATGTGCATTTGAAAATACATTTCATACCATGCGATTAAATGTGTTTAAAATGCAAGGTATTATTTGTGAAAATACAATAAAAATATATTTGTTTTAACAGCAAAGCAAAGAATGTCAGAAAAACACCTCTATACCTATTTTTCTGAAAAAATTGATATAGCCTTGTTCAAAACACGGTATGTGAAAGAGGCTTATAATGGTTTTGACAAAATCCTTTTAATTATAAATACCTTGCAATAGTGATCTATTTTATCTAATTTAAATGACCCATACATTATTTAAGTTTCAATAAAATATGATAGAATGATTTTACTCTTAAAAAAAAGAAAAAGAATTAAATTAAATATTTCAGTTAAAACATTTTTTCCATACGGTTTCACTTTTAAAATTAAGCATGTCTTGTAATTTTTTGTAGCTGTTTTGAATCAATTGGAATGTATATGTATACATGTCAATTAAATTTTCCCGATACTTTTAATACCTTATCCGTTTACTATTACATATAAACTTTTAAATTTCATTTATTTGTTAAAAAAAAAAAAAAAAAAAGAATTAATGCACAAATTTATTTTGTTCCAAGTATGTGTCACAAAGATGAGAATTCTTTCTTTTTTGTTACCATTTTCTTTTGATAATGTTCTCTTTCTTATTTAATAAAAAAAAAAAAAAAAAAAAAAAAGAAAGAAAGAAAGAAAGAAACTGTGGTGTGTGTGTAATGTTAACACGAATGGGAGAATTATTACTCCATTGAATATAATGAATATTTTCTATTAATATCACAGTATCGTTGGCGGTTATAGTTGTTACAAGAATTTACAAATTGCGTAGCTAAGAACTGAATAGGGAAAGCCATGTAAGATAAGACAACTTGTTGCTTGAAATCCTAAATTTGATTGAGCTTAAACACGGTAGCACGAGGAATATTTCCTGAAAAAATATCTAAAGGCGATTTTTTGTCTTAGGCCAGGGCTGGGAAGTTGTAAGACATGTTACACTAGGCAGCAGACAACTTGTTAATTGAAGGTAAACTGAAAAGATAAATACATTAATATATTGATTCACATAATAAATGCATATTTCGTGTAGAATTGCTGTGTCTTTATAGTTAATTCTAAGATTCTATGACGGAAGGAGGCCGCTCACCACTATGCAGCGGTTTTGAGCGTTTTTAACCTTTAGAGAGGGGCTCCAAAGCCACTGTGGAGATTCAAAAGAGCTCGTCTCCAAAGATTAAACCTCCCCCGTTGTTTATTGCATAAGCCAAAAAAAAAAAAAAAATTACAATGGTCGCCAGAGCAGAGCTCTCTCGCGGCAAAAGGCGACAAAGTTGCATGAAAGTGAAGAGAACCGGAGTCGAGTAGTAGTCTATTTACAAAGTTCATACAGGTAATGTACAATATTCACACAGTCTTTATACAAAGTTCACACACTCTTTATACCAAGCCCAAACAACCTATGAGCAATGTTGGTTAATAGCAACATCATGCGCTGGATGAGTTCTTTCCGAGAGCACATCCGTGGAATGCAGTAGCATCAGACATGACCAGTATTCGCCATGTAGGAGAGGAGGAAAAAAGATTAAGGAAATATAAAGAATTTAGTTTGTTGAGTTTGATAAATCTTGTAGGAAGGCATAGATGTGCTTTAATTTGAGCCTTAGGGCTTTCTAGTTATTATATTGTTTAGCCAAGTTGCTGGTCTAGGTTTAGGGTTCCTTAAATGGCAAGGTATTGTAAGTTGACAGTGAAAATAGTAATGTTGTGCAGTCCCCTCCTCGCCGCATGAGCATAAGGGTGATCGTCGGCAATGAAATCTGTGAAGATATTTGGGGAAGGGGCCATGACCTGACAGAAAGGCAGAGATTTCCAGGGAGGTCCCAAATATTGAGTGAGACATTTGGTATTAGCTCATGAGTGCATGACCTGACAGAAAGGCAGAGATTTCCAGGGAGGTCCCAAATATTGAGTGAGACATTTGGTATTAGCTCATGAGTGTATCTCCCTTTTGGAGACACACTCCAGAGATTCTGCCAGTCGTTAATTACTTTTTGATTTAGGTCTTTATAGATAATTGTAATACTGCATTTTAAAAAGCTGTTGTAATACTGCATTTTTTAAATGTTAATAGCTTCAGCTAGAAGTAGGTCTTGACTATTACAAGGAGCAGTGATTATTTCAGTTTTGGCCATAAAGGTTTAGCACCAGGGTTATTATAGATAAATTCAACAAGGCAGAACTTTTAACTTGTGGATATGTTCTTTATTCTTGTCTTGAGAGTACGACGGGTTTGACCAATGTAGTAGAATAGTTCATCATTTAATTTTTTTGTAATTTTATAAACACCACCAGTGGGTCTGTTAAAATCGCTTTCATTAACACACAACTGTTTGGTAGTAAAAGGGGAGATGAAAGGAATTAAAATATTAAATTTTCGAAGGACAAAAGGTTTAAAATTTATAAATTCATTACAGAATGGTAGACTGTTAGTATATTAAATTTTAGCGAATATATTATCAGTATTAATTTTATTATAATACAATTTATTTTTAACTTTGTTAATGATGTTTAAGATATTGGTCTTTTTATACTCTGCATTAATTCCTAATTGAATGATTTTATTTAATTCTTTATTTTTGTTAAACTGAAAGAATTATAATTAATGGCACGAAAAATGTAAAAGTGAAAGAAAGCATGTTTGAATTCCAAAGGGTGAGCGGATGAAGCAGAGATGGGTGAAGAGATAAAATAATTTTTATAAAAAGCATCGAAACAGGTAATGGAGTTACTTCCATTACGGTGACTATATAAGTCTAAAAAGGTGAGCGTACGGCTAATTTCAGATTCGAAAGTAAATTTAAAAGAGGGAAATTGATTATTAAGAATATCAATAAAATTAAGGAGAGAATTCTTTGAAAAAGGCCAAGAAATAAAAATATCCTCTAAATAACGCAAACAGATAGTATTTTTAAGAATAATAGAAACAAAAGCGCCCTCTACCAGTTCAGTCAACAATGAATCGGCTAAAAAGGGCTAAGGGCCGAGCTCATAGTGGCACCGAAAGTTTGTTTATAAATTGTACTATTAAAAAGAAAAAAGTTCTTAACATTAATCAAATTAAATGCTTCTGAAATAAAGCTGAGCATGGGGAAAATTAAGGAATTACTTTTGTATTTTTTAGAAATAACATCGCGAACCTCGTCTAAAGGAATATTTAGAAAAAGAGAAATTATATCTAAACTGAAAAAATTGTCAGTAGGGCCTTGTTTGGTATTTAAAATTATATTTTTAACTTCAAGATCAGATTTTATTATGTGAGAGTTATCAAGAATTAAAAGTTTAAGTAAATTAGATAAGAATTTTTCGAGAAATATGTGGGGCTATTACATTTTGAAACAATTGGGCGTAAAGAAAGATTACTTCTATGGGTTTTAATTAAAAAAAAAAAAAAAAAAAAAGGAATATCAGGGTAAAGCAAAATTTTTATGATATGAGGCGATATTAAATGTTTGCAAGTATAATAAGTTTTTGAATTTTACGGGTTAAATTTTTAATAGGATTAGAAGAAACAAGTTTAAATCATTAATAGCTTCAAGCGCTTTGGTATTAAAATCAGAACCACTTCACCCGCCACTGTAGTATATGGAAGGCTACGTTTCCTCCCTGTTATCTCGGGATGGCCGGTGACGTGGTTAAAGGCAACTAGTTGTTTTGATTTATCAGCTTGGATAAAACGGAAATTTTTGTTAGTTTTAATTTTTTTAAGGGTTAAGGTGTTTGAGTTTTTTGACCCACTATTTAAAATAAAATAAATTATTTAAAGTTAAAATAGCATGAGCACGAGCTTGTTCTTGTTATTCAGCAGGTAACTGTCTAATTATACTGTCAAATTTAGAATGACATATTCAGATTTTAATAAAGCAAAGTTAGGTCGTTTATTAACCAGATTTAGTTCACTGGAAGGAAACTTATGACATGACAAACATGAAAATTATCGTCTGGTTGAAAGACGTTGTTGGATTTTTTGTACTGAATATTTTGTGAGGTGTAGAGTCTTCTAAGTTTAAGGCAATATCTTTTTAATAGTTTTGTGTTGGAATTTTTCGATACTTATAAACATCTTTTTCAAAAAGAACCTAGATAATCCGGAAGAATTGCATTCGATAGCTCTAAAAAGCAATAATAAATTTTGTTTCATGTTTAACGATTGATTTCCTTAGATTTATAATGGAATTACGAAGTATTTTAACTCGGGCATTATAAAGTACACCTTGCTTATATTTCAGTTCACCACCTTGCATTAATAAGTTGTCTGCTACTTACTGCAATCTGTCTTAGAACTTCTCAGTCCTGACATAAGAAAAAGAATCTCCTATAGATATTTTTCTGAAAGCATTTCTAGTGCTACCAGGTTTAAGCTCAACCAAACCTACGAATTCAAGCAACAAGTTGTCTTATCTACAAGGCTTTCTACATTCAGTTTTTAACTATCCAATTTAAGAAGTCTTTGCTACCATGTTTAAGCTCAACTAAAATTACGAATTCAAGCAACATGTTGTCTTATCTACAAGGCTTTCCCCATTCAGTTCCTAGATAAGAAATTTTTGAAGTATTTTCTGTAACAAATATAACCTCCAACGATCCTGTGATATATAAAATACTGTCTCATTTATTTTATAAATGTAACTTATATACCTGATGATGTCGTGAATTAATGGCAAAAAGCTTAGTATTATGTATAATATGATTTTAATAAAATTTTCTGTCGTGTTTTAAAAGTGTTGCCAAAATTTTCAATGTTTTAAATTATAATTAAAACATGTGGACTTTGTGAGAAATTTCAACTTTTGGGGATTCCAGTTTTAACAACTATAATAACTTCGAGAAACGACACTGCAGTGAGATCAGCCTGCGTAAAATGAGTGATATTATTGAACGGATTACGTATAGGTGTTCACCAGGCGATAGCAGCAACTCATGGACCCTGCAGCTCCTGCAGCCCCCGTAACCCACTTTGCCCGTCGATTTCTTACCGTTTATTTCTAGAAAAAACCTTTTGACTTCTTTTTTTTTTTTTTTTTTTTTTTTCCCACTCACGCAAAGAAAAACTTTTAGAGAAGAAAAGCAAATACCAGTAGTCAGTACATTCATCTAGTATAGTTGCTAGATGCATGTAAAAATGTTACTGCTAAAATGTTAGGAAAAAAAAACCTTTTTCAATCTTTTTACCTATATTTTCTAAGCGTCGTTGAATTTGTTTTCTTTTGCAGCTTTCTTCTGGTGGAAAAAAAATAATAAAAAAATAATAAAAAATAAAAAAAAGATAAAAAAGAACATTTTGAAATAAATAATTTTTTATCAAAAGAAAAAGAAATCTTTTGAAGAAAAAATGAATAAGGAAAAAAAAAAAAAAAAAAAAAAAAAAACTTGATGATAAAAAAGATAAAATATTTTAACATCTTTAGTTGATAATATTCAGAAGACAAAAATGGCGGGCAGCTAAAACAGATATTATTTATGGAACTGTTTAAAATTCTGGAAAGCTTCGATGTATCATGTTTAAATATGAGTTTTAATTTTTGTTTATATTTTCTTTAAATAAAACAAATTTGTGAAATAATTTAAGATCATTTTACGTCCCCACCATTTTTTTTTTTTGTTATTTTCCGCATGAAGATTGCGTATAACTTACTTTTTAGAATTTCCATTTTTTTCCCTTTTATTCGAATATATATATGTATTGTTCATTTTTACTTAATGCAACATTTAAGGATTTAATATGAAAAGTTCCCGCCAGATGAGCTTAAAAATTATCGAATTATAAATTTTCTAAAGTTTGAACGTGTTTTTTTAGGTTAAGATTTAATTTTTCATTTTATATTAAAAACATATATGACAACACTTCTGCATTTTGTGTGTCATTATTTCCAATGAAAAATACTTGGTGTATTTGAAAATTGAAATTTTGAAATTAAATAATATGAAAATTATGTTTTTAAAATAGTGGTGTTCAAAAAGCCAGTTAGTTAGAAGGCATGTAAAAAATAGTCGCATTTCGATCATCACTTCAGCTTTAAACACAGGATGATTATAATTAAAGTTACGATTTCAAAACGCTATAATTTTAAAACTACCCATCAGAGTGATTTGATATTATACCAGAGCAATCGTGAGGCAATGAAATTTTGTTTGGGAAAGGAAAAAAGTAGTTCTAACATGTTTTTATAGATGGCGCTGTCAGGGTAATGTCAGGGGAAACATCTAAATGGACTCAATAAACACAGGAATTTTGTTAGCAACGTAATAAAATAGCTGGAAACAATAAACTTCAAAGGTTCACTACATTTTTTTTTTTTTTTTTTTTTTTTAGCAAAAAGAAAAGAATACGTGTTTACAGCGAAAACAGTCATACTGAAAAGAGAAAAGGAGAAGCTTCATGAAACATATACTTTACGGATAATTAACAGCATTTGGAACTTTTTTTTTTCTTTCGCCTAACACAATTTAATTTCTTCACGATTGCTCTCGTAAAATATCAAATCGCTCTGACGAGTAGTTTTAAAATTATAGCGCTTTTAAATCGTAACTTTATTTATAATCATCCTGTATAATGTTCAATGTTAGTTTAATCAAATGTCCAATGTTAGTTTAATCAAATGATGTATTGAACTAATAATACCAGTTATGAAATTATTGGAATGAAAAAGATAGTTTTCCAATTTCCGTGTTCATACGTTTCTCTTACATGTTTTTTTTTTTTTTTTGTTTTTTGTTTTTACTTTTTGCTGAAAAATGGAGTTTCTTAGATTATAAACGTTTTGCAATGATTCGATTTGCAAATTGAACGTTTTGCAATGATTCGAGAGAAGAAATCACCACCTTTATTGCCACCATTAATTTCATGCATAAATACTTCTGGTGTATTTATATTAATATGTCATGATTGTACAAGATAGAGATTATTCTATAAAAATAGTGGTAGCAATAAATTTTAAAATGTTGTCATCGTTGAGAGTGTCCGGAAAAAGGGCGGAGTGTACGACCGCTAATTATGGTGTCACATGTAAGCGTGAAACCTAATACAACTCACTGGGACTGTTCATATAGTACTTTTAAACTATTTACTGCTCATACTTTTTATTACACATGCATTATTTAATGAACAATTCGCACAGTAAAGATTTGCACCACAATGAACTCGATCCTATAAAAAACTGGAGATTTTCATCCAGGAGATAATGCAAGAATGGAATCTCTCATACCACCATATCGGGGATAGGATTTCAGATTTGTCCTAAATCATAAGAAATCATGTTCGAAATATTGAGGAAAATGACTAACACTGTTAAAAAATTAAACTCTGAATTTTTTTCAAGTATATTTCATCGAACATGGATTTTACTAAGCATAAGCTCAATTATCAAGCGACAGTCATTGCTATTGTTTCGATAATAAATCAATAATTAAAATTCATACTAAGAAAAGATATGGAATTAGGTATACAATTAATCGATACAGAAAAAATATAGGCAGGGATTTTGGAAAAATGTATAATTTTCGCATTTGCGGTACCTTCCTCGAATAACGGGAAGTCTTTCGGGTTCTATTTTAAACTACCTAATTTTAATTTCCAACTATCGAAATTCCTCCCAGAAATGTTTAATAAAGTTTTTATCTGTTAATTTAGTCAAAAAGAAAATAAAAATCCATTTATTTTTCTTCTAGCATTGTTCTCAAATTCTGGTTGTTCGTAATTTTTAAAAATTACATTGCTGCTTAGAGGGTTAAGGAACAGCGGCTTTACATCTTTCAGGGGATATCCCACGTAATTTTAATTTTCATCTATAAAAACTCATCACGGAGTTTTTTTTTTTTTTTTTACAAAGTTTTACTTTAATAATATATATATAATTATTTTGTTTTAGACTTCTTTGTAAATTCTGGAGGCAGTTTATTTTAAATGAAAAGAATTTCCTTGACCCTGAGAGGGTTATAAATTTCACTCTAATCATAAGAGTAAATTTCAGATTGAACAATAAAAAATAAAATAAATCATGTCTATATTTCAAAACAAGTGGAAAAATCAAAACTACTCTTTCTGCGAAGAAATACTTTTACTCCAACGCAGAGATCAGTGATGCCAGATCATGTGTAGAAGTTTCTATTAAATGAAGTATCAAAAGAAATATAGATTAAGCTTACGCTTGAGTAACATTTTTTTTCTCTTGAATAAGAAACTGACAAAAAAAAAAAAAGTGGCCAATAAATTTAGACTATTTTCTTTCCTTTAAACACGAGAAAAATCTAGAAATAGTAAATAGAAGAAAAAAAGATAATAATAAATATATAGCATAAATTTATTGCATTCTTGCATCATATCTAAGAATAAAATTAATTTCACTCAAAAAAAGAAATAATTAAATAATTATTTTATACTTTATTACCAATACATTTAGATCACTTTATTTTCCTTAAATACGCGGAAAACTTTGAAACATTAAACAGACAAAAAATATAAAAAATAACAAAAATATAAATACATTCTTCCATCATACCTATGGATAAAACTAATTTCATGCAAAATAAATAAATATATAATAATAATAAAATGTAATTTGATACTTTAAAAGTATTGCTTTGTGCGTAAACACAAATTTCGTTTATAATGTTATATATTAAGTAATAATAAGCATACATTATTTATTATTAAACATCAATTTACATGTTCACATTTTTTGTGTGTAAAATTAGAAATTATGCATAATTGAAACAGAACATTAGATTGAAGAATTCATATTTCAAACATATACTAAAATATAGAACTTTGATTTATCCAAGGGCTCGTGTGGTTCATAATTTCCTACGTAGACATTTACGACGATTTTTAAAGAGCTATTTTTTGTTATAAATTAAAACTGTATTTTAGAATACATTTTTACTTTCTCTTAACCATGTAAATGGTAGAGAAAGTACAGTTTGCGGGTCAAATTTTCAAAACAGAATTTCTGTTATGTATACACGTTTTGAGGTCCCCAGAATCCGAAAATCATGTTTTTAGCGATTGGTGTTTGTGTAAGTGTGTCCGGGTGTTTGTGTTATCAACATATCTCAAGAACAAATAATAGCAGAAAATCCAAACTAAATGTGTACCATTTACGGATGTTATCCTAAAATTTTCGTTGAGATCAAATAAATGGTCCGTGTACAGGGACATCCATGAGAGTTTATATACATTACGTCTATGAGGGAAATTGAAGTATGCAGAGTTTAACATCTATAGACAGCACTAAACCAAATGAAACGAATATATATTTTTTACATGCGTAAAAAGATCTTTCATGTGGAATATTGTATAGAAATCATTCAGTGTTCGTTTATAGTGCGACAATACTTAAAAATAGATGGAAGTGTATTTCAGGTTGTGATGTGTGTTATTAATATAGGATTATATTTATGTGCACCATGTGATGTGTACATAATCTTCAGAAGGTATACAGGGCTGCCAAAAATTTAAGCTAAAACACTCTTTTTTATTGTTAGTGTAAGTGCTTTACAATAATGTTCTACCATGTCCAGGTAAGCTGCTCAGGAATTGAAATTAATTCGTCGTGGCTAAATGGTTAATAATGCATTTTTTTAAAGCTAAATAATCATTCATATTTTTTTTGTATATTTACACGTTTTGAGGCTTCCTGAATAACGAAGGCAAGTTTTTAACGCTTGATCTTTGTCTGTGATTTAGAGTAACTTAAAAAGAAATAATTTTAAGTGATCCAAATGTTGTATTTGGAAGTTAATAAGTTTATAACTCGAAAAGTTTGATCAAGATTGATACGTTTCTAGGAATGTTGTACCTGAAAGTTGTTCTGAATAATTTTAAATGAAAAATCTGAATTTAATAACATGTTTGAATTCTATATAAATGTAAGTATATTAATGAAACAGGGAGTTGGGGGGACTCTCCATTTATTTAGAACATTAGAAATTCTCTAATGCTTTGACAATTTTTCAGCAAGCTTTGTAAAATCTTGCAGAAATCTCTTCTAGTTATAAGCAAACAAACTTGTGAAATCAATTAGTAACTTTTGGAAAAAAAAAAAAGAAATATATATATATATATTTCTGCTTAAATATTTGCGCAATTAAAGCACTAAAACATACATATATTGTACATAGTATGTGCCACAATGTATTTGTATCTTTTTGTAGTACAGGGTGATCCAAAGTATTTTCTCTCTTCTTTAATTTTTGTTTCGCCCTTGATTGTACTCCGGACTAAATCAATAGTGAAAATTATGAGTTTTTGAATGTCATTTGTAAGTGTGAAGTTTCAGGCCATTTCGTCTAGTTGTTGTTTAGATAATCGGAAAAATGTCAAAATAAATAAAAAATTCTAATTATTTGACCACCCACTGTATATTAAGTCATGAATAATATAGCGTTTCTTTAATTGTTCTATTAAAGTTTTTGTTTCAGATTTAAACAAATATCTATATTTAATTCATAGATATCATTTTTCTTTGCTTTTTGGTCATCAGTAAACTTACCAGAAATCCTTTATAATTTTGTATTATATTTTTCTCTGATTGAATTATATGAATATTTCTATAGTATTAATTTTTTATTTAAAAGCGTAAAATTTAAAATAGTAATTTAAAATTTATCATGATCAATTATGAATAAAGTGAAGATTTAAAAACATAAGGAGATTATTAATAGCTATGAAGAATCAATTTTATATTTATAAAATCATAAAAATATATATCTAAATAACTTAACATAAAGCATAAACTTATAAAACTTATAAATATATCCCATTTACCCTAACAATGATCCCTATTCTTAGGGCTCTTCCTACTTTCGGAGGTGATTTTTTTTTTTTTTTTTTTTTTTTTTTTATAATTGAATAATTGCCCATTTATGTGCATTACATAGTAGAAAATAGTTAAAAACAGTGAATAACATGAAAAAACATGAAAATTTAAAAATATTTTGATATTTAGGCTCAAAATTTGCAAAATATAAGAACTTTTTCAAAACATTATAAACCAAATTTAAAAAAAGGTATTTTTATTCTGTAAATTTTATTTGGATTATTGAAAGGTACTTAAGGGAATGAAATATTCTGAAAACTATAACCATTTTATTTAATATTTTAGAGAAGATAACATTTTACATTATGAAAAAATCATGACATTTCCTAACTTCTATCTACAATAAAAACAAAAAATAATTTAGCTAGATTCATTGTAGTAGTTCAATCCTTAAAACAACTCTTCCAGAGTATTTTGTCAAAGTTTCATAAAGTTTCAACAATAACCTTTGGAGTCATGATGTTTTGCGATAAAGCAAAGTGTTAAAAAGAAAAAGCAGAAAACGTAATTAAAAACCAGATTTTACATGTTAAATAAAAAATAATTTTGATAAATTTCCTGATTTATTTCAAAGTTCTCTTTTTATTTATTTTTTATTTTGTTTTATTCATTTTATATGCAGTAACCAATTTCCATGTTTATATTGAGTAAAACATTTATGTAACAAACATTTACGGTAACTTCCGGTTTCAAAAACTTGCGTGTGACTAATATTAAAATGCCTGTAACTCAAGTTCTGAGCAAGATAGAAACAAAATTCAAACAGATTTAGAACGTTAAAATGTCAGGCTTTAATACGAATCGAAAAAACAGAAAATGGGAGTTTTGAGCGTTTAAAAGCAAAAAATATATTTCCGTCTAATACCGGGTGTCCCATACGTCTGTAGACATTTTAGAAATTCATAAAACTTGGAAAAATTGGTAGAACTGAACTCGGTTTGCAAAAAAATTGTTCTCGTGAAGGGAGGTTTTTTTTTTTTTTTTTTTGTAAAGAAAAAGTAGTTAAAAAAAATTTTGTCGGTAGATGGCGTCGATTTCATGCGTAACTACAAATATACAAATCACAGTCTTATAAAAAGCACGGTTTTACGATTAGCACAAGTTCTTTCTTATTTTGCCTCCTACTTTGCACATACACGAAGTTTTAATTGCGATGCTGACTGGTTTGATAGAACGATATTTACACAGATGTTTTCTCTCAGGTAAGAACCGTCGATTAAAGCTACGGTGTTATAACTCGTTTGAAAACTGTAATTTGTCGTGATGATGGATACATAGAATAGATTATATATACAAGTAAACATTTTCTTGCATGTTCATATAGGTTTTTAATGAAAATGTGTGATTTGTTCACGTACAGCGTCTTCTATCGACGACATATTCCAGTATTATTATTGTTTTTTTTATTAAAAAATCTCCTTCATGAGGATGACGTTTTCGCAAACCATGTTCAATTCTACAAATTCCTTCATTTTTTATGAATTTTTAAACTGTCTACAGATTATGGGACACCCTGTTTATTCAAATGATTGAAAACTTTATAAGTAACTAGTCTACCGTTCTCAAAAAAATTTTTTTTACAAGAATATGTATATAAATTTAAATGAATAATAATAATAATAATAATAATAATAATAATAATAAAATTAGAAATAAATAAATAAATAAATATATATATATATATATAAGAAATTATAATATACGTTTTCAGTTATATAAAAATTGAAAATATGTAACAAAAATAACTAAAGAAAAACTTACGAGAAGTAAGTAATTCATAAGTAAAACTTACTGCAAAAACATAAAATAAATGATTTAAACTCTCAAAAAATGCCCAGTATGACTTGAGACATACGGATATATATATATACTATTTGATACAGAACACAATTCTTGTACGAGCAGTGCATCCATTCATACGTTAAAAAAAAAAAAAAAAAAAAAAAAAAATCTATAGGATTTAAATATAATATTTCCATCTTACTTTTTCAAAAGAGAATATAAATATCAACCATCCCATCATTAATAATTTATTCAATATCTTTGATTATGTCTTCACATTTTTCTTCATTCACTAAGAATTCGTGTTGGTGAAATATGAAATTTTATTGCTTTTGTCCAACATGGAAAATAATAAAATTGGTATTAAGAAAAAATAAAAATAAAAGGGTGTTTTCGTGTATAGTTATTTTTAAAGTCTTTTTATTTTTTATACTTCACACGCTTTGCGGGTGGAGAATAAATAAAGTTTTAATGGAAAATCGATTATGATTTCAAGTTTGAGATTTTTATTTCTTTTTGAAAATCTTCTTTTTATTTTTTTTTCGCACAAGTGTAAGCTATATCATAAGAAATATTTTAAAGGATAAAAATACCACAATTCACTTTTGGAGTAAAAACGAATAAATTATTTTACCAATGTCATTTTCGAAAAGGCGTGCCTGTTGTTTAAAAGAAAATAAGGGTATTGATAATCTATACCGTGCTCTTTATCTATTGAGTGAGTGAAAATGAATTTTTTTGTTATTATCTATAAATCTGTTGATAATGAAAAATAATAATATGGTATAATGTAAATTTTAATGCGTCTAAAATAACTTGAGGATTCTTTATTTCAAAACTTACTATAAATTTCAAAATAAATTTATTAAAATAAGGGTAAAATAAATAAAATAAAATAAACTCAAAATAAGGTTTAATTATATATATGTATGTTTTAGAAATAACAAATTTTTATTTTAAATAAAAAATAAATAAATAAATAAAAGAACAAGAAGAAGAGGAAAAAGAAGAAATAAGAGTCTAATAATATTTATTAATATGTATTAATATGTATTATAACAAAATATAAATAATATACATATAAAAACATTTATGTTGTATTTATTTATTTATTTATTTGAAATTATAGCACTTAATTAAGTTCTTTTTACTCATTATTTTTATTACTTTCTTCTACATACGTAAGAAGATTCCTAAAAAAAATTGACTTTCTGTTTTTAATGGGTTTTTATGTTTTGAGATGTCCCCGAACATGGTTTAACACGAAGAGTGCCACGTCAGCCATCGGTGGCTGACACTGAACTTTCCGTTAAAAACGCGTCAACCACCGATGGCTGACAGTTTAAAATATGATATAAAACTTTAAAAAAAAAAAAAAAAAAAAAAAAAAAAAAACATTGTTTTTAGTAATTACTGAAAATTTATTTAAAATTTACTTAATTTTTATGTATTACAGGATTATATTATTAAAGCATTTTAATGGATTTTATTGAAACACGGTTAACATAAAAACGCATTATTATACCGTTTCGCTTTGCTATACCGCAATACCAGTGCTCCTAAGCATCTGGCATGGCCTGAAGGAGATTTCCTTAAGAATTCGCGTGGTGCTCAACAGGTTAACAGTTAAAAAATTTCTGTATATGCGACTGGCTATCTTGCTCTGTGTGTTTATCAAAAGTGGTGTGGTCACTGTACCTCATAAAAAAATGAAGAAAATTTAACCGCATATGTTATTTAGTTGCACCTCGATTTATGTTGGTTCAGATTATATTTGGGAATAAATTGCGAAACGAGTAGCACTGCATTTCCATTTTTAGATAATTTTTACTATTCAAGGATATAGCACAAAATTTCGTATAAATGTAAACATTGAGACTTATTTTAAACTTTTCAGTAAAGTAAAAATTATATATATATATATGTATATTAATATTAAAATTCTAATAGTATATCGTTTTTTTTTTTTTTTTTTTTTCAAATACTAGGGTGCTCTGCCTCCTGCTCTCTCCGCTCACTAACTACCGAAGGAGGCTTCGCCTCCTCCCCGACTCACTTTACTTATTAACACATGCAGAACTCTGCCCGCCTATTCGCTGCTTTCTTTCACTGAAAGGAATATTAATAGTGCATATTATAAAACAAAAACAGAAAAATATTATGGAAATTCTCATATTCAATGTAAAATTGAAATATAATATATATATATATATTAATAGAAAGAAAATCGTAATATCTAGACCATTTTGCATTACAGCTTTAGTATATGACCCTTTTTATTTCTTTTTTACAACCTTAAATCCGGACCACGGTACCCTAGTCGGTAGAGCGCCGAGCTCTTAATTGGAAGATTGTGGGTTTGGTTCTCGAGCTGACCAACGACCGTCGTGTACACTAATGGTGACTGATGCACGTAGAATATGTCGTGAACACAATATCCTCCGAATTCGCATCAAAATTATCCCCTTCGTGTAGGACCAAAACTGTGATGGCATGTCTCCGGAACATTCGTAGGGGTGCGTCCCAGACCGTCACCAATTATCCAGAGCGCAGTAATGGGGCGACGTCAATCACAACCTACCTAATTATCAACCAGCCTACAACCATGGATCATATTTTAATTTTCTCGTGTAAAATGATTTCATGACAGAAGAACAACGTCACTGGGAGAAACTTTTTTCAAAATGGCAAATAGAGTACCTTCATAAACTTGTCGTTCTTAGTTGATAACTTCTTTCATTAAAATGATAAAAATTTCTAAGCGGCTGAAATGTCTACCTTGGAGTACTCGGAACACATTGATACATCTCATGACGCGAAGGACTCTGCCCTCCGTTAGAAACTGTTGTCGCAGAAAAAAAAAAAAAAAAAAAAAAAAAAAAAAATGCCCATCAAAGCTGTACTTGTGCAACGTAAAACCCAACCAACCAACCAACTAGACAAAAAAAAATTGACACCAGTGACAGTAATATTTTTTTTTTTTTTTTTTTTTTTTTTATATATAGAGATATGTGGGGATATTGCTTCCCGGAGAAGGGTGTACCCCTTTCCAATGTGTAAATTTTTAACATGACTTAAAAAGGAAAAAAAAAAAAAAAAAAAGAAGCCAATAACTTTCAAAAAGTTTTTAAAGGTATGGTTGAATTATAAAGCTGAGATATTATATCGTTTCTTTCCTTCTTAACAAAAAAAATGTCTTCCTCCGATATGTGCACAAAATTGATTTTCTTTCGACATTTGCCGTTATAGTTCTCTGAGATGAAAATCATTTGTAATCAATTATGAAAAATAATTTTACTGCATGAATTTCTATAGAGTAAATATAGAAAAGAAATCCCTAGGCCTATTTTTATTTTCTAAATAATATCTATAAAATTCTGCACAAAGCAGAATTTAATTTAGTAGGACAGGATTTCCATATAAAAGCATGCAGTAACTATGTTACATTTCCTAGCATCAGAAACTACATTCATTTCTTATCATTTCTTTGGTGTAATATTAGCATAGGAGCCCCTTGGCGGCTATTGAATGTTTGGTGTCATTTTGGCGATGAATTTAAATGGCTATTGCAATTCCGTAAGTAAAGAACTTGGAGAGAAACGTCCGACCTACTTCTGTGGCAAATTTAATATTTTGCAAAGGGTTCTATACTGAAGCTGTTTCATTATTTTAGATAAATTTTTAATAGTCAAAGAGATAGTAATTAATATACAAATATTCAATAAACACTCAAAATTCAGTTATATAAAAAAGTTTGCTTATTTTCACAAATTTCCATTTCTATTTTTAAATTTAAGCCTTTTCCTGCCTTTTGCCTTTATTTTCAAATATATTTCTTAGTTATTGAATAACACCAAATCCTTCCGAAAACATAATAAATACATGAAAATTAACTTAATTTGCATTTTTTTCTTTTTTTTTAAAGATATATAAATAATAATAATAATAATAATATATAATATATATCGTGCTATAATGAAGCTATAATATTTCTTTAGTGCGATTTTTCTTAATTTTTTTTTAATTATTTAAAAAAAAAGTTTCTATGTTCATTTTTTTTTCGACATTCAATATTTAATACTACAAACGGCGAAACGGAAAAATCGTAGACTGGAAGAAGTAATACAAACTGTCGTACTAAACAGTCTTTTAATGACCACAACATACCAGTTTTGATTTCCAACAAGATATATTAGTCATGATATTTAGAAGATTTAAGTAACTTCTGGGAAAAACAGTTTATAAAGCAACGTATCACTAATATTCGAGAAAATTTATGTTTCATAATATTTTACGGATATCGGATGCAATTTTAAAAACTTTATCTAGCAATTTGTCAACATTTTGAAAAAAAAAAAAAAGAGAGAAGTTAACGAAGCAGAAAAACATACTTCAGAAGAATATTAATATATGTCCATAAAAAAAGTAAATCGATAAGAAACGTATTAACGTGGAAGCCATTTTTCTGATACTGTGAGACAACAGTGACTTTCAAAGCTACGAAATAAAAACGTTATTTATAAAAATAGTTCAGAAAAGTTTTAACTCATTTTTTTTTTCTATTCGAACTAAAGGTAAAAATATTTGTATAACTTGATAAAGTATTGATAAGTAATAAACAGATTTCCTCTAGCGTGCAGTTAATTACCTGCGAGTATGGTGGGACTAAGAAATATATAATATTTCTTGCAAATTAACTTTCTTGAGATATTACTCTATATTTAAATAAATTTAGTAACTAAGTAATGAATAAAGTAATTTCTAATAAAATATTTTTCTCTCAATTTTATGATATTTTCCTTCTTACATACGAGAAGATCATATTGGACTGGTATTGGATGATATCGGAAGATGGTATTGGATTTCAGCTTCTGGTTATCGATGGTCATACAAATATTGATATTTAAAAAAAAAATTTAACCAATTTCAAAAAAACGTCTGTGGATCAGTGTGTAACCAAAACTTTTTTAACGCTGTATCTCCCAATATAATGGACGAAGTTTCATTAAACTTTATATTGGGTTTTATTATGATATAAATTGGTAATAATTAGAAGTAGGCGCATATCTCATAACAGGTGGCGTTGCGAGTATGGTGATGTGCTTTTAAAATATGAGAAGGATATATTTCAGATACTACAGTGTATAAGTGCAAAAAACCTTATTTTTGAGACTGCTATCTCAGAAACTATACTAGTTAGATGCTATACTACTTAGAAACTATACTATACTACTTAGAAATGTAGATGCATATGCGTATTCAATATATGGCTGCGATCAGATGGTATTGTACCCGTCTGGAGTAAGGCTATATCTCAGCTTCTACAAGGTATGGGTGCGCCAAACTTTATATGTGAGGCAGCTATAATGAAAAACTATGCTACTTCAATTTGAGTGCATATTCTCTGACAGCAAGCTCTGTTTTTACTCAATTTCTGTGATTTTCCGGATGAATGTATCTTAGCTCCCACTGTCAACCCATTTTGCGAATTGCCATCAATTTGAGCAATATGGCACCCAAAATTCGCGTAAAGTGGTAGTTTAGTTTGGTGAAAGCTTTGAAGCTCTAACTTCAGTAGGATCCGAATACTGGAATTTCCAGGTGGGATCCACTGGTTTCCAAAGCAGAACTACATCGAAACTTCTATAAATTATTAACAAGACTTTTAATGAATTCAGTTTCTGTTTAGAATTCAAGCTAAGCTGTTGTCATTGAGAGAGTGTGCTTTATTTGTTTAGCACGTGTTCCTGAATCAGCATTTTTTTTTTTTTTTTTTTTTTTTTATTATTATCACTGAGGTATGTAAATCTGCTTACTTTACATTTTGGTGACTTCCAGTCTTACTTTTGCCTCCAAGACAGTAGTACGATTGTTGTACCTGAAGAAGAAAGGTCGCATCATTTCGAAACCAGTAGTTCTTTCATTAAATTTATGGTGCGTGAAGAAGTTTTTAAGTTCAAATTTAGATAGTATACCTATTTTTTAATTTAATTTCTGTAAGAGTTTTAATGGATTGTTTCGCGAATATTTATTGATTTCTGACTTTTGTGGTTCGAGAAGAAGTATTTTTCGAAAGTTTCCAAAATATTCAATAAATAAAGCGCACTCCTCGATTAGACCCTGAATATTTCATTACAAAACTACATTCTAACTACGTTTGACACGTTTTGACCTTGACACGTTTAGTGACAATATCATTACACGAAATATAACTTTAGCTTCTGATGTAATATCTATGGCTTTAGGTTATATATAATAATAATAATAATAATAATAATAATAATAATAACCTATTTATTATAAATAAATTTTTTATAAATGTTTCTAAAACAGAAAATAACAGAAAAATTTAAAAGGTTCACATTTAGTTGTTATAAGAAACCTACATATAACTTTGCAACATCTTACATCCAAAAGCTTTTTCAGTTATGCGAGATACACACACACACACATACTGTCGGCAGCAAAATTATTGAGGCGCTAGCAATAATTGCTATTTAAACGATAATCACCTAATAGTGTTTTGTTAAGTAAACATTTGTCGAGTCGTGATCTTAGCCTTACGCTGTTTATAAAAAAAAAAGTAACTTGGTGTAAGACTCCTATATCATAAGAGCTGGTGTAGTGTCCGCCATTTTCTAGCCCGTCTGGGAAAGTGTTGGCGGTAGAAAAAGCTAGGTTACCTGATTAGCGTTGTTATCGTCTTTAAACTTCTATACAGATGAGGTGAGCTAGAACTTCTTATCACGAAACAAACAAGTTGGCAATTTTTAGAACATCGCCAACATTCTCAAAACTGCAACCCTTCACGCTAAAAGAAATGTAATTTTAAAGTTAATTTTAAAAGAATTTAAAGCAATAACTTAAAAAAAAAACAGTACATTAATATTGAATTTGTCAAATAACTTTGAAAATAAAATGAAATAATTTGAAGATAAGGGAAATCTTACGCTACAAAGTTGTGCTCCTGCTAA
This sequence comes from Salticus scenicus, assembly GCA_963930645.1. Classification (NCBI taxonomy): domain Eukaryota; kingdom Metazoa; phylum Arthropoda; class Arachnida; order Araneae; family Salticidae; genus Salticus; species Salticus scenicus. The sequence goes on along the minus strand of OZ005660.1, from coordinate 132,834,497 downwards.
GGGTATCCACGAGTTACATCTGCAATTTATAATCCACTTTTTCCTTCTTTCTAGATTAGAAGAAAATATAAACAGGCGGTGTCCTTTTCTGGAATTATTCGTGCAATTTATTGATGAAAAACCACCAATAATAAATCGTCAGCCGGTCTTGTGGGTTAGAAAATGGCGGATGCGTCAGCCTATCTGTGTAGGAGTTCTAACTTGGTGCTAAAAAATTGCGACCAAACTAAAAAAAAAAATTTAAAAAAAAGTGTATGGAAAATGTGGATGTGTGCTTCATTAATATTACTGCCAGCTCTATGTACAGTCGGGAGAAAAAAATCGCAGCACTCGCTGTAATTTCATTATTAATTGACGCAGATAATTTCAATAGACACCATTCAACAGGAAATTAAATGAACTTTTTGAAAATGCTGTCGAACTTTGAATTAGGGGTTATATGCATATTGAAATGAGTGCTAAATTTGATTTTTTCAATAGCAACACCCAATTTTGACTTCATATTCGAATTTCTGAGTGTCTGGCAGTGCGGAAAAGTATACTGTTTGTATACTTTATCTTTAGTATTTATAGAGTTATAATCAAAAATGTGTTAGGGGGTTATCTGTAAATGTAGAAAAATTAAATTAAGATCCTATAAAACACAGATAAATTTTAATGTTTTACACCGGAAATCTTTCAGGAGAAAAAGAATTATAAAATTAATGAAAAGATTGACCCTTTTCCAATTTCTTAATTATCCTGAAATCAGTTTCTTAAATTTGTATATACTTCAGTACTTTTAAAATAATTTTAGGTCTATTTGAATACGTTACACTTGCGATTTGTCCAGACTGTACTCTTTGAAAAAAAGTGCAATATTTTTCAAGTAAATGTGTCTATTATGGCTGTAGTGGATCACCAATAAAGCTTGAATTTTCTTTCGTAGATGTAACATAACATATAAAATGAAATAATACAGATGTATATATACAACAACGCATAAACTAAATCTTTCCCGATAAATTGTTGTAAGGGTTTATGAAGTAAATAGTAAACAATCTTAATCGCAATTACCAGTTTTGTGTCAGTTGAACTCTTTGGAACTGTACGATTCATTTTATAATTTCTATGAAAATATAATTTCTTAATTAACCCTTTCGCGACTGCTGACATAGATTCACGTCATTTGAAAATTTGTAACTTTCTTAGTGGGCGTTTCTTTCGTAATTTGTGTGTTACTTATTTCTTAAGTGTGTACCCAGTGTTAATATTTTTGCAAAAAAAATATACTATGGATAGAAATATATTGATCAGAAAGAATATAATTATACTGTATATCCATTTGTATTATAACTGTGAAAACAGAAAATGTGTTCTTAAATACTTTATTTTGAGAGAATAACGCCTTTAGGCGGATTTTACTGTCAAAATTACACAATCCTGCGGTCGCAAAATGTGTTAAAATATATTTATAGAAGTAAAAGTATATTTAAAAAATATATAAAGTTAAAATATATTAAAATTTTAAAGACTAAAGTATCCTTAAAATAATAATCCTCCCCCCTTCTACAAAATAAATAAATAAAATAAATAAAGCAATATATGAAGCAAATGATTAAACCTTTAACTTAAGAAACGATTTTACAAGTCTGTCTTGTATTCCAATTCCATTCTTTTTTTATTTGCCAATTTTTACATTTACCAATTTTTCTACTTAAAACAGTAAACCCCGCCTAGTTAGTTATTTTTTTCTTCTAGTGTTCGATTAAAAGATTCAAAATTTATCACCAGTAATCGATGAAGTAAATACCACTTGTTCATATTTTTGTCAACATAAAATAAGGGGTTTAACACGAATACTCAATGTCACATTTACTTTTCCTTTCTGTAGTGTTTTGTTTTGAAGAACGATGAAGGCGGGGTTTGTCTTCTTTAGAAAACAGGAATTCTTGATGCTAAAACTAATGTCTAAAAATCATCATTTTTATTTTATTCCTTTGCGTTTGACGTTGTTGTTATATAATTTGACCCGTAAATAAAAAAATATTTTGTTTAATTTTCCTTGTTATTTTTTAAGATTTGATTCGTTATCTCATGCAAAACTTTAAATGAGACGGCCCCCTAAACCACTCCAAAAGAAAGATTTATTTATATCTCGAAAACTAATAACTGGAATGAGCTGCAAATTTGCACACCCATATTTTTCAGCATTAGGATTCATTTTATGTAAAAATTAGTATAGGTCATAATTCATATTTTTTATGAATATGAATTTATAATTATTTTTCAAAATTAAAAATATTTTTCAGAATCAAAAGTAATGATGGATTGTGTTTGGGTTTCTTCACTGTATCTTGTAAAAAAATAATTATATCGATCAAGTTATTTTTTGTGAAGATATTAATAAAAGTTTGAAATATGAATTTAACATTAGCACCTTCAAACTTTAAACGCTTATAACTCTGTGAAAAAATTAGTAAAATATACAACTAATATACTTTTTCGCGTTGCTGCGATCCCAGGAATTCAAATATAAAATAAAAATGGGGCATTACCATTGAAAAAATCAAAGTTGGTGCGCGTTTTAATGTGTAGACGACCCCCAATTCAAAATTTCAGTTCATTTTCTGAAACTACTCACACTTCCCCGTCGAATGATACCTATTACATTTTTCTACATCTATTAGCAACCAAGTTACGTCGAGTGCTGCGTTTTTTTTTTCCCCCGACTGTACATATAGATGTCTCGAAAAAATGACTTAACTGATCAATAAATATATTTAAATTTTTATAAAGGTAGTTAAAGCATTTTGTTTTTCTTATAAATTTAATTTACCATTCAAAAAATATTATTTTTCGTTTAAAAATATATTTAATATAGACATCATTTTAAAGGAAAAACTTTCTATTTGTGGTATTATTTCGTGAGAAATATATGTTCACAAACGAGAAATTAAATGAACTGGATATAAAGTTCTTTCCATTTTTATGAACTAAGATGTATTGTTTGCTGAGCTCTTGGGTAGATATTAAAAAACTTTAGTAATGCTCTTCCTGATTTGTCACTTGAAAAAAAATTATTTTGTCACATGTAAATTTTTCACAAAGTTTTATGAATATTTAAATTCATGTATATGAGGTTTGGTGCATATTATTGTATTTCAAAATCTTAGGCTGTTGAATAATTTATAATATTAAAAAAAAAAAAAAATCGCTAAGGACTTTACTCTTACTATTAAAGTTATTTTAGATTATTCTATTTGAACTTTTACGATTGATTATTGGTTAATTTCTTTCTTTTATTTTCTATTGCCATATTTTTTTCAGATATTTTTAAAAATAATTATATGTTCTTTATAGGGGAAGATGAGCTTAAAAATTCTGGAACACACGCACATGCATAAACAAACAAAAATGTTGAATCTCCACGCATTAAAAGAAATCTTTTATTATTTACTTGCCATATGAAAGTTAACCACTTTTTATTCTCGGATCGAAACAGATTTTGTCTGTTTTTCGTAATTAATAATATTTTGTTGCAATGTTGCTATTAAACAATACTTCAATTTGCTTTATTATTGTTATTATTATTATTATTATTTAAATATTTTTCAGAATCTCTAACGTTCTCAAAGAATAAGATGTTTGCAAACAAGAGCTATTATTTTCACAAATATGCAAGAATTGTTTCGAGTCAAAATTAATGCGTACGAACATTCTTCAAATCAAAATTTTTTACGAGATTGCAATATCTCATTTTGTACTTTACATATTTGAGTATTGTTTTCCCCTGTAGTAATACCATATTTCATTTTTCATTCGAAACAATTGTAGTGGGATTAGTTTTATCATACAATTGTGTTTACAGAGTTCTTATTTTTGAATCATACAAGAGCGATTTTATCGAGTCGATGCTTTATACATTTCTGTATCTTTTTTTAACACTTCCGGGTAAAGGTATAGAGTGCTTAAGACTTTAGCGTGGCTGTACGTCTGTTTTTTTTTTTTTTTTTTTTTTTTTCTTTGCGTTTGTTAGTTTATTAGTTAGCCCCGATTTTTTTATTTTTCAATTCTTTTTTAATAAGGATTTATAAAAGTATATCTTTTCTTCTAGAATTATTATTTTATTATTTCTAAAATTCGTACCTTCTTAACACCCTAACTAACTCAAATTATTTTTATTATACATACATATATTTCTCTAAAAAATAATTTTCCACTCGATTATGTTTGCAACAAATAGGTGCAACATTTACTTTTTTAATAATAATAATAATAATAAAGTCTTATACGAATAGTGTACATATTTTATTAAATTTAATTAATTAAACAATTTTTTAGTTAAACGTTAATGAACCCTGTTTATTCCTCTTAATTTTCTAAACGTATATATATCAAAAAATCTCATTCAAACTTAGGTACAGTAAGTGATCAAATTATTAGTTATTTTCCTTTTATATATACATATGTGTATATATATACATTCATAAAAAAAATGAAATTCGAGCGACAGATTTAAGACCACTGAAACTACGTAGTCCAATAAGAATAAAATTTGTTAAAATGTACTATATATATATATATATATATGTATATAATCAATATAAAAAAAATATTACCATTTCTTAAAAATAAATAAATAAATAAATAAAAAATAAAAATTGCACCATTTTTTTTTTTTTTCATTTTTTTTTTTATTAATGTTTAGCATGTTATTTATATTAACACTTTCCTACGTTTTGCATACATCATAAGTTATATACTGAATTTCACAATCGCTAAACATTGCTAAACATTATGCTAAGCATTTCACAAATATGCTAAACATTTCACAATGCTAAACATTAATAAAATAAAAAAAAAAAAAAAAAAAAAAAAAATGCTGCAATTTTTATTTTTTATTTATTTATTTATTTTATTTTTTTAAGAAATGGTAATTTTTTATTTTTTTTACATTTAATGTATATATATATCTATATACATTTAAAAAAAATATTACCATTTTCTTAAAAAAAAAAATAAATAAATAAATAAAAAATAAAAATTGCAGCTTTTTTTTTTCCTTTTTTTTTTTTTTTAAATTAATATTTAGCATGGGATTTATATTATCACTTTCCTTTGTTTTGTATACAATATAAGTTATATACTGATTTTCACAATCGCAACGAAACAAATATTTAGTTCCAAGAAAACTTTCATACCTTCAAGATGTGTGAAGTTCTTTTTATACCAACGTCCAACTTACATATTAAAAAAGTTTAGAAGCTTTCAGATTTATGAGTTTTAGGTACTCAAATTGTCTGTTTTTATGCAAAAATTGTATCATGACTTTTTTTTTTTTTTTTTAATATTTATGAATTTTTAGAGATAGTATAATGAATTTTATTCACAAGAATGTCTCATATCTACCTTTTTTGCAAGAGTTTTAATTTTTTCTGGAATTCTATTTCTTTATATATATACATATATATTAAAAGGCGCTTTAACTTGATATTTTCTAGTTAGCTAATTTGCATAATTGTGTAATTGTGCAAAAAATAGTAAACATTTCTTTTTTTAATATAAGAAAAAAAAACTTATCATGGAAATAGTTTACATATGTTATTAAATTTAATAAATTAAACGAACTTTTAGTTAAACGTTAATGAACCCTGTCTATTCCTCTTGATTTTCTAAACATATGTATGTATCAAAAAATCTCCTTCAAACTTAGATACAATAAGTGACTAAATTATAAGTTTTTTTTTTCCATATATATACATATGCGTATATATATATATATATATATATATATATATATATATATAATTTTTAAAACGTAGTAAAAGCCGAGCGACATATATGAGACCACTGAAACTACACAGTCCAATAAGAATAAAATTTGTTAAAATATACAATATATATATATATATATATATATAACAAATAAAAAAAAAATGCAGCATTTTTATTATTATTATTATTATTATTATTATTATTAATATTTAGCATGGGATTTATCACTTTCCTATGTTTTGCATACAACATAAGTTATATACTAAATTTCACAATCGCAAACGAAACAAATATTTAGTTCCAAGAAAACTTTGCATAACTTCAAGATGTGCGAACTTCTTTTCATACCGACGTCCAACTTACATATTAAAAAAGTTTAGAAGCTTTGAGATTTATGAGTTTAAGATACTCAAATTGTCTGTTTTTATGCAAAAATTGTATCATGCCTATTTTGTTTTTTGTTTTTTGTTTTTACATTTATGAATTTTCAGAAAAAGTATAATGATCTTTATTCATAAGAATGTCTCATATCTATCTTTTTTGCAAGAGTTTTTAATATGTCCGGAATTCTATTTCTTTATATATATATATATAATAAAAGGTGCTTTTATTTGATATTTTCTATTTAGCTCATTTGCATGATTGTGTAATCTTCCATATCTTAATTCAATATTTTAATGTAATAAGTAATTTTTAACTATTTATTTATTTATTTTACATTAAAATACAAACCTAAACAGCTGTTTATTATTATTATTATTATATTGTAATTATGTAACTAAATAAAATGAATAAAGATAATAAGATTCTACTTCTGCATTCGCAGAACAGATGGAAATGAAGATTTTCAACTTTTATACTAACAGACTAAACCGATCAAATACCGACTAGAATTACTCAGTTGTAAGAGCGGAGTATCGTTAATCCTAAGCTCATAGGTCCGAATTCTCACTCGGTCAATTTCCAGTCCTGTAAAAAAGTAATTCATCCAATCCGTTGTAAAACAAATGCTACTGTTTGAAAATTCATTCTTTTAAAAAATAGACCAATATATATTTTCATTAGTACTGTTGCAGTTAATCATATATGTGTCATTTGTTCACCTATAAAACTTATTAGAAACTGCGAATGACAAAAATGTTTGTCACAAAATATATACTATTTATCAGAAATAATATATTTTTCCCCGAGAGGTTATGCTCTCAAAGATCGTATACAAGAATTATCCGATTCTATCCAGGTCACTCTTGTCGGCAAAACCATTTGGATCCTCATGTGCTAAATCAGTCTTAACCACAAGACTAACACTGCGTCGCACAGTTAATTTTAATTTAAGCATAAATGTGTATTCACATATTATTTCATAACAAGTAAATAATTGAAAATATCTTTTGAATATAATTTAAAGAAAAAAATAAAAATAAAATAAATAACATAACATAACTATATAATCTACGGTTTCCTGAACTTAATATTGAATTATCCGAACTTGAAATTTTGTATACAAATAACAGGAGTGACATTTTGTTTTATTAAACATTTACTTTTTCTCAATTTTCTTTCATGATATTCGTTTCCTATAGATTATTCACATACTGTTTGTTCTGGTAAAAAGTCAAGTGCATTATGACTTTTTAAAAACAGGAGTAAAAGGAAGAAATTTATGTTTATTCTTTATCAGCTACATTTTTTCAACGCGAGTGTATTGTTACCTTTTGAGCATTTTTCAACAAAGCTTTTCATTCTTTCTTTCTTTTCTTTTTTTTTTCCAATGCAATAAAGAATGATAAAGAATGAATCTTTGTGACTCACACGCCATACCACTTATAATCGTCGAAAGTTCAATAATAAAATAAGGAGTTTATATTTGTAAAAAGAATAGTTGTCTCTGTTCGCTCATGGGCAAAATTGATCCTCAAGCACCACTATAAAATAAGATATACTATAAAATATGAAACACTGTAAAATAAGAAGTTTATATTTAAAAGAAAAACGTTTGTCATTATTTCTTGTTTTGTATAATCGATTCTTCAGCATTACTATGTAATTTCTTTCAAAAATCATTCCTAATTTCTATCAGTGCACTATAGAAAATTTGGTGTTCGTTTGAACTAAAACTTGGCATCGACGTAGCTGTGACCAGCCGATTGTTTAACCTTTTGCCATTATTTTGTAATTTTATGTTGAGCCAAATATTGATATTATGTTTTAAGTAAGAGTAAATATGTAAATAAATAAAAATTCGACCGAGACAAGGATTGAACCGAAGAAACTTTTTGTTTCAAGTCAAACAATTTGGCACTGTGCAACGCTTCCTTGTACTATAATTATGTTTCGTTGATTTTTGTAAAAGGAGCTAAATTTTTAGGGCTTTTGTTTAGCCTATGGAAGTGTTATTGTATAAAATTTGCACTTTACTCTATGTTTTCGACCACACACTTTAATTTAGGCTTAATTTGGTTTCAATAAGAATTTTTCTGATTCACATTTCCCTTTATGAATGAAGTTGAACCATATTATGATACTGCTTATAACTTTACTCAAAATAGTGGTTCAAGTTTTAACTGAATTTTTAACTGTGTACAGAATATCTCTCAGCACTAATTGAAGGATTATTATTTAAAAATAACGGTGCTTGTGTTCCTCTATCTTACTTAGATCTTTTTTCTTGCTTCGTATATAAAGCAATTCCTGTCTTTAAAATTTAATTACTGAAATCTTATTTTTATTTATTTATTTATTTATTTATTTACATGTCCATTGAAAGAGTTTAAAATTTTTATAATTGTTTACCATTCAATCCTGATATCAAAATCAATATTGATTTCATTACTATGTTAATTTCATTACTATGTTTTAAGAATGAACAAACACTCTATCTGTATGCATCCATTTTTGGTATACATTATAACCATTTACACGTTTCAAAAACAATAACTTCATAGACTTTTAAGTAAATTATTTTCATTCGAAAAGAAATGTCAAAATGTATTTTAAATATAGAAAGAGACTAGAAAAAACTATGTTGGTGTCATATAAAGCGCCACGCCATCTTTCAGATGAAATAATTTTAAAATAGGGCGCACCTTTTACATTAGAAAATGTCACTTTTACTTCAAAGGCATTAAAGTGTCAGATTTAATCCAACTATTTGTTGAATTTTAAAAGGTTTTCTACAACAGGATGTAAATTTAAAAGTGAATGAAGTAGGTGCAAAAATACAAATGTGAATAGAATTTGCATCCATTTATCTAAAATATTCAGTTAAAAATGAATATTTCACATAAGATAAAGAAAGGTGTGGTGCACTGAGATTTTTAATTGATTTGTTGTAGGTGTAATAAGTAAGAGAAAAATACGTTTTTATTTAATACAGTCGGATGTTAGCATTTGTTTCTTGAACGAAGTAAAGAAAATTTTGTGATTTTGAAAAACGAACCACACATTTAATCTCTTCTAATTTAATTAGAGTTTGACTTATCACAAGGCCCACTTCCATGAACCTTTTTTTTTCAATAATAATGGATTCACTTATAATCGATAGTCTGGAATGTGAATAATGTTAAAATAATAGCGTTTGTTAGGTAAATTCATTTATAACTGATGTTATTTCTAGAGTCAAGAAGTAAAAATGTACCTGGGCTAGGGGAAGTTGCGAGAAAAATTGATAATAAATGGACCAACAAAGTCCTATTTTGTATACCGAGAGATATGAAAAAGGTCGAGGAAAAGATCACTGTGTCGTTGTATAATAAACATTATATTTGTATAAGAAGCATTAAAATGTTGCTTAAATACCCATAAGAATAACATAAAAGTAAAAATTAAAATAGTTTTCCGTCAGATTACATACAGATATTTACTTATAGATGATATAAATGGTAACGTGTGATGGCAACCTAATGGCAATAAAAAAAGAAATATCACTGTAACTCGAAACATGATGTTAGCAGTAAGCTGTAAATTTGGAAACCTATGTTTCTGATGATGCCTGTTCCATTCGGGCAAAATTAATGTAGGTCATAACTCATGTATATATATATATATATATATATTCGAATATGAATTTATTTATAATTTTCATGATGTAGAAAATAATAAAAAAAAAAAAATGCTTGGGATATGTTTGGGTCACTTCATTGTGACATATATATATATAAAGAATATAATAATAATTCGGGAAGATATGAATTAAAGTTTGTCATAATCATTTAGCGTTAGCATACCCATACCTTAACAACTTATAACTTCATGAAGACTTCAGCGAAATACATAAACTATGCCATTTTCCGCAGTGATTTGATGCAAATAATAATAATAATAATTTAAAAAACTTTCAAAGGGAAGTTACCATTGAAAAAAAGGGAGTTGATGCTAGTTTTAATATGTATACAACCCCTAAGCAAATTCTAACTATACCGTCATAAACTACACGTCATTGAAAAACGATCGGTACCTACTGCATGTTTCTACGATAATTTACGGCGAAAAAATGGTGGGGATGGGGGTGGGTAGTTTTTTTTTATGCTGACTGTACATGTAGATAGAGAGACATCAATATAGACGGATATATAGACAGACAGCTATATATGTATTTTATATGTATATAAGCAATAAACTTGTATAATACAACCAAATAAATAGCGAAATGCTACCATTATCGGCAAGGTCCAAATGAATAATGATAATAATGATAAATAAATAAATAAATGAAATGCATAAATAAATATTAAATAATAATAACCAGTTGAGTATTATCCTCAAATAACCGTTTAAGAAATAAGGATACCTATTCATAAAATACTTTGAAGAAGAAGATATGAAGTTGTCTTAAAAATTAAAATATAATGTAAATGTAGGAATTCTTTTCTTTAAATTATTAAGTTCAACAACCCACCCTACCTCCTTAATCAAACATCTGCTCACTCATCATATATATAACATATTTAATTTTTGAAAGAAGGTGTAAAATTACAAATGTAAGCCGTTGTCTTTGGAAGCTTTCAAAGAAACACTAATAAAATATCAATTTAAAAGATTTTAAATTGCACCTTAAATCTGCATTTTAAAGAGACTAAAATAATCACTATTTTTTTTTTAAACGGTATATGTGTTACATTCTCCACAATGTAAAATGTGCTGAAAAGTAAAAAAATAAAGGGGGAAAAATATGATCGATTTTTAATTAAAAGAAAAAGTGTAGACTAACGACTTTCAATATTTCATCAAGAGCTATCGACTTTCAATAATTACTGGTGCTTCTCGGGGATATGTCTGCAGGTTCATTATATGAAGTAATCAAGTCTTCTGTTTCAATTATTTATGTTTTCAAAAATTATAACATAGGTCCTAAAATACTAATATATAAATTATGGTCAACATTTTTCAAATGTAATTTAACACAAATATAAGATTTATTTCTATTATAGTAAACTGAATTACCAAACTAACAAAACACTCTTCAGAATTAAAATTTTGTTATATAGCGAAATTATTTTGATATTTTAGGCATTATTTTATCGATTGCAGATACATTATGTGTATAAAATTTGTTTGCTGTTTAAATTTTCTTAGAAAGTTAGTAATTACAATGCAATTTATTTTTACATATTACTTTTAGAAATGTTTAATATTCAGAGTACATAGTTTATATACAACATATTACCACATATTTTATATAACAGGCTCATTTTATGTATTATGACAATAATAGAATGTCCCTAATGCTCTTGATTTCACTTCCCAGGACCAGATTCAAATTCACGATAAGGCTAATGTGTCCTTAGTGAATCGGGCAAAATTTTAAGCAGTAGGTCGTAATGTAATGTCACTTAATAGGATGGTGGATGATGAAAATCGTTCTTTGAAATTACTGACTTCGAGATATAAAAATTTGCATACATTTACAGTAAAATGCATCAATATATATTAAAATTTCTCGAAAACTATTTAAATAAAAATAATAATAATAATAATAAAATTTTATTTACTTATTTATTTATTTTATTTTTTGAAAAATTTTAAAACGTTTCATGCGATTTATATTTAAAAAATTTCCCTTCGATCTTGCATTATTATAGTTTATCAATATATTCTAAACTTGTTTGTGCATTGTTTATGAATTGATTACAATATAAATTTAAAAATAGTTTTATGTTTGAACGCCAAAAAATTGCATTACATTTTAGCATTCAAAATTAAAAATGTTTTTGAAAATTTCTCGGGATTGATAATCACTTCCCGATACACTTGAAGCTGAAAATTATTGTAAGAACTTCAATTTTCAACACTATTTTTCTGTTATGATTATTATTATTATTATTATTATTATTTTATTTTATTTATTTTTTTTTTGAGATGTCCCAAATACTAAAGTTAAATTCTTAATATATCATCTATATTTATGCCTATTATGAACATAATTTAAAATCAAATAATTGCAGGAAATTCAAATTTAAAATTTGGAAATCATATGAGGTAATCAAATGTTTGTTCAGTGTGATTAATATTCAAAAAATGTGTGTGGAAATTGTCTTTATCTCTAATCTGTTTTATATTACTGAAATGCAGAGTAAGAGAAAGTCCTGTAAGTGTCACACCAGATATGGGTTTTATTATTAAAATTTAAAATTTTGATTTATCTTAAATAAAACTAGCATATTCGGACACAACGAAATTGTCATCTATATTCTTGTATGCAATTTAATGCAATACAAATTATTTATTAAATATAATGTAAATTATATTCGTTGTTGGTAGCGGACGATTTTATCTTAGATGAATGCAACACTACATGCTTAAAGAAAGTCGCTACAAAAGGTATTTAAAAAAAAAAAATGCTTTTAATTAAAAGTCTTGATTTCTTGCTATTAAAAACAACAAATGTTGCTATTGAAAACAGAATTTATGAGTTTAAAATAAGTACGCAAGAGAGCATAATCTACTAGAAAATTCGCAAATTCTAACCGGTATGTTAAAAAATTTTAGCAAAAACTTGCTGCTTCAGCGAACAAAACTTAAAAATTCAAATATTATAGAGGTACCTAGTTTAGCACACATAATTTTACAGAGCACTTAAAAAGATCTTTGAAAAGCTCTTACTTTTAAATTTTTTTAAATATTAATAATGACTTGTCATCTAGAGTTGTCAGCACAAATTTTGCGTCGTAACTGCAAATTGTTCGGAAAATATAACTTAGTTATTCGAGATTATTTTATTTGCATTATACCCTAAAAAATATATATCGCGAATTTCTGTGATTAAAAGCAGAAAGTACTGCAAATTCGAAGTATATATATATATATATATATATATATATATATATTTAAGATCTTATATCTTCCAGATTTATATCTTCCAGAAAAACAGCGAATTCTCACAACCATTCTAAACTATTACAGCAAACACTGTTGCTGCAACTGTGAACAAACTTCATAATGAAATATTGCAGACACACCTAGCTTGTCTAACGAAATTTGCCTGAAAAAAAAAAAAAAAAAAAAAAAAAAAACATTAAAGCAACTCTAAATTTGACAGTTGTTTGAAAATTAATGATTTATCATCTCTTAACTCTGGGAGTGCAAAATATTGGATTTTTATATTTATGGCAAAAGTTTGACATATTGGATCATATATTCAAAATTTCCAAAGCTGCTGCAATGTAAATAATAATTAAAACTGCAAGAAACTGAGAAAAAAAAAATGATTTATGTTTTACAGATTTTTAAAACTAACTTGAAAAAAAAAAAGAAATAGATTTATGCATTAAATTTGAAACCGTCAAAACAATATAAATTTTACTTTTCATACATTAATTGATTTTTTTTTTCAATCTCATAAATTTAATCAAAGTGAAAGAGATTTTTACTATTTAAATATTACTCCACATTAAACCTTTCTTATAAATTGTGAAATGACATACAATTTTCCACTTTTTAATATTTTTAAATTATATCGCCTATTTCAGAGATGACAGTGAAGAAAAGCAGTTTATAAAGTATTTGACAAAGAGAAATGTTCTGTATAGGTTTGAAAATAGTTTAAAATATGGTGCTTATGAAAGGGTTAATTTTAATGACTATTTAAAAAGTTTTGGTCAGAATGAGATTCCAAGATTCCAAGATGGAAGGAGGCCGCTCACCACTATGCAGCGGTTTTGAGTGTTTTTAACCTTTAGAGAGGGGCTCCAAAGCCGCTGTGGAGATTCAGAAGAGCCCGTCTCCAAAGATTAAATGCATAGCAAATAACAAAAAAAAAAAAAAAAAAAAAAAAAAAGAATGAAAGAAAGAAAAAAAGAAAAAATTACAAAGGTCGCCAGAGCAGAGCTCTCCCGCGACAAAAGGCGACAAAGTTGCATGAAAGTGAAGAGGACCGGAGCCAAGTGGTAGACTATTTACAAAGTTCATTCCGGTAATGTACAAATTTCACAGTCTTTACACAATGTTCTAGCAGTCTTTATATCAAGGCCAAACACCCTATGAACAATGTTGGTTAATAGCAATATCATGCGCAGGATGATTGCTTCCCGAGAGCACTTCCGTGGAATACTGTAGCATCAGACATGACCAGTATTCGCCATGTAGGAGAGGAGGAAAAATTTAGGAAAGATAGAGAAGGATTTTAGTTTGTTGAATTTGATAAATCTTGGGATGCCGTTCGTTGGAAACTGTTTCATATGTTCTAGCACATATTCAAGTGAATAAAAAAAAAAAAAAAAAAAAAAAAAAAAAAAAAAACCACGCAAAATAACAAAAGAAAAGGCCGACGAGTACAACCTGAATTTTGACCTAAAATTTCACGACTACCACCTTTGAAAGAAAACTCTACTCCACATCAGTGTTTTTTGTACATTCGATGTAATAATTCGACATTACTATACATAATTTTTATTATAAAAATAATTTGTAAAAAAGTGGCTCAACTGGATGTAACATTAAACATCATTTAGAATAATTTAGTGAAAAAAAATATGGTTTATTTTAGTATGCTTAATGTATATCTTTGGAAAAAATTTATAATGTAATGTTAATCTCTTTATGTAATTTTTAAACGCATATTTTACAAGGAAAGGCTTATATATAATTCAATGCTTTAAAAATGTAACATTTGTCACATGAATACAATATCTCAAGCACCGAATACAAAATCTTATTATTTTATTTCATTTTAAAGTAATAAAACATGATAAGGAAATATTTCCTGATTTTTTCCTTTTTTAATTTTCTATTACAATATTTGTATATCTTTCTAGATTAATTAAGTGAAATTTAAAAATTCAATTATTACATTTGTTAACTTTTATTTAAAGCAACATTTGACTATTCAATCATTTTTAATTTAAATAGGGAATGTGAAACAAGTTTGGTTAATATGTACTTTAAAATTCTTATAAATTGAAATATAATTTTATTTACTGGACAAAATAATAAAATATTCCCCGAGTTCACTAGAAATTAATTCAACATTTACTATAGTATATTTCTATATGCAGATATATATTTCAGAATCTCTTATAAGAAAAATGTATGAATGTCAAGTTTTATTAAATGAAGGCTAACCTAACATATCACAACTATCAAGAATTGATAAATTTAATTTAAAGTGTTTATACTCGAAAATATATGTTGAACATTATTCATGATATACTTAGATACTTAAAATCCGTGCACTGCCATCTAATTAGCGAGTCACTTTCAATGTATTAAAACGTTATTCATTCGGATATTAGGTTAATTTTAGAAATGCCTTGATTAACTGAATAGACATAGAAATTCAAAATGACATTTGAATATATGAAAGGAGATTATATATTAAAATCGTAAGATGAAATTAATTCTGAGGGAGTTTTCTTTAAAATGATGAAAAAGAACGGTTTGAAAGTATCAATTTTTAAAGGTGAAAAAAAATTATTATTATTATTATTATTATTATTATTATTATTATTTAATATAGAACATATTTACTTTATTTTATTTGATTTTATTTTTATTTTTATTTTATTATTTTTTTTTTTAGTTAAAAAACAAGTTAAATGAAAGAAATATTTATGTCAATAATTTTGTTAAATGAAAAAAAATAATAATAATAATAACAGATATTATATTTTTTATTTAGATAAATAAAAATTTAGATATTAGTTGCAATGTAAATTATTAGGCAATTTTTTCCAGGAAATTTATGCAAGTTTATATGCTGATAAAATTCTGATTTGAATTTTTTAATGTGTTTAAAACCGATCTTGGTATGGTATATTTTTTAAAATACTATACGCCGAAAGGAATATGTAAAAGTTCCTGTTCTTTTTAAATAATCCCTCCTGATAAAAATAAATACATAAAATAAAATTTATTCTTTTGCATATATCCTTTTTCAATATTTTTATTGTAATATTATTATAAGTTTAAGAATTGCGTGATTTAAAAATGATAATTATTATATACTAACTGTTGCCAGTTCTGTTGATTATATCATTTCACAATTTCTGGAAAGCTTTTTTTTTTTCTGAGGACTATTAGTCTCAATCTAACGATACCAGTTTTACGATAGTTGGACTTTTATCGAAATCGAAAATGTATCGAATATATAATTGAATAATTTGAAAGTGATTCTATAATTGAAAAAAAAAAAAAAAAAAAAAACTAATAGTCGTCCGTACTAAACTAAATTCTGCTTTTGCCAGAATTTCACCAAAGTTTTTTTTTTTTTTTTTTTTTTTTTTTTTTTTTTAAGGAAAAAAAAAATTAATAGTAATCAGTTACGAAACGGACAGTATCGAAAAAGTTTATTTTATTTATTTATTTTTTTTTTTTTTGAATTGGGAAATAAGAAGCGCGCGTGCAAAATGAAATAAAAAATAAAATAAGATTTATAAATGGAGAATATTTAAGCTCGTGAACTCAGTTCAATGATATAATACAAAAAAATGACGACATTAGTTAAATGCGATTTTTTTTTTTTTTATAATCTAATCTTTTGAATTCAGAGATGCATACACTTCTCTTTTTCCATAGTAATTAAAACAACTTGATTAATAACAGGAATTTAATTACAATTACGTAAATATTAATACTTTTTGTTTTAAACTTTATATACAAAAATTATTTGTCTTTTCACGTAAATATGCTTCTTCTTACTTTTTTTTTCTTTCTTTCTTTCTTTTCTTTCCTTACAAAATACTTGGAACCGTGATTTTTTTTTTTAAGTGAAGTTTATGCATTTGAAATTTTGTTACATTGTTCGCTGATGTTTTGTACGGAATTACACATATTGGGGAGAGTTGTCTAAAACGGGGACGGCGGTTCAAATGGGGACGTTTAGTTTCTCATTAATTAGTGCTGCCTTCTTTGAATCCAGTAGTCTACGATAATTCTAATTCGGCTATATGCAAGTTTGAATCTAGTTGTTGACATATTTAGCCGGTTCTGTTATTTTCAACAAAGTTTTCAATTTTTGGCGATTTTCATTTCGATTGTGGCCGTACACTGTATTGGATCTTATCAAGTGACCGTTGAACGTTCGATTTTGGTAAGTAGGTTATGGATTCGTCTAGATTTCATTTACGTTTTCACATATTGTTTTATAGTTTTGTCTGACACATATCCGAAGAGACGCCACTTTTTTAGTATATGTCATGGTCGGCTCAAACGGGGACATTGATGGCAGTCCAAAACGGTGTCGTCCCCATTTTCGACGCCATGGAACTAGGATAAATTTGTAATTCTTATTTCGTTTTAAAGTGTTTTAAATGAGTACAAGTGCTTATTTATGTGTGTAGTACATATGCGGAAAGGACGAATAAGAGACAAGAAAATGGCTCATACTTCACCCTGGACGCTACGTGACAATTTACTAGGTCAGAAAACTTTTCGGAATTGCATTTTCAAGAGCAGCTACTGTGCAAAATGCTATGAATGGATTTAAAAAAACAACAGACAACCCTTTAATAGAGATGTGTTTCCTGAACATTTATTTGCGCCTTCAGAAACAACTAAAAAACCTGCTTACAACTCTTAACAGCCTCAATTAGCATCAAGGTGTGAAAACGTCACACCCCAACCTTCCACTTCATCATGTGGTATATCTCCAGATATAGAACCCCAGAAACGTTCAGCTTTTAACACTTCACCTAATAATGCCTCTACCACAAGAAACTGAACGTTAGCAAAAAAAAAAAAAAAAAAAAAAAAAAAAAAAAAAAAGTGAATGACATGAGGAGAGGTAAAACTGTCATACTCACTTCATCACCTTACAAAGCAGAATTGAAAGCTGCAGAACAGGAGAAAACAGCAAAGCAGAATAAACAGAAAAGAAAATTGTTCAAAAAACCCACCGAACCTAATCCTAGATATCCAAAATCTAAAAAAGAGAGAAAATAAAAAAAATTCAAGACCTAAAATTATCATCTGATAAGGAACAAACTAGCGAGGATGCTTGCATTTTTTGTAATGAACTTTACATGACTCGAAAGACAAAGAGAGGTAGATTTAATGTATGTAGCAGCTGTCGAAGTTGGGCACATGTAGTCTGTTCAAGTGAAAAGCGATGTCAATTTCATACGTGACGTCTGTGTTTGGTTATGTTTTGTGTCATTCTAGTAACTGTTGAAACAGATAACAAAATACTTTATCTGCATCTTGATTTTGCATTAACTTCACTTTTTCGTTGTAATCCAAGTTTTTCTAATAAAATTTAGCATTAGGACTTGAATTTACGCTATTTCTTATGAGTACCCCATTTTACCCAACCGGTTGTCCAAAACGGGGACTTTGCACATTTTTCAGAAAAGTGTGTTTTCTGCCTATACTAATGATATATTTTTTAAAATAACCTTGCCATCTGATAGTCCAAGACATGTTCTACTTGGGAAATGCTTTGCCGATTTTTTCTTATTTATACATTTTTTTTTGCGGACAGAGATATGTTAACGTCCCCGTTTTGGACAATTTCCCCTACTAGTAATTTTTTGCGTAAAATTTTATTTTCTGGAATATCTGTTGGATACTTTCTGTAACAGAATTCGAAGTCAATGCTTTTTAATACAAATTTAATTTTTTTTTTTTTTTTATTGCGGATTGCTAGTCAGAAACTTCGTGTCGGGTACTGGTCAAGTTTACTAAAAAATTTTCTGAAAAATATAAAAACATTTTACGAACAGTGTTCACGCGTTCGTGTATATCTTTCATGTCTGGTGAGTGCATTTTTCCCTCCCTGCGCTAGTGTGTTCCATACCTAACCTTTTTTTTAACAAATAATCTGTGTATAAAGCTTGTAAAACACCATTATCCAGGCATAATCCATATAATATTTCTCTAACGTGGACCAATTACGATTACATTTTATCGAAACGGTACGATAGTGATGTAATTAGTAAAATACGCAAGCATAAAAAATAATATTTACAAATGGACAATATTTAAGCACGCGGTTTCAGCTTAATGATCTAATATGAAAAAAATATATTTGTCTTATGAGACCATTTTATAGAAAAATGTATTTCTAAAAGTTGCGTCTTCGGAATCTTTGCAAGCGTCATTTTATACCTAGCAATACTTTAAAGATACATACATAATATGAATTATTATCATAAATTGACTAAAAAATGCATTCAGAAAAAGTATAATCAAAATAGGAATTAATTTTTTTTTTTAAACAAAAAATTATGCCAAAGCAAATAAATAAAATGTCATCGGCGATATGGCAGCAAAAATTTAAAAGGAGTCATGGGGGGAGGTCCTATACTAAATCTGTACTGCCTGTGAATTTTATTTTGAAACCTTTCTGTGAATGATTTTGGCTTCACTCTTGCACAATATTAATTTGGTTCTGATGATAATTTGGCTTCTGGTAAATTCAAATTTTAATTAGATGGTGAAATTGGTATAATATTTATGAGTTTTGAATTTTAAAAGTAAATAAGAAAAAAAATAAAGGGCGAAAATTTCGGACGGGATTGCTAGTGTAAAATATTACATCCTTTTTTTTTTTTTTTTTTTTTGTCTGATATCGAAAATTTTGTAATTGAATAAAATGAAGAAAATATTCCAGAAATAGTGGTGTTAATTAATACATAGTGTTCGCAACTCGCAACTTTGCATATCATTATTATTTTTACTATTTTTACAAACTTTGACAATTTAATCTCGTTTGTCAAACTGAATACGAAAAACAATTCGTTCACCACATACGTTAACAATTCTAAATTGATAAAATGCTAAAACATATGCATAATTATAATCAGGGAAAGACTTTTAGTTCACCCTGCATATCAATATTTCAATTTGGTAAAATACAGTATTTATATACTTGACTAAATGATGACAGTTTTGTCAAAATATATTTAACAATTTCAATAGTATATATTGCTATATTCGGATGTATATTTTACAAACTCTAAAAAGAAAAATGTATGAATTCCAAGTTCTATTAATTAAAATTTAATTCAATATATCACGACTATCTAGAAATGATAAAATGATTTTAAAGTGTTTATATTTGAATTTATTTGTCCGAAATTATTCATAATAAACTTGTATCCTTAAAATCTGTGCTTTAACATCTAATTAGTCAGTCACTTTCAATATCTTGAAACGTTAATCATTCAATTATTAGGTAATTTTAGGAATGCAGAGAATAACTGAAAAGTCATTGAAATTGAAAAGGACATTTGAATACATGAGAAAGAATCATATAGTAAATTTATAACATAATTTGAAAGATGCGTGGATTTACTTTAAAATTATGCAAAAAATTATGTTTTAATTAATAGTTTTTCAAAATGTATAACTTTAATGTTTCTTTTAATATGAAACGTTATTTCCATTAGAAAGAATAAAAGATATAATGAAAGGAAGAGCAATTCAAATAGAATAAATAACGTTATAGAATGCTGTTAAATACAAAATATGCTGTAAATTTTTGATTAATAATGAAAAAGTTAGATGAGTTTCAGATATGTTTTTTTTTTTTTTTTTTTTTTTTTTGTACGACATTTTTTTAAAGAACATTTCATAAAAAATAAATCTTATTCTTGTTAAAATGTTGTATATATTTATTATTATTATTATTTTGCAATATTTTATTATTATAATACAGTGCTAGTATACTCTGGTCATTTTACATTTATTTTGAATGTTTTATTAAAAAATGTAATTTTTGGTAATATTGAAATATATGGAAATTATTTCTCATTAACTTACATTATCTTTATCGTTGCATGTGAAATACCTTGGACTTAAATAAAAAACTTACATATGAAACTGATCCATTTAAATTACGATACAAATGAGTATTAATAAGTTCTGTTCCATCATTAGGTTGGGCAAATGCGGGTACGAGGAACCCAGGTGCTGCACATGCAAAAAAATTGTCGATTGTGTCGGGTAAATGTATCGTAGTGAACAAAGATTTCTGTTGCCAACTTTAAGTATTTGTCCATATGCATGGTAATTTTTTTATTCGTAGGGACATTTTAGGGATATTTTTGCAAGACATTATATAGTATTTACCACAGATTTTATTATTTTTTCATGATTTTCTCCCAAGTAGGGACTTTTATCATCAGTGTAGGCAGGGCCTGATTAAGGGGGAAGCTCGCTCTTCAAACATTTTTTATACTTACACCGTTAATTTTTAACAAATATTTTCCTCCTATAATAAACAGAAAATTTTCATTAAAAATTATTTTTAAAGAATTCTGGTGTCTAATAACGGTGAGTAAATTGGATTGTTTTACACCGTTCATTTTTTATAAAGAATATTTCCTTGTCAAAGCGTGGAATTTCTATGACATGAAGTAAAAAATAATTGTAAAAATATTCCGGTATGAGCGAGCTTCCCCCTTAATCAGGCCCTGAGTGTAGGGGCATCTTCAACTGTCGGTTGTTATACGGCTAAATTTGGATTGCTAACAATGGCAGTAAAAACTAACATAATAATCCCGGAATAACGTAATTCTTGCAAAGATATCTTCGTCCTTCGTCAGGTCTGCAGATTTCATGAGCATATCTGGAAGAATTAAAAAAAAATGAAAAGAACTAACTGCAGCAGTTTTAATTTACATAAAAAATGGTCTTGACAAACTTTTAATTTGAAAAATAATTTATAAACTTGTTAATTTCAAGGTCATCTTATTCTAATTACGATATTTTGGCAATTTCCCAACACCTAAAGATTTTGCCCGCTTGTTTTCTTTAAGGTAGATAGTATATTACATTGCCAAAACCGCATGTTAATGAAATTAGTTTAACATACAGAAAAATTTATTCTTAGGCTAATGCATACAAATATATAACATGTCAAAGGAATTTAGTTAACCGAAGCACCTTCTATATACGAAGGGTAACAACCTTACAGGAAGAAGCACATAATGATGCAGGCAAAAAAAAAAAAAAAAAAAAAAAAAAAAAAATCTATAAAATAAGTGAAAGAGCTGAAATATTGCAAAAAGTGCCCTGAAACGCTAAAAAGTAATAGTAATAATAATAATAATAATAAGTTATGACTGAAGAAGTGCAGATTTAAACAATAAATGAAGACTTTTTAACATAACATTATATAATGAATGCACAGATACATTCCAGGTAGCATGTAACGTTGTTATAGCGTTGCAAATACGTCTGAACAGTGAAACATTGGTTATAACAACGCTATAACAACGTTAAATAACGTTATGTGCAATCCGGGATATTACTTCTCTACTTAATGGCCATACTTATCGAGAAATTTGTTCTATCGATACACCAAATCATCGAAATAGGCATCGAATAAATCAACGTCAAGGTTGTGCAACCACGTCAAGACGGCTTGCTGAACCACAGCATTGGTTCTGAAATGATGACCTCCAAAGTGTTTCTTTAAACGTCCGAAGAGACGGGGATTACTTGGTGTGAGTTTGGGACTGTACGGAGTGTGGTCCAATACCTCCCTTCGAAAACGTTGTAACCACACGAGCACATGTCTACCGATAGCCTAATTGTTCATGCATAATATTTTGTGCACTGCCAAATGAGATATGGAGCTCTTGTGCAATTTTACTCAAGGTAAAATTGCACAATTGAGTAGTTTGAAGATCACTTTCAACCAAAGTTTCCACACGATAAACGTTATCATCTGCGGTGGACGTGCTTGGTCGCACTGCTTTTTCTTCATCTCTTACATCTGTTCTACCTTTATCAAATTCCATGTACCAAAAATCACACACGTTTTCGTGGCATAACACTTGTACTGTACACTTCTACCATTTGCCGATGAATTTCATCTGGAGAATTTTTCTTTAAACGCAAAATTTTTATCACACTTCTTCTTTCAATCGCGAATCATGTTTTCGTCAACGCAGTGATATTCTAACTGAGGTTTAGTCATGTTATTGGACAACCAGCTCCATCTACTGACACACTTTTATTTCTGTGATCGTCTTCGTCATCTACAAAGAGATTTTTAAACATACGGATAATTTGCACATCCGTCAGAGCTCTTGTTACCTAACTTTTTGAAACTCCTGCGTATAAATCAAAGTTATATTTTTTTACAAGGAACGGACATAACGTATTTTATAAAACAAAATATTGCGTATAAAAGAGATGTCTCAGACCTGCAAATTATACACTATCTACCAAAAAGTATTTGGACTCTTTTTAATTTAGACATTTCGTCAAATACCTAAAAAAGTTTTTTTGGAATCATCTTGAAACTTTGGTAACGTAAAAAACATGTTACACCTCATATATTTCATCAAAATGTGTACCTTGAAAATGAAAAAAGGATCAGTAAAAAATTTAACAAATAACAAATTGTTTTGGATCACCCTGTAAAAAGTAATGTTTGAAATGCAATTTGGCTGCAGCATGTGATTAAGAGAATTTTTCCCATTATCTGCATAAATGTTTACCAGGCTACCTCACATATTCATGAAGATATAATTTTTTTTTCTTTTAATTGCAAGAAAAAAAAATCCACTTCTTAAATTATAACACGTAGGGTATTAGTCCCTGTGCAAAGCCATTTTAAATAAATTTGCCATACTACATCAGACACAGTACACTGTAACCAAAATGCAAAATTGTTATATATCTTGCGAAATATGAGACTTTTTACTAAATAATTGTTAACTACGCATGCGCTAGCTTTTGAAAAACATCATTTGCATGATTTAATAGCCAATAGTATTGAACAAAGTATAGGGAAATCCCAAACAAATATCGTGTAAATTCAAATAGTTATGAGAGATGGAATGAACAGAAATTCAGTTCTTCTCAGAAAAAAGGAAGATGATAGGAGATTTTATCAATATTTCACAATCATCGAACATTGTATTACCATTTGGGCATTGATTGAATCCAAATTAAAATGTGAGTAGAATCCCTTATAGTTCAGACTTTATTTTGAAATAGCTAAAATTCTGTTTATTCTATCTCGCATAACTTTTTGAAATTACACGATATTTGTTTTGAGTTTTCATGTAAGTTGCTCAATACTTTTGGCTATTAAATTATGCAAATGATTTTTTTAAAGCTAGCGCATGCGTAGTTAAAAATTATTTAGTGAAAAGGCTCATATTTTGTAATATATTTAACATTTTTGCTTTTTGGTTTCAGTATGCTGTGTTTTGCGATGTGGCAGATTTCCTAACAATGTCTTTGCAATGGGTCTAATACCCTGCGTGTTATAATTAAAAATGTGGTTTTTTTTTTTTTTTTTAATTATTATTTATTTTTATTTACTTATTTATTTATTTATTAGGACTGAGGACTATTGGTCTCAATCTGCGGATTTTTACGATACCAGTTTTACGATAGTTGGACATTTATGGAAATCTAAAATTTATCGAAAATATTATTGAATAATTTGAAAGAAATGTTATAATTAAAAAAAAAAAAAAAAAAAAAAAACTAATAATTTTCCTATATCCTGCTTTTGCCAGAATTTCATCAAAATCATTTTTTTTTTCTGGGAAAAAAAAAAAAAAAAAAAAAAAAAAGGAAAAGAAATTAATAATGATCAGATTGCGAAACAAACAATATCAAAAAAGTTTTTTTTTTTTTTTTTTTTTTTTTTTTTTTTTTTAATTTTGAATTAGAAAATAAAAAGCGCGCACGCAAAATGAAATAAAAAAAAGAAACAAAATAATTAAGTTTGAATTTGAGTTGGTAATTTAAGGATCTACAAAAAAAAAAAAAAAAAAAAAAAACGAGCTCAAAGAAACAGAATGGATTAAAGTTGTGTCTAAAAATGATGTGATATCAAATTCCCAAGATTACATTCTAATGCATATTTAATATTCTCTTTTAACTAAATTTTCACATGTAAATCAAGTGCCTTATGGTATGCTGATAGAAATCCTTCTTTCCTGTTCTAGATACAAAATAGAATGTTTCTGAAAATTATTATTATTTATTTATTTTTTGCAAATTTTTAAATGAAAACCGTTATATCTTCACGACATTATGTGGTAGCCTCATAAAAAATATTATGTACATAATGAGAAAAATTTGCATAATCCCATGCTACAGCAAAAACGCATTTAAAGCATCACTTTTTGCATTGTGATCCGAAGCATTTTGACTTTTTTTTTTTTTCTCGTTACTTTTTCCTATTCAGAGGATAACTTTTGCTGAAATAGATGAAATATAACATGTTCTTTACACTACCAAAGTTTCAAGATGATTCCTAAAGAACTTTTCTAGATATTTGTCAAAACGTCAAAATTCGAAAATGTCCAAATATTTATTGGTAAGTATTGTATGCGAGAAAATACGGTACATAGGTAGACATTTAACCCTTTCAAATAAGCAAAATTCGAATTTTTTTTGCAGTAAACCTCGCTTTTGGGTGCTCCTTTAATACGTTACTTTGTTTAATCAAACGTTTTTACGTATTTGTGTTAAAATGAATTAAGTTTTATTCAGAACAATCTACGCGATATATGCCACTATGTATTTAGACGCTGTAGGCTTGTTTAAAATGATTATGAGTTAAAAAGGAAAGCGTATTTCTTTTTCTACCACTGTTTACTTAAATAATTATCTACAGGGTTCTCAGAAATCACCATTTTCAATATCACTTTTTATATAAAGCAATCTTTGTAATATTCTTTCGTAGATATATATATACTACAAAGTATAAATGAAGAATTTTATAAAATTGGAGATATTAAAAATAGTTATCATAAAATAGTGACTATAGAATAGTGATTATAAAATAGTGACTGCTGAAAATCCTGCCTTCTACAGTATATCTCCACGATAAACTAAGTGAAAATATATTGCATAAATAAAATTGTGGAATAACGATGAAAAAATTGTGGATCTCTAAAAACCCTGAATAAATTGTCTTAGAGAAACGCCTAATGAAGTATCTCTCATTTTTCTTGTCTGCTATTTGGAGACAATCGTCCACAAAGGTTTATTAACATGAAATCTAATTGATTTTCATCTTAAAATTAACAAAATTACATTTTCATGGCGCAAAGGAAATATTTGTAAAATTTTCATTTTCTTTTATCAATAATCATGCACATTTTAATAGGGAATATGATTTATTTTTAAATAAATGGCATTTTAATCGATTTGAAATTTTTTGATTTACTGAAAAAATTTGTTATGAAGATATATATTTATCAACGAATTTCTACTGAGAAAAAAAAAAAAAAAAAAAAAAAAAAAATGTTTATCTGTTAAAAATGAGCTATGAAAGTTATTCCGTCGGAAAAGCTAAAAGAATGATTTCAGATAATCGATTTTCCATATCTCTTTCCTTGTTTATCAGACATTGTTATTATCTTATGAAAGTTATTCGATTGAAAAACATAAATCCTTGTTTTCCTTTTTATTGTTTAAAAGAAAAAAAAAAATATTATTAAATTTGATTTTTTTTTTTTTTTCTGGGATTAAGTTGATATCAGTTCATGGATAAATTTATAACTATTTAGATGTATTTACAAGTTCATGACTTACTTTATTTCATTTTATTTTATCACAATTATTCATTTTATTTCTTTGTTGTATGATTTTATTTTATATATTATATACATATATATATATATATATATATATAAATGATAGGTATTTTAACCATAATTATTTAGCATTAAATAGATACATATCAAAACCAACACAACAAAAATAGAACTGATTGTAAAACGTTTTTAAAACTAGCACAAAAATGTTGCGATACAAGTTAAGATCCAATAAGATAGAAAAACAATATGAATTACTTACGCCCACTTGAGTAAAATAGGGTCATTAATCATAATGACGAAGAAAATAAATAAAGGATCACAGAAATAATTGGAATAAAAAAAATGGATTAATAATTGGGGAAAAATGCTTAAAAGTAGAAGTATTATCTCATCAGGAAGCATGTACTTCATAAAGCTGTGAAAGCTGCAACGATTTCGTAAAACGATATAGCTAACAATTGCAAAAATATATCGTATATATATATATATATATATATATATATATATTATTTTATTTCATTCATTTATTTTTAAAACCGCAAATACCATCAATTCCTATACGCTGCATTCTGTAAATATATATAAACTGCTGTACTGCAGTAATGCGCGGCATGGATTATTTTGTATTATTTTTATTTTATCAAATAAAGATTTTTTTTGTTTGTTTGTTTGTTTAATTAAAATTACAAAATTTAGATTTTTTTTTTTTTTTTTCAAATAACACTCTTTCACCGAATAATCACATATTTATGGCATCGAGTAAATAATACCATTTGCATATATGTCATTAATTAAATTCTGAAAAAAGGGAAAAGTATGTAATCACTGATATTTTAGTGTACACAATTTTAATATAACAATAAATTAATATAAATCTAAAAAATTTTAACCTAGCAGAGGAAAACCTTTTCTTTTTCTAAAATATAAATTATAATGCATGTATTAAAGATTAAAATCGCTTACAAAAGCTTTAAAGCATATTAATATATTGCCAAAATGTTTAAATGTTTATCTTTTTCCCGGCATAAAAAGTAATACATTTAACTAAATTTGAACAATGAAAAATTAGCAAAAATTGAATTTTGCATCGCATAAATTGGCGTCATTATATAACTTAATTTTTTTTTTACACATTGATAAAGTGGTAATATTGTTCACGATGCTAATGCATGCAGTTCTAAAGGGATTATTATTATTATTTTTTTTTTAATTATATGTATTTTTTATTTTTTACTGTCAAGTTGATGATCAAAAAATGCGAATGCCGTTTCTTTACAACTCTAAACTCTATGGGACATAACTTTTATTTTATCAGCTGCAGGACGGTTTTTTAAATTTTTTCGCTAACGAAGACCAGACATTTTTTTGCGAAGAACACCTGTTCCTCAACAACCAGCTTAAGCCATGTAGGGAAACAAAAATATAATTAAATTATAATTAAAACTTTTTTTTTCTGCAATTTTAATACATTTGATGTTTAGTTGTTATTGGTAATGTGGTATAAAAAAAGTGATTCTTATATTTTTAATTCATTCAAATATAGTGACCAGCTAAGCGGGCAAAGCCTGCTAGTATATACAGGGTGATTCCGAAGTCATGGAACACACTTGAAGGGGAGGTAGAGAACAACACAAAGGTTCAGAATTGTAGAGAAACCCATGTCCATAAGCGTAATTTTAACCCTTTAAGAACCTGGTGACTTAGCGTGGATATGGGTGTGGCTATCGAATGTTCCTTTATTTTAAAAATAGTTTTTACATGTTAATATTTTCATAAATAAAAAATTCTAATGTTATCGGTGTATTTTATCGCAGTAATTGGAATAATACCAACATTGTGTATGATTTTGTGAAATATTAAGCATGCAAAATTTTAAAATTTACACAGTAAGCGGAGTTAGTAGTACAAAGTAGTCGAAAATATGCCGTTTTTAAAAGGTTACAATGACGTTTGAGAACATGGGTTACTATACAATTATGGATCATTGTGACATTCTCTACCGCCCATCCAAATATTTTCCATGGCCTCGGAATCACCCTGTATATAATATACAGTATATATAAGTGTGCAATCACAGTGTAAGTTTAACCTCGCTATATATTTCAACTGAGAAAAACAATTTGAAGCTAAAAATTATAATAACAGTTTCTCTGAAAATGTCTTTGTTGTATTTAGTTATAGGCATATCAAAGTTAAACTATGTTTCTTTTATACATCTGATTATATTTAAGAGATAAATATTAGAATAAATTTAATTTATGCTAATTTTTCATAACAAAAAAGGAAATAAATTAACACATAAAAAGAAAGAAATAATAATAATAATAATAAAATAAATAAAACGAATTTTGTTTGTGTCTTTAAAATTCATTAAAAAATTTTATTTGAAAAAAAAAAAAAAAAATATGCTTTAGTTCTCAGATTTATTATAAAAGAAGTTTAGCAGTTACCTCTTTGGTTTCAATAAAAAAAATAGTAATATCGATTTTAAATTTAACAAAGCAGCTTGTTATCAAGATGCTCTTCGTTTTTTAGAGCTGAAAAGCTATAAATGAACAAGAAGATGTTCCGAAAATTGGCTTTAAAAATGACCAATAAAAATGAGACTTTTTTATAGAAAAATCGAAAGGAAGTTTGAGAAGAATCTAAGTTTTTTTGTATAGTATTAAAACTTTATTGTTGTTAAAAAGAGAAAAAAAGGAATTCATTGTTGGTAGATTAAAATATATATGTATATATATAACCTTTGTTTAAACAAACTATTTTAGTTTATAATAATAACAAATAATATTTTCTTTTCTTTTTAATTTATAAGAAATGTTAGATGTTGATTCTTTTTTTATAATAAAATATAATGTAAAAGGACATTATTTAAATTTTTTTATCATGACTGATATTTTTGAAGAAAAATTCTCTTTTAAAGGAAAAAAAAACGCAATACATATATAAATAATATGTTAGTTACTATATATTGTATGTTACTTTTTTTATGAACTCAATTCATTAAGAATTGAGTTCATAAAAAATTAACACGCATTAAAAATGAATACTTTTTTTTAATGTTTTAATACTTTTTTTGTCGTAATACAGTGCACCAATTTTCTACTAAAGTACCATTTAACCTAAATTATCAATTATTACTATGATTAGGTGATATGTATAATTTTTATTGCATATATAATTTTTAAAAAATACTCTGAAACAACTAAAAAAAATGCGTTTTAATTTTTTTTTTGTCTATTTCACATACTTGCCATTATACTAACTAATACTCCGTAGTATTGTTAGCCCCGACTCCTTTTTTACACCAGTGTCTTTGTAGATTATTTTTCTTCTTATTTAATCGTAATTGCATTTGGAGAATGTTACTCTAAAATTCTACTGGTGTGGAAAAAGGGGCGGAACTAACAACCCTACGGAATATTAATTAGGATGTTGACGAGTATGGTTTCATAATGTTGTAGATAAAGGGTTAAAATTTTAATCAGTGCTATTTCGGTGGCATCTGATAGTGCAGATTCCATGCAGATAGTTCAATGATGTCAAAATGTGAACAGGAGCTATAACAGCACGGCTCAGGGCAAGAAATGAGAACTAAGAACTTATTGTATTGGCAGGTATAGTTTATATGAATTGGCATTTTGCAATTTATATTGGCTATGCATAGTAATATTATATATATATATATATATATATTGTTGCGTACTTGGGGGTTCGTGAATTGTTCGAGAATGAAAGGCGAAACTTACAAAAATTCAATAATTTATTCACAGAAAGTTCCAGAAAAATACAGGTCTATAAACCAAGTATCAGCTTCAATGCAACCAGTAAACACAGTTTAAACAACAGTTGTGAATAGCAAATCCACAGTACAAACTGTATAGCAATAACACATAAAGCAAGTCTGTTTCAAAGAGGCTCAAAGCAATGCAAGCTGACCGACTCTGATCTCAGACTGGACTGAACTGACTGCCTTGGCGAAAAAATAGGCCTTATATACCCCTGTAGAAAAGTGAGGAAAGTTCCAGAAATTTCCGTATCTCATCAGCCAATGAGATTAGAGCTTCCATATTTGGTATATCCCTAATAAGGATTTTCTCGCCAAGGTCACCAAAAAAATCGCCAAGGAGGGAAAATGTCGCGAAATTTCGCGCCAAATCCATTACCTGCCTTACTGGAGCTTTTTAATGCGTTTTTAAGGGAAAATTAGGCTATTTTAATGCTAAAACGACTACAAATGCACAAAATTAGCATTTTATCAACGTACAAAGCCTCTCTGAAAGAATTTATACAAAAATAAACACAATTATTTACAATTTTGTAACACTACATATATTATAATAAAACATATTTTAGAATAAATTAATAAACAATATTATGAAGTAGTTCCATAGGCAATAGTCTTTTAATTATACACGAGAATATTTCGAACTCTACCACTTTTTTCTGGCAATAATAATTTTTTCTATTAGATGTGCTACGGCCCCTTCGTCTTACCTGTCTATGCCTAGTTATATTTCTGTACCAATTTCCTCATTTTATTGATGCTAAAATCGTAATACAGAACATAATTATATAGCTACAGTGGTGGAGAAATCATTGACAAAATATGGATCCTTACAATCCTGCTTATGTAATCAAGAAAATGTCTAAATAAAAATGTCTACGATAGCTGGCAACACTGGTTTTCTTAATTAGAATGTATTAATTAATAATGCTTTTTTATGCTAATGTATTACTTTGGCGCTACAAATTCTAATTTTACAATACAAACTCAGAAACCATGATATTTTTTTAATAAAAAAAAATATATTTAGTCTTTTTTATGCATTAATTTTTATCTATATATTTACAGAAAACATACGATTTTTATAAAAGTATTTCGTCTAACAGGTTTACCAAATTTGGTATTTATTAATTTCTGTTTAAAGATACAATATAGTAATAAAATAACTACAAAAAATTCATAGTTTTATGTTTATGCATGAAACAGTTTTTCAGTTAGAAGGAATTATTGTGACCTATATATATATATATATATATATATATATATATATATATATATATATATATATATATATATACATATATACATATATATATATATATACATATATATATATATATATGTATATATATATATATATATTTCTCTTTAAATCACAATTTTATGCTTATGTATAAAAATATTATTTCCAATAAGAAGAAGATATTAGTCAACTTATTACTTTTACAAAATTCCGTAAAACCAAATGAAATAGTACATCAAAACCATGAATGTAAAATATTCAATATATATATATATATATATATATATAGATAGATAGATATAGATATAGATATATATATATGTATATATATATATATATATGTATATATACATATATATATATATATATATATATATATATATATATATATATATATATATATATATATATATATATATATATATAAATTATTATAATATTATATCTTTGTAATCTAAAGGAGCGAGTTATTTTAATATTCTTCTTAAACTGTTTCTGCACGTAACAAAATAATGTGTTTTAAAGAATTATTGCTTTCAGATTTTATGTAGACCATAAATAATGATTGAAAAAATAATTACAAAAATGGCTCAATCTCCACAGGAAAAATGAAAATTGTTTTTAGAGAAAACCCAAAATCATGACTTACGATGATCGATTTTCAATATTTCTAATGTGTGCCTTTTGAGGTACCGGCCTCGCTATTAAATTAAGGATACATTTCCGAAAAGTTTCAAATTGTTTATAATATAATAGCCATTGTATTCATATTTGAAAACTTCTTTAAAATAATGGTAACGATGATAATAGCAATAATAATACATTGTATAGTAACGAATAAGTACAAAAATTCTAATCGATATGAAAATGAGTTTTCTAATTATGCGTTATACATGCAATATACTGTGAATCATTTTATTTAAAAAAGATATTTAATTTTAACAGCTTAATTGAAATCTTCTAACACTGCTTGCACATTCCATCTGGATAAGCTTCCACTTATTAACACCAATATTTTAGAAAATTATTTCTTGCTCTAATAGATTTCAATGATTAAACAAAAAGTATGTCATAGGTAAAGCTTGGGGATCTAAAAAAAACCTGTTAAAGGTAAAATTACTTTTGAGATTGGAGTATAAATAGTTTGTATAATACATTCAGTTCAGAGTTTCTATAGTTAAATAACTTTTTCAATAACATTTGTAACAAAAATTTTAAATATATCATTGAAATGTTTGTCGGTTTATATCATAGTTGTCAAAGTTTACGCTCTTTGGCTACCCGAAAATTTATAAAAAAAAATTAAAAACGCAAAAGTTGTCAGCTATGGTCAGTATGGTATACATATTCTTAAGAAAACTGTGTTTGGTGCTATATTGGGATAAAAGGCAAAAGAATGTACAAAATAACAGTGTAAGTCTAAGAGAGCTTAACTATAGTTTTCAACGATTGAAATAAAAGTTCTTAGAATGGAAGTAGAAGAAATATTTATGCATATTTGAAATTCTTACACATGTGCTCGTCATATTTTCATAAAAAATAAATAAATAATGAGATCAAAAAGTGATAAACATAGTTCGAAATTAAAAAGGAAAAAACTGATCTCTCCTTCAATTCAAGGAGAGATGGTTATCCAAATCAAGAAAGAAAAAGCGAAGTTTAAATAGCACATGTTATATAATTAATTACGAAAAACATATAGCAATTTGTAAAGATGTACTTATATCGCGAAAAATGAGTGAATAGAATTCGAATAAACATACTTTGAAATATAACTTAAATCCTTCACATTTCGTAAATCCCCACCATTGTACGTCTTTGTTTTACGCTTAACAGCAAAATTTGGGTTATAAATGTGCCTTAAAAACCCGTGTAGTGAAAAAATAATAACATACATACTATTGTAAATCAATTAGATACTTAATTAAGCAAAAATATTCAAGGAGATTTAAAAAAAAAAAAAAAATCACTTGCTTTTTATGACAAAAAAAAAACAAATCTACCTGAAAAAAAAAAAAAAAAACCCGTCGCAATGAATGAATTCACTGGAGTATTTCCTACGAAACAAGTTTATGTTGCCACCTATGATAAAATTTAGGAAATACTTAGATTAACCATCTCTCCTCTATGGCCATATGTAATCTTGTGATATTACAACATTCATAAACGCGATATTCAAATAAAACACTTTTCATGAAAATCCCTTTTAAAATCTATAGATTTTGGACATAATTATGTTGACAATATAATCGTTCGAAAGCAATGGTTTGAACACTATAGGTAAAACATGAGAATTTAAATTACTTTTGGGGTAGTAATATAGATGGTTTGTAAAATAATTTTGTTTTCACCGTTGCAATGTTTAAAAGACTATTACAATGATATTAGTTACAAAATTTTTTAATATATCTGTCAAATGTTTATCGTTCAGTATACTAGACATAAAATTTGAAAGTATTATCTCATATTCTCAAGCAAAATACATTTGTATGTTATATTTAGGTTTCAGTGAAAAAGAAGGCAATGTAAAAGATTCAAATCACTATTTCAATTTTTATTGAACAAAAATGAGTTTGTTTCTTATTAACGTAATCATGTGATATTACGACCTTCAAAAATGCTATATTCTAATAAAACTCTTTACAAGGCAATCCATATCATAATTTGTATATCCATCTCACCGCCACTGATGGATATATCCGGTCACTGAGCTAATCGTTTTCCCACAATACACTTATAAATTATATAATTATAAATTTTTAGTTCGTTTTTCAAGTTTAAAGATCATGTAGAATAGCCATGAGCTTTATAATCATGTGCATAATTAACTTTTTTAATCTCAAGTTGAAATAAGCATTATTTTAGTGCAATCGAAAACTGGGCGGTGAAAAAAACATTAAAATTTTGCCCTTTTTAAAGGCGGCTAAATTGGTGTTTTGGACATAATTATCTACCCAGTTAAAAATAACTTTATCAGAACCATATGCTCTTTTCTTTTCGATGAAATTTATATAATTATGTATAAGGAAAACATGCTGGATCTTTAAACATAAAACATAACATGTGTGTGCTCTATTTATTAGAAAGTATTTGGAAGAAATCTTTACACAATTAAATATTTCACTGAAATATTATAATGAAGCCAAGATTTGAAATACATTAAAATTTAAGCATTTGTTTATGAATCTCATAGAAATAATGCTTTACTGTATTCTACAACAATACTTAGGGAGACGTTGTGGTTTGTATTTGTATTTAAAAATTATTAGTATTACAAAATATAAATATAGAAGCATAAAATATTTCTATTAAAATTTAACTGCAAAATTCAACAAATATCTCGGTATTGGATATGCTAAAGGAATCGTCTTCAGAAGGTAAATAAAAAAAAAATTACTTTCAATTTATAAATTCCATTTAACCCTGCTCTTCTGTTCGGGTATATTTTACCAAAACGTTTTTCAAATCCTTAAGATGAAATGTCGGTTTAGAAATAATTTCTAGCCATTTTGTGACTTTGTTAGTGTGGGATACATATCTGCCAATGTTTTAATTTATTATGGAGTACTTTTAGCCCCGCCTTTATTTCGCACCACTTTATTTATTAGGAAAAAAAAATCTTCAATACACAACTTTGATAAAATAAGAAAAAAATACTTTAAAAAAAAAAGTGGTACGAAATAGAGGCGGGGCTAAAATTTACTCTGGAATAAATTAAAATAGTTGCAGCTATGTGGTCATATATTAATTTCCTGAAAACAATTTTCTTTTATTTATATAGTTTTATATTTTTTTAAAAAGGTACAAATGTAATGTATAGTAAATGGGAACTGAACAGCAGAATTAAATCAACCTTTTTTCATTAAATTAATTGCGTAAGTAAATAATATCAATTACTTTCGTAGCTTCCTTTCTTTTTATTAATTAAACCTTAAATACCTTACTATTTACTATAGCAGTTTCAAACATGATTTCTTTTCTTTCCTTTTTTTTACTTTCCGAACATACGTATGTAAGGAAAGTATTGTAATCATGTCGAAAATCCCAATTCGAGATTTTGGTGTTTCTATACGTTTTGAGGTCCCCTGAGTCCCTATTCACTATTTTTACGATGATGTATGTATGTATTTGTGTATGCATGTTTGTGTGTGAACACGCTAGCGTCTAAACGCTTTGTTCGAATTAGCTGTAAGTTGGTACACATGTTGCAAGTCACCATATCACGAACGCTATTAATTTTGGTGAATCTGGCACTTTTTTATTTTATTTACAGGGACACAAAGAAATATTCTTTGTCATTATGGTCTATGGGACCAAATGTTAAAAAGTACGATGGCGTCAAAACACCTTATTAAACTGAGAAAATAGTTTATACACATATTATAGGTAATAGTCCCGTGAACTGCATAAAATTTGGTGAATCTAGCACTTATAGTTTTTTTTTTTTTTTTTACAGGGACACAATGAAAAATTCTTTATCATTACGACCTACGGGACCAAATTTTAAAAAGTGCGATAGCGGACGCCTTATTCAATTGAACCAAAAAATTATACACATATTATAAGTCACAGTTTCACGATCTGTATAGCTTTTGGTGAATCTAGCACTTCTAGTTTTTTTTACATGGACACAACAAATGATTATTTACCATTATGGCCTATGGGTGAAATTATTTAAAATGCGATAGCATCTAAATGCCTTATCCGTTTTAGTGGAAAATTTATATACGAGTAATAGGTCGCCATTGCACAAACTGTATGGATTTTGGTAACTCTAACACTTAACGAGTTTTACAGGGACACATTAATTTTTTTTTCGTCATTAAGACCTATAGGCTTAAATTATTTAAAGTGCGACAGCGACTAAACTCCTTATTCAAATTAACTGAAAATTAATATAAATGTTATACGTCACCGTTACACAAACTTTATGAACTTTAGAGAATTTAGCACATATGGTTCTTTTTACAGGGACGAAATGCAAATTTCTTTATAATTGTGGCATATGGACTCAAACTTTAAAGTGCGATAGCGTCTAAATGCCTTATCCGATGGAGCTGAAAATTTATATAAATATTATAAGTCACTGTTGCACTAACTATAAGCCATTTGGTGAATCTAGCTTTTGTAGGTTTTTACAGGGACACAACGAAATATTCTTTATCATTATGATCTACGTGTTCGGTAAAATAGCGCTAAATTAAACATCGTGTACTACATAAAGAAAAATACTCAAACACCCTATTATAATTTTCTCTTTTATTTATTTAACAACTCCTCTTACTTTAATTTATCTACAAAACCGTTAATTACTTAATGTTCGGAAAGTCGAGTGGAGTCACTCCAGATCTCTCTTATTATTATTATATGGTTGTGGTTGTGGTTGTTCCCGAATTTTTGTAGTCTAACAAATCAAACTTACTTATTTTGTAACGTAATTAGCTTATACAATACGTCATTTATCTAAGTATCACTAAAACGAATTAAATGTATCTTAAGACTATCACAAATTGGTAATTAAATCTTAAATCTAAAAGACCAGATGTGTTGTTTGTTTTGATCTTTAAAAACAAATCATTATACATTATACTTGCGACACACATTATACTTGCGATATTTTAACTTCCTATTTTTTCAGAAATTTAAGCCTATGATTTTGCTAAATTTCTGAATATTACTTTTCTAATTAATGATTTAGCTGAAGAAATTTCAAGCTAAATGTATGAACTAAATAAATTTTATATAACTCTTGAATGCATAATATAATAGCTAGAAAAAATTGAATCTGATTACTTTTATTATTTCAAATGTTTTTGTGAGAATTCCGTTGAATGTAAAATGCAAATTCAGTTATTCGGAAATGAAGTTACAACTTTTAATTCAAAAAGAGCATAACTTAACTTTAAAAATGTTATAACTTTTTGATACAAATATATATTTTAAAAAATTATAATCCAAATTTTATCGTTGAAACCGATTTTATTAACTTAAATATCAGGTGTACCAGAGAGTCCCGTCATTCTGAATTAGACAGATGACACAGTTAGTTTCTATTGTATTATTTATATCCAAAAATTTGAAAATCCGATGTAATTTTGAATTTTTGAATTACAGAGAAAAGTAAATTTATTTTATTTTTTTTCCAATCAACGTATTTATTAGAAAATATTCATTTGAAAATCTTTAAGCGGAAATTTTAATTTTAAGAATGTGCTGTAAAATATATTTCGGCTGTCAACTTTAATTCTTTCAAGCTTTATTTATTAAACAAATATATTTACTTTAAGAAATACTCAACAAAATACATTTAAATATAAATTGAGTATTGTTTAATTATAAAGTAATATTTAAGTTAATTTTTATTTTTATTATTTCAAAGATTTGTCAACTTAATAAGAATAAATGCAAAAGCAAAATATTAAATTAACTTAAATAAGTTTAATAATTTAATTTATAATAATGTAGAAATTTGTAAAAGAAAATTTAGTTGTATTATGCCGAAAATCTTAACATAGTTTTCGACTTCTGATTATTTTGAATGCGACAACTTTTACAGAAAACATTTTGTTTTATTTAAAGACTAAAATTTCTCAAATAAATAACACAAAGAAACCTAATTTAAAATAAGGCTATCCAAAATTAATAAAAGTTACCAATAATGAAGTTATATGTTGCAAGTCTTTTGCTTACAGGGTTCACACAACGGAAAATTTCAACACCACTGTTTTTACATATAAATTTTAGACTTGAGTAATTGTTAATATACGCTGATTTTTTCTTTTTTTTTTTTAATCTACTATATAAAAATGGTCGTATCCAATTTTCCCTTTATGTGAATCCTGTTTGCGCATATAACTGACATCAGCCACAATTCACCCTTACTAAAATAAAATGATTTATTTTAATTTTGCTACAAAAAATGAGAGAGAGCGAAAAATATAAAAGGAAACCTGAGATATGACTTCTTTTTTTACCAATATTTTTGCCAGGCAAAAGTGTTTTATTAATGCAGTAGCTATATAGATGAAATTACATGAAACATTTTTTGATATTGGGATGTACATACCTGGTAACATTTTTAATTTATTCAAGAGCAATATTAGTATCACCCTTTTTTCACACCACATTTTTTAAGATAACACTGCTCTGAAAAAAAAAAAAAAAAAAAAAATCAATATCTGATACCATTCTTGCTGATTCTTATGTAAAATGATCTCCTGAATCCGAATATGACACCCACCATTTTCTAGATACACACTCCCATCCCTCAATTTCTTTTCCTGTTTGATAATTTTATGACCATGAATTTGATTTGAAGAATGAAAAACAATTAATTTAACACATAAAAACCGAAAAATATAAAGTTTAAAAAATAACATTAATAACACATTCAAAAAATAAAAGACATATAATGCATAATTTTAGTGGAACATCCCCCCGCACCAAAAAATGTTTCCCTTGTCGCAAATGTCTGTAGCCCGTCAGAAGACATTTAACGGTTAAAATAATCCTCCCCCTTCAACAAATCAATTTTATAGCGATAAAATCACCGAAAAATGATATATATATGCGGCCATTCCTAAAAAATGGTGTGTGATAGGGCAAAATGGGCGTCATTTTCGTATTGAAGAGGCTATTTTACATAAGAATGTGCTGAAATGCTGTCGGAGGTAATTTTCATGCCGAGCAGTGTAATGTTTCTCTTTATTTCATAGTAAATATACATATTGGAGAAAATGTCTAAGCATAAAAAAAACCTTTTCAAACATTATTCTGAAATAAGTGTTAAATATTGTCAGATATAGATATCATTTAAAATAGAATTTAAATAACCGTTGCGTGGGAGGCATAATAGTTTTTAACTGAACAAGGCATTTTCCCAAAAATACATTAAAAGTTAAATAAGCGAAGATCGATAACATTAAACTTTTCCCACTAGTGTACGCAGATGCCTGTACATATTCATATTTGTATTCTGGTGAAGATTTTAAAACTAGTTTTGAGCTAACAATGAATTTTATTATACTGAACGATTAGGTTGAATTACGTCACGTGTTATACAGTTGTACTAGTTTTAAATATTTTTAAAAAGAATGACCTATCTTAAATTTGAAGAACAACTAATTTCTCATTCTCTCTCTTTTGTTATTTTATGTTTAATATTGGTGTTTGGAAAGAGAAAAAACTGAGACTTTTGTAAAATAGTCATAATATTTGTATACTTAATATTATGTAATCCAGTATTATAAACAAATATACACTATGATTGAAAACATTAAAATTTAGCAGTTAAAACAAATAGATCATTTTTTATCTCAATAACACATGTCTACATCTAAAAATTTGATTTGATATTTTTGATTGATCTTTATGTTTTTTGGTGTGCTGAAACCAAATCGGAAGCCAATTTTTCTCTATCATGTATGCAATTTTCTCAATACATTTCTGCCAACACAATTTCTTCTGTGACTCTTCCACTAATATGACTATATGGTAACTTTTATAATATATCTCTATGATTGAATATTATTAGCTTTTAAAACATGTTAGAAACTATCAAAAAGAAGAAATCGTATTGGTAGACACCATGTATTCACAAAAACCTATACGTGATAGAGAAAAACTGTCTTCATTTTCAATTTCAGCACACCAAAACACAGATGTATCAACTAAATTTATCAAAACAAATTTTGCCCCATAATTCTTGTAAACCAGTGTAATTGATTAAAGGATACACAACTCAGCTGGTACAGGTCTTAACCCCCGACAAGTGTAATTCAGTTACTCTCGGACGTTTTTTTTATAGGATATCCTCACCAAAAAATTAAATAAACGTTACTGACATGTACACAAACTGTCAGATTCACATAGATACAGATAGTTAGAAAATATTCTGAAGCCCTTTATGGCTTCCTGGATATCTAAAATGTGAGGATAGCGCAAAATATTTTTATTGTTGGCTGTATGTAGAAAAAAATATCATTTTATTAATATAATAATAATAACAGTGGATCGTGAGTAGAATATATATCGAATAAAGAACAGTAATTTAGGATAATATTTAGAAAAAATATTTTTAGCATTTTGTTTATCATATTTAAATTACGTATTTAACACGAAACTGATTTAAAAAAAATCACTATAACACTTTTAAATATTCATTCCATATACTTTGAAATAAGTCTTTTGTTTTATTTATTGTATTATCAAAATTCCTTTAATAATTAATAATTTAAAATTTACGCTATGGCATTTTTTTTTTCTTTTCCAAAAGGATTATTAAATATATATCAAATCTATCTATCTATCTATCTATATACAAGCGAAAGAGTAATTTATACTTTCTTTGATTATGATATATTTTTATATTTTAATAAATGATGATTCATGTGATTTTTTTCTCCAAAAGCGAATATCCTCTTATTAAAGGTTCGGGGGGGGGGAATACTTTTCAATATAAACCATTAGA
This sequence comes from Salticus scenicus, assembly GCA_963930645.1. Lineage (NCBI taxonomy): Eukaryota > Metazoa > Arthropoda > Arachnida > Araneae > Salticidae > Salticus > Salticus scenicus. The sequence continues at coordinate 132,793,287 of OZ005660.1, read as the reverse complement.
ATAAAAAGAAATTTGTTTTTCCTTTTAGACAATAATTACTTATGCAAATGTATTCCGATTTTTTTTTTTTTTTTTTTTTTTTTTTTTTTACCTTTTACAATAAATGATCATAATTAAATAATAAAAGAATTTTCTCAGAAAAAAAAACTTTTTTTTTTTTTTTTTTTCCTGGGGAAGTGCTTGAAATAATTATTGAAAATGAAAATGCAAACGTTTTTATTGATCCTTTATTTGTGGGCTGCGGACATAAATAACAGTCTGTACAATAAATCATAAATAATTATATAAGAAATGTATACATTTTTGTAAATGTATTATTAAAATAAAATGCCCCAAAATTTTAAAAGAGTTGTAATTTCGTGGTTTATGGCTAAATATTTTCAAATATTTCAATATTTGAGATTTCGATTTTGTTTTTACACAATATTTGGTAGACTTCCAAGGACCAAAGTCCAACTGAGTCATTATTCGGCAGCCTCTGAATAATCACATTACTATCTCTACAAAACGTAGTCTCTATTTAGTTAATTAAATTTAGCTTATAGCCTAAAATATTAGAATGCCTTTTTTTTCTCCATTTTTATGAATTTCTGTCTTTATTGTATACAATTATTGTTAGACTCATTAGTATATAACTCCAAATGAATAATTATTCAGAGCTCTCTAATTAATAATGTTACTATTTATACAAAATAAAACTTCTAATTAGTTAGTCTAGGGAGGCTTCTTGGGAGAGCAACTCTAAAATTTCAAATGGGGAGGTATGTCTTTAAATACACCCTTGAAAACGTCTCTTCAAGACAATAGATTAATACAAATACAATTGTCCTGCAATGATTATTAAAGGTGATACATGAGTATAAAATCCATATTTCAAAAATTGAAAAACTCATGTATCTCTTTTTATAATCATCGTAGTGTAAAATTATTGATATCAAATTCATTGTCTTGAAGGACGTATTACTAGACACGAATGTATACTAAGACATATACTTTCCCATTTCATTTTTTAAAGTTGCTCTCCCTAGCAGCCCTTTTCACTCTTCACCTAAATCCTAATTTTTTTTCACCAAAGGAGGTTCCCTCGAATTCATTGAACACATGTTTGGTCACTTCTCAAAATTACGATGCAATTCCGAGATAGGAGAGGATGTAAGATTTTTTCAAGTTTTGAAATGGAAGTTTTATACTCAGGTATCTCATTTAATAATCATCCCAGTACAAAACCATTTCATTGTTTTGAAGAGATTTTTCATGAGATACATACAAGACATCTTTCCTCCCATCTGAAATCTTAAAGTTGCCTTCCCAAGCAAAATAGTTTAAATTTTCTACATCAGGTGTCGCGTTAATTGTAAAATCACTTTTTTTTCTTTTTTTTTTACAGCACTGTAGTACATTCAAAAACGTAACTAGGACTATAAATGCTCATTGTGATGACTCTCATTCTTTAAAATGACTATCAGAGTTTGCACTTTGGAAATTATCTTTAGAAACGCTTCAGTATTCGCAATACGGCGTCATTTGTTGGGTCGTATCTGTTGCAAATATAGCGCAATATGTTGGCGTAAAATGTGACTAATATTTTCTTTATATGTATTAAAAAATTCGATGCTTTTCTGTACATTTAAGGGTAAACAACATAGAGCTACAGTCAGTATTTTTTGAATAACCATTTTTTTTTTTTCTGTAACTTTTGGATCACCCGGTATATAGTTACAAATAATTCTCATTATGAACATTTATACTAAATAGTGTCCTATAACTCAATAGTAAATAACTAAAAATAAAAATAAAAAGTTATTACAGCGCCACATTTTCTGTCATTTATCCCCAAATGTAATCAGCATCAATTTAAATCAAGGTCCACACTTGTATAAAATTTGGTAAAATTTCGTTTTGGTTCGTGAGATATAGCGTCCAAAAAATATCTGTGAAACATATTCAAACACAGACAGGCTGGCGGATATTTCTTAAGATGGCCAAATCGTGCTCTGGGTATCTTAAAACGTGTAATACCATCGAAAACAAAAATAGAATTTTTTATGAATCCAGTATTTACTGCTTATATATATATATGTTACCGCTAAAGTGCAGAAATCGGTTAATCTGCAGATTAGCTAGGTAATCTGCACATTAACTAGGGTGATTCGTTAAAGTGAGAAAAATTGTTTCATTTCTCAAATTACCTAGGTAATCTGCGAATTACCTAGATAATCTGCACATTACCTACTAGGCACTAGTTAAAGTGAAAATAGGCTATCTGGTGTTGTAATTTTACAACACGCTGTGTTGTATTTGTTTTTTTCATTCGGAAAAAAATAGTTTTCTTTTCTTTTTTATTTCTTTCTTTACTAATTTTAATCTGTATGTGTTTTAATTTTTATATCTTTTAAAGTTATATTTGTTTTATTTTTTATTTATTTCATCTTTTTTATTCTGTCAATATAAGTTTGAAGATGTTATGCATTTTTAATATGAAATATAATAGCTTTAATAGCTTTCAATAAATTCTATTTTATAAATGAATGTTAGAATTGTAATACAGTAACGATTTCTTTTCAAAATAAAAATATTTAACAATAAAAAAAAAAAAAAGTTTTATTAACAACTTATATTGCTATTACTATTTAAATACTAGAAACATTAAATTACATAAAAAATAACTAGAAATATTAAATTAGACAAATCAGAAGCATTATTTAAGAAGTACTTCAAATAATTAAAACTGCTTTAGCATTTTTTAGAATGCATGAAAATTAAAATGACAGTTTTCAATGCTTTATTAAACTATATTTTGCAGCATACATATTGTGGCGTTTTGGAATTTCGGGCGAGGGTTCTGGTAGCGAAGAAGAAAATCCCGTCACAGCAGAAGTTGATAAGAAAATTAATTTAATTAAAATTTAAACAAGATTCTATGTACAACCTTTAGTTACAATATTGATGTTGGAGGATTATATACACTGGCCAGGAGATACAGTATGGATCGATGGTTGAATTAATGCTTTTAACAAACAGTTTAGTGGATCTCCGTGATCCTAAATTCGATTTACTGAAACAATCCTTGCACCGTTCCAGGTACAGAAAAGATATAGCTCAGTCCTAGGATAATTTTAAGTATAAAGTCTCTTATGAGCTGACCTGCACCTTCGCCGGTGACAGAAAATACGCTGACCTGTGTTCTCTACTCCTAGAGGAACACAAAAAATCATTAAATGTCTCGTTACCTCTCCTGGTAAACGGGACAAGAAAAAACCCTCCGACCTTCACTGGCCGAAGACAAGATACGAAATCCCCGACTCTCTGCTTCCAGCCCTGTTCCTGGGAAAACTCGTCCTCTCGATGGCAACCCGCGCTCCTCTCTCATTCGCGGAGCGGGCGGGCGCCTTTCCGTCGGGCCGAAGAAATTCCTCGGAAACTCCAATGTTCTCACGACCATCAGGGCGTACCATCAGGGCAGCTTCTTTGTACTTTAGTGTCACAGTTCGAGACAGTCTGGAGCCAAACTATTGTAAGTATCAGCACACCTGCTCTGTGTAGAGATTAAGGTCTGGCCAACTTTAATTAATTGGAAGGGGGGCTGTATGCCACAACTTCTCCCCCTTAAGATGGTTTTCTGGGGTTGAAACTCCAGAAAATCTCTGCAATCAAATTAGGTTAGGGTGCATCAAAGCAATTCTAGAGAGGCTAATCTTCCTGACTAAACAATACTTAAGTTTACACTAAAGTTACAAGTTTCAAATTACAAATTAATTAACATAATAAAACAATACTAATAATAATTAACTATATACAAAATTTCTTACAGATAACTTTTAATCCACCCGACTCAAACAGTCCACATGAGGAATGTCTTTTCCTGGTCTGTGTCGGATTTCATAGTTAAAGGGCTGCAAGGTTAACGCCCACCGCATTAATCTGGGATTGTTTCCCGCATTTCTCTTTAACCATATTAATGGGTTGTGATCAGTTTCTATGGTAAATTTTTGACCATCCAGGTAATGTTTTAACTTTTTCACTGCGAAAATGATCCCAGCACATTCCTTTTCGGTTGTGCTATAGTTTTTCTCTGCCTTAGTAAATTTTCGACTTAAGTACAGAATTGGATGTTCTTCATCTCCTTGCCTTTGAGCCATGATAATACCTATCCCCTTATCTGAGGCGTCACTTTGAATAATAAACTCCTTAGTATAATCAGGAGCGTACAGTACTGGGTCACGGGTGAGTTTATCTTTTAACTCCCTAAAAGCCTTCTCCATTTCGGGACTCCAGTCTACTTTTTCCCTTTTCGTTTTCCCTTTTAAAGCTCGGGTCAGCGGTTCTACTATAATTGCATAGTTTTTTATGTATCGGGAGTAATACCCGCACATCCCTAAAAACCTTCTAATTTCCGTTTTTGATTTTGGAGCTGGGAAATCAGTAATGACCTTAATTTTAATCTCGGACGGTTTCCTACGTCCTTTCCCTACAACATGCCCTAAATATTTGACCGTCTCCTGGGCAAATTTACACTTGGCTAATTTAATGGTTAATTTTGCCTTGGTTACCCGCTTTAGAACTATATCTAAATGTTCTAAATGCTCTTCCCATGAATTAGAAAAGATAGCCATATCGTCAAGGTAAGGCAAACAAAAACTTTCTAGTCCCTTTAATAGAATACTCATGAATTTTGAAAACCTATACGGGGCGGAGACAAGTCCAAATGGCATTACCAAAGGTTGATATGAACCGAAACTAGTTACAAATGTCGCTAAACGTTGTGCGTTAGGGGTTAAAGGTATTTGCCAATAGCCTTTAGTTAAGTCAATCACGGTAATAAATTTTGATGCTGCCACTTGCTCTACCCTCTCTTCTATGTTAGGCAAAGGGAAAAATTCGGCACGAGTTATCTCATTTAACTGGCGATAATCAACGCACGGGCGGGGTTCTCTGCCAAGGGCCTCTACTAATATCATAGGCGAGGTATAATCTGACTCCCCTTCCTTAATTATGCCCAATTCTAACATACGCTGGATTTCGGATTTCAGGATGTCGGTTTGTCGAGGTGACGTCCTATATGGCTTCATTCTAACGGGTTTATCACTAGTCAATTCAATATCATGCTCAATTAAATTCGTTCGGCCTGGAATATTGGAAAACACTTTCTTGTGTTTAATTAGTAATGCTCCTAATTGCTCCTGTTGGGCTTTTGTGCAACGACTTCCTAAATTACTGTCCCTAATTACCATATTGAGGTCAAATTCTTCCGGGTCAGTTATAGGATAAGGTATTTCTAAGTCTGCCTCCGTCGTTTTATTATCCCGATTTTCCTCTATTAATACATTTACGATTTCTGCTCTCTGCACGTAAGGTTTTAGTAAATTGACATGATAAATTTGCGACTTTTCGCGCCTGTCCGGTACATTTACAATATAATTAGTCTCTGACATTTGACTCTCAATAGTGCCTGGCCCTATCCATGATACGGATAATTTATTGGGTTTACTTGTGGCTAAAACCAGCACTTTGTCCCCGGGATTAAATTTCCGATTTACCGCATTTCTGTCATACCAGATTTTGCGTTTGTCCCTTTTTTCCTCCATCTGCTCCCCTGCGAGCTCTTGACACCTTTGGAGTCTGTTTATCAATTCGAAAACATACTCCGTCACTGGGTTTTGCTCCTCTTCCTGCTCTGTCCATTTCTCAAATAGCAGGGTTTCCGGGGTTCGCAGATTTCTCCCATGAACCAACTCGGCTGGGCTGAATCCCGTTGATTCATGTGTTACCGTCCGCAAAGCTAACAAAGCATAGGGTAAACTCCTCTCCCAACTTTCTCCACTTTCTAAACAGATTACCTTCAGTAACCGTTTAACTGAACGATGCCAACGCTCAATGCAATTTGTCTGTGGGTGGTGCACACTACTGTGAGTTATCTTAATTCCAAATTTTTCTAAGAAAGTTGAGGTTAAGTTACTCATAAAACAAGCCCCTAAGTCTGTTTGGATTACTTTCGGAAATCCCATTCTACTAAATACTATCATTAACGCGTCGATCACTGTTTCCGACCTTGAATCGGGTATCGGGATAGCCTCTGGATACCTCGATGCTAAACACATAGCCGTGAGCATATATTTATTTTGATTTTCCGAAGGTGGGAGTGGTCCCACAATATCACAGTTTATATGCGTAAAAATTGCAGTAATAATGGGAACAAGTTTAAGAGGGGCTTTTTTTTGCTCTCCTGCCTTCCCAATTTTCTGACAAGGATCACACGATTTTACATAGGCTTCAGCCTCTTTAATGATATTTGGCCAGAAAAAATATCGCAGCAATTTATCCTTAGTTTTAGTCATGGCCACATGACCGGATATTAAACTGTGACAAAGATTCAAAATTTCATTCCTATATTTCCGCGGAATAATTAGCTGACGCCTTTTTTCTCCTCTGTGATCTGTAGCAATTCTGTACAGCAAACCTTGATCTATTGTTAAATTCGATTTCTCCTCTTTCGCGCGCGCCCACAACTCTGTCAAGCTTTCATCTTTTTCCTGCTCTTGGCGAAACTCGTTTTTCCCAACGTGCGCCAGAGCGGTGATCCTATCCTCCTCTAACTCGGGGAGGAAAATTGATTCTTCCGTACCCTGATTTTCCGTAGGCTCGCTCTCTGCCTCTCCCTGATCATTCCCAGCGCTTTCACTCGCCAGACTGGTTTTTGGCGCAGTTTCGTCTTTACGCCTTTTCGCCCGCGTTTCGACTGCATGGATTAATTCGGGTTTTTGTTTTTTTCTCTCGATTAATTTCTGCGTCTCATTTCCCAGTAAATAATAATCCATGAGAACTTCTTTATCCGCTACCGCGGCTTTCGTATTAATTAACCCTATTCCCTCAATTTCTAATTCAATATTGGCTATGGGTAGACATCTCACTTCGTTGGCTAAAGCTGCTTTAACCCACACAGTTTCCCCGTTTAATTGCTCATTAGAAATTATTTTATGAGGGGCAATATCGAGGCACGTCCCAGAATCACGTAAAATGGTAAACTTTTCCCCATTTATCTTGGCTTCACTTAAATAAGGTTCAAAAGCCGGGTTTAAATTCTTAGCGTCTCCTACGTGATTTACTTTTTCAGCCTTCTCTTGTCTGCTTTTCCAGACTGGGCAATTTGGCTTAATGTGATCGGGGGAAGAGCACACATAGCAAACAATAGGTTTTCGGGCCTCAAATAATTTAGATCTTTCCGTCAGATCAGACTTATCCCTCCAATTTTTTTGTTCTGGGGCCTTTTTCTCAACCCTATTTTTATCAAAGTTGCGAGGTTTATCTAATTTCTTTTCTGGTGGTGGTTTCGGGGTCCAACTTTTCTTATTATTTCTGCGAACTGACTCGTATGCGTCAAACTTCTTAGCTAACTCTCGCGGTTCATTGAGAGAGCTCCACGAATCTATGAAATGATCTTTCATTTCGAAATTAGCCCGTTTCTTTAACTGGTCGGCCACCATTAATTTCTTTAGATCCTCAAAATTTGTCACTTCTACTCCCTCTAACCACCCATTTAAATATGTATCTAAATCATAAGCTAGATCATGCCAAAGAGTTCCCGGTTGTTTTTGGTGTTGCATAAATTTAATTCTAAAATTTTCCGGACTTAATTTAAATCGATCTAATAGCATTTGTTTGACTTTCTCAAAATCGTCACTAATTTCTTGGGGTTCTTTTAAAATTAATTCCGCGATTTCTACGGGCAATAAAGCTAATAAATTAGTCACTAGATCCTCGTCATCTATTTCTAACTTCCTAGCTTGTCTTTGGAATAACGCAAGAAATAATGCCATGTCCGATTTCTCCGGTTCAAATTTTTGCATAACCGATTTTAGTGATTGTCGGCTGGAGCGTTCGCTACGAGTCGAAGCTAGACTTACTGTTTCTGAATTTTGGGCTATTTTAAGTTTTTCTAACTCTAATTCATGTTTCCTTTCCGCTTCTCTTTCAGCGATTTTTTTCTCTTCAGCCTCCCTTTCCGCAATCTTTTCCGCCTTCCTTTTCTCTTCCGCCTTTCTTTCTAAGAGATCCTCCCGTATTAACTTAATTTGAGCTAGGGCTAGGTCTTTATCGTAATCTGGAGACTTTTGAATTTTCCCTATGATATCACTTATCCTATCCGAAGTTTCAACAATCACTCCGAATTCGACTGCGAGCTCTTGCAGTTCCGCTTTCCTATACTGCCCTAAATCTGACATGTTTACCTAATTCTAAATTCACAATTTAATCTTACACAATTCCCCAAAAAAAATTTCTACATAATACCTAACACTTTTACACAATTCCTAACAATTTTACACAATTCTTACAATTTTACCCAATTCCAAAAAATACATATACAAAATTACACTAATAAAACCTATAATTCAATTTTGCAAATTTTTGGGGTGTATAAAATTCCAATACAACACGATTCCAATAATTAAAACTTAATATTCAATTCTACACATTAAATTTGAAATATTTGAAATCACAACACTTTCCAGGAAAGAAACCTCTTTCCGTAACTTATTTGATTCACTTTTAATTTTCATAAATTACACAAAACAATATGAAATTACTGTGTTATCTTTCTCAAGATATTTTAACACACTTTTTGTTTTCTCAAATAATATCTGTTTTCAAATATAATCTTTCTCATTTAAAACAAGATAATCAAATATGTGCAAATCAATTAATATTTTTCCAAACTAAACAAATATGAGTTATATTTAAATTAAATTTACCTATAATTTAAATTCCTCCCTGTTTTTACTTAGAGTTTCTAATATTTGTGATATGCCACATTTTTAATTTTTCCAAAAACAATGTTAATTTAAGGTTTACTCTCCCTTAATAAATTTCTAAATAACTTTTAACTTTATACATTTATCATCTAATACCTTAAATAACAAAAAATTTTACAGCCTCACTAGAAAAGTTTGACTCACCCCTGTTTTGTTGTCGTTTGCTCGAGTTCCGTCCTTCCTTCTGGCACTTATGATGGCTCTCGGATCGGCACTCCGTATGGAATTCGGGATGGGTTCCGGCTGAGGGCTCTCCTCTCTGTCTTAGAGATTCTCGTCGATGCGACGTAGATGTATCCTCCGTTGATTTCATGATTCGACGTACTCCGCTGCGTTTATCCTTCCCTTGAGTCTATCACTTTTCTATCGTCCGTAGTCCGTACTTCTTCAGGCAGTGTAGTATTCTCCAACAATCATCCCTCTAGCGCTGCCACCAAGTAAGTATAGCTGTGGCGTTTTGGAATTTCGGGCGAGGGTTTTGGTAGCGAAGAAGAAAATCCCGTCACAGCAGAAGTTGATAAGAAAATTAATTTAATTAAAATTTAAACAAGATTCTATGTACAACCTTTAGTTACAATATTGATGTTGGAGGATTATATACACTGGCCAGGAGATACAGTATGGATCGATGGTTGAATTAATGCTTTTAACAAACAGTTCAGTGGATCTCCGTGATCCTAAATTCGATTTACTGAAACAATCCTTGCACCGTTCCAGGTACAGAAAAGATATAGCTCAGTCCTAGGATAATTTTAAGTACAAAGTCTCTTATGAGCTGACCTGCACCTTCGCCGGTGACAGAAAATACGCTGACCTGTGTTCTCTACTCCTAGAGGAACACAAAAAATCATTAAATGTCTCGTTACCTCTCCTGGTAAACGGGACAAGAAAAAACCCTCCGACCTTCACTGGCCGAAGACAAGATACGAAATCCCCGACTCTCTGCTTCCAGCCCTGTTCCTGGGAAAACTCGTCCTCTCGATGGCAACCCGCGCTCCTCTCTCATTCGCGGAGCGGGCGGGCGCCTTTCCGTCGGGCCGAAGAAATTCCTCGGAAACTCCAATGTTCTCACGACCATCAGGGCGTACCATCAGGGCAGCTTCTTTGTACTTTAGTGTCACAGTTCGAGACAGTCTGGAGCCAAACTATTGTAAGTATCAGCACACCTGCTCTGTGTAGAGATTAAGGTCTGGCCAACTTTAATTAATTGGAAGGGGGGCTGTATGCCACAATATATCTTAACACTTTTTATGTGATAAACTACAACGAAATTATCTGAAAAAGCGAACAAAATTATAAAATAAAATAAAATAAATAAATAAAAATATAATTATGGTATATAAAATATGTACAGGAAACTTGAAACTGAAAGAGAAAAAAAAAAAAAAAATGTAATAAAATGCTAAAAAATGTACAAAAATTTCATATTAAGTATTTATTAAATGCCATAATATTTTTCAAAGTTAATAATTAATACATCTTTTTTTTTTTTTTCAGTAAGTAATAGTTATTTAAATTAATTTTAAAATAAATTAGTTTTAAAAAGTTATGGTTTAATAGTTTTAGTTCGGAAGGAAATAATTACTGTAATGTAAATCTAATATTCATAATTCAAAATGGAGTTTCACGAGAGACAGCTTTTAATTAAGATTAAATTTCATTAATAAAATACAGACCCTTATCAATTTTATATTGACAGAATTAAAAAAGATAGAAATAAAATCAAAATTAAAACAATTATAACTTACTTGTTACTTTAATTTTTGTGTAGTCATAATAATAAAACTAATCATGGCTTCCATCCTCCACATTCTGCGTTTGCCGTTTATCGGTTTATCATCATAGCGTAGCGGAAGTGAAGGGGTAAAAGTTTTAGTTATGTTTGAAGGTCATTCGCGTATATGTATCACATGGCTGTTTGACGTCATAGTGAATGTATAAAAAACTAAGGCTCGAAACAAACATTTGAACTTTAACGATACTGAAACCGTTAATCTGCAGATTACCTAGTTAAAATGCGGAAAACTCTTTATACCGCACTTTAACGGGTCATTTTAGTTAATCTGCAGATTAGCTAGGTAATCTGCAGATTAACAGATTTCGCGTTTTAACGGTAACATATATATATATGTGCAGAGTTAACAAGCCGTTTAATTCTTTGCTTTTGAGGCTTATGATCAATAAAATCAAAACATGAATAGGCCTCGGAAAAATTTTGTTTAACAATATACTATTTGCACACGACTTATGTCTGTTTCAAGACAATGAATATAATTTGCAGCGTGCAATTTTTACTATAGACCAGGGCCCGAAATTTCAACTTAGATTACACTCGCTGTAAAAAAAAAAGTTACTCGCTACAAAATATAATTAATTACTCTATTTTTTACTTATATGGTGACCAGATATTTTTTTTGGAAAAAGAGGAGAAATTACGTAATATTTTTTATTTTACAAGAAAATATAAGACATTCAATTTTGAAAAAGAGGTCATTTTAGAGGGCGCAAAATTGAATAAAAATGATTAAAAACCGATTCAAAAGCTACTACACATGTGGTGGAAACATTTTTATCTCAAATGATGAATTTGGATCAGTATACCTTAATTTAAATTAATAATATACAGATACGAGAGGAAAAATCCCTAATTTTTATAGGTGTCACTGGACAAAATAGATTTTTTTTATTATTATTATTAATATTTGTTATAGACAAACCTTTTTTTTTTTTTTTTTTGTGGCATTTTCAGGCAGTTACATAAAACAAGTTGGTATACATTTTTTTTTATAAAAATCATAGTCATAAAAGAAAAAATAAAATTGGCAAATCTCAAAGTAAAATTAAAATTCGGCAGATGAAACGATTTGTTTTAACGAACAGTCATTCTTTATCAACATATTATAAAAGTTCTCACAAGTATAACCTAAATTAGTCTTAGTAGTTTTTAAAGTAGTCATATAGGGAAGATTTTTTTGACATGTCTACAATTTATTCATTAAAGAAAACAGTCGCTTTGTTGGAGCGTTTATGCCAGGAGGACATAAAATGAATTCAACTAACTTTTGCATATTTTTGTGAGGTGGTGGTAGTCTTATCATTAAGACCAATTGTCTGCACTAGGGCTCTAGGCCTGAGTAGGAGAGTCCTCCGTGGGATTTTTCTAAGAGGTTCTAGTCCATATTTACGGTAGTTTTGGAGAAAGCCACGGAAAACTCCTAACAGGTAAGCCAACGAGCGCGACCGGGTATCGAACCCAACCCTCACGTACACCAGCTTCGAGAACAGAACCTCTCGGTCACTGGTGAGCCTAATTTTATGGGGAATATTATTCATGCAAAAGTGAAAACACACGTCAACCCGCAACGTATCAACCGGATCACCACCTTCTTATGATTTCATGACAATTTCAATAGTGATTCCTTGTTATGGATCAAAGAACCGTACAAATATAGGGAATACTTTTATTTCTTTGTGATTCGAAGAATCTGAATAGATATAAACCATAATATGCTTTGCAAGTTTATTAAAAAGTTGTTCTTTTGCAAACTTAACGTAGAAAAAAGTTAGTGTTGACCGTTTGGGTTCGATACAGCCAACATCCGATTGAGCTTTTTCAGTTTTGCGAAATTTTGTAAATTAAGGACCTTTTGTAAATTAAGGATCCTTTTCATTTGAAAAAGAGGACAGAAGACGAAAAACATTAAAAAGAGGCCTTTATACCCCTGTATAATTTTATTCGTTTAAGAGGGCAGAGCTTTGAAAAAGAAGACTGTCCTCTTTAAAAGAGGATGTCTGGTCACCTTACCTAAGATTAGCACGATTTTACGTTTTTAAATCGATTTTTTTTTTTTTTTTTGTAGCACCGTATACTGTAAGAATTCTATCTACATTTAGACAGAAATTTTACTCGCCACAGTAAAATGTCCACTCGCTAATGGCGAGCTGGCGAGCGGAAATTTCGCGCCCTGCTCTAGACAACATTGGAAGTGATTATAACTTAAAGATTTCAAAAAGTAATACGAAGGTGATGGCTTTTGAAGGCCAATAATCTATAAGAACAAAGATTATCTTAGAAAATAAACCAATTGAACAAATTTCAAATTTTACTTATTTAGGATGTGACATATCTTATTTACACAATCACTTACATATCTTATCACAACAATAATACGAAGCAAGCTAAATAAGTTCCAATCAGAGCCTGATTTAGGCCGGGGCACTCTCTCACCGGAATATTTTTACAATTATTTTTTACTGCATACCATAGGAATTCTACATTTTGACTAGGAAATTATTTTTATAAAAAATGAACGGTGTAAAACAATCGAATTTACTTATAGTTATTAGACACCAGAATTCTTTTAAAATAATTTTTAATGAGGATTTTTTGTTTATTATAAAAGGAAAGTATTGCTTAAAATATAATGGTGTAAGTGTAAATAATGTGTGCCACGGCCTAAATCAGTCCCTGGTTCCAATACATCTGCGGGACTATAAGAAGAATATTAAGAAATACAAAAAAAGATACCAGAATAAAATTTTTCAAGACAATAGCGATAGCAACTCTTCTATATGTAAGCGAGACATGGACGCTCAAAAAAAGTGATGACAGAGAAATACGGTATTCAGAGATGAAATTTCTAACGAGTGTGAAAGGTTGCTCTATAATGGTTAAAATAAGAAATTGTAACATCAGAAGGAACTAAAAATTAAACCAATAATACATACTATAATAAACGATAGAAATAAATGCAGAGAACATTTGGAACGAATGTCAAATGACCGTATACCAAAGGCAGCTCTAAAATATAGGCCAAGAGGGAGAAGAGATAGAGGAAGGCCAAGTAAAAGATGGATTGAGGCCGGAACAGGCCTATAGCCTTCAACCGTGTTGGACATGATGATGATGATGATATATATACAAAGAGAGAGAAGATCGTAAAAATGTTTTAAAAAAACGTTGATTCAAGTTCAAAAAACGCATAGTGCGACCTCGTTTAACTCACCTACCATGGAGAACGATTCTAGAAGCTAGGTTGGGAATCAAATTAACCGATATGTTAGTATTTGATAAATATCTGATCATTCCATGTTCCCCGATCGCTTATTTTCTCTCGACCACTAGAGTTAGCAACTCTATTTTAACAGTGGACTCGTTGCGTCTGCGCAGACTTCGATGGTCGCAAGAAATGTCGTCTAAATATACCTTAAATGTCCAAATTAGTTTTCTAGACACAAATATCCAATCCTGAGCTGTGTTCTGTCTTATTTGAAAAATCGCTGTTATTATTTTTTTTCCCAATAAAGTGTTAATCAAATAAAAAAAGTAAAATGTTGTTATAAATATATTAGTGATTTTTTAAGAAAAAGTATTGAATGTCTATTTTATTCTGTTTTATATATACACGCACATACACACACACATAAGAAATACTTTTATATATTTAGATTTAATATAAAGATTCCATACTTTACTTTAAACTAACGCATTCTAAATTCATCTTTTCAGAGATATTAATTATTGGTGAATTCAGATAAACTTTTGTATTCACGACTGCATTTGATAGACGCCGTTCATTACACGTATCTGAAATCATTAAAAGCTATAATTAATCTTTCACGTAAACTGAAAATTGAAATCTTCTAGAGTTTTGAATAAATTGGAAGATCATTAATATAGCAAGAAACTAACTGCAAAGATTTCAGTTTTGAAACAAATCTACATGAAATATTAAATGTCGTTGGCATAAAATAGCTATTTTCTGATAAACCGCTGAAGAAATTTTAATCAGAATGTTTTGTAAAATTAAAATAATACTTTTTAAAAGGTATTTAAATAGTTACCTGTGGCAATAGCACACCTGCCAAGCTTTTAATTTATTAAAACCAAAGTAACATTTAAAATGAGATAAAGAATACAAAATTCTTTAAAAATTCAAAAATACATTTTAATTAAAAACATTAAATTTTAAACGCGCTGTCCCCCCAATTAAGCGTTTAGGTGTAGTCTATACTCTATAGTATCCCCTGTAAAAAATGTGATTCTTCATATATCGGTGAAACTGGCAGAACAGTTAAAATTAGATTAAAGGAACATAAACGCTCATATAAAACAGGTGATTTAAGATCGAAACTCGTGATCCATTCTCTCACTAGCGGTCATATTCCTGATTTTGACAACTTTAAAATTTTAGCTTCTAATGTTAATATATATCAGGGGTCCCAGCGTTCCTATATTTTTATGGTCGTTTTATTATATTGTCACCACAATTTTCAAAAAGAAAATTTTCATGAACGTTTTCATGTCAAAATAGTATCAAAATCTAAAAAAAAATTTCCTTTTTAAAGATTACGGTGAGAGTATAATAAAATGATCGTAAAAATATAGGAACGCTGGGACCCCTGTATATATGAATCCCGTATTTTTCTAGAGGGCGCTTTTACTAAACTGCAATTTTCTGCCTTGAACGAGGCTAAAGCTATTCCTCCTGAATATATCATTTCGTTCTGATGTGTTATAAACTTTTTGTAAATGTTGTGCTTTGTATGTTTGACGCTGAGGAAGAGTGGTGTTCTAGCCGAAACGTCTGTCTTGTAATTTAATGTTTTTAATTAAAAGGTATTTTTAAAAGTAAAAAAAAAAAAAAAAAAAAAGTATTCTTTATATCATTTTAAACGTTACTTTGGTTTTAATATATTAATGAGACGTATAAATTATGTTTAATTTTATTAAATTTTAATTTCTTCCTTAGCAGTGTTGTACACACATTTAATTGACACTACTGTTTTTGGTTAGGGGGTATTTTGTGCAATATATAATTACAATTAAATAAGAAGTGAAATTCTCTTCGGAAAATCTGGTATGAAAAGTGGTTACTGAGAATACCGTTGAAAAAATAAAAAAAAATGGCAAATTTGCAATAGTTGTGAGAATAAACACTTATATATATATATATATATATATATATATATATTATTAGGTAGTATGTATTTTATACTATTATAGTACTTTAATACTAACTTGTGACTGTAAGTTTCTAAAACAGAACTTTTTAATTTAACTTAGTAACTTGTTAATTTAATCTTTTTTATATAACACATATTTTCCCAATATTTTTTGCTACAAAATATTAACACATTTCAATAAGAGATTTTTTTTAAATGATAGATTTTAATGAGGTTGAGTATTAAACTCGTTTAACGAATAAACTTATGCACATGTACTACAAAGAAAACTAACTTTAAATGTGACACCATAATAAATATCTTAAATTAGGCGATATTAACTTGCATAAGATATTTAGTAGCCGAAATTATGTTTTTTATTCAAATTTTGCAGTAGCTGTTAAAAATATTAGATTTCTTTCTTTGGGGGGGAGAGGGGGGTTGGATGGAGGAAGGGGCATATATATATATATTAGGGCGATTCATAAATAATTTCCGATGCAGTTTATTTAAAATTTACACCAGAATCATTATACAATGAATATAAGGCTTCAAAGATAGGCTCCTCCTCTGCATTCATCATGTAGTGCGTTTGGGCGTTACTTGCATTGGACGAATGGTCAAAGCATGCCAACTGCAAAATATTAGTAAAATTCTTCGATGGTATGGAATTTTGCGTATTATGTTCGTTTTTAACTAATCAGAATAACGATCACCTTCAATTTTAATGGAATTATGTAACTATTTGGAAACATCAGCTTTCAGCCGTCACTTGCATCACTGTACTCATTGGTCTGATTTCATTGGGCGTGTGCCATCTGTCTTAGTATATACCCAAGTAGCACGAGAACGTTCTGTGAACGTCTAATAACGGTTACAGTCGTTCAAACACCGTGTTTCGTGTCAAGAGAACGTTTGATTAGACGTTCAAAAATAGTATTACTTAGAACGTTCTGAAAAGGCTTGCTTTGTACCATCTATAAAACGTACAATTCTAGTTCTATGAAAAACGTTCAAGTGTATCACCGTCGTCACACGTTCTGTAACAGTGTGATTATAACAAATGTGACAAAATGCTTTTTTTTCTTTTTCAGTTTTGTTTCCTTATTTTCAGTTTCAGATTTTGGTGGCATGCCAGTATAAAATAATTATTGAAATGTAATAGAGATGATTTTTAGGGAAAAAATTACAAAATTTTAAACTTTAATTACATGTTATAACCATCATTTATAATTTATTAACCATCATTTATAATTTTATTAAAGTTTTATATTGTTGAATTCTGTCAAACACATTAATCCAGATTACTTTTGCAGATATTCATTATTATTTGCTTCTTAAAATGTTAATAAATTAAATTATGAAAAAGTAATTTATTTTATTTATTTATTTTGTATATACCAAGAAAAATGTGTTGGATAATTGGGAATTTTTTATCTCCGGTTTTTTATAGGTTTATACACTCTTGAGATGTCCAGAACACAATTCGACCATTCTTTGAAAATGCCAGTCTGTCTATCTTTTTGTGTGTGTGTTATCAAAGTTTTGTGGACTCTGATTCTCACAAACCAATGGACGGAATTTAACCAAACTTTATGTTAGACGTTAAACTAATTTGCTAAATATCAGGAATATTTAATTAGGTATTGACCTAAATATCAGCTTTGGTGCTCATTAGCCTTTGGAGTGTATCACCAGATAGGGGTCGCTTCTATGCTGTAAATTCCCCCTTTTATGGGGAGATTATATCTCAGCTTCTACAGTGCACAAATGCACCAAACTTAATATGTGAAACAGATATTATATAAAACTACGTTGATTTAATACATGTGCGTATATTGATCAACTGGGGGCGCTGCTCTCCTGCAATTTAATCCCGTTAACGTAATGGTAATAATTCAGTTTTTGTAATATAAATAATTATAAATACACTAAACTTGGTATGTGAAATTAATATCATATAAAACTTTGCTGAATCAGTTTGCGTGCTTATCTGACAAGTGGAGGCATTGGTATGCTGCAATTTAATTCCATTCAAGGGAACGCAATAGCTCATGTTCTATGATTTATAAATGCTCTAAAATTGGTACGTGAAATAGATATTACGTAAATTTTACTGATTGACTTGAGTGCATATCAAATGACAGGTGACACTGCTACGTTTCGTTTCAGCTTAAGGGAAGGCTATACCTCATCTTCTATAATACGAATATTTATCGAAACTTGTGTATGAGATATATATATAATGTCAAAATGTGCTGCTTTAATTTCGGTATATATCCACCGACGGATGGTGCTGCTATTACTTTCTGCGATTTTCCAGATAGCTGTATTTCAGCATCTTTTGGTGAAGAATGTAAATTTCATATATAAAAATATTAATTATAAGAACCTGCGTTGATTAATTTTATATGATTAAATTAATAAATTTTAAAATTTTATGGATGCTGTATCTCACGAACTAATAAACGTAATTTATTCAAACTTGGCTTACTTGGACTGTGACCTAAACTGGTGGCGATTATATTTGTTAATAAATCGTTCAATAGGTGGCGCTGTCATATCATTATTTTCAGAATTTTTAATATGGCAGAATAGGGCAAAATTTCGTATAAATGTACATAAGTGAGCATTGTTTTTAACTTTTCCATGGAAAATTAAATATGTATATATATATATATATATAAATTTATATTAGTAATATTTAATTTTAAAAAAGTATGGGCGATTTGTACAGCACATTGCTTTCGCTATTGTTTTAAAATTTTCAATATTCTTGTGGGAAAGGTCGTCTATGCTTTTAAAACGAAAGGGTGAACCCTAAATCTGTGATAATTGAAAACAAAGTTATGGATTTTTTACATTTTCCATTATGTAAAATACATTTCTTAAGATATATATTTTGAATACTATAAAATTTATTTTTTGGATATTTAGCGTTATACTTATTTGAGATGAAAATCTTATACCTTTGCCATGGAAAATAATTTTGATAGATTATTTTAGCAAATAATATTTACGGCATCCACCTGTGCAGGAAAATATAGAAGAAAGTTTTATGAATGCTTCAATATACCAATTTTTAAAAAGTTTAAGTTTTGAATAGTATGAAAATTCTGTATTGAAAACGGGTGTTATTGAATAAATCGTGTTTTGCTTAATGAACAGAAATTTTTCCCACCAGTAAACGGCCATCTGCCGTTCCGTTACACCGGAAGTTCGTATTCGTATGCAATCCAAAGTCCACAGCTTCTGCCTTCTGCCTGCTTACTCAGTGTATTTTGATTTTGTATTCATTTCTTAAGTTATTCGCATTTGGATACGAGCTCTTACAGATAAGTTTTTCTCTTTTGTAAAATTTTGCATATGCATTGAAGTCTTAAAAATTTAGTTTATTAAAATGAAACTCATATATGTTATATCGAATTCCCCATCTGATTAAAATTTTAATTTACAAGAAACCAAATTATTATTAGTACCAAATTAATATGTGCAATAGTGAGACTAAGATCATTCAAAGAAAGGTTTCAAAATAAAATTCATTGTTGAAGAGCCAGTTTCATATTTTCGCAGGCAGTACAGTTATAGTATAGGATTTTCATGATTCCTTTTAAATTTTTGTCGCGATGTTGGTGATGACTTTTTATTTATTTTAGTATAATATTTTGTTAAAAATAATAATAATAATAATAATTCTTATTTTGATTATATTTTTATGTTTATGATTTTTAGTCAATTTATGACAATTATTCATATTCTGTATAATCTTTAAAGTATTTCTATGCTTAAAATGATGCTTATAAAGATTGAAGAAGCAATTTTTAAAAATACAGTTTTCCATAAAATAATGTAAGCAGTCAAATTTCGTAATTTTTTCTTACTAGTTCATTGAGTTGAGTCCGCATGCTTAAATATTGTTCATTTTTAAATATTATTTTTTATGCTTGCGTATTTCAATAATTGCACTACTATATCGTTTCTGCAAAAATTAATTGCAACTGATCCACGTTAAATAAATATATAAAGGATTTGATCATGCATGATTTGACATTACATTTTACATTACACTGTAGAAATGTAAAAGCAGGGAGAAGTATTAAAAAAGAAATAGTTACTAAGGTGAATCTTAATATTGCTGAATATTTTAAATTTTGAAGTTTATTTATTTTATTTTTATTTATTTATTTGTTTACAGAATAAACTTTTAGTTAATTATTTATTTTTCAAAATGTTTCACCACATTTTATACTGTTATATTTCACTGCATGTGTATGTAAAATTTATAAACTCAAAATCAATAATTTAAATAAATTTCGCATACGCATGATTTGAAATATGACAAAATAATAATAATAATTTTTATTTTTTATATTTTTAAACGTATTTAAAATACACCGCTGTTCAAAATTAAAGAAACAAACCTGCTTTCCCATTTTCTTCTTTTATGCATAACTTTTAAACAAATAAACACATGAACATAAAATTTGGATGTCATGTTCGTTATCATATCATTAATCGAATTTTACATAACTTTAGAATAAGTAATAATTTTAAACTAATAATTATTCATTTTTCTCTAAAGTAAGCTTTGAAAAAAATTAAAAATTTCAACAATTTTAGCAAAGAAAACTGAATGAAAAATTGTGTTAATGATGCATTATAGACAAGCGAAGACGCACATTCCTCAAATGCTAAACAAAATCCTCGTTTTACTTTCTATGTTCACTTTTCTTTTACTTTAATAACGGAATTTTTGAAAATAATAATAACAATAATAATAATTGCTAATTTGTATAAACTGTGATCATCACCAGAATAATAAAAACGTCGATAAATAATTTAATAATGAACGCCTTATACGATTTTCATATTTCTATGTAAAATTAAAACAAAAAATATATATATATATATATATTCACACGCGATAAAATGAAGAAAAAAGAAGAAAAGAAAAATTGACGACATGAAGAAATATACGGTTTTAATCTAACGCATTTCTAAAATTGCTGAAATTTTTCATTTTTTCAATGTTTACTTTTGAGAAAAATTTACTGATATTTAGTTTAACAATTATTACTTATGCTAAAGTTATATAAAATTCGATTTATGGTATTTTAAAAAACCTACTATCCAAATTTTATACTTATGTGTTTATTTGTTTAAGAATTATGTGGAAAAAAAATAGAAAACGAGAAAACAGTTTATTGTTTAAATTTTGTACACTTGTGTACTTCTTTTAACTAATTTTTATTTTTTGTTTTTCATTGATTGTGCATTATTATAGTTTAAAAATAGAATACGTAACATATCTGGGCATTAATTTGAGATTTCATTGATAATTTAAAAATTAATAAAATACTTTTGTGTTTGAATGCTAAAAGTTTGCAGTAAGTTCCAAAATTTAGACATAAATATTTTTAAATTTTTTGCTTAATTTTTTGCCGTCTTCACTCACCGCCGCTGGAAGCCGAACTAATGTTATTCAATGGGAATTTTTTCTTTGCAAATAACTTATTAAGTAATACATATTTTTAAATTCTGTTTTCACATTATGAAAATTCCCAGCTGTTCAATGGACGGACCATTTGAAAAAAAAAATTATTTTTTTAATTTTTTATATTTTACTTCGAAGCTGCAAAATACGAATTTTCAATATGTGAATTTTTTTCATTTTGCAATTTCAAAATAAAATATTAAAAATTAAAAAAAAATATTTTTTCAAAAAAGGTCCGTCAATTTAACAGTTGGAAATTTTCTGAATGTGAAAACAGAATTTAAAATTATGTATTAGTTAATAAGTTATTTGTAAAGAAAATTTTCCCATAGAATAACATTGGCTCGGGCTACCGGCGACGGTAAGTGAAGAGGGCCGTTAACTTATTAAAATTAATTTCCAAATATGGTTATATTCCATTGTTAAATTATAATGATGCAAAATCTAGGAGGGAATAATAATTAATTTCCAGGGGGCATATTATCTTAAAATTTTTCAAAATATTCCAGAACTTGAATTTATTTTTTTATTTGTTTTTGAATTCAAATATTTATCTAGAATATTCAAAATACTTGATCTTTTGTTATACCATATTTCAATGCATCTATGTAAAATTTTATTATACTAAGACAATTATATATGAAAAAAAAATATAATAAAAAGATAAAAGAAAAACTACACAAAAAGAAGAAAAGAAAAGAAAAGATAAAAAAGAAAGGAAAAAAAAAGAAAAGAAAAAAATAAGTAAATAACAGACACTATAAAATTCAAGAACTCGAAGCAATTGTTCCGGGTCGAGAAAAGACACAACCCTTCATCAACCGAACAAAGCAGGCACGAGTGCTACAAAAAATCTGCAACGTAGCTCTTGTATTTGCAGCACTCGTGCCCAGTATGTTCGTCTGACGAAGGTTCGTGTCTTCTTTCGACCCGAAACAATTGTTGCGAGTTCTTCCATTTTATTATACATAAAATACATTTTTAGCACGTTCAAAGAACGTTCAAAAATTGTTTACATAACGTTGTGAGAACGTGTGTATAGAACGTTTTCAGAACGTTTCTACACTATTTTAGAACGTTTACAGTACGTTTTCTAGAACGTTCTGAAAATGTGTATAACGTTTTGAAAACGTTCTAAAAACGTTTAGAACGTTCTGAGACCGTATACATAGAACGTTCTCTGGACGCTTCTATAACACCGATGGTGATAGCTACACGTTCATTGAACGTTCCCTGAACCGTACTATTGTACGTCTTCAAGATGGACAAATAGACGTCTATAACACGTTCAAAGGGAACGTTCTTAGAACGTGTCTGCAGAACTATTTTTGAACGTTCAGAGAACGTTTCGGTGCTGCTTGGGTAATCTGTGGTTCAATTAATCTTCTAACAATCGTTTTGTCTTGTGTATGTTTGATTAAACTGTTACTCCAAACTCCTAAAATGGAGAATGAAAAGTGCGTATTGGTAATGTGATGCTTTGGGAATTTCGACAAAGCAATAGTGCTAAAGCGACTGCCGAAAAAAATATGCAGTGTGTACGGTGAAGGTCTAGTAACGGATCAGAATGTTAGATATTGGATTACAAAATTCCGCTCTGAAAGTACGCCTATAAAGGACGAACTGAGGACAGGACGTCCTTCCGACTTTTATGACAACCTTGTAAAGGCTATATTGGAACAAAATCCACGCCAATCACCTAGAGAAATAGAAGAAAGGTTTAAATCACCACAATCAACTATTTTCCGACACCTGAAGAAATTTTGAAAAGTCAGGAAATTAGTAGTATGGGTACCGGTACCACACAGTCTCGGTGAACAGAATAAAGGAGATCGCCCGTCTATCGCTGCAAGTTTGCTCTCACGAGAAAAGAACGAGCCTTTTTTAGATAGGATAATAACTGGCAATGAAAAAGGGATTACCTATGAAAATACCATGCGTAATAGACAGTGACTTGATAAGGAACAAAAACCCTTACCAGATTCAAAAGATGACATCCATGGATTTTTTTTTTTTTTTTTTTTTTTTTTTATTGTGTGTATGGTGGGATTGTCGAGGACTGATCCTTCACGAGTTATTAAAGTCAGATATAACGAATGCTGTACACATATCAGTTCAGCAACTGCAAAGAGTGAAAGAGAAACTTTAAGAAAAACGTCCTACACTCGTCAATAGCAAAAACGTCATTCTTTTACATGATAATGTAAACACACACATACATCACTTTCCACATACATCAAGGATGACTCAAGAAAAAATTCTAGAGCTCGGATGGTATGTTTTACCGCACCCACCTTACTCCCCGGACCTTGGCCCGACAGATTTTCACGTTTTCTGTTCCTAACAAATTTTTTTGGATAGAAAAACATTCAAATCTGAAGAACAAGTCAGACAGGCTGTCGAAAATTTCTTTCAATCGAAACCAACCACATTTAACAAGAAGGAATATATAAGCGGCTAAGAAGATGGGAGAACGTCATACATAATAATTTAAAGGATTTAACAAGGAGGAGGTGCCGCTCACCGCTCTAAGACTGGTTTCGAGCGCTTCTAGCTATGTTAGGCCACCTACTCCGGAACGTTTCACTAAAAAAAAAAAAAAAAAAAAAAGAAAAAAGAAAGAAAGAAAGAAAATTACAAGGTTCGCTAGAAAAATATTCCCGCGCGACATAGGGCGAAGTGTTACAAATATCTATTAATTATTAACAAACTTAAAAAATAAATAAATAAACAAATAAAATAATAATAATTGTGAATACGTAATAAATTGTTACAATTTTGTAACTAAATGAAAGCAAAATAAATACGCGCTAAAAACAAAGTCATTTAAGACTCCGCCTACAAAGATATAACATGATAACTGTGGGAGGGGCTTATTCTCTGGCAGGAAATAATACCTAATATACATTATCATATTCGTTGTATAATGCTATTGGTATGTATTCTATTTTAACTGCATCGGAAATTATTTGTGATTCAACCTAATATATATATATATATATATATATATTTAACAAATACATGCTGAAATAGCCTTACACTTCAGACATGCAAAGAACATTGATAAACTCACACTTTCCAGTATAGGTTTAATCAGAAGTCTATTTAAGAGATCAGACATAAACTGATGAAAAAGCACTTTGGATAGTCCTGTATCATAAAAAAAATACAAATAATTAGTTAAACATTACAAAAGATTTTGTGATGACGAATTTTCAAATGGCAGCCTAATTTTAAATGGCCGCAACGTGAAAATAAAATAGCGGAGAAACATGTCCACCGAAATCATCCAGGTAATTGTATGATACGTTCACTGTCCAACTTTGGTTCGAATTGGTTCAGTATTTTAAAAGTTGTCATGATGATAAATTTTCAAGCGGTAGCTTGATTTCAAGAGGCCCCCTCTTAAATTAAGGTATCCCCCATTTTTAACAAAATGGGGGATAAATTTCATTAACAAACTTGCTTGAGACTCTTATATGGTATAGGTATACATTAAAATTTAAGCAAATCTGGACTTAAATATGCTTTTTACAATGCGGATTTGAAACTTACAAGTGAAAAGAAACTACTTGAAAACAAAATGTCATAGCAATTGTATAAATTGACTCATCCAAGATATTTGTAAGATATATTCACTGTCCAATTTTGATTCGATCTGAAGTATAATTTTGGAAATTATCGGGATGACAAAGTTTCCATTACAGATAAATAAACAGATATAGATAAATCAAGGTATTTCAATAGGTCGATTTCTAAAGGAATAAGCCTAAAAGATACAAGTGTGAGATCTGTGTCTGTAGTATGATACATTTTTTTAAATGAAACCAATACATCCTATTATGTGTAGTAAGATAGCTGAGTGCAGTAAAATAAGTTTTGTTTCATTACCTGAAATAAAATCTTCTAAAGAAAAAATTCCTGTACTTTTAGACTAACTCTAGTATAACTTCTTAAAGAAAAAAGAAAATTTTCTTTCTTAATAAATCTTCTTTTCAAAACATATCAGATTAATTTAATTTCTCGCGTGTTTTAGTACTCTTTCACTTTATAAACATTTAATACATTACAATATCTGATATTATCTTTATAAATGTGTTTTTTTCTTTGTTAAATACTCCAGCCTCTAAAAATGTATCACTCTATCTATATTAATTTCATTATATTAAAAAGAGACTTGGCGCTAAGTTTATTGAAACCAATGATATCTTCAGTGTTTTAAACGGCAAAGAGAAAAAAAATAAAAAGCAGACAGTTGTTTAGGTAGCATTTAACTTACCGTCTTCAATACATAAATGAGCAGAAATATTCGTATATATATATATGTAGGAAAGGACTCTATTTGTGATCATTCAATAGCATTTCATGAAATGTTGACGGATTGGCCAATAAGAAATTGAGAAACTTTAAATAATGTGTGTATATATATATATATATATATATATATATATAAGAAATTAGGAAACTGCGAACTGAATTTAAAATTCGCAACAATCAGATAAATGAAAAGCAGCGAAATCACAATTAACATTATTTTAAAGATTTTTATAGATGTAAAAGGCTTCAAAGAAATCGAGCTCTTGAGTGTATTTGGGCCTGCAAAATATTATAGCCGAATCAAATTAAAAATTATGTCTTTTCTCCCAGCAATATTTAGATATAGCCGATTTGTTGGTTTCTTGTTTATGGGCGTAACTAATATGTTCTTTTAGATGGAATTTAAGACTAGGTTTAGTTTAATCAATGTATGATAAACCACATTGGCAGGACATACCATAAATGCCCCAAAAATTATACATACCTACAGGATTTTTTAACTGAGAAAAGGTGAGTTTATTGAAAGGTGAAAAATATTATTTTAAAATCATACTGTTTGTGAATTTTAACTATGGTACGACTTGATTTAGGAAAATATGGTGAACAATACTGATGTTAAAAGAGACGGATTTAGTGGGCGAAGTACGAGGAAGTTGTAATTTTTGGATATATATATCTATAGTACAAGGGGTATAATTTCTCTCTGTCGCTATGTACAGTGCATTGCATGAATATAAACGCACCTTTTCCAATAACCAAAAATAGAATTTTTAAAAATTTAAAGAAGGAATTTGACTTACAGTTATTGCATATGACTAACACTAAATAAGTTGCTTTGAACACGTATGTTTAGGCTTATGCAAGCTTATGTAAATGAGTGTTTAAGTATTTTCTTATTTTTCACTGTTTTTCGTTTGTTGCGCAAAATTAAACGCACTCTGTATTTTGCGTTTAAAATTTAACTGAACCACCGGAATTAAATTAAAACACAGAAAGTCGTGTTGCTAAAGTTCTTTTAAAAACAGTTTTAATGCTTGAGTGCAAAAATTACGGAGTTTATTCAGGATGTCAAAAGGGGAAACTTTGACAGTAGACAAGAGGATAAAAATCGACTTTATGCGGGGTAAAGGATTTAGCAATCGTGAAATTGGAAGTCGAATCGGAAGAAGTGAGAGTGTTGTGCGAAATTATATAACGAAAGGAGCAGATTATGGGAAAAAAGCGTATGAGAAGCGAACAGGAATGCTCAACAGTTACGACAAACGTCGAATATGCAACGCTGCAAAGAATAAGAATATTTCCTGTGCAAAGATAAAGGCTCAATACAAGCTGGGTGTACATCGAACAACCATATGAAGAACTATCAAATCTGCAGTATTCATTAAATTTAAGAAAATGAAGGCAAATTCACCCCTCACTTCAAAGCACAAAGGTATGCGGTTGGAATGGGCAAGAAAATGAATTCTAAATTGACTAAATTGGGAAAAAGTCATCTTCTCAGATGAAAAAAAGGTTAATCTTGATAGCCCGACAGATTTCAGAGCTACTGGCCCGATATGAGAACCGAAGAAATGTACTGTTGAAAACGTCAATCCGGAGGTTGGTCTGTCATGGTGTGGGCAGCCACAGGTTTTAAAGGGACTTTCGAATTAGAGTTCGTGGAGAACATTATGAACTATGTAGATTATGTCCAGATGCTCACAAGGAACCTCCGCCGTCAAGCAGTGAAGAAAAACTGGAAGAAATTATATTTTTCAGGAAGATTGCGCATCTGTACATACAGTACACATCGTGAAAAAATGGTGCCGCGACAATAAAATTAAAGTTCTGCATTGGCCCCAAAAAGTCCCGATTTAAATATAATGGAGAACGTATTGGGTATTCTGGTTCGCCGTGTTTACGTAAACGGAAGGCAGTTTAACACGAAAGATGAACTAAAATCGGTCACTCTATTAACTTGGAAGACAATCAGCTTCGACGACCTCATGCCACTATATCAGTCAATGCTAAGGCGTTTACTGGCTGTTCTAGACGCCCATGGTGGCTTTACAAAGTATTAGATACTGTATTTGTTACTCAGTTATTTATTTTTTACATGTGCGTTTAAATTCATGCAACATGTATTTTTGTCATAAATTCAATAAAATTATTTTCTAAAAAATCATATTAGTCTTACATTTTTTTTTTTTTTTTACTCGTATTTTCATTTCTTGAATCATACACATACAGTTTGCACCTAGTGTCACCTATTCATATATATATTATAATTCTATACCATTCTAATTCTTAAAGCTGAGGTGCGTTTATATTCATGCAACGCACTGCATTTCAGACATTTGATTTAAGAGCTTAATAAAACATAATCGAAACAAATATAAAGGACACGGTTAACAAAAGTATAGAAAACTGCCATTTTTTGGGTAGGTGGATGGGAAGCGCATAGATAAGTAAAAATACTGCTAAATTTTTACGATAGATTGGGGTGAAAAAACATTTTTCAGTGTGAGAGACAGAGATATCAAGAAATGGAAGTGAACTACTATTTTCTATTTGATAACTGAATTTGATATTACTGTCAATAGAATTTATAGTTTGTAAGACATGGTGATGCGATATCCCTTGACGAGATGTCTCTGTATATCCCTTGGCAGTACGCTAAATGCTACTGTCTGCTTTTCAGTTTTTTTCTCTTTGGGATTCAAGACGTTGAAGATTTCCTTGGTTCTAATAATTTCATTATAATTCATTTTGTATTCGTTTTTAAAAATTACGTTGGAACACCTAACAACCATGTCTTTATTATTATTATTCTTATTATTATTATTGAATAAAATTTTGTCCTTATTTCGATTGCAAAAATACATAATTAATGTTTACTAAATAAAGATAGAGGAGCTTAAACGTCTAAAATGCCACCTGTGGTATAGAAGTGTTAATATTAAACTACTACAATAAAAAAATAATGGTGGCTATTTAATAATGATCTTTCATTTGAATTTAATGTTAATGCTGCTAGTATATTAGAATTATTGACACCAAATGTTTTCAAATTTTACATTCCAACACAGAAATCGCAGTCATAATTTCTATATGCTATATATTAAATCCAAATATAAAACATTGGTGCCGAACTCATACCAATACTTGTTAAAATATTTTTCTCCGTATAAAATCGTTGGTTTAAAAATAAGAAAATGTTATTCATTAAGAGAAAAAAAAAAACTAGTATGTTGTGGCCACCACAAGACTTTCTTCTATATTTACCTATACATATTCAATCAGTAACAATATTAAAAAAAAAAAAAAAAAAAAAAAAAAAAAAAAAAGATGCCCCCCCATGCACAAAATTTTTTTTCCTAGTTACATACAACTATTATCAATAATTCATATTAATTTTACAATCACAAGTTTAAAACAACTCTTATTATGCACATTTATACGAATTTTTGTCCTATGCTGCCATGTTAAAAATTTAGATAAAATGCTATCACAGCGCCACCTGTTGAGCTATTGATCCCCAAACATAATCAGCACCAGTTTATGTCGGGGACAAACTAAATACCAAGTTTGGTTAAATTTCGTTTAAAAAAAAGTTTGTTTTGTTAAAACTAAAAAAAATCGATAACTTTGGTTTTAAATTATCACAGATTTATCGTTCAACCATTCGTTTTAAAGGTATTGACGAGATCTTTCGAAAGATACCCATCTTGAAACTTTGCCCCCCCGGGTGGGAACTTCCCCCTTCCGGTGGGGGGGGGGAACCGATGCCCCCACATGCACAAAAATTTTTTCTTAGTTAACTACTACTATTATCAACCTGATCTTTCGAAAGATACTCATTGTGAATATTTACCTCCCCTGAGGGGGGGGGTTCCCCCCTAGGGGGGGAAGCGATGCCCCCCATGCAGAAAATTTTTTTCCTAGTTACATACTACTATTATCAATAATTCATATTAATTTTACAATCACAAGTTTAAAACAACTCTAATTATGCACATTTATACGAATTTTTGTCCTATGCTGGCATGTTAAAAATTTAGATAAAATGCTATCACAGCGCCACCTGTTGAGCTATTGATCCCCAAACATAATCAGCACCAGTTTATGTCGGGGACCAACTAAATACCAAGTTTGGTAAAATTTCGTTTAAAAAAAAAAAAAAAAAAAAAAAATCCGATTTTTTTTTTTTTTTTGTTAAAAGTAAAAAAAATCGATAACTTTGTTTTAAATTATCACAGATTTATGGTTCAACGATTCGTTTTAAAGGTATTGACGAGACCTTTCGAAAGATACCCATCTTGAAACTTTGCCCCCCCGGGTGGGTACTTCCCCCCCGGGTGAGGGGGGGGAACCGATGCCCCCACATGCACAAAAATTTTTCCCAGTTAATTATTACTATTATCAACGAGACCTTTCGAAACATACCCATCTTGAAAATTTACTTCCCCGGGGGGTACTTCCCCCCAGGGGGGGGAACCGATGCCCCCACATGCACAATTTTTTTTTCCTAGCTAACTACTACTATTATCAATAATTCATATTAATTTTACAATCACAAGTGTAAAATAACTCTCTTTATGCCTATTTATACGGAATTTTGTCCTATGCTGCCATGTTAAAAATTTGCATAAAATGCGATCACAACGCCACCTATTGAGCGATTGATCCCAAAATCTAATCAGTACCAGTTTATGTCAGGGTGCAACTAAATACCAAGTTTGGTTAAATTTCATTCATTGGTTCGTGAGATACAGCGTCCACAAAAAAATGATACAGACAGACAGACAGACAGACAGACAGAAAGACATTTTCTAAAAACTATTAATTCGTGTTCTCCACATCCCAAAACATGTAAATCCATCAAAAAGTGGACTTCGAAAATTTTCGCGAATCCAATACTTTCTCTATATTACATATAGAAGAAAGTAAAAAAGGGGGGGGGGGAAACATCATCATGTTTATACATAAAGCTTTTCTCACAATAAGAAAAAAAAATCTGGAGTGACTCCACTCGACTTTCCGAACATTGAGTAATTAACAGTTTTGTAGATAAAGTGAAGAAAGAGGAGTTGTTAAACAAACAAAATAGAGAAAACCATAATAGAGTGTTTGAGTATTTCTCTCCATCTATTACACGATGTTTTATTTAACGCTACTGAACTTTGAGCCCATCGATCATAATGATAAAAAAATTTTCGTTGTGTCCCTGTAAAACCCTATAAATGCTAGATTCACCAAAATGCTTATAGTTAGTGCAACAGTGATTTATAATACTCATATAAATTTTCAGCTCAATTCAATAAGGCGTTTAGATGCTATCGTACTTTTAAAAAATTAGTCCCATAGGCCATAATGATAAAGAATTTTTCTTTGTGTCCCTTTTAAAAAAACTGTAAGTGCTAGATTCACCAAAATCTATTAGTTCAACTGTGATTTATAACATGTGTAAAAATTTTTTGCTCACATTAATAAAGTGTTTAGACGCTATCACACTTTTAAAAATATGGCCCCATAGGCATAATGATAAAGAATTTTTCTTTGTGTCCCTGTAAAAAAACTATAAGTGCTAGATTCTCCAAAATCTATACAGATTGAGTATTTGTGACCTATAATATGTGTATAAGTTTTTTGCTCAATTGAATAAGGCGTTTAGATGCTATTGTACTTTTAAGATTTTGCTCCCATAGGCCATAATGATAAAGAATTTTTCTTTGTGTCCCTGTAAAAAAAACTATAAGTGCTAGATTCACCAAAATCTATAGGGTTCGTACTATGGTGACTTACAATATGCGTACCAACTTTCAGGTTAATCGAACAAAGCGTTTAGACGCTAGCGTGTTCACTCACAGACATACACACATACATACACACATACACACATACACACACATACATACATCATCGTAAAAATAGTGAAAACGGACTCATGGTACCTCAAAACATATAGAAACATCAAAATCTCGAATTCGGATTTTTGACATGATTACAATACTTTCCTCACTATAGTGTTCGGAAAGTAAAAAAGTGACCACTGTACATCTGCAGATCACCGTTCTTTGCGAAAAATGAAAGTGCAATACAATACATGCACAGCGTAAAAAAAAAAAAAAAAAAAAAAAAAAAATGCAGTTATAAATTAATCAGAGCACTAGTTTCTTTTTCTGAAATGTAGAATTAGATTTTGATTTATCTATTCCTTTCATTTGGAAAATTGATTAAATTCCTATTTTTTTTGCTCTTAACAGAATAAGTGTTTTAAAGAAATGTTGTTTTCAGATTTCCTTTCGACCGTAAATAATGAACACAAAATTATTACAAAAATAGCTCAATCTAAAAGGAAAATTGATTTTTCGGGAAAAAAAAATGACTTAAGATGATCGATTTTCAATATTTGTAATATTTGTAATGTATTCATCTAGAATGCACTCTCGTTTTTATCTTAAAGAAAAAACTGCCTTAAAATATAAATATGTTTACAATTTAATTCTCTTTCTATTGATATTTAGAAAATTCATTAAATATATATTTATAAATGAAAATAAAAATTCAATTTTTGTAGATTATTTTTTTTAATCAAATAATTAGCTTCAGTATACTTGTTTGGGGAGAGATGTACGATTAACAAATATATTTCAATGATTTAACATTGCACGCTCTGGTGCTGCACCAATTAGTGGCGGTCTGGTACTCACTCCTAAGTACGTCCGGAGGCATTCAATTTCAATTTTGATATCCTACGGAGGGGAAGGCTCAACACTTCCTGTAACATTATGTTAACCCATTAACAGCCGAAACTAGAAATAATGATTTTTTTTCTAAATATAAACAGCAATACTCGCTATTTTGATATAACAATAATTTAAAATAAAATTATTAAAATTAGTCTTATCTTACTAAATGCAGGAGGTTGTATTTGTGCAAATTCAGTGGAACAAGAATATAGAATGAATACAAATAAATGTTTACGGAAAAACAGCAAAAACTACAGATGACTTCAAAAATAATTATTTCATTATGAAACTTTTTTTTTTTTACATGTTATGTAAATTTATTCAAATATGAAGATTTTCAAATGTTTTGGATTGATTAGGGCTTCAAGTTTGAAATTTATTTTTTAATATAAAAGTTTTTTTCTGATCATTTTTTTTTTTTTTTTTTTGTTATAAAATAAACATCTATCCTTTCCTTACTTAAAATTACTACTTAATATAAAATATCTTTAAATGGGTTAAAGGATATTAAAGATATCACTGCGCTATAGGCGATTGGTGACGATCTGGTTCTCACCCGTAAAGATGGTCTGGAGACATGCGGTATAATTTGGATCAGCCGCCACTGAAATTCACTCAGAAATATATAAATCCAATTAAAACTATTTAAAATTGGATGCCCATATGTATTACTATTACTATTACTATTACTATTACTATAACTTTTATTTTATAGTTGCTTACACCTCTGCCAGTATATATTATATAAATTTACAAGCAATAATATTGAATTTTTTTTTTTTTTTTTTTTATCTGAACAAAAAAATTATAGAATTACTTATTTCATTTTAGGTACTCACGTGTTGTTCTTTGGACAATTCAAAGACGTAAAAAAAACATCTACATGATTTTAATTTCCTTAGTAATTATTAAACAAAATGAGTAATGTTATCTTGAATTTCGGGCGTTGCGATGTCTGACCCTCGTTAATCACTTCTGAACTGTCAAGTACTCGACTTCGTATGGAGTTTGTTGAGATATCAAAGTGATAGAACTTAGTCATTCATTTAATCTTCTTAACAAAAAAATTGCAAAAATGGAATTGCCAAGCAGGCGCTTATTTGAAGATATTGCAGACATGGTCTCATGTTTAGTAATATTTTGTAGCTCTTTTATAGCGACTCAGCAGTTAATATTTCAAAAAAAAAAAAAAAAAAAATACTGTTAATGATTAAATCTTATGCCAGGATTTTCTTTTTTTTAAGTAAATCGGTGATTAGCATCTGGAAAAAGTTTCCTTGTGAGACGTAGTATTGTTTAATTATAATATTTATTTAATATATTTAAAAACCTAATGTCTTAAAAATTCAACTATAAAAGTATATGTTACTTTTTTTAATGTGTACCAGAAAGATCTGTCATATTAGTTTAAGCATGTAACACCAAAATTGTTCTACGTGTGTTATTAAAAGTACTGTCACTCTTTTAAAAAATACAAAATTTTTCGGTATACCTAGTTTTGAAAACACATTTAACATTATAATGAGGAAACGCAACACATCAGAATCTTCGAAATTTGACATAAGTACAAATCACAAAATTGATAATTTCTGCTGATAAAGTGCTAAATTTGACAAGATATTAGTGTAGACCTAGGACTAGTAACATTTTTGTTTCCGAACATCACATCCCCAACATTCCATCAATTCATTTGTCAAACCGACATCCCACTTCCACCAAAGCAAGTTTCCTCCACCTTAGTTATCAATGTTTTATATTTCGATTGTGTGTAAATTAAACACAAACCATATCCTACACTAGCTGAAATCAAAAGCAAGTAATCTTTTTTATTGATTGAGAGTTGCTCTGTTTGACTTTTCTTAGGAGTTTTGGTGGTAAGAGGATCAAACAATTGAAAACATGCAAAGCCACAAGAACCAGTTGCCAAGAAAGCGATTATCGCCAAAACAAGGCTCAAAAATCGCAGTGATGATCCTGGAATGTTTCACCATAGCCAGTATCGGGAATTCGTACTCTACTGCTATCACTACTCGATGGGTGTTACAGATAGCCCGAAAATCCTTAACTTCTTCCATTGAATTTTAAAGTAATTTTAAATATTTTTAAAATTCATTTTTAATACATATTAATTAATATATGCTTTGTATAGTTGAAAAAACTTGTAATTTAAAGAATGGATGGATGGATGGATGGTTGAGTTTTACGTCGCACTAGTGCTGCACAGATGGGCATTTGGCGACGGTCTGGTACATACCGCTAGAGGTGGTCCGGAGACATGACATCACAATTTATATAACTGAAAGGAAAATATAATTCATACATGCTTATTTGTTAAAGCAGTATCTGAACATCGAATTTGAATCCTAATAATTATTGAATTCGTCATGATTAATTATAATTGATAAAAGAGAAACTCATTATTAATTACATTTAAAATAATGTATATTTCAGCTTTCCTAACTTTTAAATATTGAAAATAATTCTCAAACTTTGACCCACGAAAAATTATTAAACTTGTTAAAAATAATTTGTAAATGAATACTTTAATTGGAAATGGCACATAGCCTTAAATAAATTTTAATAATACTCTGTGAAATTTTATTCGTCTATCATCTTAATTTATTAGAAGTATTATTAAGTCAATAAATGCATTTACTTTCAAACTTAAAATTACAAATTTAAATTGATGAATTCAATATTTTAATTGGTTCTAAGATGCACATTTCTAAGGATTCGATTATTCAATTAAAAGAAATAAAGACAAAATATATCATTTTATAAACGTAGGAGAAAAATTATTTGTTAAATTAAATTTGACAAATTATTTCAAAATAACTAAAAAATTAACTCATTCTGAAAATCGACTTTAATTATTAGTTGTAAGAAAACCTGTCTGAATTTGTTATATAATTTATGGCAACTTTAGTTTGTATTTCCAAAATTTCTAAATTTTAAGGTAATTCTAAAAATCTTAATTATATAAAAAAATGAAATCCGTACAAATTATTTTGTAAACAAATATTTTTATTAGAAAGCATGAACAGCCTTAATTGAATTTCAGAATATGAAGTGAAATTTATTTAAATTGTAATCTTATTTGACTGAAGACATATTTATTCAACAAACATGTTTACTTCAAATCTTTTACACTAAATTAAATTAAGTATAAACTTGAAGTTTATAACTAATACATTCAATATTTATATTAGTTTTAATATGTACGATAATAAGAATTAAGTAATTTAATAAAAAGTTTTAAAGGTTGATGATAATATTTTACATACATTTATATGTTTCTATGGTGGTAAATAAGGTGTTTATAACAGAAAGGTTACTTCAATTATTATTATGTTTTATGCAAGTTTTATGCACGTGACAAATTCGCTCTTATTTTTATAATCAGAAATTTTGTATTGGTAAACGTTTTTTAACAATTTCGCGACCGCTGACGTAGATTCACGTTATCTGAAAATCTGTAACTCCACCAGTGCACGTTACTTTTGCAATTTGTATATTATTTGTTTCTTAAAAATATACACAATATTCATTCTTGTGATATCAATATACTATAGATACAAATACTTTGATTAGAGAAAGTATGATTATAATGTATATCTATTTATATTATAAATGTGAATGCAGAAACTTTTGTTCTAAAAAACTGTAACCTGGGAGAATAACGCCTACAGGAGGAACTTACTGCCAAAAAGACAAAAACATGCGGTCAGAAAAGTGTTAAAACTCTGTACTTAATAATAAAAATTGCCTTTCTTTAGTCAATATTTCAACTAATAATACTTTTTAAGGCATTATTACCTCTACAATAGCTGGCAAGTATTCAAATTTTCGGATACCAGTACATTTTTACATAATTTGTGCCAGAATTTGACAGATATGTACAGAGCCTGATTAAGGGAAAAGCACGCATTATTTATACTTACACCGTTATTTTTTAACAAATACTTTCCTCCTATAATAAACAGAAAATTTCCATTAAAAATTATTTTAAAAGAATTCTGGTGTCTAATAACGGTGAGTAAATTGGATTGTTTTACACCGTTCATTTTTTATAAAATATATTTCCTCGTCAAAACGTGGAATTTCTATGACATGAAGTAAAAAATAATTGTAAAAATATTCCGGTGAGAGTGGAGATAATGTGTGCTTCCCCCTTAATCAGGCTCTGGATATGTATACTTGCCAAAATACTTATTAATATTCCGTAGTATTGTTAACCCCGCCTTCTTTTTGACACCAGTAACTTTTTAAAGTTTTTTTTTTCTTCTTCTTATTTAATCGTAATTGCATTTGGAGGATATTACTCTAAAAGGTTACTGGTGTGAAAAAATGGCGAGACTAACAACAATACGGAATATTAATCAGGATGTTGACAAGCTTGCTGATATGATAAAAAATGTTGGAAATACACCCTCAGAAAAAGTATTCCAAAAAATCCGTCGTGCTTGGATTCTGTTCCTATCATGCTCTAGATATTATTATATACTAAAATTAAATTAAATTAAATGTTATGTAAACAAATCGCCAATTGGGAAGATTGTCTTCAACTTTCAATACTTTCCAACAAAATTGAAACACGATTACTACCTCGGTTTGTCTATTTGTCTGCTGTCTGCCGGTCAGTTCGCTGTATAACTCCAGTGTAAACACTCGTGAACTTCTTAAAACAGATACATATTATTCGCATTCAGTATAGGATGTGCCTTGTTCAAAATATGGAAAGTGCCACTAATGGTTTGTGCACAGGGATACCCAAAATAATCCAAAGAACCGCATTCTCTAACAGATATTCCACAAACTATGTTTTAATTCCTTTATTTTGCCCAAAACATAATGCAACTGACATTTCTTATTCATATGTAGAAAAACAAAATGTTTTCTAAAAAATACAGTATGATTAGCATTAAGATTTACAGGGCCAAACAAAAATATTTAAATACATTAATTGTTATAGACAGTAATTGTTAGAACTGCATTTTCATTTAATTAAGCGCATTTAACACTTTCCAACAATGTTTAATTGTGATTTTGATTTGAATTAACATATTAGTCTGTCTTCACGTCCATTTGACTGTCCGTCTGACGATCTGTCAGCCTGTAGCAAGTTTGAATATTTTCAGAATTTCTTCAAAATATTATATGTTATGTAGTTCACTATGATATGTTTCCTATTTAAAATAATTTAAACAATACAACTGATTTGAATTGATATTTTTCATTAGTATGTTTAATTAATTATTTTTTTTATATATAAAACATGATATGCGTAGTTTCGCGCTATACAGAGCTACGTTAAAATATTCAGATGCATTAAAGGCTGAAACTGAAAATTACTGAAGTAACATTTTCGTTTTCGTTAAGCGTATTTAAAAATTTTCGACTGTGTTTGGGAGTGATTATGACTTCAAATAAGCTATCTCTCTGAATTTTTGTCCTTTTCGTCTGTCCACTATATGGTCACGTAGGAAAAGTACGTTGAATTTTAAACAATACATACAGTACATACTGTTGGAAAATGTTATGAATCGGTGCAAACCTCATGATTTTTCGTTCTTGTTAAATTCAATAGGGGAGTGTGGGAATGGTTGTAACAGTTTTTTGAAAATTAAATATATTTTGATACGCATTTACGTTTTCCTGTTTATAATTGCTATTTTTCATAGCATAAATATTCATCTATCATGTTCATTAAGAAAACTTTCGTTAATTTTCCTAATTTTAGCACAAAAAATAATTTTTCAAAATTATTTGCCTGTTACAATTTGCCTCTGATTTGGGGCAAATTGTAACAAATACGAAGGGAACACTAACAATAAAAACGACAGTATTTCAAAATGTTTTTTTTTTTTTTTTTTTTTTTTTTTTTAAATCAATCATTTATTAATTTAATAAAAAAGGCAATTATTAACTAATGCTAAATCATTGCCTTCTTGGTATAGTAACAATGAATTATAATAAATGTATTATAGTAAAATAAAGAGAAAGTTAAATATAAAATCAACATAGAAGTCAATCTTAGTCAGAGTTGAAATTAATTCAAACAAATGGTATTTTGTTCCCTCTCATGACTTTAATGTGTGCTCACATTTTGAAAATTAAGCATTATACGCATTCTTTTGCCTCAGAGAGGGTTTACCAGAGCTCGAATTCTCCGCCCTTTTTTCAGGACAAAATCATTGACGAGAAATTTCTGCTTTTTTTTTTTTTTTCTACCACTATTTTTATGCAATATTCTCTAAATTCGTGGTTAAATCGTGATTATAATTCGTGATTATATAATCACGACACTATAATATAAAAACACAGAAAATATTTCTGTATAAATATAGAAGTGACAAAGAAGTTAAAAAAAAAAAAATTTTGGAAGTTTTCTAAACTTTTTTCTGAAAAAAGTAGTTCCAGCATGTTCCTATAGATGGCGCTGTCAGGGTAATGTCAGGGGAACGCCTAAACGGACTCATTAAATACACGAATGTTGTTAGAAACACAATGGAATAGCAGGAAACAACATATTTCAAGGGTTT
This sequence comes from Salticus scenicus, assembly GCA_963930645.1. NCBI lineage: Eukaryota > Metazoa > Arthropoda > Arachnida > Araneae > Salticidae > Salticus > Salticus scenicus. The sequence goes on along the minus strand of OZ005660.1, from coordinate 132,754,451 downwards.
ACTACATTTTATTTTAGCTAAAAGACAAGAATACGTGTTGACAGCGGAAACAGTCATATTGAAAAAGAGAAAATAATGAGCTAGATGAAAAAAGTTCTTTACGGATAATTAACGGCATATTTTGGACCTTTTTTTCTTTTTTTTTTTTTTTTTTTTTTTTTTTTTTTTGTCAAAACAAAATTTCGTTGCCTCAGGATTGCTTTGGTAAAATATCAAATCGCTCTGACGGGCAGTTTTAAAATTGTAGCGTTTTTAAATCTTAGCTTTAGTTATAATCTTTCTGTACTTCTTAAATATAAGATGACAGTTTACAGGGGAGCTATGAAATATAAATGTAATAGTTACACCACAAAAAAAAAAAAAAAAAAATTTTCGGAAAATAAATAGAAAATGTAATCGGACTTTTAAGATTGTTTACGAAATGTACCAGCTGGAAGGTTAATTATGGCCTTTATCCAACAAACAGAAATCGATAAAGTAAAGTAAAAACTTTTTTTTTTTTTTTTTTTTTTTTTTTTTACATTTTTCGATTTTCAGTTAAATGTATAAATAATTTTGTTTTGTATTCTACGAAAACAGGTGATGGATCCTCCGTGTACATGTATGGATTTAATGATGCAAACTCTTCTACTTTACTTAAAACCAGAACTTTAATTTTAGTGTACGCTGCCACATTCTAAATTCACAATGACAGAACTATTAATTATTGGCGAATTAAAGCAAACTTATGTATGCACGACTGTATTTCTGAAACGTAGTTCAGAACGCGTATCTGAAATCTTTAAAAGCTATAATTAATCATTCAGGTAAACTGAAAATTGAAATATTCTAGAGTTTTGAATATATCTAAACATCAATAATTTCGCTTAGAAGTAACTGGTAAGATTTCAGTTTCAAAACAAATCTTACGAAAGATTAAATGTCGTAGATATAAAATAAATATTTACAGGTAAACATTTAAAAAAAAAAACTTTTAGTAAGAAGTCTGAGTAACATTAGTAAGTTTTGTAAATTTAAAATAATGTATTTTAGTTATGAGAAAGAATAGGTATGTGTTTAACGTATTAAACCTGAACTCTTTAACGTATAAAAACGACTTTCTTTTTATTACAAAAATCTGTTATTTTGAAAAAACTCCGCACATTCGCAATTGGTGGCTAGTATTTTTTGAAAACAAAAAGTTTACAAAAAAATATTTATGAAGCCAAGAACTTCTTCTTCCTTTTTTATTATTATTATTATTATTATTATTATTATTATTATTTTATCAGACCTCTGTATACTGAAATTAAAGAAAAAATAAGAAAATTAGAGAAATTAGGATTATTTTACACCCTCCCCCCCCCCTCCACAGTATATATTTATAATATTGAAACTCTTTATAAAATGTATGTAACGACAGCCTACATGATAAATATATTAACACATTTATTATTTGCATTGAGCCAGTAGTAATTGAAAATCAGTAGAGGAGTAGAAACATAAGCAGTATTTAATTTACTTAGTCTATTAAGTTTGAAATTTCCATAAGAAGAGAAAAAATCTTGTTTAGCTTTTGAATTAAAGAGGGTCTTGTAATTTAAAATATATTGCAATTAAATAAAATAGAGATTATTGTATAAAATCAGTGAAAGCAAAAAAGGTGAAAATGTCTCCGAAAGTGTCTTGAGAAAGGGGCTGAGTGTATGACACTCGGGCATCGTTACCAAATTTGGGGACATTTTTATTCAGTTACCACTAATAGCAGGTGTTGTCGTCTCTGCTTTTTTTTTTTTTTTTTTTTCAGAACTTTTAAAAAAATTTCGTCTCCTTTGCCACCATTTTTTCTCAGAGAAATCTTTATTGTATCTTTAAATTAATACATACTTGTCAAGATACTAGTTAATATTCCGTAGTATTGTTAATCCCGACTCCTTTTTCACACCAGTATCTTTTTAGAGTATTTTTCTTCTAATTTAATCGTAATTGCTTTTAGAGAATTTTACTCTAAAAATTTACTGGTGTGAAAAAAAGGGCGGGGCTAACAACACTACGGAATATTAATTAGGATGATGGCAAGTATGTTAATAAATCGTGTTTAAACAGTGCAGAAATCATTGTATAAATTTTGTTGTAGCAAAAAAGTCTTAAATTTCTTATTTCTCAAAGTGTCCTGAAATATAGGCGGAGACTACGACTCCTGTTATTAGTTTTGATGAGGAATGTTTCATATACGTGATAGATCACTGTTGCCAAAATTTTAATTTATTCGGGATCATTTTTGCTTCGTCTGTGTTTCGCACCACTTTATTTTTAGAGTATTTTTCTACAATATATAACTATTATATAATAAGAAAAATATATTCTTTTAATTAAAAGTGGAAGGGAATAAAGGCGGGCTAAAAATGCTCCGTAATAAATTAAAATGTTGGCAACTATGGATAGATAATTAACCTTCGATGTGAGTAGACAAACATTACAATTAAAAACTAGCGGAAAATATTAAATAAAAATCCCTAAAATTGGCAACAATGCTTTCTCCACTAGAAATATGCAAATATAGTACCTTATACAGTAGCCGCCGCTTTATAAAATCACGTTTGTTTTCGTCAAAATGATTTTATTAAGCGGCTGATTTTTATATCCGGCGAACAAGCCCAAACTCAATAAAAGAATATTCATTACCTAAATATGGAAAGAAATTCATCTTCGCCCTTCCATCTATCAACTAGCCATCCGTAGGAATGGAGTTTTTGCTACTTATCATTCATGTAAAATTTTCAGATTTTAAGGGCAAAATTACGTAAAAGATGTATATTTTCTTTGACCTGGCATTCTTGTAGTGCTACGTTGATGACTTCTGCTCTCCTTATTCACTTTCGCTTGCGATTCACGCTTCCGTTTGGTACAATTTAGGCACTAATATAATCTGTATGATTATGTTTACATGAAAAAGAACTGAGAAATTTCAAGCTTTGATGTGGCCTTCCATTGACTATACATTTGAAGAAAACCATCATACTTTACCAAAATTTTACGCTTTACCTTCAAAATAAAAAACACCCGCTTGCATATCTTGTAGCTAAGTTGCTTCAAAATAAGAGCTACAAACTCTATTTGAATATTTTAAGGCAGAAAAAAATACTCATTGGCCAATCATTTGAAGAATTCATACTACAACACATGGTGGGGCGTGTTTTTCTTTCTTTTTCTTTTCCCTTTTTTTTTTTTTTTTTTTTTTTTTTTTTTTTTGAGGCATATAATTTTCAACAAAGAGTAATAATGTGATGAGTTTGTATGTTTTATTTCTTTTTGTCTTTTCAAAAATCCTATGAGAAAATATAATTCGTTGTTTAACTTAAATACACGATAATTTTACTTTTGAAGAGATTTTCTTTTGAGTTTGTTAACCGGCGATGCTGATTTTATTAAGCGGCGGTTTGTACTGATTTCATTCCGGACCCAGAAATTTGATCAGATTAAGCGGCTGATCTTATTAACCAGTGATTTTATAAAGCGGCGTCTACTGTACATCCTAATTTACAATGTCAATTCTGCAGCAATATAGTGTAATAGTAAATAATCAGAATGCAGAACCAGGTTAATATAGTGTTACAAATACTGAACTCTGAAATATTTTCAATGGAAATATAACGTATTTGTTTTAAATACATAGTTTTTTTTAATAGCTGAATGATTAAATTTTATTATATTACTTCTAAAATATTCATGAACTTTGAATGTATATTTCATTTAAAATAGTATAACTTTTCGACATTTTCAATACATATTTAAATTTATTAATTATTTATGATCATGTAATATGTAATATATCACGTTTAATATTAAGTAGTAATTTGTTTGTCATATACTACCTGAAAAAAATAAAATAAAATAAAAAGTTCTGACATTTTTAATGAACTATGATAGTTTAAAATGCTAATTGATTTCTATATGTTTTATTTTCACAGATAATAAAACATATGTAATTACAATGAAAATATATGTTATTAATTCTTATCAATTAAAACACATTTTAACAATACCGAAACAGATGTAAACAAGACTATAGAAAACAAATCATTTTCTTTGTTCCGAAAGAGTGAATAGAAATTAACAAAGGAATAAATCGATTGTTCTCCACATATTGCCGAGTAATTTTGCGATGTCTTTTATCTGCAGTTATCATTACTAATTTAGGAAAACATTTATTGTAATTACATATAAATTATTGCTGTAATAATTGCATACACTAATATTTAGTTTCAATTATTTCGTTTTATATTTTTCATTTTATATTCTTGTATTAATACGCATACAAATATAGCACAGTTGCTCAACAATGATATTGTTTGCAATTGTTCTATAATTTCTACATAGTTTCTCTAGTAAATACATTTTATACTTTTATGTAATAGGTATTGTATGAAATACACTGCATAGACAAAAGTAATTGGTTACTTTCAAGTTTACGCGTTTCGCCGTTTCTTCAAAAATATACTTGATGCGTCCTCTTGTGTATGTAATATGTCTTACAATGATATATATTGCATACATCACCATAATACATATTGGATATCATATATTTATGTTTATATTTGTGTAATACATTTATAAAGACAGATAATACAGTTGCCCGGAAATGGTTGCAGTTATTCTATACTGTCTATTTTAGATTTTCTACTAAAATTTTTTATGCTTTTATATAATGCGTCTGTATGGTACAGAAGGTTATTGAATTTTCAGTTTTATTTTATATAATCTTATGGGTGTAAATAGAAATATGGAAAATTTATTGTAAAACACATTATTTAAGGAATATTTAAGCTGTAACATTTTTTTTTTTTTTTTTTTTTTTTTTTTGTGGAAGTGTTTTACTATAATATGATTATATAATATTTTACCATGTCCAAGAAAGCTGCTCTGGAATTGAAATTAATTACTCATAGCCATATGGTAAATAATGTATTTTTTAAGCTAAATATTCATCGACTGGTTTCTTGCATATTTACATGTTTTGAGTTTTCCTGAATACCGAAGTCAAGTTTTATAGTTTGATCTTTTCCTGTGTCTGTTAGAGTATATTAAAAACAAATATTTTTTAGGCGATCCAAATGATGTATTTTAAATTGAATACGTTTATACTAGAAATGTTTGTTCAAGATTGATAAGTTTCAAGAAATGATGCGTGTGAAAGTTGTCTTAATAATTTAAAATGAACTTTTGAACTTAGTAACTGATTTGTATTCTCTATAAATATAGGTATGATAATGAAACGGGGGTTGAGGGGAGCGCTAGCCCCTCTCACATAGAATATTTGTCATATAAAGCTGTTCCGAAACCTAAGTTAAATTTTTTTAACATAGGTTTGCATAACAGTACTCGTTATCTTAACCCTTAATCTCCAATCCGTACTTATAGTATTAAATTGCAGGGTAAGAGAAAGTCGTGACCAGATCATTTATATCTAAAATATACTCATTAATTCCTTTTTATATCGGACGGATAGTCATATCGGGCGGATAGTCATATCTATATGAAATTGAAGTTTGTTAGAATCCCTAATAAAAGGGATTTTTGGTAAGTGGCATATAGTATACTTATTGGAGAGAGGTCAATTTTTTGGATTGTAAAGTTAATAATTTCAGAAAGGGGATAGAAAAATTTTCAATATTAAAAGTTCTACATGTTGAATTTAAAACTTCAAGAAGCCCTTGTCAGTAATAGACTAGGCACGTTTTCGAAAGAAAATATGCGAGAAGTAGTCCAAGTAACAATTAGGGAAACAATGTTTTTAATGTATTTCGATACCATTGAAAACGAATCTGCATGCTACCAAAGCGAAATTTGGACTGGTATCTAAGATGGCGGCCAAAATTATATTGAATTATATCGCACTTTCCCGTTGACTTAAAAGTATGATTTAAACGTCTACTTCGGGTTTTCTCGGATGCCAAACACATCGCAATACTCAAAATGTACTTATCTTAAGTTTGAAGTGCATGGGCTCGAATATAGCGATGGACATGACGAAACTTTGTTGAATGGTATTAAGCAAGGAAGATAAAAAAACGACAATTTCAGATTTCAAACACTGTTCATTGCAAGATTGCATAAATAAGAAACTTTGTTGCTTTGTAGTAAGCAAGAAAGATAAGAAACGACCATATCAGATTCAAAACGTTATTTATTGCAAGACTGCAGAAATAAGAAAACTGTCATTTAAGTTTTTTTAGCCTATGACAAGGTTACAAGGAAGATTGGAAATGAACCATTTGAAGAATTTAAACATTGTCGAAAGCAGTAGCGCAACTTGGTGCAAATTAGTCCATTTTTCTTGCTCGTGTTCATGTAGTCATTTACAGGGATGAACAATTACGGGCTAGTATATCGTGTGGACTTTGTGGACGGGTTCGAGGATCATAAGGACGGGGTTGTATTGGGGAAGCTTCTACCCATATGACAATGGATTCATCACCACCGGTCGGGCATGATGAGTATTTTCTCACACGTTCAACTGAAAGGTTTTTTAATTATCAGTGTCTAAAAGCAACTAGTTTTGTAATCACAACGCATCGCTTATTGGAGGTAAGGCCTTTTCCTAATACGGAAAAGCTTATGTCTGGTTTCATCCACGTTGGATATGCCTTTGACCACCAATTGAGCCAAACATAATCGTTTTAATATTAAATAAACCGAAATACTTCGGCTACGTTGTTGGAAAATGAACTTCAGTGTTGTGTGACACATACCTTTTTAGGAAATGATTTTTTAAAAATTCGATAACTTTGTATCAAATTATTACAAATACATATTTCAACCATTAATTTTAAAGGCATTGATGGCTCTTTAGAAAATACTTATGTTAACTTTAAAACCCTCTAGGGTTACTCTCCCTCCACGGGTGTGGCAAATGCTTTTACATATACATTTTTTTATTCAGAGTGATTGGTTAAAAATAATTCTTATTGTGTAACTTTATACAGAATTATGTCCTATGCTACTGGATTAAGAATTATATAAAAACTGGATATTAACGTCCCTTGTAGGCGTATTTTAGCAAAATTTAATAGACACTAAATTACGTCACGGAGAAACTGCAAATAAATTTATATAAAAAATTGTACTTAAGTTTTTTATTAAAGCTTCCACACACAGAATCACAGACATACATATTCTAAGAATAGTTAAACAATTTTGCAAAGTTTCCACCACTACATATATACAGTAATCCTCTATAAAATGATTCCACGGTCAATTAAGGAGAAATCTGGTGCCTAAACACAGTATTGAATCAATCAGAGAAAAGATGGGATCGTAACAATCATATCGACCTGTCATAGCGTGTTCTGGATCTCTCAAAACATGTAAATCTATGGAGAAGAGGAAGTTGATTTTTTTTTACGAATCCAATACTTTTTACTATTTAATACAGGACATTTACTGACCTAATTTGTTTGCGTAGCACTCTCACCGCTATATTCTTATAATAATTTTCTTCTTAATTAATCGTGGAAGCATCTAAAGGCCTGTTCTATCATCAGGTCGACTATATACGGTTCTTTTAGACCCAGTTGAGGCGCACTCATAAATTTTGATAATTTTTACTATAGATATAGATGGTTACTATATCATACAAGCCAACCATCTCATTACGAACAGTACAATTTTTAGTACCCGCCTTTTTTCCCCACCAAATATTTTTAGAGTAATTTTAATCTTATTTAATCGTAACAATATTTGGAGAGAATTACTCTAAAAATATAGTAGTGTTTGAAAAGGGGCGTTTTTACAGGGGGCGTTAACAATTGTACGGTTATTAATGAGATAGTTTGCAAGTATGCTATATAAATATATTATTGAAGAATCACCGAAGAAAATGTGTTGGTAAACTCCCATTAATGTAAAAAAAGGCGGTATTTTTAAAGCATAATTGCCAATATTTCTATTAAATTCCGTAGCATTGTTATTACCCACCTATTTTTCCCACCACTTGCTTTGAAGAGTAACATTCCTTTGAAGAGTATTTCATAGCGATTTCACATGGAAAGAAACTACTCTAAAAGAAAAGATTTGAAAAAAGAAATGCATGTACTAACAATGCTACGGAATAAATTATAAATATTAGCGACATTGGAAGCACACCCCATTGGAAGGAAGTACTACAGGGGCCCTAAGAGTTCAAAGAGTTAAAAGTTAAATGATCCTACACTGTAAAAAATAACGTTACAGCAGAATGTGCTGGCAATATGGGTGCCAGCACATTCTGGTGTTAGAAATATTTGTCTCTTCGGATACTGTGGGATGGAAGCACCTATGACAAAAGCCACGCACCTTCCTCTGCCTAAGAATGGAACTAACGAGGCGTGAGTCCTGAAAAATCATAATCACTGCAATGAAGAGAGGATGGAAAACAGAGAAGGAACATCAAAACATAAATATGTAAACCTGCAATACATAGAAACAGGAAGCACAAAAAACATAAAATAAAGAAGGTTCAGGATAGCATTACAAAATGTAATAGAATGTTTAATGATAGTAAGAATATTTTTGTATTTTCTAGGAGCAAATTTTTTAATTTTTATTGTCTTTTTAATTTTTTTTGTCTTTTTATTTTTATTTATTTATTTATATTTACCAGAAAATGACAAAGACATTTGACATTTAATTGACTGCTTTAGGACTTACAGTTACAATGACTTTCGTCTCTATTCATCCATATTACAGAAATGTACAGAAACAAGTGCACGCTATTTTGCAGACATAAGACGTCACAAACATCCATGCCCTCACCAGGATTCGAACCTGGGACCTGAAGGTCTAGAAGGCAGCACCTTACCGACAGAACCTTCAAGCCGGCATAACTACGGATAATGACAGACTTAACATAAACAAACACAGGACAACACAGAGCATAAATCTCCGAGGAACACAGGGTAAAATCTCCGAGGGGAAAGTAATTTACAGCAGAAACAACTGTAAAGATTCTCTCTTTACAGATGTTTCCGCTGTAAGTTGCTTATTTAACAGCAGAATGTGCAGGCCATATGGGTGCCAGCACATTTTGCTGTAATAGCGGCCGTTATTTTTTACAGTGTATAGATATGTATTACCGTTGGCAGAGCCTGATTAAGGGGGAAGCACACATTATTTATACTTACACCGTTATTTTTTAACAAGTACTTTCCTCCTATAATAAACAGAAAATTCTCATTAAAAATTATTTTAAAAGAATTCTGGTGTCTAATAATGGTGAGTAAATTGGATTGTTTTACACCGTTCATTTTTTATAAAAAATGTTTCCTCGTCAAAGCGTGGAATTTCTATGACATGAAGTAAAAAATAATTGTAAAAATATTCTGGTGAGAGCGGAGATAATATGTGCTTCCCCCTTAATCAGGCTCTGACCGTTGGGCCATTTATAGTATTTCTTGACAATGTGGTTTATCATATATTGGTCAAGCTAAACGTAGTCTTAAATTTCGTCATAAAGAAGATATCAACTACATTTGTAACCAACAATCCAACAAATCGACCAACCTAAACATTTCTGGGAGAATAATTTTAATTTTATACAGATAAAATAATTTACAGCTTCAAATATACTCACGAACTCGATTTTTTTTTTTTTTTTTTTTTTTAACATTTTACCAATTTAAAAATCTTTAAAATGTCATTAATTTTTCATGTGGAATATATATTTATTTTAGATATAACGCATTCTTTGCTTAAATATATAAGTAAGTAATAATTCTGAAAGCAAACGGAAAAATGTAATGTATTTTTCACTTTTCTTTATATTTTTTTTTCTTGTACAATCTCAGAAAAAAATACGATTCTTTATGTCAATATTTCGTGAGAAAATCTTATGATCCTTTTTTTTCTTTTAAATTCCAATAAAAGGTATTTTATAAAAATTAAAATCTATATTAATAAAATCAGACTTTTGTCTGTAAATTTGTCAGAATTGAAAAAATTTGCGATATCTTCACGTTTCACACACCATGAAAGCCGAAAATGATTTCAGAAAATTTTCCCTGTGTGTGTGCGTGTGTATCACCGTGTGTGTATGTCGCTTTATTTGTCCGAGCATCACTTGAGAACAGCTGGACGGAATTCAACGGCGCCTGGCAGAAGCTTAGATCTTCACCTAACTTAAAAGCATATCTATCGATTTTTCAGAAATTCCTACACATTCCCCTGGGGGACAAAAGACACGTTTGTTCGGGTATCACTTGAGAACGGCTGTACAGAATTCAACGACGTTTCGCAGGAATTTAGGTCTTTACCTAACTTAAAATTATATCTATTAACTTTTTAGAAATTCCCCCACGTTCCCCGAGAGCAAAAGACAAAAGCACGTTTGTCCGGGTATTACTGGAGAACAGCTGGACGGAACACAACGGCGTTTTGCAAGAGTTTAGATCTTTACTCAACTTAAAATTATATCTATTAACTTTCCAGAAATTCCCCCACGTTCCCCCCTGGGTGATAAAATATAAAAACACGTTTGTCCGGGTATCACTTGAGAACGGCTGGACGGAATTCAACGGCGCTTCGCAGAAATTTATGACTTTACCCAACTTAAAATTGTATCTATCAACTTTTCCGAAATTACTCACCTTTCCCCCCTGGGGATAGGCAAAAGGCAAAAACACGTTTGTAAGTATAACTCAGTTCCTAAATACTTCAGAGCAAAGAAATTGCACATGGGGAGACTAGACACGAGTAAGAATATTGCATTATCAGCATTTAGGTATTTTTGATTTTTAAGGGAAAGGAGGGGGGATATTGAAAATTCTTGATTTTTGAGTAGACCTCTACCAAAAATGGGACAAATATATTGAAAAAAAAAGGCTATGCGACTTCCTTAGGATATTTCCAAAAACACATTTTTGTTTCTTGGAGGGGTTTGAGGTTTTTTTTTTTTTTTTTTTTTTTTTTTTTTTTGAGGGGGGGGGTTGGAGGGTTACGCGGGGGCACTCGAGACACACATAAATTTCTCCAGTATTGTGTCCAGAGAAGCGGACAAGGCCTGCAAGGATTATATATAAATCAAATTCTTATTAAATTATTTTTGTCATAAAGTGGTGTTTTTTTTTTTTTTTTTTTTTTTTTTTTAGGGTTCTCCGCGTCATTCCGACCACTTCAAGGAAGGCATTTCAGCTACTTAGAAATTTCTATCATTTTAATTAACGAAATTATTTACTAAGAACGTCGGATTTATAAAGGTACTCTATTTGCCACCGTAGAAAAAGTTTCTCTTATGACGTTATTTTACTGTAATGATATCATTTTCCACGGGAAAACTAAAATGCGATCCATGGTGCAAAAAATAAAAAAACCAATGTCAATGTTGCTGTTGAGAAAAATGTTTATATTACTGGAAATTTATTATCCTGTTTATCAATTCCCTATATGTTATTTCGAGAATAATGATCGTAATTTCCCATTATCCATTATAGGTCAGCATTTAATATGGTGATAATTTTGATATCTAAATCTGTATTATAACATGCTTTTCAAAAAGTTACTAAATTTAAAATTGGAAATGTGATTTCCAAAATAGCATTTTTTATGAATCGGATCACTTATTCACTTCTTAAATTATTATCCTTGTGAGCACCATTTCTTTTTGCCTTTAAAGTATATTTATCTTTCTCTTTTATTAAACTTCTTTATTTAAAAAATAATTAAGACATTTATTATTCAATATTCTATTCTATTTTTGAAATTTTATTTAACAGGGATGGAACACGGGTGCAGTATTCATACCGGAATCTGTATAAGAAATTTTACTACCTATAATATCGTTGATTTAACAAGTAGGAAATTTTCTTACATTGATAGTGGTATGAATACTGCGCCCGTGTTCCATCCCTGATTTAAGGAAAGATAGGGATGTTTTTGAAAAAGAAGGTGAATGTATTATTATTATTATTATTATTATTATTATTTAGTCGGTTGTTTAAAGAGAGAATTGTTTTTGAAATTTTTGAAAAAAAATGTGGGGTACAAGTGTAGTTTTGGTCTACAAGTAGATTCAGCGACTTTTCTTTGGCGCCGTTTTGAACGATAACGGCATAAATAATTAAAAATAAGCTTAATTAATTTTGTACATTAATTATGACGCCATTTTGAAAAACGCGTTTAGCTTTTGTTTACACTTGGAATATATATATATACATATTGAAGATACTTGTTATTTTTTTTATGCAAAGAAAGTAAAGTTAATTTTAAATATTTATTTTATTAATGATAAAAATGGGCTTAAATTATCTGTGTACATTACAAAACAGATGCAGTTTGAAAAACGCGTTTACACTTTTTTTACGTTAGGAACCACTTCCGAAAATCACATTTCGCCGTAATCACCAAAAGACAGTCGCCAAACAGAGTTGTGGAACAAAATGCAAGTTGTTCTAAATAGAGTCAAAATCAAACTCATTTAAAAATCTTGTAATTTCGCTCTGATTTTTTTTTTTTTTTTTTTTTTTTAGCATTACAGAATTAGACATTTCTGAGACACATTTCATATTTCTAATTATGGCAAGACAAAAATTCATCCCCTAAAATGTGTAGGCATAACAGAAAGAAGTATAAGTATTTGGAAAAGTACAGGCTTTAGATTATAAGTACTAGATTTTTTTCTTCTCTTTCTCTCAGCCTTTCCAGCTTTTCTTTTCTTCATTTTTTTTTTTTTTTAAACAAGCAAATACACCAAAAATTTATCGCAAAACACTGAAAAAATGTTAAAAGTTGCCAAGATTGTCATATATAATAAAATGGTTTAAATATTATGAATTTCTTTCTATTCTTAAAAAAAAAAAAAAAAAAAAAAAAAATCATTTAAAAAGCGAAAAAATAAATGTGGTATTAAATATTATGTATTTCAATTTGACATTAAATATGGGAATTTCTATAACATTTTTCTGCTTTTGTCTTGTGTTATACACTATTAATATCCATACTCAGTGAAAAGCCTCACAGGGATATTAATAAGTGAAGCGAACCGGGATTGGTGAGGGAAGCGACCAGGGGGCAATGCACTTAATATTTAAAAATTATTGTACATTTACGCGGTATGTCTTAAGGACTTATAAATATACTTAGCAATATTTTTTTTTTTTTAAGAAACAAGAAAATATAATAATTAAATATACAAAAAACTTTTACTAAGTTTAAAAGTAAAAAAAAAAAAAACTAAATTTACAGGGTGATAGTGAACAACATTAATTTTGCTTAATTTCTTGCTGGCTCCCTAATTGTTGTCGTAACCTAATCTTTATTGGAAAATACTAGGTAGACTCTGTTTTTTACACATACAGTGTTTAAAACATTTCATCTAGAGATAAGTTTAAAACATTAAAAAACTGATTGTTTGTAAATTCCAGCAGGAGTGTATTTTTAGGATTGTAATAGATGTAAAATGTAAAAAATATTGTTAATATTTCGAAGAGGATTTTTTTTTTCAAATGAAACGCATTCTTCTGTTAAATATATATAAAAGTAATAATTCTAAAAGCAAACGGAAAAAGGATTTTTTCTTTCACTTTTCCTTATATTGTTTCTTTCTTCTACGCGATCATCATATAATGATTTTTATGTCAATATTGCGTGAGAAACTCTCATGATTTTTTTTTCTAATAAAAGGTTTTTTTATAAGTACTAACATATTTTATTGAAAGTCAGTTCCTTTTATATTAATTTATTTTTGTAATAAACAGGTGTTCAAAAGATTTTTTTTTTTTTTTTTTTTTTACCGAGACAAGAGAAATTGTGAAAAGATCATATCTCACCTTTCTAGTTCAGTATTAAAAATTAGGTAAGCGCAACGATATTATTTTTCTCCACTTTTCTCTTCTTTTAAAAATGAATGACTTTAGCGTATGTATTAAAAAACTGCGTATGTATTAAAATCCGTAGTCATTATTGAAAATTAAATGACTTTATACATGTTACGTACGCATGAAAAAAAAAAAAACGTAATGTAAAGGGCAAATTATAAATTAATAATTTTATAAGCAATTCAGTTAAAAAGAAATTTAATATCGCATTGTATATATTAAGAATGCTTATTATTAAATGAAAAAATAATATTATAAAAATGACAACGCTTAACATTTAGTTTTTAAAACCTACAATTTACAATAATAATAATAATAATAATAATAATTTTTGCTTGCTATACTTTACAATGTATAAAAAATTACTATACTTTAACATTTATATAAAATAGCATAAAAGATACAAAGTAGTATTTATAAGTTGCTTTTCTTTTGGAAAATTGTTTAAAGTCCTAACGATTTAAGTATTTGCACGTAGCGCAATAAGTATTTTTAAGAGTTATTGTTTATCAGATTTCATGGCAACCATAAATAATAAACATAAAACCGTTACAAAAAATAACTCAATCACAAAAGAGCAAAAGGAGAACAAAGTTTTCTCAGAAAAACCGAATATATGAATTAAGGTTATCGATTTTCAATATTTGTTATGTGATCATGTAGAATGCACTCTCTTTTTTATCTTAAACAAAGAAATACTTTAAAATTTAAACATGTTTACAATTTAAAACTCGCTCTGCTGATACTTGGAAATTTCATCAAAAATATGTCGATAAATAAAAAGTAAATTGAAAAGTTGGAAATTTCGTAGTTTATTCTTCCTTTTTCCTATAATAAGCTTCAGTATAGTTATGTGTGCAGAGTTAGACGATTAAAAAAAATGTTTAATAGTGGACAATACCTAATCGCAGATAGCCGTAGCCCATGTTTTTGTATGGGAAAATTTGTCTCCATAATTACTCATTACCTAACTAATATTTTTCAATTCTGTTTTCAGATTCAAAAAGTTCATAAGCGTTAAATTAGTAACTATTTTTCAAAAATAGATTTTTTTTCCTGCAAACTAATGAGAAAATTCACTTTGTGAAAAACTGCATTTTGACCTCAAAATTAAAATGTTAAATTTAAAAAAAATCAATTTTTTGAAAATGTGTACTCATTTAAAGGTTATAAACTTTCTGACTGTGTGGAGGAAAAAAAAAGTAATGAGAAATTATGGGAACAAATTTTCCCGTAGAATAACACTAGCAACACCATTCCGCGGGATTAGGTATTGTCCACTCTTAACCCATTAACGCCCAGCGTCCTCATTTCAGGACAGCTAATAAAATGGCACGTATATTTTTTTGTGATTTCTTGAAACTATTTCTACTTTTTAGTGACAGTTTATATAGCATCAGTCTAAATGATCTCTGAAAGTTTTATGTGCCTACTATTAAATATTATTTTATAATTTTGGTAGTTATCTTATGATTTTTCCTCCGTCGCTCATATATTTGTTTTTTCCTTAGGTATACCAACTTAAATCAAGTTGAATAATAATAATATGTGCTATAATACTTTACTTTCGAAGTATTTGTCGGCATATAATAGGAAATTAATGTGTTATATAAAATTTCTTCTATCTGGAAATTTTTTTGCTGGAACAATAAATTTCCTCAAATGAGGATAAACTTTAAATTTAAAACTATTAGAAGATGTGTTTTTTTTTTTTTTTTTTTTTTTTTTTAGTTTTAGTCTCAGTTGTCCAGATTAGTTTATAATTGAAATATTCATCAAAACATATTTTACAAAATAAAAACAGTGGCAATTAATTTTTAGAAACCGTGGCAATTAATATAGAGGGCCGCTATGAAGTTTGTTTGCCATGGGCTGATGATAAGTCGCCTTTACCCGACAACTTGTGTTTGGCGAAGAAACGGCTCGAATACACAACAGCAAAGCTTATAGCGATGAACATGTATGAAAAATATGAAGATGTTCTTCTGAACTGGATTAATGAAGGCATAATTGAGGAAGTTCCCAAGAATGAAGTAAACTCTTATGGCAATTACTTAAATCATCGTGCTGTAATAAAATCTAGTAGCAGCACTACTCCAATTCGCCCAGTGTTTGATGCTTCAGCTAGATTAGCAAATTATCCTTCTTTAAACCAATGCTTGGAATGTGGTCCTAATCAAATGGAACTTATCCCAGATATTTTACTTCGATTCAGGGAAAAAGAATTTGGCGTTATTGCTGACATTAGAAAAGCTTTTCTGCAAATAAGCATTCGTAAAGACGACAGAGATTTCCTGCGTTTTTTATGGTGGGAAAACTTATAAGGTAAGAAACTAAAAGTATTTCGCCATACAAGAGTTGTTTTTGGTGTTAAATGCAGTCCTTTCCTTTTGGCTGCGGTAATTGAGTATCATATTCGGCGTTTTAACGGATTTGAAGAATCTTTAAAGAAAAGGCTTTTAGAGAGTTTCTACGTAGATAATGTTGTTACCAGTGTTAATAACAAAGAAGAATTAGATAAGTTTATCGTTAATTCTAAAGCTTTAATGGCAAAAGCTTGTTTTGATCTTAGAGAATGGGAATGGTCTGGCGACTGTAATGAGACTAGTTCTAAGAAAGAGACTCCAGTATTAGGTCTTATTTGGAATAAAGAGCTTGATACATTGAAGATTAACATGAAATGGTTAGACAACATTAACATGGAAAAATTAACAAAAAGAACTATGTTGTCTGTCGTCCACAAAGTTTTTGATCCTTTTGGCTCCACCTCACCAGTCATGCTTTGTCCAAAAATAATGTTACAAAAAGCATGGAAACTAGGAACGAGTTGGGATGAAGAGATAACTGGTGAGCTTCATAAAGAGTTTATGCAGTGGTTTCAAGAACTGAAGTATTTGTCTGATATACAGATACCTAGGTTTATTCGAGTATCTTCCGAAGATTTAAGCAACTGCACTATTCACACATTTGTTGACGGAAGCAAAGATGCCTATGGTGCAGTTACATTCCTTACAGTAGAGGATGCTAATCAAGTTAATTTATTTTTGCTTGCAGCAAAGTCTCGAGTGGCTCCGTTAAGAGGTGTAACTATACCTAGAATGGAACTTCTAGCTGCTGTAATTGGAGCGAGACAGACGAATTCGGTTATTGAAGCTCTTGGTTGGAGAAATGTTATGACTCATTACTGGAGTGATTCTACAACGGTTCTTGCATGGATACAACGAGAAGAAAATTGGTCCGTTTTTGTAAGAAATAGAGTGCAGGAGATCAGAAAACTGAGTGATCCTTCATCATGGAGACATATAACGGGGGAGAAGAATGCTGCAGACTTGCCCTCCAGAGGATGCAAAGCAAAGCATCTAGTCTCATCAAAATGGTGGGAGGGTCCACAAAGGAAATTTCATCTAGAGATAAGATGAAATTTCATCTAGAGGATGAAAGACGTTTCTGAATTTCGAGCAATGATGGATTTCTCCAATCGCGATTGGAATGAGGAAGAAATTGAAAAGGAAAAACCTAGGAAAACTTGTATACTGACAAATACTGAAGCTATTGTTGATGAAGATTGGTACTATAGATACTTTTCTAGTTATGATAGAATTATTCGTCTTGTTGCATGGATCCTTCGTTTCAAGCACAACTGCAAGAATTTAAATTGGAGGAAGCATGGTGAATTGACAGCCCCAGAAATTCATGAAGCAGAAATGAAGGTTTTACTTCTAATTCAGAATGAGTCTTTTCCTCAAGAAGACGAAAAGAGATTGAAAACTTTGCAAACGTTTAAAGACGAGCTTGGTGTCATTCGGCTGAAGACGAAAATTATTTATCGAAAGGATAGTGAAGATTTTCTTAAACCTATTGTTCTTCCATCAAAACATGAAGTGGTAAAACGGCTAATTTATAAAGCACATGTTGACAACTGCCATGCTGGTGTCCAGATACTATTAAATATACTTCGAGAAAAGTATTGGATTCTAAACGGCAGAAAGGCAGTGAAAAATGTTGTAGCCAGCTGCACTGCATGCAAAAGATTTCGGTCAAAGATGTTGGAAGTAATCAGTCCTCCATTTCCTGAAAACAGAGTTAAAGATGCTGCAGTTTTTCAGATAACTGGTGTTGATATGGCTGGGCCATTATTTCTCAAGGATAACAAGAAAAGCTGGGTTTTAATTTTTACTTGCGCAGTATACAGAGCAGTCCATTTGGAGCTTGTTACTTCTGCTTCAACAGATGCGTTCTTAATGGCTTTTAGAAGATTTACAGCTCGCAGAGGAAGATGCTCTACTGTATACTGTTACAATGGTTCAAATTTTGTAGGAGCAGCCAACTATTTCAAGAAACTAGACTGGGAACGCATACGAAAACATGGAGCTGTCAACTATATTGATTGGAAGTTCAATCCCCCAACTGCTGCTTGGTGGGGCGGTTGGTGGGAGAGATTAATTCGAATTCTAAAAGATCTCTTGAAAAGAGTATTAGGGCTGGCACGTCTCGATTACGAAGAAATGATGACGGTTTTAGCTGAGTGTGAGAAGGTAGTCAACTCAAGACCTCTTACTTACATCTGTGAAGAGGAAGCTGTAAAACCAATTTCGCCATCCATGTTCATCCAAGATATGCATGAATGCAGTCTTCCTGATTTGGATGCTGTTGAGCAAAATTTTTTGTGTAAAAGGCTCAAATACAGGCAAACCATTCTCAAAGATTTACGAAGCCGTTTTAGATCTGAATATCTTGGTGCTCTTATTCTACGTAAAAGTAAAAGCAAAAAGTCAGACAAACATACCGTTACTGTTGGCGAAATTGTTATGGTGGGAGCCGATAATAAAAAGAGAATCTACTGGCCTTTAGGTCGTATCACTGAGATTATACCAGGTAAAGACGGGCAAGTACGACTTGTTAAAGTGCAAACTTCCCAAAAGGAGCTCTTACGCCCGATTCAAAGAGTTTATCCCCTAGAGATAACATCGTCTGAAGATCTTCCCACACCGATGACTCTCAGTAAAGTTAAAGAATCAGCTAACATCTCCAAAGTTTCAGACAGTACTACTAATGAGCAAATGAAGTTTAGTAGAGTTGGCTGAAGAATTAAGGTGCCGGAAAGGCCTAACTTGTTGATTATATTAGATATTGTTGATCATTCTTCTATTTATTTTACTTTTACTTTTTTATATTTTTTAAATGTAATGTTGCCATCTTTGTACCAAAGTTGTTTGACTAATAGTTTTTATGTTTTGATTATTATTTATAATCAAAAGGTGGGAGGATGTTAAAAATGTATTATTATATCTATTATTTATTTTATGAATATTATTATTATTGGATGGCAACGTTAGTTAAAAAAAAAAATATGATATTTGGTCTCGTTTAATCGAGAGCTCGTGTGTATTAAATTTTTTAGAATAAGTAATTTACTGTTTTAGAGCAGTAGGTTTTTCCATTGGGAATAAAGTTTTTTTTTTTGTATTTTTTAAATGATTTCTTTTTGTAAATAATATTCAACGTAGCTGTGTTCTTTTTTTTACTGATATTTGAATTTTAAGAAGAAACGTAGTACGTGTTATTCAATTGAGTAGCCGCTTTGAAGATAAAAGTGTGAATATTTCATTTACTGGCGTCCGTAGATAACAATAGTTTTTAGAAAGCAGAAGAAAACGGTGATTTTTCTTAGGTAGCTTTAACAACAATTACTCTAAAAATTAAGTGGTGTAGATAAACAGGAGGGTTCTGAAAGCTCTATGGAATGTTAAAGCGGGATAGAAATAGGAAAGTGTATAACATATAAAAGGAAGGAAAGCGTAAAACATTTTTGAAGGAATTGTAATTACATTTTGAGACAATTACTCTAAAAATCAAGTGGTGTAGAAAACAAAGGTGGGTATTAAAAGTCCTACGGATATTAATTAGGATGTGGGCAGCAATAATTAAATGTACCGAAATTTTCTGCAAAAAAAATAAATAAATAAATAAATAAATAAATAAATAAATAAAAAAAATAAGAAAAGCATGAAACATACATCATTATTTTCTAAAAGTATATCTGAACATTTTATTGGAACCATAATAATTATTGAAGTTTTAATCATTATTTATATTTGATAAAAAAATAATATATATATATATATATATATATATATATATATATATATATATATTTATTTTTTTTTTTTTTTACTTTTAAATTTTAACTATAATTCTCAAATTATGACACGCGTAAAATTATAATACTTCTTTAAAATATTTTGTAAACAATCATTTCAGTTGCGAAGCATTCATAACCTTAATTAAATTTTAACAATACTCTTTAGAATTTAATTAGTCTGTCATCTTAATTTGTTAGAAGCTTTAATAAGACAATAATTGCGCCTAGTTCAAAGCTTGTGCCTAGTTCGAATTTTAACTGATGCGTTCAATTCTTTTAAAAATACAAATCTCTAAGTGTTCGATTATTTATTTGAAATAACTAAAGATAAAAGATATCATTTCACATACGTAAGAGTAAAACCCATTTTAGCAATTAATTGCGAAAACATGTTTTGAATTAACACAAAGATTAACCTTATATTCACAAAAGCACGTCAATTATTATTTGTTAGTAGTCATTTCTAATGAGTTATGAAATAATATAAATTTTAGTTTATATTTCCAAATTTTTAAAATTTTAATGTAATTGTAAAAAATCTTAATCACATAAAAAATATAAAATTCGTACAACATTATTTATAAACAAATATCTTTATTAGAAAGCACATACAGCTTTAATTAAATTTTAACAATACGATGTGAAATTTATTTAGATTATCATCCTATTTTATTAGAAGATTTGCTTATTTAATAAACATGTTTACTTCAAAATTTTTGCAACAAATTAAATTTAGAGCAAGTTTAAAGTTTATAATTGATGTATTCAATATTTATATTACCTTTATGGTGCGCAGTTCTAAGAATTAAGTAATTTAATTAAAATATTTAGAGAAAGATGATAATATTTTATAGTTTTTAATTACTACATTCAATATTTATGTTTGTTTAAAAAAAATAATCATTCTAAAGATTAAATAAATTTATAATAATGCACAAAAATAGAAGATAATATTCTACATAGGTTTAAAAGTTCCTACAAGAAATTTATAATAAAAATGTTATTTTATTCATTATTAGCATGTTTTATGCAGTTTATAAATAGCATGTGATTATTTCTTTCTTATTTTTATAATATAAAATTTCCTATAGATAAATAGGTTTTAAAACTATTTACTTATTTTTAAAAATTGCATTTCCTTAACCCATTATACGCTCGTGTTGCGTGAACGCAACACCAGAAATAATTGCGTTTAACAGTTAACTAAAAAAGATATTTTATATTAAGTATTGTTTTTAAGTAAGAAAATAGTAGATATTTATTTTATTACAAAAAAATTTGATCTGAAAA
Source organism: Salticus scenicus (assembly GCA_963930645.1). Lineage (NCBI taxonomy): Eukaryota > Metazoa > Arthropoda > Arachnida > Araneae > Salticidae > Salticus > Salticus scenicus. Next base: position 132,733,193 of record OZ005660.1, on the reverse strand, counting down.
GTAATTTTATGTTTAAAAATTCACTTTTCAAACCAATATTTTTGAAAATTTTCATATTTGGATGAGCTTACATAACTTGTAAATATATATATACAGGGTGATCCAAAAGTCAGGAGAAACTTTAAAAATGAATAATTTGAAAACGAATCAAGATACAAAGATACGGTTTGCACCAAACGGATGAAAAAGAAACCGGGTTTTGTGTGGCAAAGGAAAAAAATTGGTTCTGTTGGCGACCAACAGATGGCGCTATAGTTTTTTATTTCACCAAAAGATGATTTACAAATGAAAAAAAAAATGTTGACAACTTATAAGTCAGCTTAATTACAGTTAATTAGTACTACTACAGTAACTGTTCAATGTCCATCATTCAGAAGTACAGCTGTGAGATGATTCACCACATCGTTCACATCGTTCACAGCATTTAGTAGCATTTCTTGCGTTATGGCAGACGTATTTTGGCGGATGGCATCTTTCAGTGCTGCTAGTGATGCCGGTTGGTCGCGGTACACTTTTGACTTCCAAGAATCCCCACAGCCAAAAGTCACAGGGTGTCAGATCGGGAGATCTTGGAGGCCATGCGTGATTAAAGTAGCGACTGAGATTGCGATATTTCGATGCATATAAGCATCGACTACCATTATCTGCTGTAGTTGTTCCTTTTTATAACGTTTGTTGCTTTGCATAATCCTACATCAGAAATACGACAGCGCCATCTGTTGGTCGCCAACAGAACTATTTTTTTTTCTTTGCCACACAAAACCCGGCTTCTTTTTCATCCATTTGGTGCAAACCGTATCTTTGTATCTTGATTCGTTTTCGAATTATTCATTTTTAAAGTTTGTCCTGTCTTTTGGATCACCCGGTATATATATATAATAAAATATTTACTGTTGAAGCCATCTGTAGTTTTTGCTGTTATATGCTCTTTCAAGGAAATTTACCAAAACATTTATTTGTATTCGTTTTATACTCTTACTCTGCCGAAGTTGTACAAATACAACACTCTATTTTTAGTAAGGTAAGACCAATTTTCATAATTTTATTTTAAATTATTCTAATATAAGATCAAAATAATGAGTGTTACTGTTTGTATATATATATATATATATATATATATATATATTTTTTTTAAATCATTATTTCTAGTTTTGGCGGTTAATGGGTTTTAATCAAGATTTGTGTTAATAATGCCGCCTCACAAACCATATTCACCTATGCATAACTACAGACTGTTACAAATTCTGGATACTAGTACTTTTATGGAAATTTTTATCCACTTTTATGGTAGAAATTTATTATAAAAGCTTACAAATTTTGTCGATAGTAACGTTCCGATATCCAAAAATTGTAATGTTTGGTAGCTATGCCTTCTTATTGCATAATCTTTAGGTACTAGTATTTTTTAGATATTTATCATAATTTTTGCAGCAATTATCCGTGCTAAAAGAGTTATAATTATTTACTCACAAAAAATAATCAGAATAATTCGTAATATTGGAAACGATGCCTATCACACATGCTCTAAATATTATTAAATACTACAATTAAATTAACTTTAATGTTACGTAATATATTAATTGTGAAAATTGTGCTCGTTTTTTTTAAATATTTCAAACATTGTTGAAAATTGTTTATGACTTCGGTTTGTCTGTTTGTCTGCTGTCTGTCTCGCTATCCGCACCCTAACTTCTGTAAATATACATGTATTTCATTGAAACCGATATATATTATTCAAAATTACTTTCAAATGTTCCTTATTTTAAAACGTGTGTTAATGCCACCATTGGTTTGTGTATGGGAATGCCCGAAAGAATTCAAGTACAGTGCATTCTATAAAAGTCATTTCTAAAAAATGTATTTTAATACCTTTATTTTACATAAATCATTATGAAATTAATAATTATTATTCCTAAGCACAAAAAAAAAAGGTTCTATAAAAATGTATTATGATTAGCGTTATGATTTACAGGGCCATACAAAAGTACTCCCATATAGTAAGGATTATAATTTGTAAATCCTGGAATTACATTTCCGTTTTTATTAAGCGTTTTTCACACTTTCCAACAATTGTGAGTATGATTGTATTATCTGATTGTATTTTTGTCCATTTAACTATCCGGCTGTCTATCATCCGCCCCTAGTGTTCATGATTATTTTAAGAATTTATTTAAAATTATGTATGTAATTTAAATATACTGTGGCATGGTTCCTGTTTAAAGTGATATAAAAGCCCAACTGTTTCGTGTTTAAGAATACTCAGAAGACTACCAAGGAAACTGCGTACACTGAGAAAAAAATATACCGCCTTCATCTACAATGAATAAGTGGGAATATTCTTAATCCCTTAAGTAGGAGTATAGATTTCCCAGCTATGCGCATAAGGCACGCCAATAAACTGAATAGACGAAATAATCGAGAATTTCTAGGCTACATATTTCCAGATGGTGAATGAATATTATGAATAATTTGAATATTTCGAATCTTTTATATTGCGAGAAATTCTCGTTTGATTTTCTAGAAATGGGTGATAAACCAAGATTATAGTTGCTGAGATTTATTTGCAGAAATTTTTATATATTTTGCCCTAGATAATGTAGGCAAACGCTCTAGAATTCTAATAGGGGTTTCTACAACACGCTTTTGAAGGGGATTAGGGTTTGTAAGGATGGCATGGAACTATTCTTTCAAGAGCCACAATTTAGATTCTAAATGTCAGTTACAGAGTTTTTTCTCAGTGTATTATCAGAGGTATTTTCATTAATCAGATTTAATTAACTTTGTAATTCTTAAATAATGATGATATTGATGTTGTTGATAAAATATTTTTCAAAAAATGCTCACTGCAGAACAAGGTATGTTTAGTTTTACGATTTACAGTTCTACACTAAAATATTCAGATATATTAAAGGTCATATTTAGAAACTGTTGCAAATACATTTCTGTGTGTATTAGGCATATTTAAAATTTTTGAACTATTTTTCAAAGTAAATATGAATTGAAATATTTTATCCGTCTATATTTCTGTCTTTCACTCTATTTATTGCCTGATCACCCAGGAAAAGTACATTTATGTTTAAACCATGCAATGAGTACGTAGTGTTGGGAAATGTTTATAATCTGTGTGAAATGCATGTCTTCCTGTTCCTGTTAAATTTAATATTATTTATAGCTCTATTAAATTAATTTAAAAATATATGATATAGGTAAAAAAATTTAAAAACGCAAATGTATTTTTAATTTATATATATATATATATATATATATATATATATATATATATATATATATATATATATAATAATCATGTAAATTCTTGTTTATATATATAGGTAATTTATGCAAACCATCTAGCATAATTTCACTCCTCTTAAAAATTATGATTTATAAAACATTTTAATAATATTTATGATATTCCTGCTTTCGAAATTTTTCAGATACACGAAAACACAAATTTCAAAGAATTAAAATTTAAATATAAAAGAAAATATTTCTTTCTTTCTTTTTTTATCTTTTTTCAAAACTGAAAAAAATTTACTTTTACAACCATAAAAACTTTCTATATGTGTATACAGAGAGTCTGATAAAATATTACAAAGTTCAAGTGGAGGAACCTAGACGACTCGAAATCACAAAGGAATGGGCCTACCTGACGCGGTACAGGCCATTGAATAAGCGCAGGTATTTCGAGCGTGTTTGGTTCGAAGATTCATTTCGCATTTCGTATTTTTTAGACACAGAGCACAAGAAAAGAAAATGACTCAAAATAAAAGAAAAAAAAATGTGTTTATTACTCCTTTAAAAATTAAAAACTAAAATGACAAAAAGAAAGTACAACTCATATGGAAAGGAGTTATTCGAATTGATGAACTGTGCATGTGATGCAGGCCTCTCACATTTTCAGTGCATGGAAGTTCGAACATTCTCAAACATTCTGGGAATGTCCTGGTATTCCCCGACATGTGCAATGATGCGTGCTATAAACAGTGCTACCAGATTGAGGGAATTTTTTATTCAAAAACACCACAAAATTTCAATTACAATGTTGGCTTATCATTTCTAAGCCGTGTTACAAAAAAGTCTGCAAAATGATTTGGCAACCGTTAACATTAACATTTATTGGTAGAATTTGAATAAAAATTTCCCTCTATCAGGTAGCACTGGCTATAAGGTCCTCAGTGCTGTCTGTGGGTGATTTGTAGACAAGGGAAATCCCATGCTCCCAGAAGAAGCAATCGATGCACGATAGGTGTAGCGATCGGGCTGATGAATTCCCTGGACTGCCATGGCGAATCCATCATTGGCCAAATGTTGCATTCAAATGGTTACGTAGAAAAGGATAAAATAAGTGGGGACTCCATTGTGCTGGTATCACAAGGAAGGAAGCATCGCAGTAGAAACGTGTGCATTATCCAATAGCTCTGGATGCAAGAACATCAAGTACTATCTTTTTAGGTGACCAGGCAACAGGTATGTCTCGACAAGGCGAGCCCTTAGAATGTCCATACGTTTATCATGGAGCCAGAGTACGTAACGCATGTCAATTCGTCACCGTCCGCGCATGATCATTACTAGTATTGAAAATAACCTTTCTCGTTAAATACACCTCATCTGCTAACAGCATAAATTCTGGAAAATGGGGATTTGTAGCTTATTTCTTGAAATACCGATGTGAAAAATCCAGACATGGTTCAAAGTCACAATCTTCCAGCAACTGGATACGCTGTAAATGATATTAACTCTATAACAAAAAAAGTGACGCACCAAGAAGGAGTAAAGCAAACTGTACACAAATTGACATATATACAGGTTTTGATGGAATCAAGCACCAATTCATCATTATCGTCGATCCGGCGTGCAACTGGAACTTCAGTGACTTCAAATACCCTTAATCCAGTGGGGTTGAGCGGACCAGTGAGGTTGAGCCCAGTCCTCGGATCTCTCTTCCACTGAGGACGTTTGGAGCATCATAAAAAGGTTCCTACAACCAGCTCGGGATTTTATCAATCTAACGCTACAATTGGACAGAATTTGTCACGATACTTCACAGGAGCACATCTGCCAGTTCTATCCAGTAATACCAAGCCGAATAACTGCGTTCATAAGGGCCAGAAGTGGACCAACGCGTTATTGACTTGTTTACTTTGTGAGACCCTTTCTCTTGGTTAAATCACTCAAATTTTCTGAAACTGTAATCAATTGTTTTTCTCCACATGTACATCACATCTACCAATTTTTATCCCATTCGGACCACCCATTCCACCCCATCTACCAATTTTTGTCCCCACTTCTTCTTGGTACGTCGGTTTCTTTTTTTTTTTTTTTTTTGTTATATAGTGTATATGCATGTCTTTGCTATTGAGAATCCTTCCCACGCTGGTGAATAAATTCCCGGTTTCTTTCCCGATACACCATGTACTTCTACTGGGAGTGATGTTTACCAGACAAGTAACATGGTTTCCTCGTTAGCTAACGTATGCATTGTTTAATCACGATTACATGTGGCTTTATGGAAAGAAACGCTGTAACATATTACTGGTGCATGTACGCAGTTATGGTTTGGACGAGTTTTGCCAAACAACCTATAAACGGATCGACCTTTATAGTCCATGGCCCTGTAAGCAGAAACAGATCTACTTGTTCTAAATTTGTGCAGTCTGCCATCCTACAGTCTCTCTGTTTGCGTGCGAAATGAAGCTTTGTCTAAACGCGACTCTTTTTTTATCGTATAGTCCCTCTGGCAGTTAGATCGACTCTCCATCGAGAAATTTAGATATTTTCTCTCTAACACTCTCTCAAGAAACTTTACGAGGAGAGTCCTGCCAGTCTTGTCCACCGGCACTATTCTCGAAAATTTAGAGCCAAGGTTCAGTTCTGTGTGATCGAGTGTTTTCAATGCATTTACTGCGACAGGAAGACGTTTTTGACCCGGAATTGTTATATGATTCTTTATCATCTAGGTGTACCCTCGAAATTTGTAATATCTTAGCTGAGACTCCCTGTATAGTTAGAGAGTGGGTAGAAAAATATTACAAGATTAAATATGATATAAATGTTTACACGTTGAATGAAGTTTCGAGACATACAATTATATTGTGAGATAGTTCTTTAAAATTTCTAGTTATATTTATTGTAATTTACTAAATAGCTATTCTTTAACGTTTGTTTCTTATATGTTTATTATTACAATAAAATATTTAAGTAGCATAAAATCTGTCTCTCAATACTATCACTTTGACTTTATTCAAGCTTAAGGAAACGATTACCTTAAGCAAATATTCGATATTTTTTTTAAATATATTCAAATGAATCTAATAATCAATGTTTATATAGGTTTAATAACAATATCGCCTGGTGATATGACAGCTTCATCAGGGGTTTTAGTAAAACTGTTTAATTTGCCTCATTAATTTCCCAAAAAATACTTCTAAATCTGTAATGTTATTAATTAAACTAAAAGTCAGCATTATACAATTCTTACCTAATTTGATTAAATCTTTAATTATGTTCTCGTAGCAAAATGCATGTAACAGCAGTCTACATAATAAATATATTACAATGTTTATTACAACAATGTGAAATCTATTAACCCTTTGCGGCGCAAGACAATTTTAAACATTTAAATTATACTGCCACCGGAATTCATGAACTAAATTAAACTAAAAGAAATTTTAAAGTTGAAAGTTTAAAAAACTGGCCTTTTCTGATATGTTATAAATATGAATTTTTGCTAAAAAATTTCCGGTATGAATTTTTGCAGCTGGATCTTAAATGTCGCGTCCTCGCAGCGAGGACAGCGCGCGTTTAGGGGTTAAGTACAGTAAAAACTAGTTTTATGTATTTCGACTTTAGTTAAAAAATTGTACATAGTTTTGTATTGCGTTCTACGAAAACATGTTAGAGATTCAGTATATACGTTTGGATTTAATGATGAACTCTTATACTTTACTTTTAAAGCAAAACTTTCATTTTAGAGTAGGCTGCCAAATTCTAAATTCACAATGTCAGAAATATTAATTATTGGTGAATTTACGAAAACTTATCTATGCACGACTGTATTTGTTAAACGTCGTTCAGAACGCTTATCTGAAATCTTTAAAAGCAATAATTAATCTTTCACGTAAACTGAAAATTGAAATCTTCTAGAGTTTTGAATTTATCGAAACATCATCAATTTTGCTAAGAAGTAACAGCTAAGATTTCACATTTTAAAACAAATGTACCTGAAAGATAAAATGTAGTAAGCATAAAATAAGCATTTTCAGATAAGCGTATAAAGAAAATTTGAATAAGTAAATTTTATAAATTTAAAATAATGTATTTAAAAAAAATTTTAAATAGTTACATATAACTGACAACACATCTGTTTTGTTAGTATCACTACTTAAAAGTAGTTAACTTTGGCTTCTTTAACGGCAATCTTTTAGTATTTAAATGAAGTGGGAAAAAATTAGTGAGCAGATTTTCTGTCGTACTTGCGCTACGCTATGACCAACTGATGAGAGTCCGGGATACCCCTATGGCTGGTTCGGATTATTTGTCATTAAAATTTTAATCATTTTAATTATCTACGAAGAGGATTGCTTCCACGGTTTAGTGACTCTTGATTGGGTGGGAACATAGAAGACATTGCGGCCACGACAGATTTTACGTGCACCAGCCACAATTATTGAACACGACGTTCTTCGGCCGGCACGAGTTTCGAACTCGTAACCTTCCAATTTCGAATTTAACGTTCTACAAAACAGGCTACCGCGACCAAAAAGAAAAAAAGAGTGTTAATTTTTAATGTTAGAAACATAATTACCAACTCACAGTTTTTCTTGAGACACTCTATGTCATAAATTATTTATAACACTTTTTAGATTTATTTAATTATAGAAAGAAATGCAACTTACATTGAAAAGTAGAAGTTGTTTCGGTTTTAAAATTTCAAAATTTTGGCAGCTAGATAAACAAAATCGAAACACATGGTAGCTACGGTTACAGTTTATAATATTTTATAAAATCCAATACTTTGTATAATTTCACGGCACAGTTAGTATGAATAACATAGCAAAATATTGCCGCTTTTATTTCTAAGACTGTTTACTATAAACAAACTTTAATATCGTAATTTTACAAAAGTTTGTTTTTTCCCCTTAAAATAAATAGGATTATTTTTAGAAAATAGTAGTGGCAAAAATAAAAAAAAAACGAAAATATTCCTCTGAGAAACTGAGGCTACATGTATCATAGACTTTTTTATATACAAGGTGATCCAAAAGTAACAGAAAAAAATATATATATTATTCAAAAAGTATTGGCCTTAGCATTTCGCGGTTTTCACTGAAATACAGAGACAAACATGGGATTATTTTAGGTAACAAAAGATTTGTTAAAAAATGAGTTTAACTATCCTTCACCATGTGATACTTTAATTTTAAAATTACTTTTTCACAGTTGTGCAGTATCTTCAACAACGTATCTAGGACTGTAAATGTTCAATGTGACGGCCGTCATTCATTATAATGCCCGTCATATGTTAAGCAATCGGTAATTCAGCTAAAAAAGCTTTAGAATTGGCTATATGATGCCCTATGACCAGGCATATCTGTTTAAAGTGTGAGAGGATAATATGAATATAACACGATTTGTTAGTGAAAAATGTAACTAATGGTTTTCTTATATATATATGTATATAGTCCCATGTTTTTTTTTTTTTTTTTTTTTTGTACATTTTACTAAAAATTGCACAGAGCTACAGCCTGTAGTTTTTAATTACCGTAAAGTCTAGTACAACGCGGGTGCAAGTTTGCCTCATGAATATTACAAACTTCATTTTTTAACACCATTAATTATACATCAAACTAACTGCTTTATATAAAAACTAAATCGAGTGTATGTACCAATAGATTGGTACTCTAAAAATTTAATGGTGTTAAAAAATAAAACTGTTTTATTTATTAGTCATCTCAGCCACCGCTTTGTACGAGACTTTACTGTAATATATATATATATATATATATATATATATATTCTCTGACTTTTGGTTTACCTGATATATATATACACGCATGCATATACATATGAAAGATACAATCACGAATTTAATTTTTTCCTACAAAATTTCTTCAATTTTTAATGAACGCATAACATTTAAAAACTCACAATATCTTTAAAAAAATAGATTTGAATGATCTTTATTTTCTACCGTCTATGGAAACGGATATTTTATTTTGGACTTTTCATTTTGAGCAATTTTTACTTGTATATGGTATTAAATAACACAAATTATGTATTTATATTATGTGAAAAAGAATTGGTAACTTTATATTTTATGCAAACTAACACTGTCTTAATTCGTTGATGCTGATGCCACTTTTTGAAAGCCACTTTTATTTTAACAGAAAAAATTACCAGTTTTTTACAGTTATTACCTTTGATTGAATAATATAGCAATTACTCTATAAATTAAGGTTGTTCAGAAAAGTCACTGAGCTGAACCCCTGTTAATCATTAAATATTTTATTAATTTTAACTCATATTACTTTTTTTTAAGGCTGAACTGATGATAATCCTTACCATTGTTGTCAACTTATCACATTTTGGATACCGGAAAATGTTTATAAGAAATTTTATTTTACTTAATCTGTGAAAATCGTTACAGTCCATTGATTAAATAAAATAAATATTTCTATTAAAATTTTCCGTTAGCCAAAAGGTGCTAAGTTGGCAACTACAATCCTTACTGTCCTTACTATCCCATCAACGCATATTTGGTTCACATTTTATACTTGGGTCATAGCCTCCTAAACCAGATGCCTGTCGCGTGGCTCAGAAACATGGCAACAGTTAAAGTAGTAGACAGCGCCACTTGGTACGATTGCGCAACTTTTTTATTCAACTGTTGCCAATAATTTTAAGAAGTGATATATCATATATATAATCGACGTTTCTTCGTTTCTATTAGCCTTTAATGTATATCCAGTCCCAATTCTTAAAATTATTGGTGAGAGTTGAATAAAAAGTCGAGCAATTTGTACCAGGTGGCGTTGTCTACCGCTTGAATTATTGCCAAGTGCCCGAGCCATGTTACAGGCATCTAGTTTAGGAGGCTATGCTTGTATACATGAAATAATAAATTGGTTGGCCAAACAGCAATTTTTTAGTTTTTTCATCTATATTTTGTTTATTTAGTAGCTACGGTTAACCCACCATAATATACGACGTTATGAGTCCAACAGATATGGTAAATTTACATAAGAATTGCATTTCTAACAATTTTACATAAGGAATTGAATTTACATAAGAATTGCATTTCTTTAAAGATTTATCGAAGTCCAAGGCATACGTTCAGCAAACGGCCATTTAAAATTGTTGCCCGATAAAAATCCCACCGAAATCGGCAGTTGTTTAAATGTTGGTCCACATAAATGTTGGTTGCAGGGTAATATTATAGAAATAAAGTTAAAAAAAAAAAAAGTTTTGCATGTAATTTTAATATTGTTTAAATAAAATTAACTTTTGCAGTTCACAATTGCATACATCAAAGCGTGGGAAAAATCTGTCCAATCATAAACAGAAAAAGAAAAATAAAGATTTTAAAGAATCTTACGCTAATAAATGTGTGCAATAAATATTAAAAAAACACTAGGTAAGGTAATTATAGAAATATTTATAAAAATGTATTTTATTCAATACAGATAAATGAAATTTTTATTTTTATTTAGATCAACATCATCTTGCTAATATAAATTTCTTATAAAAAGTATGTTTGTAAAAATATTGAAAACTAAATTTATACTCTTAAGGTAATATATATATATATATATATATATATATATATATATATATATTAAATAGTAAAAAAGTAAAATTCTGTGTTTGACATGACTACAATAAGATGACTTTTTATGGCAGTCTTGCGTGATAAACTTATATAAAAACTTTCCTTTTTAAATGTAAGCATACTGCAGGTAAAAATAAATTTCCCACAAATTAATTTATTTTTTGTCGTAAACAGGTGTTGAGAAATTTTTGTAGAGAGACGTGATTTATGGTGAAATGATTGATTATGTTTTTCTAAAGGTATACTGATTTTCTTGTTACAGACATTCCCTGCACCAAAAAAGAAAAAGAAAACAGATCTGTTTTACTTAATTATTAGCTATGGTAACATACCTCTTGTCAAATATTGTGTAAAATCGTTAGAACAAAGAAAGAATTAAAATTTATCTTAATTTTATTTTTAAGGTTATATATTTATAGTGCTTTTTTTTCTTTTAAAGAAAAAGGTTTTAATATAAAAGATATAAAATAACGTTCGTATCTGTTTGAGAGACTTTTATCAGCATTACTTAAAAATAGATATTATCGAGACGTCTAAACTTGATATTCTAAATATCTAGTTTAAGAAGATGTCTAGTTTAAGAACACGAACAAGTTGTAGTTGTAGTTCAGTTGTAGTTTAGTTTTCAGTTGTAGTTCTAAATATCTAGTTTAAGAAGATTTTATTAATTATTATTATTCGAACAAGAAAACTGTTTCATATACAGAGACATGTAAAAATGTTAATAGAAATGTATGGGATAAACTTCTTGTAGGGAATTTTTTACATATTTCAATACAGATTAATGATTTTTATACAATGTTAATGATACAGAAACATGGAAAATGCGATGTTCAAAAGAATTCTTTATGAGGAAATATGATGTGAAAAGATTCCACCATTCATTATGTAAAATTATAGACATAGAAAAATATTTATATATATTAATTATTTGTTCAAAAGGGACTCGAAATACTTTTGATTTCTCGTTCTTTCTCTCTCTCTCTCTCTTTTTTAAATGCTAATTTTGAGTACATTTTTTGTTGTGTAGTATTTAATTTATAAAGAGTATAGAAAACTACTAAGTAGTCAAGTACTTTTTCAAAGAGCACTGGGGAGGAAGAAGATAATTTTTAAATAAATTGAAATAAAAATTCTAATTGAGCAATAGCCATAAATATTTTATGAATGTAAACACCACGTTCACACAAGAGGTTAAGAGGAAGCGGTAGCCTTCTCATTCAGTTGCAGAATTCAAATTACATTATTCTATAAAACTAAACAGAACTGTTTTTGAAGCACATTAGAGTGTTCATATTCCCCGCTCTTTTTATAGGACATTTTCGGGGATGAGAAACTCTCACCTTCTTTGTTACAACTATTTTCATACAGAAATCTTTATCTTATATTTCTAAAATGTGTTGTGATTAAACAAGACAGAGATTATGGTGTAAAAACAGTGATAGCAAAGATGGTTGAAATATAATCGATGGGGTCTTGCAAAAGGGGCGGAGTGTATGACACTCGGCCAGCATTGCCAAATTTAGAGACATTTTTATTCATTAATCACTAATAGATTTTAGTCTCCGCCCTTTTATTTTATTTATTTTTCGCCAAAAGACTTTCAAGAAAGAGAAAATTTCGTGTCTTTTGCCGCCATTTTTTTCCTAGAGAAATCTTTATTGTATTTTTAATGTAATATATCGTGATTAAACAGTATAGATAATATTGTATAAAATTTGTGGTAGTAAAAAAGACATAAACGTATCATTCCTCAAAGTGTCCTGAAAAAAGATCAGAGACTACAACCCCTGTTTATAATTTTGAAGAGTGACGATTGACATACGTAATAGATGATTACTCTTCAATGTGATTAGGCAAACATTACAATTTAAAATTGGTGGTAGATATTGAATAAAAAACCCCTAAAATTGGCAGCATTGTCGTCCGTACCAGATACATAGATGCCAGCATTTTAATTTATTCCTGGGTATATTTAGCCTTCATTTCCGCACCACTTTATAGAATTTTTTCTACAACTTAAAAATTTTATAAAATAAGCAAAAATTAATTTTAAAAAATATGTGATGTGAAATAAAGGCGGAGCTAAAAATGCTCCGCAATAAATTAAATATTGGCATTTCTGCAGATTTGTTCAAATATAGTAGATTATACTCTATGCATTTTAAATAGAATATCAAAGCTACAGCAATTTAGTGTAACAGTAAGTAATGTGTATTGAACACCAGGTTATAAATATATAATATAATACTATAAATACTGAACTCTGAAACATTTTCGGTAGAAATATTATGTATTTGTTTTAAATACACAATAATTTTAATAGCTGAATGAATAAAGTTTGTTATAATATTTCTAAAATTGTTTTTATAATGTTAGAGTCATAAACTTTGAATAATGGATGTTACATTTAAAATATAACACATTTTCGACATTTTCAATACTGATTTAAATATATAATTTATTTATAATCATATAATGTCTATCACGTTTAATATTACATAGTAATTTAATTATTATGTAAACAAGTTGTTTGACAATTTTACTATACTGTTGCAGTTTAAACTGCTAATAACATTAAATATCCGTTCTTTTGAAAGATAATAAAACATATGTAATTACAATGAAAATATATGTTATTAATTCTTATCAATTGAAACACATGTTAACAATACCGAAACAGATGTAAACAAGAGTAAACAAAACGAATAATTTTCTTTGTTCCGAAAGAGTGAATAGAAATTAACAAAGGAGTAAATCGATTGTTTTCCACATTTTGCTGAGTAATATTTCGGTGCCTTTTATCTACAGTTACCGTTACTAATTTAGGAAAACATTTACTGTAATTAAATATAAATTAATCCTATAATATTTGCGTACATTAATATTAAATTTCTATTATTTAGTTTTATATTTATCATTTTACATTCGTGCTATAATACATTTACATACATAGATAGTACAGTTGCCCCAAAAGTATATTTTGTTTGTAAATGTTCTACATATTCTATTTTGTTTCTCTATTAAATGCATTTTATACTTTATGCAGTATGTATTATATAGAATAAATTGCATGGACAAAAGCAGTTGGACGCTTTCACGTTACAATTTTAGTTGAATTTTCAAAATTATTCTTTATGTGTTTGTTCTCTTGTGTATGCAATAAATATCTTATATATTGTATATATATAAGATATATATTGTATACATATATATATATATATATATATATAATATATTGTATACATCACCGTAATACATATTGGATATGATATCTTTCTTTTTATATTTTTCTTTTTATATTTGAGTAATACATTTATATAGATAGACAGTATAGTTTTCCAAATATAGTTGCAATTTTTATACATTTTCTATTTTTGATTTTCTACTGAATTTATTCTATACTTTTCTATAATACGTCTATATGGTACAAGTGTTGCCAGTACAAGTGTTTGCTTTTTACCCTCAGACACCTATAAAAATACCCGCAAATACCCTCAAGACAAAAGTGGATTGATAGCCCCATCTAGTGAAGAAAACATGTACTTGTTTACAAATAGTAGGGCATTCAACTGTTCCTTGTTCGCGAAAAGCATTGTTAAATACGTATTATCGGTATTAACACTACCAAAATATAAATTAAAATTTCATTAATCATTAGCAACATAAATTTATCGCATATTACATATGTTTTATGATTTTAATTATATTACACACACATATATTCTTTATTTATGTAGCGTAGCACTAGTGCGGTGTAAAACGTACTCGTACTCAATTCTTTTATGCATGTATAATTTTTAAGTTTTACTTTTTTTTTTCTTTTTACAGATTTTTCTTTTGTTTATGTTAAAAAAAATATTGGATTAAAAAACAGAATTTACAATCCTTTCGATTGGTAGGCAATCTTTTAAGGATCAATAATATGCAAAATTTAGTGGCAAAGACTGAGTGCTGCTAACTAAACCCAAACACAAACAACCGAGAATTATATAATATAAAATATTGTAAAGCCGCCATCGGAGACCAGCTGGTTTGAGATCCTTGAAAAGTCCGAACTTACGAAACCCCTGCTTAGTGGCGCCTGCAGTGGAATTTTCCCATTTCAGGTACTACAACAGCTCATTGACATATAGTGAAAATAACTTTATTCAAAAATTTAATCGCAGTAAATTCCAGCTCGGTAGCGCCTGCAGCGCCGTCTTCCCGTTTGAATATCTAAAACAGCCTGTTCGCTCACCATGATACGATCTTTCAAAATTCTGACTTTAGCAAAGTCCAGCTCGGTGGCGACTGCGGCACCTTATCCCAGTTTTAGAAGATACAACAGCTTCCTCACTCATACCGCAAACAGCTTTGAAAATTTTAACTGTAGCAAATTTTCGCTCAGTGGCGACTAAGGCGTCGCTTTACGTTTCATGATTTGAAATAGCCTGTTCGCTCCCCATGTAAAGGACCATTGAAAACTCTGACTGTGGCATATCCGCAACCCTGTGTGGCCTACGGTCTCTCAGTCTCCTCCCTATAAGTAATTTACTCATAATCAGGTTTGGAGACATTGAATTATTAAAATGCCAAAGCGCCCTCTGGCGACAGAAATTTGCAATATGTAAACTTCAATTTTAGTCACCCAAAACTTATACATACTGTAGGCCGCCAAAACCTATATGTACCAATTTTGAATGGTCTAACTCAATTTCTAATTTTTTGTCCCACTCTCTAATAATTTTACACTTTCGAAAATACTCTCATTAGACTCGTAGGCCCCCAAAACCTAAACATACCATCTTTGAACGGTCTAACTCAATTTCTAATTTTTTGCCCCCCACCCCCCCAATAATTTTATACTTTCGAAAATATCCTTATTTGACTCGTAAACTCCCAAAACCTAAAAACTAATTTTGAACGTTCTAACTCAACTTCTAACTTTTTGCCCCGTTATTGACCCCCTAATAATTTTACGCTTTCGAAAATATCCGCATTCGACTCGTAGGCCCCAAAAAAGATTTATATCAATTTTGAACGGTCTAACTCGTTTTCAGATTCTTTGTCCCCTTCAGGACACCTTAAAACAAGTAACTCAGAAATCTCGAATTCCATTACCTACGGTAGTCGGTTAATGGAAGTAAAAAAAGAAAAGAAATATTTTTAGGCCCCCAAAACCTATATATACACATTTTGAATGGTCTAACTCAATTTATAATTTTTTGTCAGCCCCCTGTCCCTCCTTCCTCCCTAATAATTTCACACTCTCGAAAATATCTTCATTCGGCTCGTAAGCCGCCAAAACCTATTTATACCAATATTCAACGGTCTAACTCAATTTCTAATTTTTTGCCCCCCCTCCTGCCCTATTATTGCCCCCCTAATAATTATACCTTTCGAAAATATCCTCATTCGACTCGTAGGCCCACAAAACATATTTATACCAATTTTGAACGGTCTAACTCGATTTCAGAATTTTTGCCCTCATTCAGGACACCTTAAAGCATGTAAATCAGGTGAAATCTCAAATTCTATTACCTATGGTAATCGGTTCATGGAAGTAAAACAAAAAAGAAATATTTTTACCTCAAGTGTATTCGTTAATAAAGAAAATGACATCCACTTTCAAGAGATATATTACGCGTGTTAGAATAAAATTTAATTTGCAATTAAAATGTAATTTTTTTTTTTTTTTTTGTTTATTGACCGAAATCGATGAAATTTGAACTGCATGTTGGTCTTGTGATTTTCAGGCTGTATAGTAAGTTTTGTGTGCGAGAGAGAAAATTTGAAGAATTTTGAAAGTTGCAATTTTTAATCCTAGTTCAAGAACACAGGAAGTTGAAAACATTTCTTCTTTTATCTCTGTAAATGGGACTAAAATGGGAAACGCGATATGCGGGAATAAAGAATTTGTAAAAAAGTAGACCGCTATGCAAAAAATTAAAAAATATATATATTACTGGTTAAGTTTTTAAAATGATGTCTCAATCTTTTGAGATCTGTTTCATTTCATTAAAATGTATATAAAAAAAGAAAAAAGAAAAAGGAAAAAAAGATTTATCTTTAAAAGATTTTGAGTTATAAAAATTTTTGTGAAAAAATCGATGTTTCGTAAAATCTAAAACTATGAATCACTAATCCGTATTTTGTTAAAATTTTTATATAAATGGAAAGAAGATTAAATGACCTTTCAAAATATATCTTTTCTTAAGAAATTGGACAATTAGTCTTTCGTAGAGGGCGATTCGAAAAAAGACGTTCGAAAAAATGAGAAATGTTTTACCCTTTAATTTTTTTTTTTTTTTTTTTTTTATATAAAACATCCGTATTTTCCAAAAAAAAAGTTGCCACGTTAAAATCGGTAATAAATGCTCTTTCTCATGGTAGAGGCGTATTTTCAATATCTGAAAGAGTTGAGGAGGAATCGCTTTACAAAAACGCGCAAAAATTTCCCTCTTTGCTTCTTCTTTTGCGGAACGCGTTCGGAAGTTGGAAAATACGATAAGATCGCTTTTTTAATCAGACATGGGTTGATGTTTTAATTAATATATCCGGAACTAATTAAAATTTTTAAATTCTGTTTTCAGGAGCCCCTCGGGAAGGCGCCTGAGCATCTATATGTCATTTTTTGTACTTCTGCATTACATAGAGGCTGAACGTATATATGCACAGACAGACATCTTCTTTTATTATTATAGGTACAATATATGTATATATCGATAACTTTATTTTAAATAGATCACCACAGGTAGATGGTTCAACAATTTGTTTTAAATGTACTGACATTACATTCATTTAAAGGTATTCATATTGAAAATTGGTCTTCTTTGAGAGAAAGTGTGTGTGTGTGTGGGTGTGGGGGGGGGTACGTTAATATTTAACATAAATATATTCACAGATAACATGATTGAGTAACATTGTATCAACATGCACATGATAAAATCGAATACAGATTTTTTCATTGGAAATTTTCGAAAAAAGAAATCTTGAATAGATTGATCTTCATTCTTTGTAATCTTGTTTTTAAAGGTAGCAAAACCTTTAGGGTTCTCCAAAGGACGACTAGAACAAGGCGGAGCTTCCAATGTTTGTGGGTGGAAACTGCGCTGTGATTGGATATAATCCATTATTTGTGGGCTAAATTAAGACTCCTATAGGTTAAGTGAAAGAAAATCGTCATCATTACGTCGAGTGGCGTCAGAAAGTCGCGTAGTCAAAACAGTGTTCGGGAGATAAATAAGAAATGCAGATTCCCATTCGTTTGGCATTAATCAATGGCATTTTAAAGAAAAAAAATACGGTACACGAAACCTTACAACTTCCAAAGTAGAACTCGGAGGAAGGATGCCGTTTCTCTTTCCTAGAAATATTCCCCCCTTCCTTTATCCCCTGAGCCATCAAACGTAAATCAATCTCTTTCCTTTCCCATATATTCTTTTCTTACGTCTCCATCTGTTATCGGTATTGTTATCACTTACTTACATTTATCTTTTGTGCGTCATGAGACCTGGAAAACTATGGTTACTTCTCGACAATTCTTGAGAAAAAATACACAAACTGTAAGTTGACGTTTCATTTAACTTAAAAAACACCCGAAAAACGCACACGTCAAAATTACCCTCAAAAATACCCATTTTTCGGGTAATTACCCGCAATCGGGCAACACTGGTGCAGAAAATTATTAAATTTTCAATTTCATTTTATATAATCTTTCGGGTGTAAACAGAAATATGGAAATATTATCGTAAAATACATTATTTAAAGAAAATAAGATTGTGAAACATATTAGTAACTGATAAGTAATGATATAGTTTATGTAAAGGCATAAAAAAAACCTTTAGGTTGAGATTGCAGGGAAATTTAATGATGCATTCCATGACTTACTTCCTACAGGATATCACATGACAGAAGATTATTGAAAGCAGAGTATTTTAGTTTTTATTTGCATCCACAAAGAGGTATTAAAGATTAATAGTCATTGTGATCTTTTTTTTTGTGATTTTTATTTTTTTATTTTTTATTTTTTATATATATATATATAATGCTGAGAGATACTATCTACTAAACTACCCGTTTTTTTTTTTTTTTTTTTTTTTTTTTTTTTTTTTTTTAATTTAATTTATTTAATTTATTTATTTAATTTATTTATTTATTTATTGTTTGTTTGTTTGTTTTGCAGATTTGACTTTTTCATAGCTTACTATTAGTTTGTAGGATTTTTAAATAAAATATTTTGAATTTATAATTCAAAGAAATTGAGAATCGTCAGTATATTAGCAATGCTTTTTCTAGACGGACTCTAATGTAACGTTGGTTCCTACCACGCATCTTTCAATCGATAGCTACGTCACAAAAGGATGGACATGACATAATTTAACAGCGATCTGAAAAGAAAATTCTAGAACATTTCACCTGTAATGAGGAAATATATTAAAAGTAGATTTAAAAGAGAAAAAGTCCTTTTTCAGAAAACATAGTTAAAATGGGGTTTAAAAAAAAAAAAAAAAAAACGAAAACGACGTATTATGTTTCTTTAATTAATAGGTTTTATAATGAATATAGTTAACCCGTTAGTAGTCGCTATAGGCAGCGCCACCTATTACAGATTACATACTTTATATTTAACTGTCACCAATAATTTTAAGAAGTGATGTGATGGACCTTTCTTCGATTTTATTCGCGTTTTTCGTATATCAAATGCCACTTCAAAAAATTTTTGGTGGCTATTGAATAAAAAAAATCTGGAAACACGGCAGGATGGGCGGCAAATCGACCAACTAGCGACTACTAACGGGTTAAGATAATTTAATTTTAGTAACTGGAAATTAAATTAAGAGAAATGGATGATAGTAAAGTGTTATAGAAATGTTATGAAAATTCATGACATCATCATCACAATTTTACATTTCATTTAAAAGAACATATTAATTATATCCGTACACAAGAGATCCGCAAAATGTTGCTGGGAGAAAAACTATAATTTTAAAGTCGATACAGCTAAATAGTTTACAGGCCCAAACCTACAAAATAACATGAATTTTTAATCCTTTAAAATCTATAAAAATGTGTAAAATATTGTTAACCCCTTAACGCTCGCTGTCCTCGCTGCGAGGACGCAAAATTTAAGATCCAACTACAAAAAATCATCCCGGAAATTTTTTAGCAAAACTTCACGTTCATAACTTATCAGAAAACTAAGAGGCCGGTTTTTTAAATCTTAAAATTTAAAATTTCTTTTAGTTTAATTTAGTTCATGAATTCCGGTGGAAGTATAATTTAAACGCATTCAAATTGTCTTGCGACGCAAAGGGTTAATATCTGAAGTGAAAATTATTTTTCAAACATAACACATTATTTTATTAGTTATATATATATATATATATATATATATATATATATATAAGTAATCATTCTGAAACCAAACGGAATTTTTTTTTCACTTTTCATAAAAATGTTTCTTTCTTGAACAGGATAAAAGTAAAATGACTTTTTATGGAAATATTGCGTGAGAACCTCACGTGAACTTTATTGTTTTATTAATCTGATAAAATGTCTTTTATAAATACTAACTTTTCTTATTGGAAGCAAGTTCTTATTAAAGTAATTTATTTTTGTAGAAAAATGGCGTTCGAAAGTTTTTTCACTCAAACATGATGAACTGTGAAGAGATTATTTCTTCATAGTTGAGCAACCTTATCGATTTTATCAGTTTTTTTCTTCTTTTAAAAATGAAGTGTTTAATGACTCCAGTTTATGCATTGCGGCAGTTTTAAAATTTATATCCATTATTCAAAGTAAAATGACTTAACGCGCGTTATAAATAAATAAATAAATAAATAATGTAGAAAATGCACTGTAAATGACAAATTATAATTTTATAAGCAATGCAGTTAAAAAGCAATATAGTACCGCATTTTATATTTTAAGAATTCCTTTTATGAATTGTTCAGTAGATAAAAACGCCGTTCGCTGAATAGTAATTCTTATAAACCTATGATTAACCCGTTAGTACTCGCTATAGACAGTGCCAACTATTACAGATTGCGCACTTTTTATTTAATTCTCACCAATAATTTTAAGAAGTGATGAGATCGACGTTCCTTTGATTTTTATTCGCGTTTTATGTATATGAAATACTACTTCTAAAAATTTTTGGTATCTATTGAATAAAAAAATCTGGCAATACTGAAGGATGGGCGACAAATCGACCAACGAGATATATAAAGTAGAGTGATAAATGGTAACTCCAAGATGAGTCATGTGACATGCTCTCCTTGCATCTGAGTATTCGGTGGTTCCCTTGGTAACAGCTTATTTTCAGTAAATTTCTATGCCAACGGTTTGGAGAGTAAGTCATGACCGCCAATGTTTTTGTTTACTTACGTAGTTTAATATTCATTTGTTCTAAATCATTTTGATTTTGGTTTTACTTCTTTTTTATTTCGTGTAGTTGAACTTTAACCAACAAAATGCTTAAAATAGTTGAAAAATTATTATTTGTTGTTAAATTTAGCTCTTTATCCCTTTGCGGCGCAAGACAATTCGGATCATTTAAATTATACTGCCACCGGAATTCATTAACAAAATTAAACTAAAAGAAATTTTAAATTTTAAGGTTAAAAAAACTTGCCTTTTCTGTTATGTTATACACGTGAAGTTTTGCTAAAAAATTTCCGGGATGAATTTTTGCAGCTGGATCTTAAATTTTGCGTCCTCGCAGCGAGGACACCGCGCGTTAAGGGGTTAAAAGTTTAAATTTTCTTTTATAAACGCTTTTAAACTTTGTTGGGAAACGATGAAAAAAAAGGTATTTTATTGTTTATTAAAATGTGAAATATGTGTAAATTTATTTTAAAAACAATTTACTTCGGTCATAGGACTGCCATGTTATCTAATAATAATGATAATTTGTCGAACTTATATTTTAAATGCCAAAATAGGGATAAAGGGCCAAATACAGCAACCTATTGGAGCATGTCATGTGATTCATCTTGAACCACGGAAAGCTAATCCTTCATCCATTGAGTCAGCACTCTAATTTATATATCTCGTTGAAATCGACCAACTAGCGACTACTAACAGGTTTAAAAAAAAAAAGATTACAGTACAAAATATGCCTATATTTTTATTCCAATATTAATTTTCAATTTTTTTTTTTTTTAATTATTGTATATTTGCACTGTATATTTTAAGGATTACAATTATACTTAGCAATATATCATTTTAATTAATAAGAAATTATAACAATTATATGCAAAAAACATTTTGCTAAGTTTAAAAATCAAAAATTAATGAAAACGGGGTGATAGCAAGCATTATTAATTGTGCTTAAATTGTTGCTGTTAGCTTAATCGTTTTCGTCGGTTAGTGTAACGTTATTATTTTACTCCACTATTTTCTTCGTTTAAAGATTAAGTGTTTAATGACTTTAATATATGTATTGCAAAACTTTAAAAATCCGTAGATAGTATTCAAAATAAAATGACTTTATGCAAGTAGTGAAAAAAAAAAAAAAAAAACGGGAAAATTATAGGGAAAATTATAACGTTATAATTTTATAAGCAATACAATCAAAAAGAAATTAAGTAATGTATTTTATATTTTTAAGAATAATTATTATCAATTTCTTAGTAGATAAAAAAGACATACGCAGAGCTGCCAACCTAATCTGGCGAATTATTTGTAACGCCCCTTTTTCTACACCACTTAGTTTTTAAAGTAATTTTCTTCAAATAGATTTGCGATGAATTAAGAAGAAAAAACCTCTAAGAAATGACTGGTGTAGAAAAAGGGGCGGTACAGGTTGGCAGCTCTGCATACGCTTAACCGTAATTCTTATAAGCATTTACTAAAAAAATATGAGGTAGATCCTGTTCCAAAAGCATTTCCTTAAGAAATAATTTTTTAAATTGGGAAAAAAATCGTTTGTAAATTTTGTTAAACATTTCAGCAGAAGTATATATTTAGGATTATTAAGAATGTTAAAAGCTATGTAAAATGTTGAAAATATTGTTAATATTCGACATGGATTTTTTTTTTTTACTAACATAACGCATTCCTCTGTTAAATATATAAGAATGTAATCATTCTGAAAGCAAATGGAAAAATGTATTTTTTACTTTCCATTATAATGTTTCTTTCTCGTACAAGGTCAGAATAAAATTATTTTTATGTCAATATTGCGTGAGAACCTCTCATGAACTTTTTTTTCTTCTAATAAAAAGTCTTTCATAAATACTAACATATTTTATTCAAAGCAAGTTTCTATTAAATTAATTAATTTTATTTTTGTCATAAACAGGTGTTCAAAAGTTTTTTAACTGACACATGATGAATTGTTAAGATATTATATTCTAACTTTCATATATGCGTTTAAAATTGCGTAAACTTATTCTTCTTCTTCACTTTTCTCTTCTGTTTTATATAAAGTATTTCATGAGTTTAGTTTGTGCATTGCAGTACTTTTAAAATTCAGCAAAATTATGTAGCCTTATATGCTTGTAACTCTAACATATTTCTGTTTATTTACTAAGATTTGTGAGATCATAGGGGTTTTTTTCACAAAAAAGAATTTTTGTAAAGTGGTTGATGTAACTGGATCTTCAAATGAATTACGCTGCATGTAAAACCTTTTATGAAATTTCAACTCTGGAAAATAACTAACTTTTACTGACAATTTCCTTAATTTTTACTCTATTCGAGCCCTATATGTCTAGCTTTCAACCAATGTAATAAAAAATTTTCTACCTTTCGCACACGCGCAGTAAATGGTTTCTCATACAAATGTTCATATTTCATGAAATATTTAAGATATTTGTGTTCCTATTGCAATACATTGTTCCAAAAGTGTTTTTTTATTTATCTGAAAGTGGGAATAATTTTCGTTTCAAAAGTTGTCTATTTTAAATTTTAAAAAAATAAAAACTTGCTTATTTTATTATTTATTTATTTTATTTTATTATATATATATATATATATATATATATATATATATATGTGTGTGTGTGTGTGTGTGTATATATATATTATAGTTTTAAAATAAATACTTATATCACCATTATTTAACATGATATCCTTCACAAACGCATTCCCAAATTGTACTGGATCTACTTTAACACATCCTACAGTTACAGATCATTTCCTTTAATTAACGATACAGTATGATCGCAAATATTGATCTCGCTCTATCTGTTGCCGGCCCCCTAATTTTTGTCGTAATCTAATCTTCACTGAAAAACACACAAGGAAGGAACATCTTGTTCTTTACATATTCAGTGTTTAAAAGCATTTTAACTTGAGATAAGTCTTTAAATAAAAAAAAAAAAAAAAAAAAATGATAGATTGTAAATCTTACTAAACTTTTGAGCAGGAGTGTATATTAAAAAAAATAATAATAACTGTTTTCATTTTTTTTTTTTTTTTTTCTTTCTCTTTTTCTTTTTTTTTTTTTTTTTTAATAAATTCAATTTTAATAAATTCAATCCAAATTTAGATTTAATATTATCAGTCCTATTATTCCATTGATGTTCACTAATATTCATATAAATAAAGACTTGTTTCTCTTACATAAAAGGATTCACGGCTCTTACAGGATACAATTACGGAATCCTAGTACGCGCATTTGGTAAGGGAGGAGCGATAATTTTGAAATTACAAACAAAATCACAAGTTTGGTTTTGTGTTTGAACCGAATGGCTACAGTCCGTAATTTTTCACTGACTCTACCAAAACTATATTTATATCGAAAACGTCGGTAGCATGTTTCCGCGGTCAAATGTGGAAAAAAGTGTTTTATAAATATAGTGGTGAAAGAGTCAGAAAGAATAGACGGGACCATAAAAAAAAAATGATTTTGTAATATGCTATGAAAACACACACACACACACAAAAAAAAAAAAAAAAAAAAAAGCATTAGGATTAATAAAAGAAGGCGATAGAATGTTACATTTAGGTAAGAATATATTGCAAGATTTTTTTTTTTTTTTTTTTTTTTTTTTAATCTATTAATATTTTTGCGACCGCATGATTTAAAAAATGATTTTTTTTCTTATTTATTTATTGTCACATATTAAAGGGGAATGATCTACAAAATTTCTGGTGCGGAAAAGAAGGCGGGGCTAAAAATGTTCGTCGATAAATTATGAAAAATAGGAACTCTGGTTTGTCGATTGTTTTTTATTCAATATCCACCACTAAGTTATAATTGTAATGGTTGTCTAATTACATTGATCCATTACATACACTAACACTTTAAAGACTGCATGTTTTTTGTCCTTTTGACACTAAAGTCTGCCTGTGGACGTTATTCTCCCGAGTTACAATATTTCAGAACAATATTTTCTATATTCACATTTATATTACAAATGGATATACATTATAGTTTTATTCTTTCTAGCCAAAGTATTTGTATCCATAGTATATTTGATTGTAAAAAAATGAATATTGCGTATATTCTCAAGAAATATCTAACACACAAATTGAGAAAGAAACGCCTACTGCCGGAGTTACAGATTTTCAAATGACGTGAATCTACGTCAGTGGTCGCGAAAATGTTAAACAATATAGTTATTTGTTTTATGATCCGAGAAAACTTTACTACTTTAATTTATAACAGATAATGATTACTTCGGAAATATTATTCAGGAAAAATGTACTAATATTTTTATGTGGAAAAAATTATAGGATGTTGCTGAATATTGACCTTTTTTTTTTTCTCCCAGGTATAACACATACCGTATTTTTCGATGTATAAGGCGCAGGTTTGTTAAATCAGTTATACACCGGAAGTTTAAATTTACAGCAAAAGCTATTGCTTATCATGCTTTCTTTCTTACAAATATAGCATTATTTGTAAATTATATTTTCTGGTGTGTTACTGACTTATTTGACCTGCGCATTATACGCCGGAAAATACGGTATTTTTTCAGATACAAATTTTGTAAGCTGAATAATAATAATAATAATAATAATAATAAAAATTTATTTTATTTTACAACTAAAGGAAAAATTTAATTAATGGGAAAATGTGTTCGCACGCTTTAGAACCTATTAGGTTCTAACATTTCTTTTCTTTTTTTCTAGCGTTGGCAAACACTTTATCAATATTAAAAAAAATATCATCTAAAGAGTAAAGAAGTTTGTTTTAAAGTCAGAACTGTAAAATGAATTTTAATTTATGCCGATTGGTTAACTTTTCACACCACTTTCTTCGTAAAATTCTGCAGTGTGTAATTTAAATTAAATAAAAAGAAAATTACTCTTCTAGAAAAATTGTACGAAAAAAAAAAAAAAAAATGTTTAAATTAAATAAAATTGAATAAATTAAATGATTTTATTAAAAAAAAAAACTTTAGAAATGGCATTCATTTTTACAGATGTTCCATAACTATATCATCAATCAGCATAATAAGTTGAAAAATGCTTCTGAATATTAATATCGAGAAAAAAAATATATAAATTTAAAACGTAAATTGGAAATTACGAAAAAAAAGAAATCTGTCGTAAGTGCATAAATTTAAATATTTGAGGAAGGGTTGTGTATATAATAGAAAATAAGTTTTTGTTGAAATATCACATTAAACTCAATTCTAAAAATATATATATATATTATACGTACAAACTGTACATGCTGCTCAGGATGAAAAAAAATTAAGAAGCTCTTTAACCAACGAGATTTTTATTTTTCCTAAATGCGGTATATTAAAACGCTAAGATATAATAGAATGTTTTACATCAAGCATTACAAAGTCTAGCTTATCGTCAAACTGCATTTGATATAGTATGAAAATGAATCATCTTAAAGAAAAAAATATATCCAGAATCATAAAGATATTTAGCAAACATACGACACTACTAAAATAAAAAATCAGACTCTTATCTCAAAAGAAAAAAAAAATGTAAAACTTGCGTTGCATAAAAGACTAAAATACATATTTTTATTTCTTTTGTTTTTTGGTAAAAATCAATTCATACAAATCATGGCTATTTGAAATAGAAGTAGGATGTTTTGTAGTTTTCTTTCGATTCGATAATAAGGATGATTCTTCCAGCATAAATTGTCTTCAAAGTACATTGCCTTTATGCATATAAATAAATAATTGTTCTAAAATATATATATATTGAATAAAAGAATGAATTTGCTCTTTGAAAACAAAAGTTTTATTTAAAGAATCCCTAACTAGGACATGTTTACGTATATATAACTTATTTGCTTTTAGTAACTACTAAAGTAAATCAGATAAAATAAAAATGAAATTGTATGTCCAATAAACTAAAAACAAACTAAAAAAATATATATATTGAACTTATTTTACTCTTTACCATATACTGTATACCGCAGATGATTATTTTTAAAATATCAATGAATTATTTACTATTGCAATAACCAATATAAGCGGAATGATGTACAATGCGTAATTCACCTAGATAATAATGCATTTTTAACAAACAACGAAAATGTAAATCGTATTTATTTTTATTCAGATTATTCATATAATTTAATATCATAATAAGTAAATCGTAAAATTCTTACAAGTGTTTGAATTGTTTTGAATAAAATTTAGTTTAAAAACTGAAATGCTTATTTTTTTTTTAATTTATTTTCAAAATGTAACATATTAATCATTTAAATTAAATTGAAAATACTAATTAAAAAATCGAAATTGAATATTATGTTTTACTAAATGGGTCATTTTTTCAAATGTCACGCCTCACAAAATAAGTATTGATAATATCAATGCTGACAGAGAATTGTTTTTAATTTTTATTTTCGTAAAACTTTTTAAATAACAGGAATTTTATTCGAAATTTATGCAGGTTAACTCCTGATGTGTGTGCGTAACTGCGTTCTTGATACCTGCGTAAATATATAATAAATTTTACTTTTTGGAAATAGTGGTACGAAATTAATTAAAAACAATCACCTGTGGCAGATCTGCAATAATAATTTTAGAAAATTAAATAATAGGGCTGTTCTCATACTGTTACTAATTTGTAAATAATAGTAGTTCTTTTATGTAAATTCACTCAAAGAGGATTCATCAGGTTATAAAATGTTAATTTTCTGCCTTGGTGGTTATAATAAAATATTAACGGATAGATAATTAACCTATTAGTACGAAAATAAAATTTCCCATTTGAAATACCACACCTTTAACGCTTCGCAGCACAGAGTAATTCTGATTATTTAAATTACACTACCACCGGAATTTACGAAAAACAATGAAATAAAAGAAATTTGAAATTTTTAGGTTTGAAAAAAAAGTGTCTTTTCTGCCATGTTATAACCGTTTGACTGCTAAGCAGCGCGATAGTGCTGCTATGTTCTGTCTCGAAAACTGTGAAGCAGCGCTGATAGAGATACAATTCACGTATCACCGGAATTTTAATTTAATTTTTTTACGTTAATAAAATCAACCATTCAGAATCAGAACACAGTTGGTAAACATTATCTTTTCATTATTCTCTCTTACAAGAAGTATATATATATATATATATATATATATGTATATATATATATACCGAGCTGCTACCCTAATCTGGAAAATTGTTAGTACCGCCCATTTTTCTACACCACTTAAATAGAGTAATTTTCTTCAAATATATTTACGATCATTAAGAAAACAAATACTCTAAAAATTAAGTTGTGTAGAAAAATGGGCCGTACTAAAAATTAACCGATTTAGGTTGGCAGCTCTGTATATATATATATATATATATATATATATTTGTTTATTTATTTTATAAAGTTCTTTTCTTTCATTATTTATTTGTAAAATATAAAAAGAATTGATAAATTAACTGACAATTGTATGAGTGATTATGTTTTATTTTATTTTTATTTTATTTTTATTTTTATTTTTATTTTTATTTTTTAATGCTCAAAAAATATTACCAGAAAACAACGTCAATACTCTAATCACTGAAATCAATTAAATGTATTTCTTTCGAAAGAGAACTATCTAACATGATTTTTGAAGCATACAATATTACGACGCTCATTTCATCATTTTAAAAAAATGTATAATTATATTTGTGAAATAAGTTGGAAAAAAATAAGAATGGGCGGAGTCTCGATAAATTTTTATCAAAATACGCCCTTCACTACGCTGAATTGCATATTTGGAAAAAAATATATATATATTGTTTTTTTTTTTTTTCGCTGATCCTAAATTTTCGTAAAACATTGTGTGTGGACAATTATTAATGGTAAATCATGTTTTTTGTTTTTATTCATCCTTTAATGATATTTAAATTGGCGTTTTACAAACGCTACAGTAAGGCGTGGTTTTCATTAATTAGGTGTGTTTTTATAGATCATAGAAAATTTCATATTTTATTTCTATCGAAGGTAACTAATTTAGGCATAAAAATACACATTTGTACATTTCCTTTCGCTTTCTGCTTACTTGGATTTATTTAAATTTTTACTGCAAGGCGTGGTTTTTTAGTAGGCATGATCGGGTTTCGAATTATTTACAAAACTAAAGTTAAATATTCAGACCGGAAAAACTTTTATTAAGACCTGAAATAGCAATAGCAATTAAGGATGTATTTCAGAAAATGCTTCAGCATTCAAACGGATAAACGTAAATCCTTGATAAACAATGAGGAATTTGCACACATGGGAGGCTTGAACAAAATCCTATTTTTCTGATAGTTTTAGGCCCGTAAATTTCAAAAAGTTTAATAAATTCAAAAAAAGTTTTCATTAATTTAAAAAATACCTTTAAAATTAACCAAAAATCACGTGACTTGAAAACGCTGCCTGACACACACTTTATGATGCTTCAATGTTTACATTGTGTTAGCTTGGTTAGTAAGCAGCAATTCGTTTTAACTTTCGTAATTATTAATCGTTTATGTGATTTCTGAGCATTTCTTTTTCATACCATTATCACCATTTTCCATTATCATTATTTTGAATTGTTTTCTTTTCATGACGGTTTTCTAATGTTTTCGTTTAATTGGATCCTGTGGAACGCTAAAAAAAAAACTTTTGAGAAGATTTAGCCGTTGTATTAGTGTAAAATGGTACATGACAATATTTATACTACGATTTTTTAATATCCGTCATTATTATAACATACAAAACCTATTTTACTGATTCAAGAAGCAAAGCAAGCACGATATCGAATGTAAACTACGATTACTTCCGTTTGTTGTCCTAAAGAGTGACGTCACGATATATTATACTTCGTTTACTCGATGGAGTAAATAGTGCGATGTTAAATACGTTATAAATCAGTAATTAGATTTCAAATAAAGAAAATGTATGTATTTATTTTTTTACCTTTTCATTTTCTATTATATAAGAATAAAATCAGAAAACGTACAAATTGTCTATTCCCAGGACACGTTTTTGCACCTGAGAATTAAAATTAGGTATTCCACCAGCGGGAACACTGCTACTGAAAGGGTTATAGATTTATTAACTTCGAGTTACTTGTACATAGAAGTAACTGTCTATCCAGAGAGCAAACGAAAGAAAGTTTAAAGAACGTTTATTACGTATTAGAAAAAAATTATTATATAATGACAAAATGAAACTTTTCTGGTATAAAATTCATTTCGTTTCTAAATTTATTGTTAATTTAAATTTACACTGCACAGTCGGAGAAAATAAAAACGCAACACTCAACGTAACTTCGTTGCTAATCGATGTAGAAAAATGTAATAGGTATCATTTGACGGGGAATTGTGAGTAGTTTCAGAAAATGAACTGAAATTTTGAATTGTGGGTCGTCTACATATTAAAACGCGCACCAACTTTGATTTTTTCAATGGTAATGCCCCATTTTTATTTTTTATTTAAATTCCTTGGATCGCGACAACGCGAAAAAGTATATTGTTTGTATATTTTACTTATTTTTTCACAGAGTTATAAGCGTTCAAAGTTTGAAAGGGCTAATGTTAAATTCATATTTCAAACTTTTATGAATACCTTCACAAAAAATAACTTGATCGATTTTTTTTTTTTTTTTTTTTTTTTTTTTTTTTACGCGATACAGTGAAGAAACCCAAACATAATCCGTCATTACCTTTGATTCTGAAAAATATTAATAAATTCATATTCACAAAAATTATGAAT
Source organism: Salticus scenicus (assembly GCA_963930645.1). Classification (NCBI taxonomy): domain Eukaryota; kingdom Metazoa; phylum Arthropoda; class Arachnida; order Araneae; family Salticidae; genus Salticus; species Salticus scenicus. Next base: position 132,702,285 of record OZ005660.1, on the reverse strand, counting down.
TATGACCTATATTAATTTTTACATAAAACGAACCCCAATGCTGAAAAATATCGGTATGCAAATTTGCAGCTCATTCCAGTTATTAGTTTTCGAGATATAAATAAACATTTCTTTTGGAGGTGTTTACGGGGCCGTCTCTTATAAAGTTTTGCATGAGATAACGAATCAAATCTTAAAAAATAACAAAGAAAATTAAACAAATATTTTTATTTTCTATTTACGGGTCAAATTATATAACAACAACGTCAAACGCAAAGAAATGAAACAAAATGATGATTTTTTAGACATCAAGAATTCCTGTTTTCTAAAGAAGACAAGCCCCGCCTTCATCGTTCTTCAAAACAAAACAATACAGAAAAGATAAGTAAATGTGATATTGAGTATTCGTGTTAACCCCCTTATTTTATGTTGACAAAAATATGCGCAAGTGGTATTTACTTCATCGATTAATTGGTGATAAATTTTGTAACTTTTAAACGAACACTGGAAGAAACAAAATTAACCAAATAGGCGGGGTTTACAGTTTTAAATAGAAAAATAGGTTTAATGTGAAATTGTCAAATATAAATAACGAATGGAATTGGAATGCAAAACAGACTTGTAAAATAGTTTCTTAACTATCGCCATAGTTAAAAAAGGCTTAATCATTTGCTTCATATATTGCTTTATTTTATTTTATTTTATTTATTTATTTATTTATTTATTTTGTTGGGGGGAGGATTATTATTTTAAGGACACTTTAGTTTTTAAAATTTTATTAATATATTTTAACTTTATACATTTTTAAAAACACACTTTTACATTTATAAATACATTTTAACACTTTTTGCGACTGCAAGATTCTGTCTTTTCGAGAGTAAGACCCGCCTAAGGGCGTTATATTCTCAAAATAAAATATTTCAGAACAAATTTCCTGTATTCACAATTATACGTCAAATGGATATACATTATAATCATATTCTTTTTCATCAATATATTTCTATTCATAGTATATTTTATTGCAAAACTATGAACACTGGGTACACACTTAAGAAATATGTAACACGCAAATTACGAAAGAAACGCCCACTGACAGAGTTACAGATTTTCAAATGGCGTGAATCTACGTCAGCAGTCGCGAAAGGGTTAATTAAGGACTTATATTTTCATAGAAATTATAAACGAATCGTACAGTTCCAAAGAGTTCAACTGACCCAAAACTGGTAAGTGCGATTAAAATTGTTTAATATTTACTTCATGAACCCTTACGATAATTTATCCGAAAAGATTTAGTTTATGAGTTGTTGTATATGTATATATATATTATTTCATTTCGTATATTATGTTACACCTACGAAAGAAAATTTAAGCTTTATTGGTGATCAGTACAGCCATAATAAACACTTTTACTTGAAAAATATTGCACTGTTTTCAAAGAGTACCGTATGAACCAATCGCAAGTGTAATGTATTTAAATAGACCTAAAATTATCTAAAAAAGTACTGAAGTATATACAAATGTAAAAAATTGAACTCAGAATAATTAAGGAAGTGGAAAATGTTTTAATAATTTGTATAATTATTCTTTTACTGAAAGATTTCTGATGTGAAACCTTAAAATTTGTCTATATCTGATAGGATTTTAATTTGTTTTTCTACATTTACAGATAACCCCCAAACACATTTTTGATTATAACTCTATAAATACTGAAGATAAAGTATTTTAACAGTATGCTTTTCTGCACTGCCAGACTCTCAGAAATTCGAAAATGAAGTCAGAATTGTGTGTTGCTATTCAAAAAATCAAAGTTGGCGCTCATTTCAATATGTAGATGACCCCTAATTCAAAATTTGACGACATATTCAGAAAGTGCTTTTAATTTCCTGTTGAATTATGTCTATTTTATGTTCCTGCATCAATTAATAACGAAATTACAGCGGGTGTTGCGTTTTTTTTTCCCCGATTGTACAAAAAAAAAAAAAAAAAAGACCATGGATCAAATTCTGTGACAGAATTTAATTTAGTACAACAGGACTAATGGTATTTGTGTTTTAACACCCTTTAAAAAAAGTAAAAGAGGGCTTTCCATAAAATTCATAAACACATATTCAAATAGTATATTGATTTTTAATTCCAAATAAATTATTGAAATTTGAATGCATTGATTGTACAGTATCTTTCTCTAATTACTTAATTTTTATTTACTAAATTGTAAATTTTAAAATAATCTTGAAAACTTTTTCGCATTTATTGTTAATAATTAACAGTGTCAATATCTACAGAACGGAACATAATATTCAAAATATATATATAACCTGATTATTCGATACGTAAATTATACTCAAAAGTCATCACAGATTAATTTATATAATCCATTAACATCAGCCTTGACCCGTCGGCTATGTGGTCAGAGAACAAAACTACGAACCTGAAGACTGTGAGTTCGATCCTCACTGATGGTAAGTTGAAATATATATATCTATATTTATAAATGTTCTTACGGATTTCACAAAATAGTTTAAGATAGAGTTGGTTTAAATTAGAGAGACAGTATTAGAGCATTAGAGTAAGAGAGAAAATAGAGATAGAGTATATTAGAGAATTAAATAATAAAATTGGATATTAATAGGCATTTTTAAAGAGGAACACTATAAATTGGTAAATACGCAAAATAGCAGATGGACATGTTAATTATAATTAACATTTGGAAACATGAGCCAAAAATGAAAAAAAGAATATTTAAAAATTTGTGTTTTTTATTCAAATAATGGAATATGAGAAAAGAAATGTATCGTTAAATTATTTATGAAAATTTGTTTCGGTATGAATTCCACAAACGTCTAGATGCAGAAAAACTACTACATTTAATCACTTTCACTGGAAATTAAAATCTCGAAAATCGTAAGCAAGATTAAAATCAAAAATAAATTTACAACGCTGTTTTAAAAACAGCAACAACAACTTTACTATTGAAAAATACGCGGCGAAATAGCTTGCTGGTAGTAAAATCATTTTTCCACCACAAAAAAGTGTTAGTTCAAATCGTGACTGTAAATATCGACTACCGCAAAAATATTTAGATGTTTTTTGAAGTGGCACCCTACAAATTGGTAACGAAGCAAAATGCCAGATTAAAAGAAATAGTCCTGTCGTACTAAAAACTCATCTTTGCTGGGAGACTTTCTGTAATGACTGAAAAATACATTCTGCCAACAACATATTTTTCTGTAATTACAAAAAATTTCTTACAGCAAAAAATACTTTTTTTAACAGTGTAAATTTCAGAAGAAACGCATTTCCTGAAGATTTTTATATTCAATAGTGTTCCAGTTACTTTTCGTATAGGAGTAAGATTCGTGCAGTTGCAAATGCATCAATCTGTTCTGATCTAAGCAAAGCTGAGAGGAGAAAATGGAACTGTACATGTTATCTGCTACTGTCAGCGCAAATGCAGTCCCAGAAGTCATTGCGATGTTGAAGTAGGTTTATTCCCGTTTGTTTTCGACTCACACTAATAAATGAAAAGCACAAAAGTGTCTGCAGCTATAGTTTGCTTCTGCTTCTGTAGCTCGATCTAATTGTATGAAAGGCGACAAAATACGTACGCAGGCCTCGCAGCATTCCTAAAAATTTACTCGCGTCTTATTATACTGCCACCACCATTGTTAAAAACTTTTTCCTTGAAGGTTTTAATGTAAAAGCATTAGGTAAATAAGTGTTCATTTAAAATAGTGGTGACAATGTAGCAAAATCATTCCTAAACGTTTAGGAACGCTGCGAGGCCTGCGTACGAAAATTAAATAAGACAAGGTACAAAAAATTATGAAAAAAAAAGAGTTCCAAAAGTCATCGTTAGGGAAATATATGCCTTTTATTCTTTCTTTCTTTCTTTTTTTTTTTTTTTTACTTTTGTCACATTTCACCATTTAAGATTTAGGATTATGCCATTTTCTCTAAATCTCCTTTAATCCGCATTTTTCATTTTGAAATTAGAGACATCACGCTAATTTGTCCCTCCCCCCTTTCCCTTTTTTTTAAACTCGGTTTTCAATTACACATCGCCACCTACTTATTTTAGTAGTGGTGACTTTTGGAACTATTTTTCCCCTGGAATCCTTCGTAGGCTGTCTTGTTTAAATTACCTACAAACTTTGGCGCCATTCTTACAATTAAATCGCAATACAAAACAATACAAACACTGTCAGTATAATTATGGCCACCTAGTATATAAAAATGCTATCTTTTGGACACATATTTCAGTTGACACGTGGTATGCTTAAAGATTAATTAATCATGGAAAGGTTCTTGAATAATTACCATATAATTATATTCGTAGAAGAATAATCGAAGAAATTGATAGGTACGTACCCTGCTAATAGTAGAATTTATGAGACCAATTACATTATATTATGTTATTATGGTCCATTATAAATATACTAGAACATTTTATAAAAAATACTGAAACTATATTAACACTTTCGCGACCGCATGTTTTCTTCTTTTTGACGGCAAGGTCCGCCTGTGGGTGTTATTCTTCCAAGTTGCAATATGGCAAAACAACATTTTCTGTACTCACACATATATTACAAATGTATAAACTTTATAATTATATTCTTTCTCATCGAAGTATTCGTATCCATAGTATATTTGATTGTACAAATATGTATATAAGGTATATTCTTACAAAATAAATAACATACAAATTACGAAAGAAACGCCTACTGGCGGTGTTATAGATTTTCAAATGACATGAATCATCTACGTCAGCGGTTGTGAATGTGTTAAAAAAAAAATGTAATTTTGGAATAATTTTTCTGATTACATGTTTCGTACAATACTTGAATTTTCTTGACATTTTACACCACTGCTATTATATACTTTCATTTTGATATGTTAAAATCTTTAACACTTAAACAGAGTTCCCAACTTTTATAAGTTAATCACGAGCATTTTTAACCCCGCCTCTTTTCATTCCGGAAATTTTGAAAATAGATTTTCTTCTTATTTAATCGTTGTCACATATTAAAGAGAAATAATCTACAAAATTTCTGGGGCGAAAAGAAGGCCGGGCTAAAAATGTTCGTGAATAAATTATAAAAGTTGAGAACACTGCACTTAAACATAAATATGTTATATAAAAATACTGGTGGAGAAGTTCTTGAAAAAATGCGTGTCCACACGAACTATGGACAATTTTAATTTTTATGCTTGAAAGTAATAATTTTCTCAAAAATATAACGAATCAAATTTGTAATATCGTTCGTTGTAAATAACATTTGCTTGAAAAATATATGAGATATTACACAAAACGATGAAAATATTTCCGTTGAAAATCATTTTTATGTAAACTTCATTACATTAAAAAAATTTGAAAAATAATTTTATGTCGATATTCGAGAGCAATAGATTTTTCATAGATAGCATTTTTAAATTTTACTTTCGAATCTTAAAAAGACTTGGCACCTTTGACGGCACCACTTAAGCAGGTTTCACATAAAAGGTATATTTCCATTCAATATTTATAAATTGAACTATATTAGGTTTTTCATTAAAATGCATATTCAAGTAGCAATTCTTGTGGTTTTTGTTATATGTTTTACAGATTTATATTCCTTAAAATGCGTTTTCTCTGTTTTTCTTTCTTTCTTTACTTTTTAATGATCTTCAAAATTCTCCAATTTCCAGATATTTAAGAAAAGACTTTATATATATTTTCGGATGTTTAATAAAACTTACTTAAAAGAGTTGGAGATGATTTTTGAAATTTATTAATTACTTTTCGAGAGAAAAATTCTGTAATGATAAGTATAAAGGATTTAAGTCCAAAAATGTCGATTTTGAAAAAAGTACATAGTCAGACTCAGGAAAAATATCTCTATCGATTGGTATAAAGGATTAAGTGTTCCAGTTACTTTTCGTATAGGAGAAAGATTCGTGCAGTTGCAAATGTATCAATCTGTTCTGATCTAAGCAAAGCTGAGAGGAGAAAATGGAACTGTACGTGTTATCTGCTACTGTCAGCACAAATGCAGTCCCAGACAGGGCCTGATTAAGGGGGAAGCTCGCTCATACCGGAATATTTTTACAATTATTTTTTACTTCATGTTATAGAAATTCCACGCTTTGACGAGGAAATATTTTTTATAAAAAATGAACGGTGTAAAACAATCCAATTTACTCACCGTTATTAGACACCAGAATTCTTTTAAAATAATTTTTAATGAAAATTTTCTATTTATTATAGGAGAAAAGTATTTGTTAAAAAATAACGGTGTAAGTATAAATAATGTGTGAATAGCGAGCTTCCCCCTTAATCAGGCCCTGGTCCCAGAAGTCATTGCGATTTTGAAGTAGGTTTATTCCCGTTTGTTTTCGACTCACGCTAATAAATGAAAAGCACAAAAGTGTCTGCAGCTATAGTTTGCTTCTGCTTCTGTAGCTCGATCTAATTGTATGAAAGGCGACAAAATACGTACGAAAATTACAAAGGATCACGGGAAAAAAAAGTTCCAAAAGTCATCGTTAGGGAAATATATGCCTTTTATTCTTTCTTTCTTAGTCTTTTTTTTTTTTTTTTTTTTTTACTTTTGTTACAATTCACGATTTAAGATTTAGGATTATGTCATTTTCTATAAATCTGCTTTAATCCGCATTTTTCATTTAGAAATTAGAGACATCACGCTAATTTGTCCCTCCCCCCTTTCCATTTTTTTAACCCTTTGCGGTGCAAGACACTTTTAAACATTTAAACTATACTGCCACAGAAATTCATGAACTAAATTAAACTATAAGAAATTTTAAATTTTAGGGTTTAAAAAACCGACCTTTTCTGATATGTTATAAACGTGATGTTTGAACGCAGCTTTTGGTTTCGTTTCTGCTTCCCTCCCGACTCGTAGTTGGCTCTTTGCCAAATGAGAGGTGATTTTTTCTCTCTTTGAGGATGTTACTTTTAGTTTAGTTTAGTTTATCGGCCTGTCTTATACAAGAAGCAATTTTTTTCTCTTGAACATGAAAGTTATGATTTACATATCTTGATCTTGGCTCCTTTATGGAGAAACAATATTATCACCTGAATAATTACTGAATTAATTTATAATTGTGAATTCTTCTTTAAAATACTGCAAATAGTAATTTTATTTGTGTGTTTAATTTCTGCAATTGCAATAAACTACATAAGCTCTCCCAACCTGACTAGATTCTATGACTGAAATTGAAAACTTGAATTACAGATTTATAGATATTGAAGTGTTTTTATGATTATATAATTCCGCATTTTGTTTTCTTTTTTACTTGATTATTTGCTCGCTATGAGTATAGAGAAATTAAAAGCTAAGCGTTCTACGGAACGCTCTAATGTTACAAAACTAATTAATAAATTAGAGAATTTATTATTAGATGATATAGAAAATACAAAATCAGACGAGATTGTTGAAGTTCAGGAAATGATATGTGAAAGAGAAATTGCATTAAAAAATGTAAATGTAGAAATTGAAAATTTAATAGTAGATATTAAAGAGTGTGAAAAAGATATCGCGACCAGCGATAAATACATCGAGCAAATAATTTCTGCCAAATGCAAAATTAAATTAAGATTAAAAAGATGTAATAATATAGAAGAGAATGGTTCAAATTGTTCTGTCAGTGAAACCCAAACAAAAACTTCCGCCATAACACTCCCTAAGATGTCCTTACCACGATTTAGTGGCCAAATAGAAAAATGGAACGAGTTTTTCGATTGTTTCGAAAATTCTATCCATTTAAATGAAAATCTTACAAAAATTGAAAAATTTACTTACCTGAAAACGCTTTTAACTGACAAAGCGTACAATGTTATTGAAGGGTTTTCACTTACGGAGCAAAATTATGATAATTGTATAGAGATGTTAAAGTCACGTTTTGGGCAAAAGGATATTATTATTAATGCTCATATGAATAAATTACTAAATTTAGAATGTGTAAGGAGTTCATCAAATATAACTGCGTTGCGAAAGCTATCTGACGCTTGTGAAGTAAATATTCGCAGTTTATCTAATTTAGGGGTGACAAAAGGTCAATACGGTCATTTACTGAATCCAATTTTATTAAAATTATTGCCAAACGATCTAGTAGTTGAATATTACAGGCAAAGTGATAAAAGGAAGGATGAGTCTGATGTGACAGACTTAATTAATTTTCTTAAAGTAGAACTTGAATCACGTGAAAATTCCCTTAGTATGATTAATTATAAAAATGCTTCGGTGATTGTAAATAAAAATAAATCCGAAATTAATGACAGAAAATTTTCAAATAAAATGAATTCATTGAATGTAGGTGTAAAAGGCATATGCATATTTTGCAAGAATTATGATCATCCTTCTCTTCAATGTACCAATTTAACTGATGTTGAGAAAAGGTTAAAATTAAAGAAGGATGGCAGGTGTTATAAATGCTTTCTAAAATCTCATCTGTCATCACAGTGCAGAGTGAAATCGCAGCCTTGCAAAAAATGTAAAGCAACAGATCATAACAAATTATTTTGTTTTTCAAAAAACTTGAAACCAGAAGTAGTAGAGAACACTATAGTATCGAATTCACATTTGAAAAATAGTAATCAGGCAGCGTTATTGCAAACATGTTGCGTAATAGCACAATCTAATTCTAGATCAAAAACTGTCAGACTCTTATTGGATTCCGGAAGTGAAAAAGTTTTATTACTAAAGAATTGGCTCACGAATTAAAATTAACCCGTGTAAGAAAAGAAAAACTAACTGTTTTTGCCTTTGGCATAAATAAAGGTAAAGAAGAGGAATTCGAAGTTTTTAATATTGAACTGCGTAGCAAAATAAATCCTCGTCGGCTCATCCATGTTGAAGTATTAGCTACAGACTTAATAACCGCGACTCCCTTGAAAAGCCCAAGGGGCGAACCAGAAATTGAAAGTTATATTAAAAATAAAAACTGGAAATTGGCAGACAATTCGTCAAGCGATTCCAAAATTAATATATTACTAGGAGCGGATTATTTTTGAAAAATACAGAGAGGTATCATTGAAAAAGTTAGTGATAATTTATATGTTGCTAATACTATTTTCGGATATACTGTAGTGGGGAAATTGAATAATAATAGTACAGAGGTAATTAATTCGCATTTTGTATCTGCCAATAAATTTGACAGTTTTGATTTGCAGCGTTTTTGGGATTTAGAATCACTTGGAATGTGTGACAGTAAGAATGATTCTCTGTCACAGAGAGATATAGAAATTATTAATTCTTTTAATGAAAGTTTAAATTTTGTTAAGGGAAGATATGAAATTAAATTTTGTGGAAGGAAAATAAAAATGAATTAAAACCCAATATAGAAATAGCCAAAAATAGACTTTAGGGTTTGAGAACAAAACTGTCTAAAAATGAATGGCTTAAAAATGAATATGAAAAAATTCTTGAGGAACAAAAGAAAATGGGTATAATAGAGGAGTGTGAATTAATCAAAAATGAAACTGGTGTATATTATATGCCCCACAGACCGTTGATAAGAACAGATAAGTCCACTACAAAGGTCAGAATAGTGTTTGATGCTTCTTCCAAAGAAAAAGAAGCAAAATCTTTAAATGAATGTTTATTTGCAGGCCCCAATTTAAATCCTAATATTTTGGATATTATTTTGAAATTCCGCCTTCATAAAATTGCCTTTGTTTGTGATATCGAAAAAGCTTTTCTGCAAATACAGGTGGCAGAAAATGATAGAAACTTTTTACGGTTTCTATGGTTTGAGGATATAAATAGTAAAAATCCTCTATTAAAGGTTTTCCGCATGACTCGTGTAACTTTTGGTGTTACAACATCACCTTTTTTGCTCTCAGCTACCATTAAACATCATATAAAAGGATATAAAGACTTGTTTGAGAAAGTTGTTAATATGCTTGATACTTCCTTATATGTTGATGATCTCTTTCATGGCGCTAATTCTGTAAATGAAGCATTTATTTTATCGTCTGGTGCTGTGAAAATACTTAAAGATGCCAATATGACATTAAGAAAATTTAAAAGTAATTCTTACGAATTAAGCAAATTGTGGGAAAAACATGGAATAAACGTTGATGAAGAAATAAATGAGGGAAATATCTCTAAGGTATTGGGAATAATGTGGTCAACTAATAATGACACGTTAAGAATAGACTTTCAATCTCTGTTAGAAGGGTTTGATAATGAAATTATCACTAAGAGAATTGTTTTACAAACTGTAGCAAAGGTGTATGACCCTGTAGGGTTTATTTCCCCTTTTATAATAAGAGTTAAATTTCTAATGCAAGAATTATGGGAGCAGGGTGTTGATTGGGATTCTGCTTTACCTGATGCTTTAACACAAAAATTTAAGAAATGGCATAGTGAAATACAGGATTTAGAAAATTTTGAAGTGCCTAGAAAATATTTTAAGAATTTTGAAAAATTAACTCCTGAAACTATTCAAATTTGTGTTTTCTGCGATGCCAGTTTGAAGGGATATGGTACAGTAGCTTATTTTCGTGATCCTTGTTCCCGTGAAACTTCATTTATTATGTCAAAGACAAGAGTAGCTCCTCTCAAAAAACTTACTTTGCCTCGACTTGAATTGATGGGAGCCTTAACAGCTGCTCGTTTAGCTCATTATCTTGGGCAGCTATTCTCAATTCCCGTCAAAAACATACTATGCTTCTGTGATTCCCAAATTACCCGTTATTGGGTCAAAGGAAGTGCTAGTAACTGGAAGCCCTTCGTAGAGAACAGAGTGCGTGAAATTCAACGATTAGTAGCCCCGTCTCAGTGGAGATTTTGTCCAGGGGTTAAAAATCCCGCTGATGTGCTATCTCGTGGTTGCACAGCAACTGAATTGTTGAAGAATGAAGAATGGTTAAAGGGACCAATCTGGTTGAAAGAAGAGCACTTACCGACACCACTACCGGAAAATGAAGTCAAAATACCTGAAGAAGAGATTTTGAGAGAACAACGGAAAACTACTGTTTGCTCTTTAACTCATGGCAATAATGAATTTGAATTATTATATAAGTTTTCATCTTGGTCTAAATTAAAACGTGTTACAGCTTGGTGTCTTAGATTTATAAAAAATACTAAATGTCGATCTGTGCGAAATACTGGCTTTTTAACTATACAAGAACTTGATGAGGCAACTAAAATTATTGTGAAGTTGGTTCAAAGACATGAATTTGGAGAGGAAATAAAGACTTTAAAATCTGGAAGAAACCTGAATGCTAGTAACAAACTCCTTTCTTTAAATCCTTTTCTAGACAAAAATGAAATTCTTCGTGTTGGTGGAAGATTAAGACACGCAAACCTACCTGACAAGTAAACCTTCTCTCCTTTGATACCGGTTTTACGGAAACCCATATATTTTCTGAAAGCTTATGTTACAAGTAGTAAAACTGTGAAATCTTAGGGGCAGAGGGATAAGCGTTTAGGAGCTATAAAAGATACAAAGTATCAGTAAAGTGTTGGAAACATGACACCAAAAGTCGCTTAAATGCTCGTTTCCCGTATTTATCTATATTAATAAAATCAGACTTTTGTCTGTAAATTTGTCGGAATCAAAAAATTTTGCGATATCTTCACGTTTCACTCTCCATGAAAGCCGAAAATGACTTCAGAAAATTTTGCCTGTGTGTGTGTGTGTGTGTCATCGTGTCTGTATGTCGCTTTTTTTGTCCGGGCGTCATTTGAGAACGGCTGGAAGGAATTCAACGGCGCTTGGCAGGAATTTAGGTCTTTGCCCAACTTAAAATTATATTTATCAACTTTTCAGAAATTCCCCCCCGTTCCCCCCTGGGGGGTAAAAGACTAAAACACCTTTGTCCGGGCATCACTCAAGAACGGCTGGACGGAATTTAACGGCGCTTGGCAGGAATTTAGGTCTTTGCCCAACTTAAAATTATATTTATCAACTTTTCAGAAATTCCCCCCCGTTCCCCCCTGGGGGGTAAAAGACTAAAACACGTTTGTCCGGGCATCACTCGAGAACGGCTGGACGGAATTCAACGGCGCTCGGCAGAAACTTAGGTCTTCACCCAACTTAAAATTATATCTATAGAAAATTTCAAAATTATGATTAGTGTTTAAATTTTGGGTAAAAAACGCCTGCGGAAATGGAAAAATAAAAATAAAATTTTAATTAAAAGACATTTTTATTCGCGTGATTCGCACTACAAATTATGAAAAGATTGAAATGAAGTGTTGCTATCTAAATTCCATACTTTAGTTAATTTTAAAAGATCTAATTGTCGTATCGAAAAACTGTTTACTCCCCAGGATTCAGAAAAATCACCCCTTTCTTTTGGTACTGAATTTGTAACGATAAGTCTGATATTTCTAATTTATTTTTCCCTTTTTCCGTTGCCACTTAAATTTCATACTTTAGTTATTTTTTTAAAAATCTAATTGTCGCATCGAAAAACTGTTTGCACCCCTGGATTCAGAAAAATTGCCCTTTTCATTTGGTATCAAATTTATAAATATAGGTCTGATATTTCTAATTTATTTTACCCTTTTTCAGTTTTCAACCCAGATTCGGTAGAAGGTTTTCTATTTATATATATTTTTATTTTCCAGAAATAAAAATATTTTTAATATCACGTGAATAATAAAAATTAGAGAGAAAAATACCTACAAATGTTGGTGATTTTTATTTATTTTATTTATTTATTTTTTAATCAGGAATTTGTATGTGGATAAATAAATATTTTCATAGAGATATTTAGCATTAGTTTAATATTTTTATTTAATTAAGCAGTACTTTTCTTTCCTGCAGTAAAACAAAATTTTTTGTTGTTATTATGTACCTTATGAGGTTCTTTTATGTTCTCCCCTTAATTGTAAATGATTATAATTTGGATTTTATTAAGATTTTTTATTTTGTAAATATCAGAAAAAGAGTTTTTATTTTATTTTATTTATTTATTTATTTATTTTGTGTATGGAACAGCTTTAGTATCGGATCCCTTTGGCAAAATTTGAAATTCAGCACCGAAGTAGCTCGGACGTTTCTCGCCAAGATCTTCAATTGCACAATTGAGATAGCCAATTCAGTTCATCGCAAAATTGGCTTAAAATATTTAAAGTCACCAAACGGGTCCCATGTTAAAGCTGTGCTTTTTGTATTTATTTATTTATAATATTTTCTTTTAAAGACTTCTGTGGTCACGAAATTTGGTGAGTAAATTGTTTGCATGCATCCGGCACTTATTGTAACTGAATTTCACGAAATTCGAAATCCCCCCCCCTCTTCTCGGAGTCGGAGAGCAATAAAAATGTGTAAAACATGTTTTCCGTTTGAATTATGTTAGAATGGCGAATTTTGGTGTGTGGATATTGATTAAGTGTGCGCATTATGTACATTAGTGCGATTTTGCAAAACTTCGAACTCACCCGCTGAGGACGGGGAAGTAAGAAGTGGGTAAGTTGCTGCCGAAGGCAGTGAGGACCCAGACTCCTCACGTTGCGAGCGAGAAAACCTCTACCAATCACAGCGATAACTTAGGTTATTAATAAAGATATGGGATTTTGACAACTCATTTAAGTTTAATGTTCAGCGAAGCGGGCAAAGCCTGCTAGTATGAACTAATAATATGGTAAGAAGGTGGAGACCCCAGTTGAAAGGAAGAAACAACTCGTTGAATAGAAACAATATGCGTTTGGATGTTGAAATTGTGACTTGTTATTGACTTCAATTAAAATCTATTACAAGAGACAATCAATGTGCAATTCATCAAATAAACAATGAGACGAGCAGAAAGACGGTACACAATGGGCACATTTTACAAAAGCGATAGCCGAACACTTTGCACACTTATCATTTGTCAATGAATCAAAGCAGTAATCCATTGGTGCAATCCACATTCCAGATTCATTGTCCAAGTATCCGCCCTTATGAAAAGCATACTTAATCAAGTTCTTGAAACGAGGAGTGTTGAACTGATATAGGGAAAAAGGACTGCTGGGACAGAAAAATATCGCGATCCCAGATGTTCTCCTGTGTTTCGATAATGATTGTGTTCGTTATGTAACGAACAAAATATCTGTAGTGTCTGAAAAAATGAATATCCAGAGGCTGGATCTTTCCCGCACATCCTTCAGGTACCAGTTCTTTTTGTAGGACTTTACCATCAGGTACTTCGGAAGCAGATGATGTAGGATCTTTGTTAGAACACCATGAATCCAATAAAATAGGAATTTTCTTCCTGTCATCAGGCATACTTGGCCAAAATACGTCACGATAGAAGTGGAGGACGGCGACTGTTGAGACGAGCCTTGCTGTTCCTTATCGACACCATCATCTTCGAAGTTCATTTTCTCCTCCCATTCTTCTCCATGGCCGCCAGCAAATCCTAATATCCGTATCTCTTCCACAATCTCCATATCATTTTCCAGGAGAGTAGTTGTGTGTTTTATCATCTCCGATTCCTGGATTTTCGGAGACCGATTGCTTGTTCTGAATCGGGGGACCAAGGCAGCCACAACGACTTTAGAATCCATCGAAAATGTAAGAAAAAGCATACAATACGTTAGTACTTAACAGCAACATACGGGAACATACAAGAAATAAATACGTCATTGCGGGAATATGCCCATCTTTACTGATATTTTGTGGGTCCTACAGCTCCTAAACGCTTGTCCCTCTGCCCCTAAGATTTCACAGTTTTCTACTTGTGACATAAGCTTTCAGAAAATATATGGGTTTCCGGAAAACCGGTATCAAAGGAGAGAAGGTTTACTTGTGAGAGTCAAAAACACCAAATGATACTTCCTAAAACGCATCACATTACAGATTTAATTATAAAGTACTTTCATGAAAAACATCTTCACAGTGGAACCCAGTCAACAATTTCAGTCCTGCGACAACAATATTGGATAATTAATGCAAGAGACGCTGTGAAAAGGAATCTGCAGAACTGTATGAAGTGTTTTAGAACCACATCGAACTTAGCCTCTCAACTAATGGGTGATCTTCCAGCTGCTCGAGTAGTGCCATCGCGAGTGTTTTCGAAAGTCGGGGTTGATCTTGCAGGCCCCTTTCTCATCAAACCTCGTAAGGGCCGAGGTGTTAGATCTTATAAAAGTTATATTTGTTTATATATCTGTTTTTCCACAAAAGCAATTCATTTGGAAATACTCAGTGATCTCACCTCTGAAACATTTCTCGCACCTTTGAAGAGGTTTGTTGCTCGACGAGGAAAACCTGAAGAATTGTTTCCAGACAGAGGAACGAACGTTGTAGGTGCCGACAACGAAATGAGAAAAATGATGTCATTGATCTCTTCTGACGAAAAGATCCACAGATATTTGTCCGAAGAAACAATCAAATGGAATTATCGGCCCCCCATTTTGGAGGACTTTGGGAGGCTGGAATAAAACAGATGAAGGGTCATTTAAAAAGAACTATTGGCGAACAAATATTAACTTATGAACAGTTCCTCACTTTAATTACTCAAATTGAATCGTGCTTGAACTCCAGACCTCTTGTTGCGCTCTCGAATGATCCAAGTGACTTAAATGCTCTAACTCCAGGACATTTTATCATAGGCACTGCCTTGACTTCAATACCAGAACCTGACTATTCTTCAGTTAACCTAACCCCGCTAAAAAGATGGAAACTTCTACAAAAAAATTTTCAAAGTTTCTGGAAGAGATGGTCCTCAGATTACCTATGAGACTTGCAAAGGCGATCAAAATGGTTAATAAATAAACCAAATTTCAAGAAAGACGATTTGGTTTTAATAAAAGACGATAATCAGCCCCCTTTGAAGTGGAAACTGGGTCGCATAATCAAATTATTTCCTGGAGCAGATGGCAAGATTCGTGTAGTTCTACTAAAAACTATTTATGGAGAGTTGAAGCGTCCGATCGCCAAACTATCTCCTCTGCCATTTTAAAACTTTGAATTGAACAGTTGAACATTAGCTCATTTTTATTTTTATTTATTTTTTTATTTTTATTTTTATTTTTATTTTATTTTATTTTATTTTATTTATTTATTTTTTTTGTGTGTGTGTTCCTGTATTTATCCACTTCTATTAATCATCTAGTTACAATGTTTCATTATGTATATTAATCTCTTTTTTTTCTTATCTATTTGCAGTTTGAAGACAGAAAATGAAAACCTGTAACAACACTAATGTTGTTATTGCACTTTTTAGGATATTTTTATGAACCTTCGTTCATGGGGGCGGAGCATGTTTGAACGTAGCTTTTGTTTTCGTTTCGTGCTTCCCTCCCGACTCGTAGTTGGCTCTTTGCCAAATGAGAGGTGATTTTTTCTCTCTTTGAGAATGTTACTTTTAGTTTAGTTTAGTTTCTCGGCCTGTCTTATACAGGAAGCATTTTTTTTCTCTTGAACATGAAAGTTATGATTTACATATCTTGATCTTGGCTCCTTTATGGAAAAACAATATTATCACCTGAATAATTACTGAATTAATTTATAATTGTGAATTCTTCTTTAAAATACTGCAAATAGTAATTTTATTTGTGTGTTTAATTTCTGCAATTGCAATAAACTACATAAGCTATCCCAACCTGACTAGATTCTATGACTGAAATTGAAAACTTGAATTACAGATTTATAGATATTGAAGTGTTTTTATGATTATATAATTCTGCATTTTTTCATGGTACAAATTTTTTCATGGCGCAGTATATTATTTTTTCACGTGAATTTTTGCTAAAAAATTTCCGGGATGAATTTTTGCTGTTGGATCTTAAATTGTGCGTCCTCGCAGCGAGGACAGCGTGCGTTAAGGGGTTAAACTCGGTTTTCTATTACACAGCGCCACCTACTTATTTCAGTAGTGGTGACTTTTGGAACTATTTTTCCCCTGGAATCCTTCTTACTCTGTCTTGTTTAATTTACCTACAAACTTTGGCGCTATTCTTACAATTAAATCGCAATACAAACACTGTCAGTATAATTATGGCCACCTAGTATATAAACATGCTATTTTTTAGACGCATATTTCATTTGACACGTGGTATGCTTAAAGATTAATTAATCATGGAAAGGTTCTTGAATAATTACCATATAATTATATTCGTAGAAGAATAATGGAAGAAATTGTATAGGTAGGTACCCTGTATTGAAAAAAATCTACAGGTGATAGAAACAAACTGGCTTCATTTTCGGTTTCAGCACATCAAAAAACCTAAAGATCAGCCAAAATTATAAAATCAAAATTTTACATGCCGACCTGTGTTATGCATTCTTGTTCTGAAATGAGAATTTTCAATTTTTGTTGTGATCTTCAAATAACTGTAGAAATAATTAATCAAATTTCTCAAAAGAATAATTAATTTTCCAAGTCACTACTGTGAAGATGTAAAATAGTATTACATGGAATATTTATCTGTGAAATACTTCTTTACGATGAAAAACTTTTCTTCCATTCCGCTACTCGGTAAACATTAATTCCATAACTCTTTCGGGCGCACAGTCCTCGCTGCGAGGACACAATTATTGAGTTTTCACTTCAAAAACGCACTCTGAATATTTCTTTACAAAATTTTGCTTTTACAATACGGTAAAGACGTCTCCAATTTCTTTATTTTAATTCTGTCGTTGAATTCCGGTGGCAGTGTAATTTAAATGACCGATATTACCTTGCGCCGCAAAGGCTTAACCAAGTCTCATGCGACAAAGAGAGCATCTGCGCAATTACTGCATACTTGCCAACATACTAATTAACACCTTCGCGACCGCTGATGTAGACTCATGTCATTTGTAAATTCATAAACTCCACCAGTGGGCGTTTATTTAGCAATTTGTATGTTATTTATTTCTTAAAAATATACCTAATATTCATATTTGTACTATCATTATATTATGGGTACAAATTGTTTGATTAATAAGAGTATAATTGTAATATATATCCATTTGCAATATGAATGTGAATGAAGAAAATTTTGTTCTGAAATATTGTAATTTAGGAGAATGACGCCTACAGGTGGACCTTACTGTCAAGAAGACAAAATCCTGCTGTCGCGAAAGTGTTAATATTCCGTAGTATTGTTAGCCCCGCCTTCTTTTTCACTCCAGTAACTTTTTAGAGTGTTTTTCTTCTTGTTTAATCGTAATTTCGTTTGGAGAATATTACTCTAAAATTTTTCTAGTGTGTAAAAAGGGTGGGACTACCAACACTACGGAATATTAGTTAGGATGTTGGCCGGTATGTTACTGTCTCAGTGAATCCGATATTAAAATAGGGGTGATAATCTTTCTGGTTGAAAAGAAATGTGTGAAAAGAGAACGCCGAATATGAAAAATATGAGGAGGATCCTGTTCTTTACAAAGCCAGCATTTAAAAGCATTTCATCTATTCTTTCGGGCAACCACCTAAAATTCTAAATTGTCTTATTCTTGTCAGCCCGCTGCTTCAAAACACGCATCACTGTGTTGTTACATTGCACATGAACTGCTATTGTACGATAGGAAAATTCTCTTTCACGAATGACAATGGTTCTTCTCCGTTCAAACTCTGCAACTTGTTCAAATGTCACCCACTTTCGACGAAGAGACATTGTTATATCTGTTCAAACGTTTACCACTAGCAGATAACCATAAATTATTTTCAACGTCACGTTACAGATGTTTAACACACTATAATTTGTTCAATTTTCAAATCAATATAACATGTGCTTAGCTATCAACTCGTTTATCATAGAGTCTTCTTCAGTGTAACTGTATCTAATGTAGAAAATTACAAGTTAATATTTCTTTTTTTTTTTTTTTCTTTTTTTTTCTGAATGGAAAATATATTATAAAGTTTTCTAATTTATATTACACAATTGGTTTATATAGTATATGAAAGCACATACCATTAAAAATCCAAAAAAATCAAGTTGAGTAAAAGAGGATGCACTAATTAGTCAATGTTCAATCAAAAAAATTCTTCTTACGGTAAACATCTTCATACTAGTTTAACTTTCTCTATTATATTACGATTTACATTACGCCAGAAATTTTTAAGTTTCGAGCATCCTCTTCTGGGGAAAATATCAATATATAGTAAAATTATAAGAATATTTTATATATTTTTCAGTAATTTGACCCAGAAATTGTGTTCTGTAAAAGAAGGGTTGGTTGGTTGGGTTTTACGTTGTACTAGTGCTGCATTACACTACCCTAACGAAATCTTAACCCAAACTTTATCCATATTACATCCTTACGATGCCCATCGGATGAAAAAGTTTTCCATGAACATCCTATAGACTTCTTCAGGATGTATTGTGAACAAGTGTGCCATTAGGGTACAGTCTGTAAAGGAGGGGAACTTATTACAGAGTTTTTTTCATTTTATTTTTCTATAATTTCAGTAGTTACTCTAATTAAAAAAGTTGTCTTATTACTGGTTTGGTATAAAATGTCAACGTTTACAACTAGTATTTAAATAGAATTTCTTGCGGCTAAACATGCAAGAGCTGATATCTAATAATTATTTTTTGAAATCCAGAATATGTTCATTAATTCTTTTTGTTTTATTGGGCGAGAAATCATACCTGTATAAAATTTAAGCTTGTTAGAATCACTAATAAAGGGGATTCGGCTAGTACAATTTTACATAGTATATTTTTTGAATAAGGATCAATTTTTCGGGTTAGAAAGTTGGTAATTTTAGTAAGGGATAACAATAATTTCAATATTTAAAGTTTTAGATGCAGAATTCAAAGCTTCAGGAAGCCATTTCCAGTAGGGGATGGGATGCGTAATAATATTAGATTTATGGACGCATTTATGGGGTTCATTAGCAGATTTATAAATTAATTTGTGGATTAGAATTGTTGAAAAACATTATTAATGGCTAAATTTATAATTTATTTCTTTTTGCAAAGCCTTTTCAATTAAACAATGTTTGTACGCACGATTAATTACAAATTAAAATTAGCTATTTTATAATTTAAAGGTATGGGAGTACGGAAGGTATTGAAATAGATATGGAATAGTACGTTGCGCGGCTTCAGGTTTTCTGTAAATTTATATTTCTATTCTAATAAGTTCGTGGGAGTGATTCGAACAAGATCCAATTGTACATAAAAAAAAAAAAAAAACAGAAATATCGTACAGAATTATAGTATATTATAAACAGTTACACATCTCCAATGTAAGTGAAACAGTTATCATGAGTCTTGCTGTTTTGTTGCCCTATTCAGGGACAGGGACTGATTAAGACCGGAGCACACATTATTTACACTTACACAATTATTTTTTAAGCAATACTTTCCTCTTATAATAAACAAAAAATTCTCATTAAAAATTATTTAAAAAGAATTCTGGTATATAATAACCATGAGTAAATTCGATTGCTTTACACCGTTCATTTTTTTAAAGAATGATTTCCTAGTCAAAACGTGAAATTCCTATAATATGCTGTAAAAAATAATTGTAAAAATATTCCGGTGAGAGAGTGCCCCGGCCTAAATCAGGCTCTGTTCAGGGAATATGTTTGATAGAATCCTATAAATGCAATATCTTGTAGTTGAACTAGTTCAGGCCTAGTCATAACATATTTCTCAAAGCAGTGTATTTAGATGAAGGAAATGTTCCACTAATCACCAGAAAAGTGTGAGACATTTCTGTAAAGAGTTTGGGAGAACGGTATGCTGACCGTCTGTGGACCACTTAAATATCGGCATTAATGTCCACCGCACGTTAGTGTATAGTTTATGCCGATAAACTATGTTTTACTGATCCAAACTATACTTATCAAAATCTGAGCCTATGCCATTTGGAGGCGTTGTGGCGGAGAGGACAAAATATTTATGGTACCCATACAGCAGATGGTACGTGGCCCATAAGCGATGTTTTCGGCATGTCGTACACATTCCGCAATAGGCCCGATTTTTGTGTGTTTGTGTTGTAGGTATGACTACCCGCCCAATAAAAGAATGAACTAATGAACAAAACCCACAAACTTAATAAAACAAAAACCGAAAATTATAGAAAATCTGGAGTCACGCAACCTAGAATTCCCTATTTAGCTCCCACACCTTTAAATTATAGAATACTCAATTTTAGATTTCTAATTAGTCGTGCTCACAAATGTTTTTTAACTCTAAATACTTTACTAAAACAAAAATAAATAAATAAATAACAACTTATATAATGAATTTAGCTTTTAATAATGATTTTTCAAAATCTTATCAGAAAATTCATTTCTAAACATACGAATGAAGCCATAAATGCACCCCTAAATCAAATATTGATAGATATCCATACTTCATACCTTACTGGCAAGGGTTTCAAAAGGCTCTAAATTCTGTATGCAAAACATTTAATATTGAACTTATTGCTATTCCATCTTAAGAAGACCATTTTTCTAACTCGAAATATTTACCCTTATCCAATAAATATACTATCTTACACTTACCAAATCCCCTTTATTAGTGAGTCTTACTAACTTCAATTATATGCAGATATGACTAAACGTCCAATTTAAAAAAAAAAAAAAAAAAAAAAAAAAAAGAATGAACATAACTGAAAAAATTAATAAAATAGAAACACAAATTTTCCGAATATCTAGAACCAACCTATTTCATATTTAGTTACCTTACTTTTAACTTATAAAATACCGAATTTTAGATTTCTAATTAAATGTGTCCACAAATTTTGTTCTACTAAAAATGCTTTACGAAAAGAAATGCATTATATAAACAATTTAGACTTTAATAATGTTTCTCCAATAAACCTATTCCTCAAATTAATATATAAGTTTACTAATGAATCTCATAAATGCACCTCTAAATATAATATTGTTAGACATCTCATTCCCTACTGTTAAAGGCTTCATGAAGCTTTAAATTCCGCACGTGAAACATTTAATATCAAAATTATTGCTATCTTCCTCCTAAAATTATTTACTTTCTAACGTGAAAAATTGTATCTTATCCAAAAAAATAAACTATCTGGTACTTACCAAATTCCTTTACTAGTGATTCTAACAACCTTCAATTTTACATAGGTAAGACTACCCTTACCCACCGAATGAAAAAAAAAAAAAATAATAATAATAATAATAATGAATATATTCTAGATATCAAAAATAACTATCGGAAGTCGGCTTTCGCAAGATTAGCCGAAAGGGATTCTATTGAAATAATATTTGAAGACGTTAAAATTATGTACCAAAACAGTAAAAAGACAACTGCTATAATTAAAGAAACTATTGAAATTACAGAAACGTATTGATATTTTACCTTAGAAAAGAGTCGAGTATTCTCAAATCTTTAAAAACCCTATCTAATATAAATCGTAATATAATAATAATAATAATAATAATAAAAGGCTAAACTGGTACGAATGTACGTAACTGGTATACAGTAAGAAGAATTATTTTGACGGTACATTGACGGTGCATCCTTTTCTTTACTCAACTCGATTTTTTTTTTTTTTTTTTTTTTAATCTTTTAGGATATGTGCTTTGATATATTGTAGAACAAAATAGAGTATAAAATAGAGAATTTTGTGAATTCTCCATTGAGGAAACAAAAATCAAAATATTGAATTTTTATTTTTCTACATTAGATTCTATTTAGAAAGACAATGATACTCTGAGAAAGACTCTTCGATAAATAGTTTGAAAGCTAAGTAAATGGTACAGTGACTTCAAAATCTTCAACATATATGTTTGTAACAGTTTGTACAGTTTTCAAACTTAATAAAAGTCGTTTATATGTAATTGTAGCATAGCCTCCTAAACTAGATGCCTGTTGCATGGCTCAGAAACTTGACAACAGTTAAAGCGGTAGACAGCGACACCTGGTACAGATTATTATTCAATACCCACCAAACATTTTTAAAAGTGGGATATGGTATACATATGCACGATTATATATATATCATATATCACTTCTTAAAATTATTGGTGACAGTTGAATAAGAAAGTCTCACAATCTGTACCAATTGGCGCTGTCTACCTCTTGAATTGTTGCCAAGTTTCCGAGCCACGCGACAGGCATCTAGTTTTAGAGGCTATGACTGTACTTGTAATCTTCCATAATAATCTATAATCCGCCTATATTACCGCTGAAATAAACGGTAAGTGAAAGAGGTGCGAATGCAGCACCAGATTATTATTTTATATTTTTAACAAAAGTCCTTTTATAGATTTTTAAATTTTTATTACTTTTTCATAAATAAAAATTTTAAACTCGGGAATGAATATAGAGAAGTTTCGTTAAGTTTATTGGGATAGAATCTTTAACAAACGATTTGCAACAATCGTCTATGTCGATAGGTTTTCTAAAATGCAGTTTCTAGAATTTCCTACTATTACAAAAACAAATTTTATGAAAATTTTATACATTTTATGAAAAATATTATAAAACAAATTTGTAAAATCCTCACGAATTCTATTTTCTTGAAAAATATATGAGTTGTTACAAAACTATAAAAATATTTTATTGAAAATTATTTACATGAAAATTCAGTGTTCTGATAAAAATTCAAATATCATTTTAGAATGTATTCGAGTGTTAAATGGAAAACAATTATTTCCCAAAAATTGCAGTCGAAATGTTATTTTCCAATATAAATGAAAATGTTACGTATTGTTGTTTTCCAATACACACGAATTATTGCATAAATTTATTTTATACTGTAATAAGCTATATTTTAGTTGAGATATAAAATGCTGACTGCTTTCCTTTTATATTGGATATTTTATAACAATAAGTAATCATAAATATAGTAAAAGAAGTGTGCTGGAAAAATGGATTTTTTTTTTTCAGAATAAATGCAAAATGTTAATAAATTTTAAATTTAAATATTAAAATATTTCAAAATTATAGAAAATGTGCAAAATTTTTATTTCTTTCGCATACATTTCTTTTCGGGTAGACACAGATTTTTTTTTTTTTTTTTTTTTTTTTCAAAGCTAAATATTATTTGTTAAGTGATTCGATTACTATTATTATTATTATTATTTCATTTTTTTAACTTATATGATTCATTTTAAAAATGGTTATTTTTAACAATATAATATAAATAAGTAAATTGATACCAATAATTTATCTAGCAATCCCTTTCTTTTATTTATTTTGATTTTTACGATGAATATATGTCTAAGGCAGTGATTCTCAAATACTGTGCCGTGGCACTTTTGTGTGCCACGGCCAAATTCTTAAAGTGAGCCGCTAAATTTTAGAAATGTATCTAGTAAAAATTATAATGTTTTATTATTATTATTATTACGAGTAAAATTTGTTTAAATTAAAAAAAGTACACTGGAAAGGAAAGCTGTTGTTTTTACCGTTTAACACCATATTTTAAACTGTTTTTATCTTCTATAACTATGACATTTCGTAAAGTGAAACATTTGCCCCAAGGGAAATGTGTGCCGTCAAATTTTGAAATCGTTAAAAGTGTGCCGCAACAAGAAAAATGTTGAGAATCACTGGTCAAAGGCATACTTGCCAACATCCTAATTAATATTCCGTAGTGTTGTTAGTCCCGCCTTTTTTTCCACACCAATAAATTCGTAAAATTCTCAAAATGCAAGTACGATTAAATAAGATGAAAAATACTTTAAAATGATACTGGTGTCAAAAAGAAGGCGGGGCTAAGAATACTACGGAACAGTAAATCCCTTAACGGTCGAATATTTTTCAAAGACACGCCCAAAAACTCCACCATTTTGTCTAATTTAAAAAAAGTGGATTGAAAATAAATATATGTGTAATATATAAAGTTATTCAGTACATATTTTCAAATACAATATATATAGTTTGGTACTGGCTGGTGCTTCCATGTACCCTAAAATGTTAAAGGAAAAATACACGTATGGCGTAGTCACAGCCCGTGAATATCACAGGAGCGAGAACGAAGGAGTAAATTAACATGTTGGGAAGTATGGTCTAAGGGTATTTGTCTCGAGGTTATCTGTCAAAATTAGCTTAAAATTATCGTGATTATTTGTATAATCTGTACAATAAATAGATGAACTAAGGAAATGATACTATTATTTAGTAATGAAGAAATCACAAATCTATTTTATAACTATACGAATTTAAATTAAAATGACATTGAAAAAAAATCAAGAAATGTAATTCAATCTAGCATTTTTAAAATTTTTATTTTCTCTTATATGTTATGGTAGATATTTTAGTTCCCCATCATACTACACGTATGGGGAACTTAGGTAATCGTGAAAAATTTCGACCTCGGTTTTTTTACTTTTTCATTCGTTTTCTGGTATGAAGAATCCGAAAATGACAAAATTTGTATGGTGTCTGTCTGTAGGGTGTCTGTTAGTGTGTCAGTGTGTCAGTCCGTTAGTGTGTTAGTCCGTTAGTTTGTTAGTCTGTTAAGACGATATCTCACGAACAAATGATCGCAGAGAGGTCAGATCAGTTTTAAAATATTACTTTCGATACTGGCAAGAACCCTATTCATTTGCAACATTCGAATTAATAAACTTCGTAAGTTATGAGAAATTTACGGTTTTCTTAGCATGGGAGAATAGGACAAAATTTCACTTAAACGTGCATTAAATGGAAACTTTATACTGTAAAAAGGTCGGACCAGTTTTGAAATATCAGTTTTGATGCCGGAATGAACATCAGTAACTATAAATATGCTACTTTGAAAATTTCGCAAGTTATTGGACATTTACGAATTTCTTAACATGGCAGTATAGGGCAAAATTTCACACAAACGTCAATTTTGAGAGATATTTTAATCATAAAGATGTCAGACTACTTTTGAAATATTATTTAGAACACTAGCATGAATATTAATGACTATTAATTTTCCAATATAAAAATTTCGTAAGTTATTGGAAAATTACGAATTTCTTAATATGGCAGAATAGAACAAAATTTCATATAAACGTCAATCTTGAGGGATATTTTCATCGTAAAGATGTCAAACCACTTTTAAAATATTATTTTGGATACTGGCATGAATATCATAGACTATGATTTTTCCAATTTAAAAAATTCGTAAGTTATTTGGAATTTACGATTTAATTAAAATGGCAGAATAAGGCAAAATTGAGCATAAACTTCCATTTTGAGGATCATAAATACATTAGACAACTTCAAAATTACTTTTATGATATTTGTTTGAACATGATTGAATACAAATATTCTACAATAGGAAAATTTCGTAAATTATTCGTAATTTACGATTTTATCAACATAGCGAAGTTGTAAATTTTTCATATAAATATGAATTTTGAGGATTATTGCATTGGAAATAGTAGCATGAAAACTAAACAACAGAATTGACCCTGATGAAATAAATTAATAGATTAGAATAAGATAAATATATCGAAGTGAACGGTGGATAGCCTATTAGGCGGGGATTTCATTCTGTCACTGTATCAAGCGTTGGTCAGATTAATTTCTTTTAACATGATTATAATATGTCTCCCACTAGAAATTTATGAGAACATAAATATGATGGGGAACTGAGCATAGTCCACCTATGCCAACTAGTTTATAATAGTTATTGCAGTTTCCTTCGAGCTATATTAATTTTTATCTTCTGTAGTTATTTAACATGTTCGGAAAGACAGTAACATATGCTTTCTTTAAAAATCAAAATATACACAGAACTAAATAAATAAGGGAAATATTTTTATCACCCCTAAATATGTGGTCCTAATAATTAGCCTATTCGAATACATTTATAAGCAGTGTGGTGTCATGCAACGCACGCTCGATGTCTGCATAATCTAATTGGGCAGGTAAGCGGAGTGATGGACGTTTACTACAGGACTGACGGATTACATACACGGCATTAACAATAAAAATTGTATACATACATACCCGTCGGCTTTCGGAGCAATTAATTGTTCGACGCACAGTGGATCGAAATATAATTGAGGGCGGACATGGGATATCTTTTTTTTTTCTTTTCCAAACATTTCTACACTTTGCTTTACAAACGGAGATTTAGAGCTAAAGTATTAGAATGTCAAAACTATAGGGCGACTCACATAAAAAAATTAAGCCGGATAGCGTGTAATGAAATATTATAACATCATTTTTAACATTTCCCAATAAAGTTGAAAAATGTTTATGACTTTGATTTTCCTGTGCGTCTGTCTGGTCTACATCCTAATTAATATTCCGTAGTCTTGTTAGTCCCGCCCTTTTTCTCACACCAATAAATTTTTAGAGGAATGTTCTCCAAATTCAATTATGATTGAATAAGAGGAAAAATACTCTAAAAAGAGACTGGTGTGAAAAAGAAGGCGGGCTAACAATATTACGGAATATTAATTAGTATGTTAACAGGTATGCCTACAAATCACGTAAATATTTATGGAATATCCTTGAAATTGGTATATATTATTCAAGTTTACTGCAGGAGATTTCCTATTGAAAATTAAGTAAATGAAACCCCTGTTTTCTGTGAACAGACATTCGAAAAAATTTGAAAAGTAATGCTTGTTTTTACACTGTACGTGTGAAGTTGGGTTTACATGTGCGTGCTTGCAACGTATGTGCTTGCGTGCTAGCCTGCCAGCCTGAGTGTGTGTGTTACTATACACATATTATTATGCAGAGGAATGTTTTACTTTACTTTAATCCGTATTCGAATGACACTGCTATACAGATTACAAGTAACAGCTTTTATTCGCAATGTTCATCTACGGTTATGGTCGCTTACAACCAAAGACCCTGTTATTGTAGAGAAATTTGGGTGAAGAATTGCTCAACACCTAATACTGTTTTTTATTACGTTTTCACATTTCAAAAATTCGCAACCGTTAACTTTGTAGCTAAGTATTATTATTTTAAAATTACCACAGCGGCAGAGTGCAGACTTCCAATATTTCAGTTTATTCCGAAGCACTGTAAATACACGTCCTTGTTTCGCACAACTTTATTTCATTCAAATTTTTCTCCAGTGTGGAATTGCAATATAAATAAGAAGAAAAATACCCTTTGAGAAAATTGGTATAAAAAAAAAATAAAAAACTGTAACTAAGAATGCTCCAGAATAAATTAATATGTTTGGCATGTAGAAAGACTGCGATCGCAATCCGAAAAAAGAGAAAGCGTATTCGTTTTCGGCATTCCTCTACGAAAAAAAAAAGTTATTATTTCTAAAAACGATTTTACTTGTTCGTCTTTAACACTTTATCTGCTGCCAGTGTTTACACATATGCCATTGGTATCGATTGCTAAGAATAACATTTTAATAATTTAATCACGAATACATAAATTATTTTGTAAAAGTTTTAGATAAATGTCAAAGGGCAGAGCTTACTACAGAAATAAGAAAATATGTCGAAGACTGTATGTTAATATATCATACTTGCAACATCCTGATTAATATTCCGTAGTGTTACTAATCCCGCCCTGTTTTTCACACCAGTAATTTTTTAGAGTAATATTCTCCAAATTTAATTACGATTAAATAAGAAGAAAAATACTCTAAAAAGACACTGGTGTGAAAAAGAATGCGGGGCTAACAGTACTACGGAATATTAATTAGTATGTTGGCAAGTATGATATATGTATATATATATATATATGCATTGAAATGTGTTTTATTTGTATGTTTTTTCTAAGAGTTTCTAATTTAGTTTTTTTTTTTTTTTACTTGAAATTATTAACAAGACTATGGATCGATGGCAACTTCAGAGACCAGCGTCTGATAACATATTTTGTCGTATAGGAGAGTTGCCATTATCAGCCCCGCATTTATTTCATACTACTTTTTGTTAAAAGAGTAATTTCTTCTTATTTTGCTGTTTTTATATGTTGGAGAAAAGTTTTTTATTAATAAAGTGATGCGAAATAAAAGCGGGGCTAAAAGTGCTGCGCAATAAATTGAAATATTGGTAATTATGCTTATAGTAGAATTTATGAGAACAATTACATTATATCATGTTATTTTGGTCCATTATAAATATACTTGAGAATTTAATGAAAAATACTCAATCTATATTATCACTTTCGCGACCGCATGCTTTCTTCTTTTTAACGGTAAGGTCCTCCTGTAAATGTTATTCTTCCAAGTTACAATATTGCAAAACAATATTTTCTGTAATCACACTTATAATGTATAAACTTTATAATTATATTCTTTATAATCAAAGTATTCGTATCCATAGCATATTTGACTGTACAAATATGTATATGGAGTATATTCTTAAGAAATAAATAACTTACAAATTACGAAAGAAACGCCTACTGGCGGAGCTATAGATTTTCAAATGACACGTGAATATCTACGTCAGCGGTTGCGAAAGTGTTAAAAAAAAATGTAATTTTGGAATAATTTTTCCGATAACATGGTTCGTACAATCCTTGAATTTTCTGGACTTTTTGCACCACTAATATTATATACCTTCATTTCCATATATTAAAATCTTTAACACTGAACGGCCCTCTTCAACTACCGTCGCCGGAAGCCCGTGCCAATGTTATTCTATGGGGGAATTTTATTTGCAAATAACTTATTAACTAATACATATTTTTAAATTCTGTTTTCACATTCATAAAATTCCCAACTGTTAAATTGACGGACCTTTTTCAATTTTTTTTTTTTTTTTTTTTTGAAATTGCTAAATAAAAAAATCACTTATTGAAAATTCGTATTTTGCAGATTAAAATAAAATACGAAAAATTTAAAAAATATTTAAAAAAAAAAAATCCGTCAATTTAACAGCTGCGAATTTTCAGAATGTGAAAACAGAATTTAAAAATATGTATTAGTTAATAAGTTATTTGTAAAGAAAAATTTCCCATAGAATAACATTAGTTTCGGCCTCCTGCGGCGGTGAGTGAAGAGGGCCCTTATACAGAGATCCCAACTTTTATAATTTATTCCCGAGCATTTATAGTCCCGCCTCTTTTCATACCGGAAATTTTGAAAAATGATTTTCTTATTTAATCGTTGTCCCATATTAAATAGAAATATCTACAAAATTTCTGGTGCGAGAAGAAGGCGGGGCTAAAAATGCTCGTGAATAAATTATAAAAGTTAGAAACACTGGACTTAAACATAAATGTTATACAAAAACACTGGTGAAACGTGCTTGAAAAAATGCGTGTCCACACGAACTATGGTCAATTTTATATTTTATGCTTGAAAGTAATAATTTTCTAAAAGATATAACGAATCAAATTTGTAATATCGTTCGTTATAAATAACATTTGCTTGAAAAATATATGAGATATTACACAAAATGTTGAAAATATTTCCGTTAAAAATATTTTTTATGTAAATTTCATTCCATTAATAAAATTTGAAAAATAATTTTATGTCGATATTCGAGAGCAATAGATTTTTCATTGACAGCTTTTTTAAATTTTACTTTCAAATTGTTAGGAGACTTGGCACCTTTGACGGCACCACTTGAGGAGGTTTCACATAAAAACTATATTTCCATTCAATATTTATAAATTGAACTATATTAGGTTTTTCCTTAAAATGCATATTCAAGCAGCAATTATCATGGTTTTTTATATATGTTTTACAGATTTCTATTCTTTAAAATACATTTTCTCTGTTTTCTCTCTCTCTTTTTTTTTTTTTCTTTTTATGAATTCATGATCTTCAAAATTCTCAAATTTCCAGATATTTAAGAAAAGACTTTTTTTTTTTTTTTCGGATGTTTAATGAAACCTACTTCAAAGTGCTGGAGATGTTTTTTTTTTTTTTTAATTTATTAATTAATTTTCGAGAGAAAAATTCTGTAATGATAAGTATAAAGGCTTTAAGACAAAAATGTCGATTTTGAGATAAATACATAGTCAGACTCAGGAAAAAAAAAAACCTCTATCGATTGGTATAAAGGATTAAGTCCATGTCATTTAGTCTTTGAGAAAATCCACTGGTATAAAGATTCAAGTCAGAAATTTAGCATTCATGTTTGGTATAAAAGATTAAGTCCTGCAGGCATTTTTTCAGAACTATATAAATCTGTTGAAAGTAAACAAACTTCAAAATTAAATGTATGCAGTTTATTCAGAAAATTGTATATTAAGATAATATCCTGGTTAAAACTGTAATCAACGAATAAGTTTTATACAGCATTTTTTTTAACTTTATTTTTCATCTCCTGAAAAATCAAGAATATGGACTTAAATCCTTTAGTAGTAGTTTCCAGTACAGAATTAAGAAGTTAATGTCTATGCATTTTTTTTTTACACTTTACTTTTACCGATATTACAAAATCCATCCCTAATTGTTTTTTTTTAGTGGGTTCTATTACATTAAAAAAAAAAAAAAATAAATAAATAAATAAAATAACATAAGCTTTTATCAGACGGAAGCAGAGCCTGATTAAGGGGGAAGCGCACATTATTTATACTTACACCGTTATTTTTTAGCAAATACTTTCCTCCTATAATAAACACAAAATTCTCATTAAAAATTATTTTAAAAGAATTCTGGTGTCTAATAACTGTGAGTAAATTGGATTGTTTTACACCTTTCATTTTCTATAAAAAAAATTTCCTCGTCGAAGCGTGGATTTTCTATGACATGAAGTAAAAAATAATTGTAAAATATTCCGGTGAGAGCGGAGATAATGTGTGCTTCCCCCATAATCAGGCTCTGGACGGAAGAATATGTATTCTGATTGCATCATAATATATTTCTGTTATAATATATTGCATCTCAAAGCTACCGAACGACTTTCCTGAGCTCAATGAATGATTATTTTTAACAATAAACGAAATCCGCAATTGCAAAAAAACGAACGCAACATTTGGCGATAATTCACTCCTCGGAGGTTTCAAAGGAATGGGTATAGAGGATATTCTGGAATCGCGATTTGGAGGTGTTCATGCTGATTGGAGGCGTTCATCCTGAAAACTATTGTATGAGATGTAAACAGACAAAAGTGCGTGCAAGTATACGTGAGGCAAAATGAATTTATATGTTTGGTAAATAGGATTTTCACTCTTGTGGCGAGTACACTGCGCATTAAATGTTAAAAAGAATTTTTAAACAATTGCTGAAAAACGCAGACGATTGAAAAAAAAAAATAATAATTGAAGAAAATGCAAACGAATAATCGATAAATAAAAGCAAAAATATTTAAAATCGAAAAATAATCTTAATCAGGAGTACCATTTCTAGGACTATTCTATTCTTCGTGCAGGTATTATGATTCTGCTATCTATGCTATAAGCATCATAGTGCACAAAGGCAGAAATAATTAAAAATATATATATCAATGGATAAAGTTGAAAAATAATAATAGGAAAAATAATAACTTTTTTTTTTTTTTTTTTTTTTTTTTTTTAATTTTCAAATTATTTACACAAATGCTAATAAAATAAAAAAATATCCAAAGTAAGTTTTAATTTCGTAAGAACTCATAATCAGAATATTTATTTTTTGATAAGTGCATATTTAAAATTTGAAAGTAATAATCTTCCCAACAATATTACGAAATAAATTTATAAAAACTTTACAAACTCTATTTTCTTCAAAAATTCCTGCGTTGCTAAGCATGTAAATGGAACTTATTTATATGTAAAATTCGGTATTTTACTAACATTTCAAAAATGATTTTAGCAAATACTTCAAAACTATTTGAGAAACAGTTCTTTTCATAAATACACAATAAAAATTTTATATTTCAGTGTAAGTGAAAATAGTACGCAATGTTGATTTCCAATACATACAGTTATTACATAAATTTATTTTATATTATAATAAGCTATATTTTATTTGAGAAAGAAAATGCTCACTGCTTTCTATTTTGTTGGATATTTTATATCAATATTTGGTCACAAATATAGTAAAAGTAGTCTACTGTAAAACTTAAAAAAAAATGAAGTTAATATAAAATTTTACTATAATATGCATTTAAATTTTAAACAACAGGGAATAATCTATATGAAATATAGAAAATTCTCCATTGAATTTGCATTTTAATTTGATTATACCGGGTATGTTTTACTCAATGCTAAATAATATTTCAAAAATATCCTGATATCTGTCTTTGATTCTTCTTCTTCTTTTATTTATTTAATTAATTTTTTTTTTAAAAACTTGCTAAAATATATGTTGATCTTAAAAATAAGTATCATTTACATGAAATATACCTAGATTATTTAATATAATATTTTTATCTCTTTATTTATTTATTTTGTTTATTTTTTCGATTGGTATGTAATAATTTTTCTTAATGACAATTGGAGGTATTCGTTGCAATAAAAGTTTAAAAAAATTGTTTTTCTTCCTTTTCTCAATTTTTATTTTATTTTATTTATTTATTTAATTATTTATTTAATTTTATTTGAAATCAATGAACAAATAAAATAATACATTTCATTCAGGATTCAAGAAATTTCGAATCTGTTTGATGATAATAAGAATTGTTATTCCTTTACACTATACAAACCTACATTATTAATGAAATAATATGTCTTTCATTAATAATATAGGAATGGGATTCCATGAAACATCATAGCTGCCATCTTTTACGGCTTTTTTCATAATGCGGAAATTTAAACTAAATTTTTATAGCAGTTTTCACTGATTAAATCATAGCTGCCAATATTTTAATTTATTCCGGAGTACTTTTAGCCCCGCCTTTAATTCGCACCACTTTATTTATAGAAACATTTTCTTCAATCCATAACTTCGATAAAATAAGAAATAATTGCTTTTAAAAAATAAGAATTAGAGGAGGGGCTAAAATTACTCCGGAATAAATTAAAATATTGGCAGCTATGATTAAATATATATATATATATATATATATTCCGGTATCCAAAAAGCGTAAAAGTTGGCAGCTATTCCCTTTTTTTATTTTTTATTTTTTTTACAATTTTATTTTTTCTCATATAATTTGATGGACACTTGCGCTGTTATTATCCAGATTAACATCTAAAAGCCTTTATTATGTGTTTGTATATATACACACACATATATATATATATATATATATATATATATATATATAAGTATTATTTGAATGCTTTTCTCTTTTTATCTTAGGCGATTATTTAACCTTTAACCGGTCATGGTACTTACCATCAAAATACTCTGTGAATGGGGAGAGCATGGTAAACTACTTTACAACACCTATCACTTTTACTCTACAAAAATGCATGAAAGAACAAAACAAAAGGATAACTTATTTTCTGAAATTCTCTTTCTATAATAATGGCGAGGAATTTCACCATACAAAGGGGAGCTTTGACTAAAAATGGTAGTCGGAGAAAAGTAGCTTACCTTGCCTTTCTTACTTAAAAGGAATAAATTTGGTGGTATGTGCATTTCTCGTATACTTATAAAAGTTTAAAAAAATAATTTTATCTAATAAGCTGAATGGTATTTTTTCTTAAATCATTCGCATTCCAAAAAATATTTTAATATACCTCTACTGGAAAACAATGGCTTGTTAAAGGGTTAAATTATTCAGAGAGAAAATAAAATATATCCTGGCGTAAAAATAAATATACACTTAGAAAGAAAGAATTGAGTCACACCTAAGAAAATTAACATCTAAACCAGATTCGGCGAAGTATAATAATTACACTGAACAGCAAATATGAACTTTTATTCCTGTCGTTTCTAATATATTAGATGATTCTGTATAAACAAAAGGGGCTTGTTTCATATATTTAAACCAAAATGGCCCTCATGTGTTATTTTTATCGAACGCGCACTTCTCATATGTATACAAATTCCTTACTGAGAAATGTAACAGATGTTTGATTATAGAAAACATAAAGATTAAAACATTTTTTTATTCGTTTCTTCTGGTAGGTATTAGTTGGTATGTCCCTAGTAATATTCAGCTAGCATATTTCCATCCCATCTCCCACATAAATGCTTTTTAAACACACAGGCATGGGGACAGATGAAACCTTTCCTCATGATCATCAATAATGTTGCCAAGGTTTAGGGAAGGGGGGGTCCAGATGTGAGTCCAAAAAGTCTAGTTTTAATGACATATTGCAACATATAACACGAAAGCATTTCACCATGTGACCAACATGATCTTCATAGTTTAGATGTTCTAAAATATCGATTTTATGGTAAATGGTACGTGGTAAACAGCATATAAATACAGAATCGTTATTTCAGCCAAAAATATACAAGAAAAAACACATTTTCATCTAAAGGGCATTTTTCATACTGTATAGTGTTATGATCATGCAGCATTTTTTAACGTTCTTGAGGCATAGATCTATCACATATATAAATCGTGAGTATAGTTTAATAGATTTGGTAAGCTCAGCGACGTACATTTACTACCGGATTGATAGGTTGGATACACAGTGAAATCAATGTTTATTTACAGATGCATCTGACAGCATTACTTTCAGCTGTCCCGCGAGAATCATTTCATAGTCTTCAGAGACGCTTAGATGGCAAACAAACAGACCAACTGGCATATTCAACAAAATCTTTTAGACATTGCTTTACTTGACACCTGTGGCTCAAGACAGGGACTGTTAGTCAACGCAGTTACTCTATACTTCGTCGAGCAACCAATGCACCAGATTATAGACTAAAAATATAAGCAGCTACTTCTGAGCCATTAACTATTCTATCAACAATTTGACGACATTTGCCTAATCATAATGGACTAATGGTAATAAGGAATGCTATTACACCTGATAGGAGCAATCCTAAGATAATCGAGATATTTTTGAATTACACTCTCGAAATTTAATAGTGTATATTGAATTAAAAAACCTCAAAATCTGGCAACACTGCAGATTGGTACTGTGTTAAAGATAATTAGCATTATATCTCTAACCAAATCGTTGCTAAAATAGATTATCATTATTCTGTTCTTTACATCCCCAATATTTTAGAGCATTTCATCAATTGGGCAACTTAAAAATTAAAAGTAGAAAATTCTTTGTAAATATAAATTTTTGAGCAAAATTGTATGCTTGGAATTTTATAAATTTTAATGGTTCGTGATATTCTTTGTACTTCGATAATATGTTATTATTTTTAGAATATTTTATCATTATGTCCATATGCTAATATTTAAAAATTAAACCATACTAGACTTGTTTAATAAAGTATATAATCAGGCAACAATTCTTATGGTATTTTGATATATTTTCTTACGATATGAAATCATTTTACTGCATTCCCCCAGTTTGCATTTTTTCATTAATTCATCATCTTCAAAATGCTGAAACATCTACAGGTAAGTAAGAAAGGACTCAGGGGTGTTTGCGTGCTGGGTTTTTTTATTTTATTTTCCATCAGTAAATTGTATTTTTGGTTATATTTAATTGCTAAACTATACTAGAAAGCTATCAATTATAGAATATTCAGGTAGAAAATTCAGTGAACACAAGCACCAGGAAACCATCCAACACTGTAATCATTAAAAAAAAAAAAAAAAATCAAACAAGCATTAATCGAAAGAGCATATATAAATATGTTTTTTCACGCATAAAAATAGCCTTCGTCAGCTTGTTTTCGAGTTATAAATTCTGAAAGTTCACTAATAATTGGTGCAACCACGCCTGAATCGACAACACCACGCCTTACTGAAATAATAAATGAAATCCAAAACAAGCAGAATACGATACAGCATAAACAAGCATGTTTTTTGATGTAATAATCAGTTGCCCATTTCAGCTTTGAGATATATTCCATCGCGATATAATGTCTAATAATTCACGAAAATAGATTCTGAAAATTGATAAAAGACATGTTTCTGGCAGGTTTTCACGGGACTCCTCCCACTCCTTTCTCGTTATTACACTTTTGCTCAAACTTAAATAGAGATTTTTCGAGAACAGGCTTATGACGGCTAACAGTTTATGTGTCAAAAATCACGTTAGATTATACCCTCTGGACTGGAATGAATATGATTTAATTGATTTCTATTACTACATTATTGGGATTGTTTTATGGTGAGAACTTATAGTTTATTTGGTTGTTTAACAGAACCTACTTAAAAGACTTATGAATGGATTTTGAAATCTACTAATTAGTTTTTGGGAAAAAATAAATAAAAAGGGCAGGTGCATTTATCAATAATACTTTTTTCCTTTAAATATACTG
Organism: Salticus scenicus; assembly: GCA_963930645.1. Lineage (NCBI taxonomy): Eukaryota > Metazoa > Arthropoda > Arachnida > Araneae > Salticidae > Salticus > Salticus scenicus. The sequence continues at coordinate 132,665,325 of OZ005660.1, read as the reverse complement.
CAAAATCCATCCCTAATTTTTTATGTAGGTTCTATTAAACATCCGAAAATATATTAAGCGGTTTATTAAATATCTGGGGTTGTTTCAACATTTTGAAAATCATGACTTCCTTAAAAAAAAAAAAAAAAAAAAAAAAAAAAAAACTCTAAAATTGCAATTTCAAGATTCCAAGTCTGTAAGAAATATGTCTGAAACCATAGTAATTGTTGCCATAATATTTTTTTTATTTAAGTCCTTCTCTTGATCCTGATAAACCAAGACGTACGGCAGTTACGACTTTCCGCCTATTTACAGGACACGACTGCCTTGGCGCTCATTTGAAGCGCATAGGTATCTTAAACGATTCTACTTGCCCAGGGCCAGATTATGGCACGGGCACACGGGGCACTGGCCCAGGGCCTCCAAATTTAGGGGGCCTCATTTCCAAAAATTGAGAAGTAATAGTACAAATTTCTTCATTATATGTGTATTAAAAACAAAAATTGATTACATTCTTCTTTCTATATTTTATTAGAGAGCTTAAACAATTATAAAATTTTGTGACTAATTTCCTACACATTGGCTGATTAATGTGCTACATTTTTTCATTTGTCTTGAACATAAAACTAATGATTTTGTTATAGGTTGCTAAAAAATTAAAAAACGCACTATTTTTATTTATTTATTTTTGATTTTGAGAATGGGTCCTTTTGGTGAGCTCTTTAGAGCAGGGTATGGGGGGCCTCCGAATAGCATCAGTGCCCCGGGTCTTCCAAAAGCATAGTCGGGCCCTGTACTTGCCCACTTTGTGATTCTGGAGAAATAGTGGACATGGACCATCTGCCCCGTTGTGGGGCTCTTCGATTTTCTACAGAATAGTCGAGCTATTGAGAGGCAATATCGCTACTTAGGCAATGACTTCGGTCTTTTGTTCTATGTTATACTGTTTATAATTTGTTTTGTAACTTTATAGTTCTCTGTAACTTTTGCCTAGCCACTGGAAAAAAAAATATATGTATACATATATTATTCACGAAATTTAATATAGTTCAGTTTATAAATATTAATTGAAAACATAAGTCTTTATATGAAACTTCCAGTGGTACCAAGTCTAATGTGCCAAATTCCCTAATAAAGTTTTAATTTAATATTGTTTTTAATTCAATAGATTAAAACAACAAAAATGAAATTTAAAAACCTTATTTAATTATATTTTCCAAACTTTTTTTTATTATTATTTGTATGGAAACATACAAGAAAATTCTCCTGTGGAAACTTTCAAATAAATATGCTTTTAAAGAATTGCCTCTTCTTCTAAGAAACCGCAATTTATAAATGATGAAGTATTAGAGATAAATAAGATTTCTCAAAAGCAATTTATGTTATAAGATTTTTCAAAACCAATTTATGTTCCTTATAAACTACAGTCGAGCAAAATTTAAAAATGGTATGTCAGGAATTTAAATGATTTATTATGTTGTTTAATTTATTATACTGTATGATTTATTATATGTACTACATCATAGTTCAGTGTTTTGAAATTAAATGTTCTAAACAGAAATTTTTCTTAAGCTGACCAAAATCATAGACTGGATTTATGAGGAAGCGCCTGATATACTCATATACTAAGTGTACAGCTCTGGGATATCTTAATAGTTTTATGTACGTAGAAATTTAAAATAGTTTATTGTCTTGAAAATGTGCAGTTAACGAATTTTAATATTTTTTTTTATAAATCTTTTCAAGTAAAATGTAATTGTAATCATTTAGTTTAATACCTACGTTTTTGAGTGAGAGGTTAATTATTTTATTTAGTTGTTTGTTTTTTAAATTTATATTTCTATTTATTTATTTATTTCACTATATACATATAACTTTTTTTTTTTTTTTTAAATTCTTAAACGAATTTGGTAAGAATAAAAATATACTTGTAAATAACTATAATAGCATTAGTTTCGTATAGGCCTTAGCGCTCGTATGTCCCTTCTGACGGGACATTAAAAAATCGAGCCACGCCTTAAGGGGTTCCTCTGCAAATGAAATGTTATTTTTCTAAAACGTGTAACTATAGGCTACCTTTCGGCTACCGGAAAATTTTAACAGAAAGATTTATTTTATTTAATGATGAAGTAGAATAAAACAAATTATTACAATTTTTCGGTAGCCAAATGTTGTAAGTAAGTAGGAAACTATACGTGTGACGTTTTAAAGGAACGCCAAAGGCGTGTCTTACGGAAAATATGCCGAGCGCAAAGGGTTAAAAAAATACAATATGACTTATCTTTACTTAATTGTTTTGTTTTTACCAAATCAATTTATTACATTTTTTAACTTCGTAAATGAACCAAACGTTGTTTAAATATTATCAGTCTTATCATTCCATTGATGCTCACTAATATTAATATTAACAATGACTTGCTTCACCAACATAAATGGATTCACAGCCCTTACAGAGGATACAGTTACACAACCCTAGTAAGCGTATTGGGTGAAAGAGAAGCAATCATTCTGAAATTACAAATAAAATCACAAGTTGTATTTTGTGTTTGAACAGAATGGCTACAGTCCGTATTTTTTCACTGACTCTTTAACCACTATATTTATATAGAAACCTTTGGTAGTATAATCAAACTTGTCAACCCATCTTATTAATGAGCGAAAAATTGTTAACTCCCCGTGAATTAAAAAAATGCCCCTTTTTCCACACCACTTATTTTTTGAGTAATTCTTTTCAAATGTCGTTACGATTAAACAATCAAATTACTCTAAAAAATGGTTGGTGTGAAAAAAAAAAAAAAAAAAAAAAAAAAAAAAACGCGGGTACTAAACGTTTTACACTTCATAATGAGAGGGTTAACAGGTGTGCATGTTTCCGCGATCAATTGGGGAGAAAAGTGTTATTTAAATATAATGTTGACAGAGTCAGAATGAAAAAGTAGGACCATAGAAAAGATGACTTTAATAAAATGTTTTTGTCACATGCAATAAGAATGAGGGGGGGGGAGGGAGAAAGCTTCAGGATTGACAAAAGAAGGATAGGATGTGACATTTAAGTAAGAATAGATTGCGAGGAAATTCTTTTTTGAAAGCTCTAAACAATAGAGTTATTCATTTGATGATCCAAGAAAACCTTATGGCCTTAACTTATAACAGTTAATCGAAACCTAAGAAATATTATTTAGGAAAAATGTACTAAAATTTTGTTTGACAATTGAAATTACAGGACGTTGTTCAATATTAACCAAAAAAGTTTGTGTTTTACAGATTTTTTATTTTATTTTATTTTTTTTTTTTGTATTCCTCACATATAACAAAATTTTTTCAGATGAATATTCTACAAGCTCAACGAAAATAGTAATTTGTACTTTTTACCTAAAATTGAAATACCGGGGAAATTGTATTGGCATACGTTACAATCTAATAACTGTTGTTTTTTTTTTTTGTCTTTTTGCGATGTAAAACACATCAATACATAAATTTATATATATATATATATATATATATATATATATATGTATGTATGTAGCAATCAAGTTTGTTTTAAAGTGAGAACTGTGAAATAGTTTTCATTTATCCATTAGCTTTGTTTTTCCCTGACAATTTTTCATACCAATTTTTTTTTTTTTTTTTTGTAAAATGCTACAATGCGTAATTAAAATTAAATTAAAAAAAAAAAAAGAAAACTCTTCTAAAAAAATTTAATTGAAAAAATATATAGACGATAAAATTAAATGATATTATTAAAATGTTTTAAAAATGGCATTTATGTTTACCGATAATGCATAAATATTACACCAATCAAGTTAAAAAACACTTCTGAATTTTAATATCGAATGTTTACATATGTAAATATATATATAAACTTATTGGAATTTCAAAAGTTAGTTGTAAGTAAAAAATAATCTGTCATAAGCAGAGCCTGATTAAGGGGGAAGCACACATTATCTCCGCTTTCACCGGAATACTTTTACAATTATTTTTTACCTTAGGTCATAGAAATTCCACGCTTTGAGGAGGAAATATTTTTTTATAAATAATGAACGGTGAAAAACAATCCAATTTACTCACCGTTATTAGACACCAGAATTCTTTTAAAATAGTTTTTAATGGGACTTTTCTGTTTATTATAGGAGGAAAATCTTTGTTAAAAAATAACTGTGTAAGTATAAATATTGTGTGCTTCCCCCTTAATCAGGCTCTGGTCATAAGTGCATAAAGTTAAATTTCTAAAAAAAGATGTGTAAATATTGGAAAATAAGTTTTTTTTTTTTTTTTAAATATTACATTAAAATTAATTCTAATATATACATATATATATATATATATATATATTGTAAATATAAATAAGACATGCTGCTTAGAATAAAAAAATAAAGAAGCTCTTCAACAAACGATTTTTTTTTCTTTCCTAAATGCGACGTAATAACAGGCTAAGATATCGTTATATTTAGAATTACAATGTCTAGCTTATCTTCAAAATGCGTTTGGTATATTATAAAAATGAACCATCTTAAAAAAAGATATGCAGAACCATAAAGATATTTAGTGAATATACGAGATTACTAAAATAAAAAGTCAGATCTGTACCTAATAAAAAAAAAAAAAAAAAAAAAAAAAAAAAATGTATAAACTTGCGTAGCATTTAATCCTTTGCGGCGCAAGACAATTTGAAACACCGGAATTCATGAACTAAATTAAACTAAAAAAATTTTTAAATTTTGAGGTTTAAAAAACCGGCCTTTTCTGATATGTTATAAACGTGAATTTTTGCTAAAATATTTCCGGGATGAATTTTTGCAGCTGGATCTTAAATTTTGCGTCCTCGTGGCGAGGACACCGCGCGTTAAGGGGTTAAGAGTAAAAAACATTATATATATATGGAAGAAAGCAATTCATACAAATCATGACAATTTGAAATAGAAGCAAGTTTTTTTGTAGTTTTATTTAGAATCGATAATAAGTGAAATTCTTCCAGCATAAATTGACTTCAAAGTAATTTGAATTTATGTATATCAACAAATAATTGTAGTAAAAAAGAAAATATACTGAATAAAAGGATGAATCTGCTATTTGAAAAGAAAACTTTTATTTAAGGCATCCATAACCAGAACATATTTACTGATATATCACTAATTTACTTTTAATAACTACTAGATTAAGTCAGATGACTTCAAAATGAAATTGTATTTCTCATAAAGTAAAAGTAAAATAAAATAAAATATTGAACTTGTATTACTTTTTAACGTATACTTTGTACCACAGATAATTATTTTTAAAATATCGACGAATTATTTACTATTGCACAATAAGCAGCATAAACGGAATGTTATGGGATATCTAATCCACCTAGATAAAAATGCATTTTTTATAAAACAATGAAAAATAAATATTATTTATTCTTATTTAATTTATATACGTAATTTAATATCGAAATGGTAAATAAAAAATTTATTAGAAGTGGCTGAATTGTTTTAAATAAAATTTAAATAAAAAACTTTAATTCTTAATTTTTTAACTTTATTTTCGAAGTGTAATATATTAATAATTAAATTTAAATTTAAAATACTAATTTTAAAAAAAACGAAATTGTATATTATGTTTCACTAAATAGACCATTTAATGAAATGTGACACACTCATAATACCAATATTGATAATAACAATATTAACAGAGATTTTTATTATTATTATTATTGTTATTATTATTATCGTACCACTATTTATATAACATAAATGTTATTACAAATTTATGCAGGTTAGTTTATGTATTTATATTTTCCAATATCCTAATTAATATTCCGTAGTGAAGTATAAATAAATAATAATAATAAATTAACAGAAGATTTTTATGGTTATTGCATCAGAATATAACACATTATGCTACAATTTTAAAAAACAATAGTAAACATTAAAATAAAATCTTGAAGGTTCTGAACGCTAAAGGTAATAACGGCTTATTCCCTTATCTACATTATTCTCTTTAGTGTTAAAGACGTTGGATATATCCCCTGTGTTTAATTATCCAGCGCAGTCTCCTTTTAAAATTTCTCCTTTATTAAATTTTCTAAAATTGTTATTACAGATCCGCCACACCCACAGCTGGCATTTTTTTTTTTTTTTTTTTCATTCTTTTCGTACCACCATTTCCAAAAATTGAAATTTATTACATGTTTACGCGGATAAATAAGCACACATACTTGCCGCCAACATACAAATTAATATACCGTAGTTTTGTTATCCCCGCCTTTATTTCACACTAGTATCTTTTTAGAGTATTTTTCTACTTATTAAATCATAATCGCATTTGGACAATATTGTTCTAAAAATTTATTGGTGTAAAAAACAGGGCGGGGCGAACAATACTACGGAATATTAATTAGGATGGTGGCAAGTATACATTAAGGTTCGCCTGTGGGCGTAATTCTCCCAAGTTACAAAATTTCAGAACAAAATTTTCTATATTCACATTCATATTACAAATGGATATATATTATAATTATATTCTTCCTAATCAAAATATTTGCATCCATATTACATTTGATTGTACAGATTTGAATTTTTGAGTATATTCTTCAGAAATATGTAACATACATTTCGCAAAAAAAACGCTTACTGGAGGAATTACAGATTTTCAAATGACGGGAATCTACGTCAGCGGTCGCGAAAATGTTAAAGAAATTTTCTTTAATATATTATTACAATTAAATAAGAAGAAAATTTATATGAAAGGACCTTAGAACTGGCGTTTTAATTATAAAACTTTGAATAAACATCATAAAATGCAAACAACTCGCAACAGTTGTTTCGGGTCAAAATAACACCTGACCCTTCGTCAGGCGAGCAAAGTAGACATGAGTGCTGCAGTCAGTACGTTGCAGCTTTAACTGCAACGCACGTGCCTAATTTGTTTGCATGACGACGGGTCGTGTGTTCTTTTGACCCGCCATAATTGTAGCGAGTTTATTGCATTTTATAGTGTTTATGCAAATTTTTATAGTTATTAAGAAGAAAAATTCTCTTTAAATATACCAAGTGAAAGACGGGCTGGGCTAACAGTACTCGGAATAAATTATAAATATTATCAGGTATGGGAAAAGAAGATAAGTTTAAAATCCAAATTAAAAAATAAAGATTTTTTTTTTTTTTTAATCATGAGAAAAATGTGAAATGTTTGGTTTCAGTACAAACAGAGCCTGATTAAGGGGGTATCACACTTTATCTCCGCTCTCACCGGAATATTTTTACAATTATTTTTTACTTCATGTCATAGAAATTCCACGCTTTGACGAGGAAATATTTTTTATAAAAAATGAACGGTGTAAAACAATCCAATTTACTCACCGTTATTAGACACCAGAATTCTTTTAAAATAATTTTTAATGAGAATTTTCTGTTTATTATAGGAGGAAAGTATTTGTTAAAAAATAACGGTGTCAGTATAAAGAATGTGTGCTTCCCCCTTAATGAGGCTCTGAGTACAAACCAATCATTATTAAAGTGTTAAAATGCAGCTTTGTGGTGGAGCTTTGCATGGAAAATTTGATGAACACCAAAATGCTGTAATGTATGACAGGGTGTTTTAAAAAGCAAATACATATTAAAGAAATAAAGTTATAACACTTATTAAGTCCACAGTAATAATAAGTTAAATATTTTTACAGATTTACAGATGTATGGCAGAATGATTGATTGCTTAATAACTTCGTTAAGTTCTGCTATAAATCTTACGTTTAATTAAGTTCTTATACTGTAAAATATGTAAAATAAAAAAAATAATAATAATAAAGTTTTTTTCTTTCTTTCTTTCTTTTTTCTTTTTTAAATATTGTAGTGGTTGTAAATTTTGTACTTTATTCCGCAGCATTTTTATTCCCTCTTTTTTTAAATGACCTAAAAATTACTTATGTGTTGGATTGTAAAACAAGAACGAAAAATTTTCCAGTGCGCTGTGATTATGACAGCGTATGTTTTTTAAAGAAACTTTTACTGATTGTTTTTTTTTTTTTTTTTATCAATATAATACTCTTATGGGTATCAATAATGTATATTTAAACGCTTAAATAGTTGATTTTTTAATTAGTTAAAAAAAAGTTTAATTTTTTAAGTAGTTTTTAAAAAAATTGTTGGTTAAAAGGTGCGATATTTTTGTAAAATGTAATGTGGTACGAAATAGGATATAGCTAAAGATCTAATTGTTGAAAGCTACTTGCATATTGCAGTAACTGTTTATCATGAATACTTTTAAAATAATATATATTTAAATCAATAATCACTTCTTAGAAAAACTAATTATTTAATGATAAAATAAAACTTTTCCGGTATAATATTTTCATCAATTATTTCAATTCTAGATTTATTTTGTTGATTTTAATTTTAATTTTAGAAAAAAAAAAAAAGAAAAAGAAAAAGACGGTTTTTCTGAAGGTTTTTATCCTCCATAGAGTTGCGGTTCCTGTTGTTATGGAAGTAAGATTCCCGCAGTTATAAATGCATCAGTCTGTTTTTATCTAAAGCAAAGTAGGTCTAAGAGAAATGAATGGAATTGTATCTGCTATCTGCTATTATCCGCGCTAATGCAGTTCGAAAGGTCATCGCAATTTCATGTAGAATTATTTCCGTTTGTTTACAACTCACGCTAATATATGAAAAGTACAAAATGACCATAATTAAGCTAACAGTGTTCAAAGGTTCTGTTGCTCAATCTAATTGTGTAAATGGCGCCAAACGTTTTACAAAGATTAAATAAGATAAAGACGAAGGATTCTGTAAAAAAGTTCCAAAAGACACCAGTAAGGGAAAATTCGCCGCTGTTTCTTTAATTAAAGCGCGAGTGTCGCAATTTATAATTTAAAATTTATGATTGTGCATTTTTCTTTAAGTACTGTTTTAGTCACCATTCTTTATTTTGAAAATGGAGACATCATGCTAATTTGTTTCCACTTTTCTATTTTTTCAAACTTACTTTTCTATTACACCACCTATATATATTCCACTAGTGGTGACTTCGGCAACTATTTTTCACCCGGAATCATTCGTCCCCCGTCTTTTTTAATCCAAATTTTGCGGACATTCTTGCAATTAGATCACACTACAGAACAGTGGTGGCACTGTCAGTATAATTATGACCGCCCTGTACATAAAAATGCTATCTGTTAGACACATATTTTGTTTGGCACTTATGATGCTGAAATGAGAATTTTCTGTTTTTATCGTAATCTTCAATTAACTGCAGAAATAATGAATCAAAATTCTCAGAAGTATAATTAATATTCCAAAGTCAATGATGTAAAATAACAATAAATATAATACTCAGCTATGTAATATTTGGAAAATTTCTTTGTGAAATAATTGGAATATTTATGTATGAAATCTTTACAACGAAACACTTTTGTGGTTTTAAGTAGCAATTTCAAAAACTTTTCTTACCGTAGTATTGTTAGCTCCGACTTCTTTTTCACACCGGTATCTCTTATAGTATTTTTCCTGTAAAGTAATCGTAATACCATTTGGAAATACTGCTCTTAAAATTTATTGGTGTAAAAAAAAAGGCGGGACTAACAAGATTACGGAATATTAACCCTTAACGCTCGGCATATTTTCTTATTTTGAACAGTAAGACACGCCTTTTGGCGTTCCTTTAAAACGTCACACGTATAGTTTCCAACTTACTACCTTTTGGCTACCGAAAAATTGTAATAATTTTTTTTATTTCACTTCATCATTAAATAAAATAAATCTTTCTGTTAAAATTTTCCGGTAGCCGAATGGTAGCCTATAGTTACACGTTTTAGAAAAATAACATTATATTTTCAGAGGAACACAAGCCGTGGCTCGATTTTTTAATGCCTCTCAGAATGGACATACGAGCAATCATGAATCGAGAGTACAAAATAGCTCCAACCACTATGAATTTAGAAGTCATATATCAATATAACTTTTAAATTTTTCTGTTATAAATTTTCACACAAAATTGACCTTTTTGTTCCTATATACATCGTCTGTTTAAAATAAAAATAATCTAAATAACGTATTTTTCGGTTTTTTACCGTTTTATTTGCGTCGTAGAAATACTGAGTATAAATGAAGTCAACAGATTTTCTTTCCAAATTTAAATAGGGAAAAGAGGAAAAAATGAATGTTTATATCATAACAGGTGCTTCTTTCAGCGATAAAGCTACCTGAATTGTCACCCTATTCCGAAGAAATATTATTCGTATTTATTTACTTCTTGCATACGTAAATTAACATTATGTAACGTAGCTTTCACTTTATCTATACTTCAGTATAACGTATATTTATATATATATATATATATATACAAGTGCAGATACATATATTTAATGAAATGATTTTGTGAAATCACATTAGCACATTTTATGCCATTTTAGCGCCAAGCACATTTTATAGCATTCTTTAGGTCTTCGACACATAGAAATTGCCTCCTATTTCGGTAAACCGCACAAGCTAAGATACCCGACAAGTTTTCGATGGAATTTATGTCTGGGGAGCGAGACGGTCACGGAAGAATATTGATACTTTGCTCTGAAAGCCACTTTTTTGTTTCGTGTGATGCATGAATCGGCGCGTTATCGAGCTGGAATGTTTAGTTTTCGCCACAAAGGAGTTCACCGTATATGACTAGTTGATCTTTAAAAAGATTCTTATACTTTTTGGAATTTATTCTTGAATGCACAAAAACAATATCCGTTTTCCTTTGAGCCGAAAAACCAGCCCAAACCATTACTGAGCCTCCACCCATTTGGCGGCTCATTAGTACAAGAGGAGACTTCCGTAAATCATGCCAATAATATTGAAACCCGTCAGGACAATCCAGGTTAAAATTTATTTTATCAGAAAATAACACAGAGTACCATTTGGAGGTCCAGGCCATAGTTTGTTTAGCGAAGTTCAGACGCTCCATTGTGTGTCGGCTTAGAAACGGTGGTTTCTTCTTCAATATTTTTATATTTCACATAGGAAGCATTATGCAACAACCTGCGAATGGCTCTCATTGAACAATTCAGTTTCAAAGTATTTTTAATGCCTGTAGTGGTCATCTTATTCTATGTAGCGAGCGAAAGCACATGGCGTCTGTCTCTCGAGGAAAAACAAGGAGTATGTCCAGATCTTTTAATCACCGATCCATTAATTCCTCTTTTCAAAAATTTCAAATTGCACATCTAGAGCGTTTAATAACTTTTGAAATACTACAAATTTCGCGAATTTCACTTTCTTTTAATTCTGTACCTCGTGGCATGTTTGTAAATGCGTGAAATTGGTTATCGTCTGCTTTAGTTAACTGCTGACATCATAACAGCGTGCAGAAAATTTGCATATTGCACATTATTTTCGAAAAAAAGTAGGTGTTTTAATTAAAATGTTAGGGTGTCCTATAATTTTGTCCATGGTATTTATTATTATTATTAGTGCTAGAGGCCTATTTCAGTCGGTACAGCGTTGTCGAATTTTTATACGTCACTCTTAATAGTGCTGAGGGCCTATTTCAGTCGGTTTATTGAATGGGGATTTATTGAATGAAGATTTTGTAGATAATTTGATTACTCATAACGAATATTACAAGTTTTTAAAAAATATAAAAAATTCTCCCGAGGCACAACTTTGACATGAGTCCCCCCCTCCCAAGGTACAACTTTGACATGAGTCCCCCCAAGGCACAACTTTGACATGAGTCCTCCCCAGGCACAACTTTGACATGAGACCCCCCCCCAGGCACAACTTTGACATGAGTCCCCCCAAGGCCCAACTTTGACATGAGTCCCCCCCCAAGGTGCAACTTTGACATGAGTCCCCCCCCAAGGCACACCTTTGACATGAGTCCCCCCCAAGGCACACCTCCCCCTCATTGGGAAAAAGAGAAAAAACGTTGTTTTGCGGCTATAAGACAGTTTGGACTTTCAACGTTATTTGTTACAGTATCTGCAGCTGAAACACATTGGTTTGATTTAATGAAAACTTTATCATGGAATTTAGATCGTCACGAATTAACTAAAGAAGAATTTGTCGATATTAACAAGTTTAGCAGTAGGCCTCTGGCACTAAATTAAAATCTCAATCTAAATTAAACATGAAAATGTCAGATTTTCATGTTTATTATTATTATTATTATTATTATTATTATTATTATTATTATTATTAAACTCTATATAATACCATTTCTGTAAAACAATTCGTGTGATATCAGAATAAATTTATGTTTTTGACGTACATAATAAAACATTTTTAAGCTCTGATTCTTTTCTTTCACTATTTTTCAAATTAGATAGGTGGCTTATAATTAGGTCCACCACTGTACTTTTATACATGGTACAGTTCCGTCTTTTTTATGACTGTCTCAACACTATATTTATATTGCAGTCTTAAACTGAATGTTACCGCAATATTTTATGATGAAAACTATTGTACTGTCAGCCAAAAAAAAAAAAAAAAAACGCGACCCCCCCCCACCTAATTTCGCCGTAAATTATCGTAGGAGCATGCGGCTCGTACCTATCGATCTGCATCAACGTCTAGTTTTGAATGGTGCTGTTCGATTTTACTTAAGGGGTCATCTACATATTAAAACAGGTATAAACTTCATTTTTTTCCCAATGACGACCCCTATTTTTGACCTCATATTCCGATTTTTGAGATCAAGGCAGTTCGGAAAACTTACCTATTTATATACTTTAAATTAATTCTAAACATAGTTACACGTGAAAATGTGTTAGGGGACCGTCTATACATTTAGAAAAAAAAATTATCTACCACACAATATACATTATTTATTAAATTTCAAACCGGAAGCAAAGTTCAGAAATGCTTATTATAAAATAAAAAAACGATTTTAATTCGCAAAACTTTTTGTGTTAGCTTATGAATTAAAAGATTTTTATTGGTTTCTATTTATTAAACATTGAATAGTAAAATACATCACTTCAATCGAAGAAAATTAAATATCTTGAATCATATGAAACCAAGAATACAATGTTGAATTACAAAAATCTAGGTACCAAGGTAAAATAATAATAGTAATAATGATAATAATATTAATAGCGGTTAAAAGAAAAAAAAAGTGTTTAATATTTAAGAAAAAGAATAGTCTACTTCTTGTTGGGTATATTTTTATTTTATACAGTAAGCCCCGCACGATAATGTTACTATAAAGTTTTACATTTAATTTTAGGCGTATAAACCAACAATAGATAATATACAAAAATATAGATAACAAGATTTAAACTAAAAGCTGAGAAAGGATATTTAATATTTTCGCGACTGCTGATGTAGTTTCACGTCATTTGGAAGTCTGTAACTCCTGAAAGGGCGTTTCTTTCACAATTCGTGTTTTACGATATTACTTAATATCCCTTATATTCATATTTATATAAACAAAATAGTATGAAACAAATACTTTCACTGGAAAGAGTATTATTATTGTGTATATTCATATGAAAATAAATATGGATATAAAAAAACGGTTTCCTATTGCCTAGAACGAATATTCCCCATTTTGCAGTCGTCTACTGTTATTACTTAGCTTTAAATTCTTTTTACGTGATAAATGTGTCGTCAGTTTTACGCCGTGATTAGAATAATCGAAAATAAATAATATTGCGCTTTGTTTCAATTTCAATAATAGATTTTAAAAACTTAAAAAAAAAAATCCACTATATTATTCGGTACTAAAAAAAAACATTTAATAAAAAGTTTATATTTTATTATGTTACGTCATGCGATAAAATTTAAATAGCATAAACGGTAGAGTAAACGAATGCGAAAATGTCACAACAAGATTAAAACAGAAAATATGTTTTAAAAAATCTGATAAAAATTAATTATATTAATTTAAAAGAAATCAAAAACAAAAGTATTTTTCACTGCATATTGCTCTTTCAAATAATAATCCTCGTCCTACCGCATTTTCTAAATCATGATATATAACTTGAGATGCACGAATCCTAGAATATTCAAGTTAAAAAGAAAAGACAAAAGGGATAAAATAGAATTTTAGCAGTGAGAAACTAGGAAAAGTTATGTAATGTTTAAGAACAAAGACTAAACATTACAGATTCGAGTAAACTCCTTTTTGCAATGGAAGCTACGCCCTTACACAATTTTTCTAAAACTTCACATTATAAAACAAAATTATTTTACATATTTCCAATTAAATCATTTAAATTTTGTCTTCCGCATTCAATGAAGTAAATGTCATTGACATTTATGCATACCAGCGTCACATATAGAGTCATATACGAGTATGCAAACTAGTTTTTTTAATACTGTTTCCGCAATATAGAGGCGGGGCTACATTTCTTTTGGAATTCTTTCCCAATCTCTTGCCTACATTGCGATAATTTTATAAAAAATAAGCCAATTTGTATAATAAACTTCGAAATGCTCCTTAGAAAACAATTATAATAACATAAAGGTAAATTAAAATAGTTTTTCGTCAAAATGTATAGAAATATTGACTCACAGAGAATACAAATTATAACAAGTGACGCCCCACTAACAGCAGTAAAAAATGAAATATCACTGTAACTCAAAAAATAATGTCAGGAACGATCTGTAAATTTGGAAACCCATGATTTGATGATGCCCGTTCTATTCGTGCAAAAATTAACATAGGTCATAATTCATAACTTTTTTGAAATATGATTTTATTAATAATTTTCATAATTCAAAAAATGTTTTTTTAGGAAAAATTTGCATGGAATATGTTTGTGTCACTTCATTCTAACAAATAAAAAAAAAATTAAATATCATAATTATTTCGGAAGATATGATTTAATGTTTGTCACATTCATTTAACATTAGCATCCCCAAATTTTGACAGCTTATAACTCTATAAAAAATTGAGCGAAATATATAAACTATACCATTTTCCGTGATGATTTGATCCAAAGAATTCAAATAAATTATAAAAAAGGGGTTCTAGTATTGAAAAAAAATGAAGTTTAAGTCAGTTTTAATATGTAGACACCCCCTAAGAAAAATCTAACTATAACATTATAAACTAGACGTTAATACAAACTGATCGGTACCAGTCGCATGTTTCTACGATAATTTACGGCGAAATTAGGTGTGTGTGGGGGGGGCGTTTTTTTTTTTTTTTGGGGGGGGGGGGTGACTGTACAAACATTATGGTGGTAGAGTTAGGAAAAAGGTGGTACTATAATTTGATGTGCTTTAAACACACAAATGTGCAAATTCTAATTGAATATTTTGTGAATTCATTCCATTGTTTCTAAATGATCACAGTGAAGCTAATTAATATCTTTGGTATACTATATATTTAAATCTCCCAATTTTAGATCGACATAAATATTACACCTATATCTAAAATCATGCATGAGTAATCATTAGTTCATACTTGCCAACCATCTCATTATGAACCGTACAAATTTTACTACCCGCCTTTTTTATCACACCAATAATTTTTTAGAGTAATTTTAGTCTTATTTAATCGTAACAACATTTGGAGAGAATTACTCTAAAAATATAGTGGTGTGAGAAAAGGGGCGTTTTTTAAGGGGACGTTTACAATCGTACGGTTATTAATGAGATGTTTGGCAAGTATGTTAGTTGTATTTTTATTTGAAAAAACGTATTATTCTAATCAATATTTATGATTGTTTTCAGTCAATTTTTTTATACACACCTGGAAAATTCTACATGTATATAACTTTACAAAATAAATGCGCGCAAAAATTTTTTCAGCCTGAATGGTTAAGCTCGATAATTCCTAACTTAAAAAGGAGACATGGATTCAGCGCTAAAACAACTCCGCGTAAAATGCAACACATTTCTAATTGTCAATAATACAAAATTAAAAAAAAAAAAAAAATTCTGAATGAAATAATAACTAAAAAATGTTTTGTTCTCTTATTATTATTTTAAGAATATAACAATTCTACTACTCTGTCTAATTACCTGTAATACAGTTTATTGTAGAATGATCGTGCCTAATTATAATTTTTCCCTTAAAATTTATCTACTTAAAACTATGAATTATTTTATATCTTTCAATCTCTATTATAAAGATAGCTTTTTGTGTTGTACTCTTTCTTCGTGTACATAAAAAGCTGAAAATTTCACCAAACTTCAATAGTCAAAAAAAAAAAAAATTGTATCAAAAGAAAACTGCATGATAAAACAAAGATTTTTTACAATTTAAAATAATAATAATTATTATTATTATTATTATAAATAAATAAATGATGTGTACATATTGGCAAATATATTTCCGTTGAAATCAAATTTCGTTGTCTTTAAATTTAGTTCAATTAAGTTGATACATATGATCAACCTACAATCTTTATACGATAAATACAAATTTTGTAGGCTATTTAGGAAAATGTAGGAAACAAACTTTTCAAAAATCGAGAAAAAACCTTTTCTAATATGCAGAATAATAACAGACCATTTCACTAAGATAACAAGCTATGTCTTACAAAATATAGTAGGTAATAATATGTCATTACAAAATATATCTTGTCCTCAAATGATATTCGGTATTGAAAAAAATGAATCATTTTAAAGAAAAATATCGTTGGTATAATAAAGAGATTTGAAGAAGCATAAAGCACTAATAAAACGAAAAATCAAAACCATGCATATCTGTATATATATATAAATTACGTGTCACGATGTTTGTCCGGGGTAAACTCCTAAACTAAGAAACCGATTTTAATGAAATTTTGCACACTGTGTGCAGTTTGGTCCAACTTGAGAGATAGGATAGTTTTTATCTCAATTTATTGTCACAATATTGTTTTATTGCAATTATTTGTTAATTATAGACCTTTATTAAAGTTGCTCCAAAATATCTGTGAGTTCCATTAATTTAATTGTTGCAAAAAAAAAAAAAAACGAGTTTATTTTCTTTCGACATAAAAATAAATACATTTAATCAAACGTGAACGTTAAAAAATTATAAAAAGTTAAATTATGCATCTCATGAAAATTGATGTCATAATCAATTTAAAGATTTTATACACATTGATAAAGTGCTAATGTAGTTCTATCATAGATATAGTAATATATATAGATCTCTCATCCCCATGTTATCGTACAAAGATTTTTGATGCCGAAAAAAAAAAAGCTTTGGAAACAGCCATTAAGTGGTATTGAAAAAAAAAAAAAAGAAAGAAAAGAAAAGAAAGAAAGAAATATGAATTTGAAACTGTATCTGGAGTCTTCCATTCCCCTTTAGCAAATAAATTATTCATAAATTTTATTTGCTAAAATATTAGTATGTATTCCCGTGTGTATTCACTCGGGGAAAGACGGCCATATTTTGGTAAAAACGTCGTCTTTTCCCAAATGAAAAGGAATAACTTTTTTCTCCCCAATGATCACTCTATTCTATATATGCTATACTATATCTATGAGTTCTATACGCAAGCGAAGTGTGACTCACTGACCGTCTGTGCAGCCAAGAAAAAGATTTCCTATGTTAATTGCCCACTGGATTTTTTGTAAGAAATTATTAAAAATCGAGGAAATTTATTTCCCGATTTTAATCCTTATATTTGGGTATAGATATGTATTAGTTACCGCGGGTGTTAGATTGAATTATTTTGCTGTCAAATTGACAAAATTTTAATTTTAAATTTCAAAACTCTGTCGCCCTTGGCTTTTATTATTATTATTATTATTATTATTTGGCGATCAAAAGCGTAACACGAAAATATACATGCCAGATGTATGCATTGTACGAAATGTAATATGTATTATTCATTGTACGCATGTATGACATGTAATATGTATTGTACGAAATATTGTTTCATATTATTCATTACTCTTTTAATATAAGTTGTTAAAATAACCATGATTTTTGAAAGGAATTAAACATTTTCGCCAGATAATTTGGCGATATTCTTTTTTTTTTTTTTTCGCCAAGGATGACAGAAATGAAATCTATTCCGCTGCAAAATATTAGTATCTTACATCAGATATTTTATTTAGACATTTGAAAACAAATTTGACTTCAAACTATGATAGAATATTTATCATTTTCCTTTTAATTAGTATATTATTAGTATATTAAAATTTAAAAGCATGGTATATAAATGTTTTTTTTTTTTTTTTTTCTTATAATTATTCTTATCTTAATCCTCAATGTTTCCCATCTTTATTAACTTGAATTTACTATTAAAATTTTAACATACTCAAAAACATCTCATCACTTTGTTAAAATACACTAAACTTTTCCAAAATATTTTTCTATTTAAAATGATACATGCATGTATTTACCTTAAATGTCCAATATTTCATAAGATTTCCAATTTTAAAGTTTTAAAATATTTATCAAATTTACTTGCTTTTCCGGTTTAGCCTTATTGTTTTCCTTTTTATAACTACAGCTGTTGCCCTCTTTAAAATATTTAAAATGATAGGTCATTTTATAGTAAAATTATCCATTATAGCATATATTATATTTCACTCCTCCATAAAAAATTATTTTAAAATCGTCTGTTTCTTTTATACTTTTATTTTAATAGAATTTTAATAGAATTTAATTTATATATTAGTCATTTTAGCAATTTTATCCAAAGTAGCATTAGAAATAATATATATCACTTCTCCATTAAAATTTATAGGACCCTACAATAAAATTAATTTGTGCTTAATATCAACACTACGAAAATTTTTATCGATCGCTTCCAAATTTTGACCTAAGTTTCAAATCTCAAGCCTGTGGGTTTTTACATCGGCTACAACGTTTTCGTCTTTGTTCGTAAATAATAATTTGACTGTACTAAATAGTTTACAGCCGTATAATTCAACGTATAACTTAGTCACAGCAATGCGTGGCCGGGTCTGCTAGTGTGCATATATAAACGATATTAAAGTATTGCGATATTTGAGTATAAAAGAAATAAATTTGTTTTTTGTAAAATCTTAAAAATCAATTGGTAAAAATCATGACTGATTGAAATACATTTTGTAGATTTATTTTGAATAGATAATGAGGCAAGATACTTCTAAAATAAAACGTTTCCAAAGTATTTTGAATTTATGCAGAAAATATGTCTTTGTAGATAAAAGAAAATTATATTAAGTGAACTTTAAAAAGAAAACTCTTATTTTAAATTCTAAATTTCTATACTAGAAATATATGTATAATATATATATATATATATGTGTGTGTGTGTGTGTGTGTGTGATACCTGCAACCTCACTAATTACAGAGCTATCAACATAATCAGGAGAGTTGTTATTGTCACACTTTTCCCACAACAATCATTTTTTAGCAAATTTTTCAACTTAATTTACCGTAAATACGTTTGAAAAGAATTTCTTTAAAAATTAAGTGGTTTGAAAAAAGGGATTTTTAAATATGTAAAAAACTTCATGGAAATCTAAGTGGGAAGGGAGATAGGAGAATAATGTTATGTTTGTTTTAGCAAACTCAAAACAATAATATGAAACCAGCTGCATGAAGCAATAGAAGATTCGGAGCTCTACATTCGGTACTCATTAATTCTATTTTTAAACGTTTCCTAGTTTGGCCAATGTAACCTAAATTACAAAAAGAACAAAGAATGAAATTAACACCAGATCGGTTTTCGATGCGTTTGAAAATCGTTTTACAGCAAATAGTGCAAGAAATTCAGAAATTTGAAAGAAAGACACGAATAAGAAAGTACCATCTAGAAAGAAAATTAAAAAAAAAAAAAAAAAAATCAAAATAGAATAATAATAAAAAAAAAAGAAAGTTAAGATACAAAAAAATTTATCGCAATAAAAAAGTGGCAAATAAAAAGCAGCCACCTGTAATTATTGTCCTTTTCGTGTTCTGCATAAATTTTCAAATGTCTTTTTATCTGAAAAGTTTTTTTTTTTATGACATCAGCTATAATCTCACATACAGAGCTACCAACCTAATCCGGCAAATTGTTAGTACCGCCCCTTTTTCTACACATATCATTTCTTAGAGTTTTTTTTCTTCTTAATTCATCGCAAATATATTTGAAGAAAATTACTTTAAAAATTAAGTGGTGTAGAAAAAGGGGCGTAATTAACAATTTGCCGGATTACGTTGGCAGCTCTGCACATAGTAGCATACCTTAATAAAAAAGTGCTGCGTCTTTATGGTGTACCGAAAGTATTAAAATAAAAATAAATTTTGTCAGTAATAATAATAATAATAATAATAATAATAATAATAATAATCTTATTAGCAGTGTTTACAGATCTGCCAGATGTTTATTCAATAAACATAAATAATTTTTAATTGTAACGTTTGCTTATTCATTTCGAAGATTGATATTCTATAATGTTTATCAAATATCGCATTTCAAAATTATTAGGTGATTTTTGATTTAAAAATCCGCCAAATCTGCCAACACTGCTTATAGGTTTGAATTAAGCATGCACTGATAGTGAAGTATCAGCCATATTCTATTCTAGTGAAATATTGACAAGGGTCCTGATTTGGTAGGTCAGTTTTAGATCTGGGAAATTAGTGTTTTATAAAACGGCTCTACCGATTTTTTACGAACACTTTTTGTAAAATATTTTTTATATAAATCTTTACATCGCGTATACTAGCTTGCTGTCACAGTATAGTTGTTAGATGTCTGATTTGCTAAGTTGATTTTATTTTTAAGGAGTCGACTTCTGTTAATGAAACAAACAAAAAATTATCAAACTCAGACCTTTAGGCGTTCAGATGCAATACTTAGTGCGCAATTAGGTGGCTGATGGGAAATATTTTTAATGGACGTTATTTTGAATGTTCTGCACCGATTTTGAAGTGGCTACCTATTTGAAAAGTTACATTTTCGCATCTACAATGGCCACAGAAAAAGGTACATTCTATTCAAAAGAGCAGCTTTTCGGGTCATGTAACCAACGTACTATAAGTGTTGGGTCAAATCATAGTTGCAACTCATAGCTTTTTACAGCCGAAAAATTTACATATTTTTTAATTTATTTAATGAGTGAAAACTGTTACAGTTTACTGATTAAATAAAACAAATATTTCTATTAATTTTCCAGAGAACCAAAAAACCTTAAGAAGACAAACTATGGACCAAATACTGTTTGGTCAAAAATTTGTTAAAACTGACCACAGTTCCTACTTCTGCCACACAAAGCAACAATGACGTTGCTTTATCGTGAAATATAAGTAACATACCTTTCTTTAGTGACAATATGCTACTTTTATTCTTGAATATATATAAATAACTATCTCCTTAATAATTCTGGTGCGTGTTATTTTACCATGTTTTTATTAACTTCTATTCTTGTTTGCCCGGTATAAATCTCGCAATCGATTTTTAACTAACTTTCCTACTTGCTTCACATTTGAAACTCTAAGAACAGCTCAGAACCTGATGACAACACGATTCTTCGAAGCCCGATTTTCGAATTTTTGATTAGTTTTCTTTTAATTAATTAAGATATCAAAATAATAACTTCCTAATACAGTTAAAAATAGACATTAAAATATTAGCTATAATTTAATTGTTGCTAAAATAATAATAATAATAAAAATAATAGTTCATTTTCTTTCGACATAAAAATAAATTCATTTAATTAAAAGTGAACTTCAAAAAATTGTATAAATTAAATTATTCATCTCACAAAAATTGACTTCATTATCACTTAAAAAATTTTATACACACTGATAAAGTGGTAATACAGTTCTGTAGCTATGATTCAACCAACAAAATAAAAAAAGTAGAGTGCTAATTCAACGGAAAAAGTTTTAGTTTTCCATGGTTCGACATGAATCACGTGATATGAACCAATATATTTCTCTGTTTTTCCTTTTATCGCTGTTTTCGCATTTAAAATTTCAATTCGGTAAATTATCATTATTATTAAGTAACACGGCAGTCCTCTGACCGAAATATATATATATATATACTTTTTCAATAATTTTTCAGATATTTCACATAATTATAAATCATTATAAATATTCACATAGTTTTTTTCATGATTTTCCAACAATGTTTAAAATTGTCTATAAAAAAAAGTTAAACTTTTAAAAGAGCTAAATTTAGCAACAAATAATAATTTATCAACTATTTTTAAATATTTTGTCAGTCAAATTTCGACTGTGTGAAATAAAAAAGATGTAAAATAAAAGCTAAAATGACTTAGAACAAAAAAATGTTATACTATATAAGTAAACAAAAACATTGGCGATTATGGCTTTTGCCAAATACAATCTCCAAACTGTTGCCATATAAACTTATTGAAAATTAGCTGTTACCAAGGGAACCAACACATAAATGGCTCATGTCACGTGAATCCTGTTGAACCATGTGAGGGTTACCATTTATCACTCCAGGATTCAACATAAAATTTAAAAACATGGTACAAAGTTTTTTATCTTATAATTATTTTCAATTCTTTTTGAAAAAAATATATACATTCATCTTATAATGTTTCAAGTTTTCTTAACTATAATTTAATAAGAATATAAAGGTCAAAATTGAAAAACGCTTATCTTGATAAGTGCACTCAATGGCAGTCTTTAAGCATTGAATATTTTGAAGATGAAAATGAGATTTTGATATTTGATTTTCTGGGAAAGATAGACATAGAAGGTATTCTAAAGACCCGATTATTGAACAGGGGAGCAGCCCCGGCTCACCGCTCGAAGAGCGGTGTTGAACTCGGGACAGCCCACCAGGACCGAAGTCCACGTGGGCTGTCCTGAGACGTTTATTGAAAAACGAAAGAAAAAAATTTTTTTTACAGAATTCATCGCCAGGCTTAGATCCTACCCGCGAAAGACCCAAAGACAGCAAAACGTTAAGGAAAGGCAAGGAATAATTCTTTTTAATCTCAAATGCGAATTGAGTACAAAACTTAATCGAGCTGAACAAAGAATGTAACCTGTAAAAGTGGACATTAGAGGCAATAAGAACGACAACATGCTTACCAGTTAGGAAATTTGTATCGAAGAGTTTTTCTTTAAAATACTTCATTTAAATATCGTAAAGCAAGAGAGAGAAAGGACTACCCAAGCCATGCCCTCACTTTGGGGGAGAAAACTCCATTGAAGTAAGGACAAATTGCCTGATACACGAATAAAGTAAATTGAAAATATCGTTAATTTCAATAACATAATAATGGAATTTACAAAATTTCCAGGCTGAACAAAAGAGAGCACATTAAATAGGAGTGTTAGTAATACGAGGTTTAACTTTCAAAGAAATTATTGTATAGTAGAGTTGCCAACTCCAGATTATTTCATACTTTACGTTCTTTAAAGATTTCTGCACCTTACTTAATCACATAAATTCCGCTAAAATATAAAGAGGATATTTTTTAAAAAAATTACCGGTATTAAAATATCCAGCAAGTTGGCAAGTATGGTGACGTTAGAGAAAGGAAGTTTAAATATCGTTTAACAGAACTGCCAAACTAATCCGGCAAATTGTTAGTACCGCCCCTTTTTCTACACCACTTATTTTTTTAGAGAATTTTTTTTCTTCATTCATCGTAAATGTATTTGAAGAGAATTATCCTAAAAATTGAGTGGTGTAGGAAAAGGGGCGGTACTAACAATTTGCCGGATTTGGTTGCCAGCTCTGGTTTAAGTTTGTACAGAAAGTCATACAATATTTCTTTCTTTTCTTTTTCTATTTTTTTTTTCTTTTTTTTTACAATGTAAAGATAACTGAAAAATCGATTTTTCCGCCTGCAATTTGATTGTTACTAAAACTATCAAAATTGGACTAACACTTTTCTCAACAAATCGGATTATAATTCTTGGGTTGAGTCTATATTTAAATTTAATCCCTATTCTAACTTTAATAAATATCCTTCGAATGATCATTTTTTTATCAAGTTAACACTTTCACGACCGCATGCTTTTGTCTTTTTGACAGTAAGGTCTGCCCGTCGGCATTACTCTTTCAAGTTACAATAATTCAAAATAAAATTTTCTATATTCACGTTTAGATTACAAATGGATATACATTATAATTATATTATTTGTAAGTAAAGTATTTGTATTCATAGTATTTTAATTGTACAAATATGAATATTGGGTATATTCTTAAAAAAATAAGCAACAAATAAATCGCAAAAGGAACGCCTACCGGGGGAGTTACCGATTTTCAAATGACGTGAATCTACGTCAACGATCGCGAAAGGGTTAAATATATAGCTGCTGACATCCTAATTAATATTCCGTAGTTTTGTTAGTATCCGTCATTTTTTCTTTCATACCAGTCATATTAGAAGGCATTTTTCTTCTTGCTTAATCGGAATTACATTTAGGGAGAATTACTCTAAATATTAAGTGGTGCGTAAAAATAGACGAGTACTATCAGTGTTACGGAATATTAATTAGAAGGTTAGCCTGCTGTTGCCACTCGTTAAATGCGAATCTGCATAGTGAGACGAAAAAAATAATTAGCACTCAGAAATTGCGATAAAGTTATCCTCATAGCCGCCAACTTGTACTTTTTTTTTTTTTTTTTTTTTTTTTTTTGTCTTACCGAAAATTTTCATAGAAATATTTAATAATTTTTTTAACAGTTTTCTATAATTAAACATGGTAAATTATGTACAAATAAATATTGGTGTTAAAAAAACATACAAGTGGGCATCAATGTTTCTTATATAACGCGTAAAATAAACTGAACATTTTCACACAGAATTTTTTTGTTTATAAAATAAACTGATATTTATCTGTTCTTTATATATATAAAGTAAAACTAAAATTAAAAAAAAAATGTTTAGCTGTTTATAAAAGAATAATAGAGCATAGACAATCAAATATATATGAGGGAAATAATTTTTTTCTCACTGTTAACAAAAATAAAAATATGCACTTTACTATTTAACATTAATCTATAATCAGACGTATCAACAAATAATTTACAGAGACCTGTCTTGTGATTATTGGTTGTGCAGATTCCCCCCTTGAGCAGTGCATAGTTTTGTTTTGATTGTTATGATTACTTCAAAACAGTTTTTTCTCCAGATAATTTTTTTTTATTTTATTTTTTATTACTGAAAGTATGAGGATAGACAAACATATAGTTTTTCTTTTAAATTCCGTAAAAAGTTCTACTTACCTATCAATTTTCATAAAATGAGTTTTTAACGTTTTAGCTGTTTGTAATTCTTTATCCTAAAAGTAACAGTTGCTTTGGAGCATTACAAGTGTGCACTGAGTTTTATGCACATTGAAAAATTAAGAACAATTTTCTAATTTTATTAATTATTTAACGGGTCATGGTTGGGAAAATTGGCCAAAATTGATTCTTTAAAGGAAAAAAAAATACGTTCTGTTTTCGAATTGAATGATCACCAAATTAACCTCTATTATGTCTATCTTCTAGTTTTACCTATTTATTTTTATTTTTATTTTAAATATTCAAATATTATCTACCAATTCGGTACAAAGTCATTTTCAATCCCGACAACAAAAATAAAGTCTCCAAAATTTCCATTCCTACTGAAAACCGATCTGTTTTTCATTCCATGGCTTGTTATTCAGGTAATTTCGTTATATTGTTCAAACTAGGAGGTTTAGGAAATATAGAATTAATGACCACCGAAAGAATGTCGATAGTAAAAGAAATCTCCAAAATTGAAAGTATGAGAATAGACAAACAGTTAGTTTTTCTTTTAAATTCCGTAAAACGTTCTATTTAACTATCAATTTTCATAAAACGTAATTCTAACGTTTTAGCTGTTTGTAATTCTTTATTCATATCTTCTGACAGCAAATGTTGTTTGGCGCATTGAAAGTGTACTTTTTTTGTATGTGCCCTCATTGAAAAACTAAGATTAGTTTACTAATTTTATTAACCATTTAACGAATCATGTTAGGTGAAGGTGGCATAAAATGATCCTTTTGAGGGAAACAAACTTTATGATCAGTTTTCAAATTGAATGATCACCAAAATTCCTTCAACTGACACTTTATTTCGAAAAAATAAACATATATATACTTTTTTTTTTTTTTCAAGAGAGAGCTAATTTTAAGATATTAGAATACATATAAAATACATTCAAAGAATAATAATAATAAAAAAAAGAAATCTAAAAAAAAAAAGGAAGAAAACTTAACGAACCCATCATTACCTCTACATTTTCATTTTAACACTTTCACGACCGCATGTTTTTAGCTTTTTGAGAATAAGCTCCACCTGTGGGCGTTATTCTTTTACATTACATTAGTTTAAATGAATATTTTCTGTATTCAAATTTATAATATAAATGAACATTCGTTACAATTATATTTTTTATAATCAAAATGTTTGTATCCATAGCGCATTGATTGCACAAATGTGAATATTGGGTATATTGTCCAGAAATAATGTAAACTGTGTAACCTAAAGAACCGCCTACTTACCATGTTATAAATTTTCAAATGACGTGAATTCACATCAGCTGTCGTAAAAGTGTTATTATTACAAGATTCATTTGTGCACAAACTTAAGATTGAAAGACATTAGGTAAACTTATTCTGGAGGCTCATGCTATTTTTACGATTATACTGATTAGAAAAAATTGTTGTTTAAAAATAAAAACTGATAAATACTTTTCATATGTTAGCTTATCTGTCTCAAAATACTTAGATCAATGAATGGAAAGATTTCGTAAGCAAAGACTAATTTCTCTGTATTTTGTCACTTTCTTTCTTTCTTTTTTTTTTTTTTTTTAGGACTGAGGGCCTATTAATCTCAGACAGCGACTTTTGCGTTGTGGTTTTCGATAGTTGGACATTTGTCGAAATCATTTTCGATAGTTGGACATTTATCGAAATCTAAAATTTATTGAAAATATAATTGAATAATTTGAAAGCGATGTTATAATTGGAAAAAAAAAAAAAAAAAAAAAAAACTAATAGCCCTCCGTCCTAAACTAAATTCTGCTTTTGCCAGAATTTCATCATTTTTTTTTTTTTTTTTAAGAAAAAGAAAAGAAAATTTATACAGTATCGTTACAAACGATATCGAAAAAGTTTTTTTTTTTTTTTTACTTTGAATCCATAAATTTAGAAAAAGTTTCATCCTTAGATAGTTTTAATTATAACTGTAAAAGATTTATTTTTAGAATATGATAAACTAAATTCCTCCTACCCGCATAGTTTGTCTTATTTAATGTTAGACGACTTATGCCGGATTACAAATTACAACAAATTGCCGGATTACATTGGCAGCTCTGGTAAAAGTTTGCACCGAAAGTAAAAGTGGGGCCAGAGTTCAAAACTTGTATAATTTATTCACCAGCATGTTAAGCCCCGCCTTCTTTTCGCACCAGAAATTTTGTAGATTATTTCTCTTTAACCCTTATCACTCACGTCAATATTAAACGACTTGGTTGGTGATTTTTTTAGGTTTTTAACAAGAACATTATCTCGCACAATGGCGGAACTAAAACTATAGAATTATTTTACATTATCTCCGAGCTTGCAGGAATTTTACCTTGCGAGCACCGAAGCTTGCTTGAAGAAACATTAAGATAATACACCTTCATTTCCATATTAACAATTAAAATTATTGTTCAAAAGAACTGTTCTCAGGTAGTGGTGGCAATATAATAAAATGCTTTTAGAAATTTAGGAGTGATATAGTCTATAGCAGTCTGTACCAATGGTCGCCCAATTGTGGTACGTGGATCCCTAGACAAGAAAAACTTCGAAATTATTTGCATTTTTCAATTTTGTGTTTCAAATTATATTGATGTTGATTTTAACTTCGGAATTTCCCGTATCATTCATACTCACAACAATAGGCTTCAGATTTTTCTGGATGAGAAAGACTTTTATCACAAATATTTTTATTGTAAGTGCCAAGCTTAATTCTTTCTTTAAATTTCTAATCTGCAATTTAGTTAGGAATTGTTCTAATTTTTTGCAGAATATTCGAATTATTGAACGGTTTAAAATATTAGTGAAAAATGTAATTTCCCATTTGATTTTGATAATTTAACTATATAATACACACACATTACTAATTTTAGTAAATATAATTTTATATATGGAAATTGCGATCTATCGCTGTAGTTAGATCCTTCGCCTGAGTTTCTTACAATATGCAAGCAATAAAATGAAATTCAAGTTCTTCCCCTGTAATTGTTTTATTACAAGTAACCAACCTTTAAGCCTCGTTCTTACAAATATTACGTTTTTCTTTAAAATAATAATAATAATAATAATAATAATAATAAGCATTTGTAAATATTTGTGATAAATAGGTCTATTTTATATTTATCAGAGAGACATTCTATAAATTTTTATTCTATATATATATTTATTTATAGTTCTTAATATTACACTATTTTTCCACAAATAAGGTGGCACTTTCGATTTCTTACATTTTTTTTTTCAATTATTTCATAAAGTACTAGATGAATTTCCTTGAAACTTCTGACGTATGAAAAACGTGTTTTACATATTATATTTCTGGAAAACAGAGCTACTAATCTAATTCGGCAAATTGTTAATACCGCTCCTTTTTCTACACCACTTAATTTTTAGAGCATTAAATTTCTTAGTTCATTGTAACTACATTTGAAGAGAATTACTCTAAAAATTAAGTGGTGTAAGAGAAGGGGCGGTATAAACAAATTGCCGGATTACATTGGCAGCTCTGGTAAAAGTTTGCACCGAAAGTAAAAGTGGGGCCAGAGTTCAAAACTTGTAACTTTTATTCACCAGCATGTTAAGCCCCGCCTTCTTTTCGCACCAGAAATTTTGTAGATTATTTCTCTTTAACCCTTATCACTCGTATGTCCCTTCTGAGGGGAGATTAACAAATCGAGCCACGCCTTAAGGTGTTCCTCTGCAAATGAAATGCTATTTTTCTAAAACGTGTAACTATAGGCTACATTTCGGCTACCAAAAAATTTTAACAGAAAGATTTATTTTATTTAATGATGAAGTAAAATAAAACAAATTATTACAATTTTTTGGTAGCCAAAAGGTAGTAAGTTGAAAACTATAGTGTGACGTTTTAAAGGAACGCTAAAAGGCGTGTCTTGCGGAAAATATGCCGAGCGCAAAGGCATACTTGCCAACATACTAATTAATATTCCGTAGTATCGTTAGCATCGACTTCTTTTTCACACCGGTATCTTTTTAGAGTATTTTTCCTCTTACTTAATCGTAATTGCATTTGGAGAATATTACTCTAAAAATTTATTGGTGTGAAAAAAGGGCGGCCAAAGGAGACTACGGAATGTTAATTAGGATGTTGGCAAGTATGGCAAAGGGTTAATATGTGCAAATGATTAAATAAGAAAAAAAAATGTTTTTCATTATTTCCGGTATGCAAAAGAGGCGGGACTAAAAATGCTCGTGAATAAATTATAAAAGTTGGGAACTCTGAGTGGGACCAGTAAAATATTAAATATATTTAAAAAAATGTTTCATACCACACTGTAAAAAGCAATATTTTAAATGCAAACAGGTAATCGCATGTGCTTATGATGTTTCTTGTTAGTGTTATACGTATAAATTTGCCTATATTCATGGAGATATAAATATTTCTTTTAAAAACTAATTAAAGAAAAAAAAAAGTGTGGTTACTTTTTTAACTGTAACAAACAAGGTATTGAACACACAATGCAAAACCATTTCAGGAAACTTGACATACAATATTTGACATAGTATATAGCAAACAGGCATAGTATACCGCAAATAAATATTAAATATCTAATGAAATAAGATAATTTTTGCTAAATAGTATTTAACTGCGCATGCACTAATTTTAGCGAAGTTTCATTTTCATAATTTTATAGTCAAATATATATTGCACACACCGCAAACAAGTATCTTTAAATGAATAAAGTTATACGTGATAGAAAGAACTACTGTTCAGTTGTTCTCAAGAAAAAAAAAAAAAAAAAAAAGATAAAGTAACTAAACTATAAGGAGATTTTTTACTGCATAGATACTAATATTCTACTTCATTCCGAAGTATTTTGACCTTGAATTTATTTTATATCATTCATATTTAAGAGTAATTTTTTATTATTTTAATGAAGTTACGTTTGGAATTTATTTTTCGATGAATAAAAATGTGCGAAATAAAGGCGGAGCTAAAAATACTGCAGAATAAATTAAAATGTTGTCATCTATGTCACTCACATTTTTATTTTTATTTAACCAATAAAAGTGCAGTTTCCGTTGATTGGAAATAAATATCTGCAAAAACTCTTATCGTTTTCCTTATATTTGAGATATACAATTCAGTTCATCTTACTGCGTACAGCTTTTGAATTTAATCGATATTTGTACGGAGTTTTCATATAAGTAGCTCAATATTTTTGGCTATTACAGTATGCAAATTAAATTTCCCTAGAACTAGCGCATGTGTAGTTAAAAATCATTTAGTGAAAATGTTCATATTTTATTAGGTATTTAATATTTTTGAATTCTGATTCAAGTATGCTGTGCGTACTGTAGTATGTAAAGTTGGCTTTACACAGAGTTTAACACCTTGCTTATAATACTTTAAAAAGTGATTTTTTTTTTTTTTTTTTTTTGCAATTTTTTTAACGTATCTCCATAAACGTATGTGGTAGCCCCACAATAATTTATACGGATAATAAGAAAAAAAATCGGAATCATATACTACAGTAAGATCGTATTTCAAGCATCACTTTTTACAATGGTAATTAAAAACATATTAATTTTTACTTAATTTCTTAATGGTACACTTTTTTTTTTTTTTTTTTTTTTTTTACAGTGAAAAACTTTCTCTGAAATATTAGGTAAAACATGTTCTTTACACTCCTGAAATTTTAAGATAATTCATCCAGTACTTTTTGAGGTATTTCACAAAAACGTCTAAAATTGAAATTGTCTGGTCTTTTATGGAAAAGTAGTGTATTAGTTGTTCCTGGGATTTTAAATTAGGTGTTTGGTGGTCCGTGGAATTTTCATTTATGATTCTAGTGATCCGTGAAGTTAAAAAATTTGGCGACCGCTGCTCTATACCTTTATAAAATTTAAATGTACAGCATTAGCTTAAAAAAAAAGTGAAATGTTTTACAGTAAATTCCCAATTATACGTGGATTGTACACTATACTGTGGATTATTTGTGGGCACGTGAAAAAGGCTGGATCGAGAAAAAGCGTTTTCTCAACCAGGGATGAACACGGACGCCGAACTCATACCACTATTAATGCAACAAAATTTATCTACTTCTTAAATAAACGATATTATAGACTGGGAAATTTCTTAAACAAATACCAGTATGAATTTTGCACCCGTATTCCATCTCTGCTCAACAAGAAATTAAAGCAAATTAGCTTACAGATTGAACTTTCGCTGCATCATAAGAACACATTTTCGTTGATCATATTTACATTTTATGGACCATAAAATACAAATATATTTACATTTTTCTGATTATTTTCACTATTTGTATTATGTTATACATACAGTCATTAATAAATAAATAAATAAATAAATAAAATAAGAAAAGAAAAGAAAAAGATAATTACCACCCTCGACTAATTTCACTCGAAAACGCCATATAACAGGGTACGTGTTTTGCGCCCTCTTTTTAAAGACATTCCCAAAGATAAGAAATATCCTTTTTTCTTTTTTTGCCACTAATTCCATGAAGTAATTCTTCCGGTATATTTATAGTGATGTGCCATGATTTTACAGAGGTTAGAATCTGTTGTACAAAAATAGTGGCGACAATAAATTTAATAATTTCTGATTCTTGAGATTGCCCTGAAAAGACGGTGGAAAGTACAACCAATGCATATAAACATGCGGCTGGTGCATATCGTCGATTAATAACGTCTCGTTTCTAAAAATATACATAGACTTTTCTTATGCGGCCGTTTTCATTACATATTAAAACGGACTTTTTTTTTTCAATAACATATCCTATTTTTGGCATTTTTTTCATTTTTAGTTATTTCAGATATCGCAGCTATCTTAAAATTTTACATTTATTTTATTTTATTGTCACTAGTACTATCAATTAGTTAATTAATTGGACTATTTTAACATAGCCTCTTAAGCTAGATAACTTCCGAACGGTTCGGAAACTGGGAAAGAGTATAAGAAAACATAACCGGTATATGGTGCTTGATGGAGGGCATAAAGTTCTGTTTATATACCATTATTCAGTTAAGAGTCTTTGTTATTTTATTGCGTATATTTTATTAAATTAACAGTTCTGAGAGAATCGCCTTTCGGCCTTTCTGACAAAGATTAAAGTAAAAACAGATGTAGGAGTCATTTTCCTTTTTTTTTTTTTTTTTTTTTTTACTGTACAGTTTATATCTATATTATGTTAAAATATGGTTTATTGTGTTGTTCCATTTTGAACTTCAGATAGTCACCGTGAAAAATAAATTTCTGAAAAACATATACACCATTAAACACAGTATAAAAATTTTCTTGTAACTTATTAACATTTGAAATAAATTTAATACCTTTACAAGTACAAAATATCATCGGAACTCTTTTGTGTGGTCCTGTAAATAAATTATGTAATCTATGCATGCCTTTTTTCTAGTGAAAAAAAATTTTTAAGCATCTTAATAAAGGGAGATAATTCCACCATGTTGAATGAATGCAGAATAACTGCTTTAAAATGTATATAAATAAAAATTTCTCTACAAGCTTTAATATAACGAAATTCTTTTTGTGTTCCTGTTAATGAGCCATATATATTATATGCATTAGTAAAAATTATTCAATTTATTCTATGTATTTCATGAATAATTATTTGAAGTTTGACATCGGAACACACTTTTGTAAAGTCCTGTTCTTGTACATCATTAAGCATTCATTTTTCTACAGAAAACATACTTTTAAGCATGTTAATGATGTCTGTTAATTTCATTTTGTTAAATGCATTGTAACCATGTTACAATGTGGACACCTAAAAATTTTCCTGTAAGAGAAACTTTACACACGTGTAAAGACGTATAAAACAGAGTTTACATAGCGAGTTAAAAAATAAGAGAGAATAAAAGAGAGAAAGAAAGAAAGGTATAATTATTTTTTGAAATACTAATTTCCGATATCTAAAACTGACTTACCTAATCAGGATGACTGTTAATTTGCTTGAAATAACCACGTAATGCATGAGAAAGAACATCTAAAATATATCTGTGTTATATATTTGTCAACAAAATCGTTAGAGCCCTTTTTGAGATACCAACTTTTGCCAAAACTTGGCATACTCAGTTATTGACCGGAAAATATTAATTACGTACAAAAGGGAGTCGATGCAGCGAGTTTGAAAAATCCGCACGAAGAAAAAATTTAAAAAACCGTTTTTAAAGAAACGCACTTTCGAGACCAAAAATTGAGCTGTTTATGTAGAACATCTCTCAATTTTCCTGAACTAATTAACTATATCATTCGTAAGGGCATCTAATATAGAGTGTTTATATAGCAACTTTGAAGAAAATCGTTTGAACCGTTTTTGAGTTACGGACTTACGGCCGCACTTCTGGTTTTCCAATTTTCACCAAAATTTGGAAAATATATCTCTACGACAGACCTGCCGCAATTATGAAGTTTCGTAGTTCTATATTTATTAGTTTCGGAGATATGATAGTCAGAAAATTCCTCTCATCCATACACTTACACATACACAAACACATGCACTGACCAATTGCCAAAAACTACTTTGTTTGGACTTAAGGAGACACTAAAACATGTAAATCAGGGGAAAATTCGATATCGAATATATTTTTTTTTAATTAAATACAATACTTTCATTACCTAAGGTAGTAAGATAATGGAAGTAAAAAAAATTCAGGGCTGTTATTAATTTTCTTTTAAATTTGCCAATCTTGATCAAATTTTCAAACTGAAATCTAATACGAATTTTAAAATACCGAATGTGAATTTCCTGCATTTGTTTGTTTGTAAGTTATTCTAATAACACATGTACAGTCACCCCAAAAAAAAACGCCACCCCCCCCCACCTAATTTCGCCGTAAATTATCGTAGAAACATTTGACTGGTACCGATCGATTTGTAATAACATCTAGTTTATAACGGTATAGTTAAATTTTGCCTAAGGGGTCGTCTACATATTAAAACTGGCATTAACTTCATTTTCTTCAAAAGCAACCCCTATTTTTGACTTCATATTCAGATTTCTGAGATGAAGGCGGTTCGAAAAACATACCTATTTATATACCTTAAATCAATTTTAAATAGAGTTGTATTAGGGGTCCGTCTATACATTTAGAAAATATAAATCACGATCTACCACACAGTATACATTATTTATTAAGTTTCACACCGGAAAAAATTTTCAGAAATGTTAATTATAAAATGAAAAAAATGACTAATTCACAGAACTTTCTGAGTTAGTTTATGAATTAAAAGATTTTTATTGGTTTCTATTGATTAAACATCAGATAGTTCACTTCATACGAAGAAAATTAAATAGCTTGAATAGATATTAAAATATCTATGAAAAGGAAGAAAAAAAAAAAAAAGATGAATGGTTTTAAATTTGTTTGAAAATTCAAAATTATTTTAACTCAAGCTGCCGTATAATTGTCTGAAACGGCGGCACTCAACCTATTTCCCACGGCCGTTTCACAGTGACAATGGGAGTTTGTTCTGATACTGCAGTACTTTCATTTTCTTTAATTGACTTTTTTAAAACATTAAAACAGATTTTTTTATTTTTATTTATTTTTTTTTTAATTAATTATTATTATTATTTTTTTCATGACATTATTAAAAACTTTTACATAAATCTCCACGATATTCTTTTGCTTTTATATTTTATAATGTGTAACAAATTAATATGCAAAATAATAAATCCTACTACTTAATGGGATGTTCTAAAATTCTACACTTTAACACACATACCGAAGTGGACGGTGGGTGTAGAAAGGCTGACTACCCTTAATCTAAATCTTCACTTGAAAAGGTCAAAATGTTACATAACTCTTTTTTTTAAGGAAAAAAGAAGAAGATAAGGAGGAGAAGGAAATATCAAAACGAATATAAAGCATATTAAACGTTAATACCCTTTAAACACTGGAAAAAGGCGGGGTTTTGTATTGTGTGTCATTTGGAAGCTGTAGAGTGCCAAAAAATTACTTTATGTAATAAAACTTTTCATTTAAAGGGTATTTAAAGCAGCATTATATTTAATACATAGACTATTCAGAAAAAAAGTACCATTCATCTGGTTCATGAAAAATAAAGAACATTTTCTGGCATTGCTCTATGTATATACATTTTTGTCAACATATCCCGGAAGATTACTGGTCCCGCCCCTTTCCGTACATTTTTTTCACATCAGTCTTTTTAGAGCCGTGTCAGCCATCGGTGGCTGACACTGATCTTTCCATTTAGGCTAAGTCAGCCGGCAGTGTAAAATATGATATAAAACTACAGAACTTACATAGTTTTAAGTAATTACTGACAATTTATTTAAAATTTACTTCATGTTTTTTTTTTTTTTTTTTTTTTTTTTTTTTAAATAGGATTTTTATAGGATTATATGGTTAAGGCCTAATGGGGTTTATTGAAACTCGATAAACATAACACGCTTCTAAGCAGCACGTGTGGCCTGAATGGGAATTCCATAAGAATTCGCGTGGCGCTCAATGAGTTAATCGTAAATGTATTTGAAGTTAATTACTCTAAAAATTAAATTGTGTACACACAGGGGCGGGAACTAACAATGTTACGGGTTAGGTTGGCAAGTATGCATATATATTTTGCTTGATTTATAAAAATTTATAACACATTTTCTTCTTTTTTTTTCAGTATTTTGTGTTTATATCTCTCATTAAAAATAAATACAATATTCATATATAAACATTTCCATACAGTAATGTATATAAACATATTGATTAAAGAAGATTTGTTGATATTATATAATTATTCTTCTATCTGTATAGTATATTAACACAAATATAATTTGTAAATTTCGCAGCATCGAAAAACAGCAACATAGCTTCCATTTCAAGGCTTAATGTAAATAGGACGTAAGCGTACTGTAGCTAGTGTTGAAATTTGAAAAAAAAGAAAAAAAAAAGAATAACAGTGGGCTAAAAATACGCCGGAATAAATTAAAATGTTGTTTATTCTGGTTTTAGTCAGGTGATATCACTCGTGCTAAATAGCTGGATCCGCCCTCTCTTAAACTCAGGTTCAGCTCATCATAAAAATATTGTTTTTAATATCTGCCGCACCAAAATGTTCAAAACACAAATGCCAATTTTCATATATTTTGAAATCTTCCCGTTTCAACTTTAAAAGCATTTAGATTAATTTATTTTATTTTGAATTTTTTAATTTAGACGTTTAAAGTCTTTTAAATGAAATTTCAGGATTCTGTAAGATCAATATCTATATATTTGAAAGTAATAAGACAATTCCTTTGTTTTAAATTTTTATTCCATAATAACTGTGACTTTGATTTCGTGATTAGGAAATTGAAAATAAATACTATTGAGCTATGTTCCAATAATAGATTTTATAAACTTAAAAAAAATAATAATAATATTAATAATAAAGCAATTTTTCACTATTTGATTCTGTATTAAAAAACTTTTAATAGAAATTTGATATTTTATTATGTTACATTATGGGATAAATTTTAAATAACACAAAGCTTACAAACGGTACAGTAACCAAATGCAAATATGTCAAAACAAAATTTAAACAGAAAATTTATGGTAAAAAATCTTTTTAAAATTATTAAATATTCATAATAATAATAATAAAACGATTGTCGAATGCATAATTGCTGTTTCATGCAATCAGTTTCGCTGTACCGTGTTTTCTAAAATATGATATTTAAGTGGAGGTGTACGTACTCTTGAATATTGAAATGCGAAAAAAAGTGTAACAGGGTTAAAATAGAATTTTAGCAGCGAAAAACTAGAAAAAGATATTTAATACTTATGACGAAAGACTTAACATATTAAGATCGGATATATTCTTCTCTTGTACCGTAAGCCACGCCTTTTCACAAATTTTCTAAAACTTTATAATATAAAGCAAAATAATTTTGCATATTTGTAATTAAATCATTTAAGTTTTGTCTTCAATAATCGATGTAGTAAATACCATTGTGATTTATGCTTACCAGCGTCACATATAGAGTCAAATAGGAAT
Source organism: Salticus scenicus (assembly GCA_963930645.1). Taxonomy (NCBI): domain Eukaryota; kingdom Metazoa; phylum Arthropoda; class Arachnida; order Araneae; family Salticidae; genus Salticus; species Salticus scenicus. The sequence continues at coordinate 132,628,277 of OZ005660.1, read as the reverse complement.
ATGCAAATTTGTCTTTTTTTTTAAATAGTGTTTCAGCGAATCAGAGGCGGGGCTTCTTTTCTTTTGAAATTCTTTCACAATCCCTCGCCTACATTGTGATAACTTTACAAAAATATGCCAATTTGTATAATAAACATCGAAATATTGCTTAGGAAACAATAAAAATAACATAAAGGTAAATTAAAATAGTTTTCCGTCAAATTATATACAAACATTTACTTATAGAGGATACAGATTATAACAAGTGACGGCCCCCTAACAGGAATAAAAAGTGAAATATCACTGTAACTCAAAAAATAATGTTAGGAACGAGCTGTAAATTTGGAAACCCATGTTTTTGATGATGCCCGTTCTATTCGTGCAAAAATTAACATAGGTCATAATTCATAATTTTTTCAAATATGAATTTATTAATAATTTTCATAATTCAAAAAATGTTTTTTTAGCAAAAATTTGCATGGAATATGTTTGGGTCACTTCATTCTAACGAATAAAAAAAACAGAATTTAAATATCATAATTATTTCGGAAGATATGATTTAATGTTTGTCACATTCATTTAACATTAGCACCCCCAAACTTTGACAGCTTATAACTCTATGAAAAATTGAGCTAAATATATAAACTATACCATTTTCCGTGATGATTTGATCCAAAGAATTCAAATAAATTATAAAAAATGGGGGTTACCTTTGAAAAAAATGAAGTTGATGTTAGTTTTAATATGTAGACGACCCCCTAAGTAAAATCTAACTATAACATTATAAACTAGACGTTATTACAAACTGATTGGTACCAGTCGCATGTTTCTACGATAATTTACGGCAAAATTAGGTGGGGGGTGGCGTTTTTTTTTTGGGTGACTGTACATATAGATCAATCGCTAAAAACTGGACTTTCATATTCAGGTGACCTCAAAACATGACATTATTCAGAAAACTGAGTTGAAAATTGAACTTCAAAAAATATTAGGTGTACCGGAAAGTTATGTCGATTTGAATTAATAAAATTAATCCGGAAATTTTTGTTTAACAGTGTTTACATGGTACTTTACAAATAACCATATTATCAAGGTTCTTCTATCATAAGGTTGGGCCATTTGAAGAGTAGCCAATCAGAAGCAAGCAGAAGTGAATCGTCACAAGGCGGAAGACAGAAACAAACTACGATACAAGATATACACCTGTTAGCCCAGAGCTAGCTATTACTTACTAAAAAATATATCCTATAATCTGATATAAATATTACCCAAAAACGAAAATCAAGAACGGTATTACATGAATAAAAGTACATTCGTTAAAATATTTATTTTAAATACATATAAGTTCATAAAAAATTATAAAGCTTTCGCGTTTTCGGCAACATTGCTATGCATTTGTTTGCATTTATAATATTTCAATAAAACGATGAATTTCAATTATATTAAAATTAAATAAAAATGCAGTTATTTAATTGTTTTACTCAAAAGAAAGCACACATATTTTTTTTAAAGAATATAATATATATACATTTTACTGTACGATCGCGATATGTTTGTTTACATTTCAGATATTTCAGTAAAATTATGAATTTTAATTTTATGAGTAAAAATGAAATATAAGCACATTTTTTTAAATATTTGTTCAAAATAAAACACTTATATTTTTCAGTTTAAAAAGAAATACACAATGTATGAAGTTATCTGTAATATTATGATATGTTTGTTTACCTTTTAAATACTTCAACATTGTCATGAATTACTTCAATAAGACGATGAATTTTAATTATATTAAAATGAAATGAAAGAAAAATGCAGTTATTTAAATGTTTTGCTCAAAAGAAAGCGCACGTATTTGTTTAAAAAAATCTAAGATATATAAATTTTGCTGTGCTAGCGTGCTTTGTTTGTTTATATTTCAGATATTTCTTTAAAATTATGAATTTTAATTTTATGAGTAAAAATGAAATAAAAATACATTCTTTAAAATAGATTGTTTAAAATAAAACACTTATAATTTTCAATTTAAAAAGAGATACATAATATATTCAGTTATCTGTAATATTATGAGATACCACAATTTGTTTCATGTTTCATAAAGATAATAAATTTTAACAAAATCTTAATTTTGTCCCTATTTGAATTTTTAAAAAATATCACTTTTGACAGCAGACAACAGGCATTGGCTACTGTCAGCTTTCAAAAGAGTATACTTGAAAATCGAAGGGAAGTAGCATAAACATTTAACAAACATACTTATTACATGATTATTGCTATTTTAATATCCCTTTGATTTATTAGTTCTGATCTTGAAAATGTATGATATAATATACACGATGATATATTACTTACATGATTTGATTTTGGAGCAATCTATGTATTGCTATTATACATCCCAGTTTTTCATCAATGTTCTATCACTTTCAACAATCTATTCTTTAAGAAAATTATGTGCTCTAATACGGAGCACGTCAAAGAAGCAACAAATGACGTAGATTAATATTATCACACAGTTCATTTAAACAAATTCGATTAAAGTAAAATAAAATAAAATAAATCATAAAAACGCAATTTAAACCCACTTATTTCAAATGTGAACAAGATTTGATCCATTCGCCTTATGACGTAGTGCGCGAGAAATCTCAAATAGCTAAAACTTCGCGCATCTTTGAAATAGCACCCCCCTGCATCTTATAAGTTACCTAAGAATATCTTAAATTTTATCCAGGATAAATTTCCGATGTCAGTATTTTAATTCATAACGACAGAACTTTCCGGTACACCTAATACTTTGTTTATAATATGGGTAGGAAAAATTACTTTTTCTTTCTCATTAGTGTTCGTCTACATAGTAAAGTGTAACAAAGCACTTACGTGAATTACATTCTATAGAAAAGACCCTTTAAGTTAATTTTGGGTTGCCTTGTATGTTTTCAATAAACCATATGCACATCAAAATTTAGTCTTATATGAAAAACACCTAACACAAAATGAAATACACTTCCAGCAATTTCCATTTACACCCAAGTTAGACAGACAGACACGCACAAACCATCCACTGAAAATATTATTTTGGGATTCAGGAGACCCCAAAACGTGTAAATATAACGCAACTTTCATTCTAATGTGCCTATCAACTTCTAGAGCATACCTTCTCGGAGCTGGTGGAACTAATGAAATTTTGAATAAATAATAATAATAATAATAAACCTTGGTGAAAGAAAAAACATATACTCAAGAAATCCTTAATTTTAAAAGTTTAAATCTCAGTGGTTATTATTATTATTATTATTATTATTATTTAATAGAGGTATAGACTTGATATGTTTTTGCTTTTTTTAATTTTAAATTTAAATTTAATTTTTTTTTTTTTTTTTTTTTAATTAATAATATGCAAAAGAAAAAAAAAGTGTTATTTTATTTGCAATTTTGGACTTAAAATTGAATTTAATACCTGAATTTTTAGATGGAAAATATAATTTATCCACGTATCACAGGAATGTTGTTGGAGCATAAGTTCAGACATGGAGCAGTAGTTTCGTTTTTTTAATGTTGCTTTAGTTGACACAGGAATTTTGCGGCCTCGGAAGGCATTTACTAAAGGAAGCTATGGTTTTTAATTTAAAAATTGTGTAGTTAAAAGTATCGTTTAAAACTTTTGTCACAATGTAATAAAATGAGGGTAAAATTATAGGGACGCTGCAAGGCCTGTTATTTGGATCGAATGATTGCAAAAAATGGTATTTATACATTTCTCTCAAATTTTCATTGAGTTATAAGCTGTCAAAATTCGAGTATGCTAATCTTAAATGAATCTGACAGATTTTATTTCATATCCTCCCAAAATTATATATTAAAAAAAAAAAAAAAAATCAGAATAAAAATTGTTCTTTTGGTTTGCACATTTTACAGAAATCAGAGATTTAAGAAAACTTTAATATTAAACTAATATATATATATATATATATATATATACAGGGCCTGATTAAGGGGGAAGCTCGCTCATACCGGAATATTTTTACAATTATTTTTTACTTCATGTCATAGAAATTCCACGCTTTGACGAGGAAATATTTTTTTATAAAAAATGAACGGTGTAAAACAATCCAATTTACTCACCGTTATTAGACACCAGAATTCTTTTAAAATAATTTTTAATGAAAATTTTCTGTCTATTATAGGAGGAAAGTATTTGTTAAAAAATAACGGTGTAAGTATAAATAATGTGTGAAGAGCGAGCTTCCCCCTTAATCAGGCCCTGTATATATTATATATATGGAAGTTTATTTTCTCGTGAAAAAGTGATCATTTTCTGCTGAAGCAAAAACAGAGTATTTGAAATTTGACAGTGTTTTAGCATACAAAATCTATTATCGGGAGGAAAGATGCAATATTATTTTTCTGTAAATATAAAAGAGTAAACTCCCTCTCTCATTAACTCAAAACAGTCATGGCGAAACTATGGGAGATAGAGTCACAAATTTTGATGTGCAAGTACGTTTACTGATCCAGACGCCTCAATGAGACGGATTTTTCAAAATTTCCCAGCATAAGTGTTAAGTCTCGTTTATTTGAAAAGGGACTTCATACCAGGAAGATTTTTATAAAAGTTTCTAATTAATTTAATTTTATTTATTGATCGGAAGCATGCTGATTACATACAAGCGTTGACATTCCTGTTAGATTTAGTTCGCAAGTTTGTCAGAGGATCCAAGTTATTACGGATTGTCGTTAATCTTAATACTGGAAATTTTTTAATGCATTCTTTTGTAATAATTATCTGCAATTTAATAGGATAAGTTTTACTTTTTCTTTATTTCGGTAGGAAATTGATTTTTTGTTAGTAGTAACTTGGCACCTCTTGATTATTTGCATAAAAGTCGAACATGAGCGGGCAGCGATGTTGTCAGTAGGTTGGAGAAATACATTTAATAACACAGCCTATGACCCTGAAGTAATTTACTTTGGGGCTCTTTAAACGTAAATATGTTTTGCTATCGTCTGCCAGCTTCTTATAAAATAGAAACTTTATTTTGAATATCAATAACGTTAAAAAATGCATTTTTATTGAATATATGTGCTCTCATGGTATATATTTGTTGTCTTGAAAGCTTATAACTAATATTTTTATTATTAGTGATTTTATACTTTGAAAACAATACATTTTTTTCGTCTTGTGTTATTTTGTCATTTTTGTATTACTTTTCGATAAAGGCAATTTATTTAATCAGCCTTATACAAAATACGAAATTTATTACAGTATTTTAATAAGGAAATTAAACTTTATATTTATAAATCACTAAAGATATAAAATAAGTTATAAGTGTTCATGGTAAGAAATGCTTACAATTCAATCACATATTTTGAATAAAAATGAATTTTTCAACTCTATTTATAACAAAAATTAAGGTACTGTCCAATAAGAAGCTAGCAGATGATGGATTGTGTATTTGTATGTGGGTGGCTCGATTTATCGCTATTACATAAAGTCACAATTACAGTTAACAATTTTGTTATATATTTCACGCATGAAAAAACACAACAAACATCCATGCCAGAACAGAGATTAACAGGCAGCGACATAGCATATTTACGTTTGTAGAACAAGTTAGTCTGGTGCAAGCTATCTCCTACTGAACGTACTTCTGACACTCTCTCATATGATCAATGCAGTCATATTTTTGATCTTCATGAAAATAACATTGCGAGTGAAATCTGATAGTAAAGTGAATTCTTGCACGTATGTAATCTGATCGGAAGTATATGCAACCGATTCCTTTTTAAAAATACTGCCGATAAATCTGATTTAAAATTAGAAATTTTGGCAACTATGCCCCCGTTCTCTCCCTGGAACAGCACGAGGCAGAAACACGTTTGTAAACAGAACTCGGCTCCAAATTATATTATGGTGTAGAAACTGCAGAACTTGAGTAAAAAAATTTACATTTTTGCGATTTTGGAATTTTCAATTTTCAAGGAGGAAGGCAAAAAAAAAAAAAAAAAAAAAAAGTGCAATTTTAAGAAACTTTTTTTAGAAAATTGGTTTAAAAAAAAAAAAAAAAAAAAAAAAAAAACAGTTTTAAGAAAATTTGTTTTTAGAAAATTTGTTAAAAAAAAAAAAAAAAAAAAAAAAAAAATCGAAAATCTAAATATTTCTCGAAATATGGATTTTCGCGAAGGACGCTACTATAATAGCACCATTACGTTGAAAAGGGCCGTGAGTTGTGAGGATATTTCTAAAAGCTCGTTTTCGTCTGTTTACGATCTTCGTTTTTTATTTTATTATTATTATTATTATTATGTTTGAGGGGAGAGTTAAGAGGGGAAAATTCGGGATGTCACTTTTGGATACTATGGAAGCTACAGTTACGAATTTCGTTGAGTGGGTTGTTTATGTGTATCCAACACCAGTTGTAACCAAATTATGTGAAATTCCCCCTTTTTGTCCTTGGGGGTGAGAGAGGATATAAACAGGTTTCCAAAAGTAACTTTGCTTCAAATTTTCTCAGTCAGATTAATTTTTATGTGTAGGTTGGTTATGCGTCCCCAAAACGTCCTATAAAAGGATTTTGCGAATCACCCCTATTCCCCTTTAAGAGAGGTGAAGAAACACTTTTTAAATGTAAATCAACTTCAAATTATCTCGGAAAATCGAATTTTTGATTTATCGACTGTTTTTGCGTACCTAACACACTGCAAATTTATTTTGCGATTTTTTCCCCAACACATGGGGATTTGGACATTTCCACCATACACTCCCCACACTCTGAATTCTTGCTTTGAGAATAGAGACAAGTAACTTGTTTCCCTGTGTAACTGTGCTCCAAATTATCTTAGAAAAGCGATTTTTAAAGTGTGACTTGCCTATATGTATTCAACGAGTAGTATAAAGGGATTTTGTGTAACTTCACCTCTTAACCATTTGCGGCGCAAGACAATTCGGATCATTTAAATTATACTGCCACCGGAATTCATGAACTAAATTAAACTAAAAGAAATTTTAAATTTTAAGGTTAAAAATCCCGGCCTATTCTGATATGTTATAAGCGTAAATTTTTGCTAAAAAATTTCCGGGATGAATTTTTGCAGTTGGATCATAAATTTTGCGTCCTCGCAGCGAGGATAGTGCGCGTTAAGGGGTTAACCCCTGGTAGCGTGGATGGGAATAAATAACGTTTTGAAATGTAACTGTTTTACAAATTATCTCAGAAAGGCGATTTTTTTATATGCTTGTTAGTTATGTGTATCCAACAAGCATTATAAAGCGATTTTGTGGAATCATACACCTCCACCCTTAGAGCAGTCGGGATTTCAAGCTTAACTCTGCTCTACAAGTGTTGGACAAAATAGTGTAAACAATTTTGCCTTTTTTTCCCCCTAACGTTTTGTCGAATTTCTTAAAAAATAATTAATATTTTGTTCTTGAATTTTGGGAATAAGGAAAACATTTCTTTCCCATATTTTTCAGCAAAGAATTCGTTACAAAGGCGTTTAGGGCACGAAAAAGAAAGCCATTAATATAAAAAGCATTTGTGATAACCCTGTATATGGAAAAGCATCGACTGATCTGGAAATCTTAGCTATATTTATAGATGTTATGTTCTATACGCATGCAGAGTTTTGGGAGGATGCCTTAAATGCTTAAAGAGTTATTAATATTTTATCAAAAAAATATATAAAAAATTTTCGCGAGTTTTTATTTTATAACATGACAACATATGTCTAAATCATTACAATATAGTTTAAAAGAAATATATTTAATATTCAAAGATATATGGGCAGTTGCAGTAAATAATTTATTACAGCGTATGCGCAGACTGTTGGAGAGGGGGGGGGATGGCATTGTTTTATAATTAACTGCATCGAGCGCTTTATTTAAAAATAAATAAATAAATCTATATAAATAAAGAGAAGTGTTTGTGACTGTATCTGAGTGCATGTCTGACTGCGCTCTAGTGCTCATGCCACCGATTGCAGAGCTACAAAACTTGACATATGGGTACCTGGGACCCTGTAGGTGTTCACCTCATCGAGTTTTTTTTGCAATTTCGAATTTGAGCTTTTATAACTCTTATTATTATTATTTTTTCAATTTTAAATATTGGCTTTATGTTTCATGTTTCGTGAATTTATACTTCCATTGTAATCGTCTGCGTATCTTAGCAACGGCAGTTACGTAATTTTTTTTTTTTTTTTTTTTTATATATATATACATTCATTTGAGGGCAAAATCATTTTTCTCTTTTTAATTCATTATATATATTGAAAATAAAATGGCAATGCAATAGAAAAAATTAAGTATATTAAATTGAAAAATTAAAAATTTATTTATAGCATTTAGGTTTATGCATAATTTTTATAGTATAACAACTTTTTATTTTTCATTTTTTAATTTAATTCTTTTAAAAGAAAAATATTTTTTCTTACTCTGTCTTATATATATATATAGTATTTACCGGGAAAAAATGGTAGTATATAGTAGAAATGATTAAACGGATTAAAATTTATTTGTTTTTCCTTTGTTATTATTTATTTATTTTTTTTTTCATTTAATTCCTTTTAAAAGTAAATATACTTTTTATTTCATTTATTATATTGCTCGGAATGATGTGGTAATATAGTGGAAATAGCGGGGCTATAAAATACATGGTTTTAAAACTAAAATATTTAATAGATGTTGAGATACAGACATATATAAAGTTGTAGTTTTTAAGTAATAGCAGATCTGCCTGTCGTCGATAAATACCCAAAATGAAGTGGCCGAAAAGACATTTTTCGAGGCAGTGGAAACCTGGACCTGTTGTAATGTAGGTGGAGAAAGAGCTGCCTTAGGCAGCACGTACCTGAAGCAAGGTTTAGAACAATTTCAATATATATTTTTTAGTTTTTATTTATGATGGGATATAAAAAAAAAGTACTAATGTAATTCTTTTGGAAATTCTTTTTAATATACTTACCAACGAAGCGGGCGTAGCCTGCTAGTAAAATAAATAAATATATATATATCTATATATAAATAATAATAATAAAATTGTTGAGTATTACAAAAATTTATAAAGACATCTGTGATTAAATGAGCTGTTTTTCAGCTGTTTCCTAAAAAGGTCTTTATGATAAGGGGTTACTTACAAATGAAAAATTTGTATCAGGATAAAATTCATTTTTCCTTTTCAAACAATTAATATTATTATTATTATCAAATAGGCGAGTAGAACATACCTAAAAAAAAAAAAAAAAAAAAAATGAAAAATGAAAAATGAAAAATGAATGAAAATTTTGAAATAAAGATCATTGAGTAACATAATTTTTTTTCCTGTTACTAATTTTCATTTTTGAATGACATCTTATCGTAAAGACCTTCCTAGAAACAGCTGAAAATGGTCTCATTCAATGACGGATATCTCTATGAATTTTTGTAATATTCAACTAGATGTTTCGCATAAGGTTCTCTATACAGTTGTGTATCAAACTATGTCGATTTTTTTTTCTTCTTTAACACACCCATGCGCAGCAACAAATTATTTACTTCAACTGTCTCTTTGAATATTAAATATATTTCTTTGAAACAATAGTATAAAAATTTCCGCATATATTTTCATGTTTTCAGAAAGTTTAATAAAATTTGAAGGGAAGCCTTTGGTGTTGCAAAGTAAGAACTTGCGAAAAAGTTTTGCATTTTTTAATAAAAAAATATTAACTCCTTAAATATTCAAGATATCCTCCCAAAACTCTACACGCATATAAAATATAACATTTATAATAATATCTAAAATTTACAGATTAATCAAAGATTTTATATATAGGTTTATCACAAATACTTTTCATTTTATCGAATTTGTTGTTCGTCCCCTAAGGATCTTTGTGACAAAATGTTTGCTGAAAAATAAAAGAAAAACTTGATTTTCCTATTCCCAAAATTCAGAAACAACACGTTATATATTTTTCAAGTTATTCGACGAAACGTAAAAAAAAAAAAAAAAAAAAAAGCGAAAGTTTTCACATTATTTTGCCCAACACCTGTATAATATCACAAAATGACATGTTTTGTGCGTCGGTGGTGGTAAAATGCACGCAATATGCTCTTTCATCGGATTTCATGAAACTTGTAACATTATCCACTGAAAAAAAGGAAGTAAGAAAAGGTTAAGGCGCTGCAAGATTCGCCATAATGCGGATGGTAAAACAACTACCATGCTTGCCAATATTCTAATTATGAATCGGAAAATTTTTAATACACACGCTTTTTCACACAAGACTATTTTCAGAGTAATTATGTCTAGTTTTAGATACAATTAATAAAAATATACTAAAAAAAAAAAAAAAAAACCTCATGGAAAAAAAAAAAAAAAAAAAAAAAAAAAAAACGAGTTCTAAAAATCTTTTGTTTTTTAATGAGATGGTTGGAGGACATGCACTACCGAATGTAACGGCAGTTTTAATTTAATACGTTGAGCGGGAGTTTTAATTTAACAGGATTTTTGTCTAAAAATGCGACAAAAATTCAAAAGTCGCCAAAGGGAGCTAGCTGTATTAAGGCTGTACCATGACCAGGTTTATATATTTAATTAATTATTTATTTTTCTATTTACCAACTACTATTAACTAACACAACTAATATTATAACCACAAAAATTAATTGTCTCATGCGATAGACGTAGTCGATCATAGCACATTGAAATACTATATTTTGCGCGAAATTGTTGTCATTTTATGGTTGATCGAATAAATCAAATAAATATAGAAAATAACGTGAAAGATAATATTATGTACAGTCGGGGAAAAAAAAAAAAAAAAAAAAAAAAAACACGCAGCACTCGACGTAACTTCGTTGCTAATAGATGTATAAAAATGTAATAGGTATCATTCGACGGGGAATTATAAGTAGTTTCAAAAAATGAACTGAAATTTTGAATTTGGGGGTCGTCTACTTTTTAAAACGCGCACCAACTTTGATTTTTTCAATGGTAGTGCCCCGTTTTTATTTTATATTTGAATTCCTCGGATTGCGACAACCCAAAAAAGTATATTGGTTGTATATATTACTTATTTTTTCACAGAGATATAAGCGTTCAAAGTTTGAAAGTGCTAATGTTAAATTCATATTTCAAACATTTATTAATATCTTCACAAAAAAAAACTTGATCGATATAATTTTTTTTTTTTTACGAGATACAGTGAAGAAACCCAAACATAATCCATCATTACTTTTGATTCTGAAAAATATTTTTAATTTTGAAAAATATTAATAAATTCATATTCATAAAAATTATGAATTATGAATTATGAATTATGACCTATATTAATTTTTGCATAAAATGAATCCTAATGCTGAAAAATATGGGCGTATAAATTTGCAGCTCATTTCAGTTATTAGTTTTCGAGATATAAATAAATCTTTTTTTTGGAGTGGTTTAGGGGGCCGTCTCTTATAAAGTTTTGCATGAGATAACGAATCAAATCTTAAAAAATAACAAAGAAAATTAAACAAAATATTTTTATTTTTTATTTACGGGTCAAATTATATAACAACAAAATCAAGCGCAAAGGAATGAAGCAAAAATGATGATTTTTAGACATTAGTGTTAGCATCAAAAATTCCTGTTTTCTAAAGAATACAACACCGCCTTCATCGGACTTCAAAAGAAATCAATACAGAAAAGAAAAAGTAAATGTGACACTGAGTATTCATGTTAAACCCCTTATTTTATGTTCTCAAATATAAGCACAAGTGATATTTACTTCATCGATTACTGGTGATAAGTTTTAAATCTTTTAATCGAACACTAGAAGAAGAAGAAATAACTAAATAGGCGGGGTTTACTGTTTTAAATAGAAAAATAGATTAAATGTAAAAATTGTCAATAAAAAAAAAAAAAAAAAAAAAATGGAATTGGAATGCAAGACGAATGGAATTGGAATGCAAGACGGATTTGTAAAATCGTTTCTTAACTACCGTCATAGTTAAAGCCTTAATCATTTGCTTCATATATTGCATTATTTTTATTTATTTTTTGTTGGAGGGGGGGGGGATTATTATTTTAAGGATACTTTAGTTTTTAAAATTTTATTAAAACATTTTAACTTTATATATTTTTAAAAATATATTTTTACTTTTATAAATATATTTTAACACTTTTTGCGACCGCAGGATTTTGTCTTTTTGACAGTAAGATCCGCCTCTCAAAATAAAATATTTCATAACAAATTTTCTGTATTCACAATTACATTACAAATAGATATTCATTTTAATTATATTCTTTCTTATCAATATATTTCTATGCATAGTATATTTTATTGCAAAAATATGAACACTGAGTGCACACTTAAGAAATAAGTAACACACAAATTACGAAAGAAACGCCCACTGAGAGAGTTACAGATTTTCAAATGACTTGAACCTACACTTACGTCAGCAGTCGCGAAAGGGATAATTAAGAAATTATATTTTCATAGAAGTTATAAAGCGAATCGTACAGTTCCAAAGAGTTCAACTGACCCAAAACTGGTAAGTGCGATTAAAACTGTTTAATATTTACTTCATGATTCCTTACAATAATTTATCCGAAAATATTTAGTTTATGCGTTGTTGTATATATATCTATAATATTTAATTTCGTATATTATGTAATACCTACGAAAGAAAATGTAAGCTTTTTTGGTGATCAGTGCAGCCTTACTTTTACTTAGGAAATACTGCACTTTTTCAAAGTCTGAACAAATCGGAAGTGTAATTTATTTAAATAGACCTAAAATTATCTAAAAAAGTACTGAAGTATATATAAATCTAATAAACTGAATTCAGGGTAATTAAAGAACTGGAAAAGGGGGAATGTTTTTACTAAATTTATAATACGTTTTTTCCTGAAAGATTTCTGGTGTAAAACATTAAAACTTCGTCTATTTCTTATAGGATCTTATTTGTTTTTTTTTTTTTTTTTTTTTTTTTTTTTTTTTTACATTTACAGATAACCCCCTAACACATATTTGATTATAACTCTATAAATACTAAAGATAAAGTATACAAACATTATGCTTTTCCGCACTGCCAGACTCTCAGAAATTCGAATATTAAGTCAAAATTTGGTGTTGCTATTGAGAAAAAACAAAGTTGGCGCTCATTTCAATATGTAGATAACCCCTAATTCAAAATTCGACAGCATTTTCAAAAAGTGCATTTAATTTCATGTTGAATGCAGTGCTGCCAGATTTGAGGGAAATTTTTATTCAATTGCCACCGTTAAATTTTACTTGTAACGGCTTTCTAATCACATCCAATTTTTTTTTAAAAAAGCTTTGAAACAATTAAGAAACTGTTTCAATTAAAATCTACTGGTGGCTGGTAAATAAAAAGTTTCCCTCAATCTGGCAGCACTGGTTGAATGGTGTCTGTTAAATTTTTCTGCGTCAATTAATAATGAAATTACAGTGAGTGCTGCGATTTTTTTTCCCCCCGACTCTACATCACGAATAGTGTTGTTCATATGTAATTGAGATTCAAATATAAAATGGCTACTTCAATCTTTTCGAAACTGTCATCTGATAAGCACCCAAATGGAAGCCCACTGGTAAGCGATCGTCACAGGCAATAGGGACAGACACCCGAGAGTCTGCGAATGAGTGGGTTGCTGCCGAAGCCAGTGGGGAACCAAAGCGGGCTTTAAAGCAATTTCATGATTTTTTAAAATTTTATTTTTGTTTGTAAAAAGCTATATAGAAAAGAGTTTCCTTTAACCCCTTAATGCGCGGCGTCCTCGCTGCGAGGACGCAAAATTTAAGATCCAGCTGCAAAAATTCATCCCGGAAATTTTTTACCAAAAATTTACGTTTATAAGATATTACAAAAGGCCAGTTTTTTTAACCTTAAAATTTAAAATTTCTTTTAGTTTAATTTAGTTCATGAATTCCGGAGGCAGTATAATTTAAATGATCCGAATTGTCTTGCGCCGCAAACGGTTAAAGATAGTGATCAGCGAAGCGAGAAAAGCCTTCGTTGATTAACTACCTTCACTGATTTCATGAATTTAAAAATGTTTTCGTTAACAAACTTTGATCTATTGGCACGCAGGCAGCATCAGGCCGAGTTTTGTGTACATTTCGAGTTTGATTTTGAAAATTTTCCGGCATTCGGAATTCGGTTCGTTCCCGAACCAGGGCTTTGCTAGTATTAAATAAAAGCTGAACATGCACGCGTAACAATCACATCTATAACGAATGAAACCTTATAAATAAAATTAATACAACTTATTCGTCTTAAACATTTAGGTAATTATTGAACATCTTGCATATTACTTTTTAAAATAGTTAGTCTTAAAGGTTGAAATATAAATATAATGGTCTATCGGGTTCTTTAGTTTATTATAAATCAAAAGTTTTCATACTTTTTTCGTACATGGTAATATTTATAATTTATTCCGGAGTTTTGTTAGCCCCGCCTTTATTTCGTACCACTTATTTTTTAAGAGCACTTTTTCTTATTTTATCGAAGTTATATATTGAAGAAACTTTTTCTAAAAATAAAATGATGCGAAATAAAGGCGGAGCTGAAAGCACTGGATAAATTAAAATATTGGCAGCTATGGAATGATTTTATAAAAATTGTATTCAAAATGTAACTATCATGAAATTATTTAAAAAAGTGCTTTTTGAATATACTGCCGTGAAGAAAGGGCGGAGCTAACAATATTCCGGAATAAATTAAAAATATTACCAGGTAAACTTTTTTGCCTGTTAGATATTAATGAATAATTACTTTCTATGCGATATAATAATTGATATTTTCTAATTATATGGACAGACTCCAACATATTTTTGCTTGTAAATCTATCAATGTAAAAAAAATGTGCATTAATTTACCCTTTTTGTGGACTAGCTTGATCTGAAAAACACAAATATGGGATTAAAAGTCAGTATTACCATTTGAAAACAAAAAGTTGATGCAAGTAAATCTAGGCAACATCCTAAGCAAATTTTATCAATTGCATTTACAACAGCATACTTGCACACCACCTCATTATAAACCATACAATTTTGAGTACCCGTTTTTTTTTTTTTTCCGCACCAGTCATTTTTTAAAGTAATTCTTTTTTTTTCATATAAATCAGTTTATCCTAAAGTTAAAAATTCCACTCACCGTGCTACTATAGCCTCCTTAACTAGATGCCTGTCGCGTAGCTCGGAAACTAGGCAATAATTGGAGCGGTAGACAGCGCCACCTATTACAGATTATTGGACTTTTTTGTTAAACTGCCACCAATAATTTAAAGAAGTAATACATTATATATATAATCGACGTTTCTTCGGTTCTATTCGCCTTTAATGTATATTATATCCCTTTGTTAAATTTTTTTGGTGGCTGTTGAATAAAAAAGTCGTGCAATCTGTCCTAGGTGGCGCTGTCTACCGCTTCAACTGTTGCCTAGTTTTCGAGCTACGCAACAGGCATCTAGTTAAGGAGGCTATGGTACTACTATCTCTTATTATAAAAGTATTTCCGAAAATATCTCTAAATTCCTTAGAAACTCTACTAGCTTTAAACTTCAACTCCGTGTGTGTTATTAACTTTCTCTCAAACTTTAAACCCGCTGCACCCCCCCCCCCCTTTAACATCTAAGTGTTCTGTAGTATCCCCTGTAAAAATTGTGATTCTACATATATCGGTGAAACTGGCAGAACAGCTGAAATTAGATTAAAGGAACATAAACGCTCATATAAAACAGGGGATTTAAGATCGAAACTCGAATTCATTCTCTGAATAGTAATCATATTCCTCATTTTGACAACTTTAAAATTTTAGCTTCTAATTTAAATAAATATGTATGAATCTCGTATTTTTCGAGAGGGCGTTTCTACTAAAATGCAACATTCTGCCTTGAACGAGGCTAAAGCTATTCCTCCTGAATATACAGGGTGTTTATAAAGTCCCGGACCCATTTTGATGTTTAATAACTCATATAATAATGAAGATATAAACAAATTTATGGCATTTATTGATGGAATAACTCATATATTTTCTTTTCAGGTTTCAATATCTTTACTTTTATAAATATCGTCTGCGCGTGTGGTTAATTTCAGATAATTTCATTTTCCAGTCTAAATATCTGTACTTTTCTAAATATCGTCTGCTTATTAATTGCATTCTTCTCTCTTTTGTTTTTGGCAACTATTGCAATGTTATGTTTACTTTTGATGTGTTTGTTCTATGTAGTACTTTTGTATGTGATGTTTTATGCGAGCGACAGTCGAATAATTACCTAAACGTCAGAATTACAACCGCAATAGCCTCTGTGGATGCCGACATGCTTGCCGCTACCTGGCATGAAATTGACTATCGACTTGATATTCTCCGTGCGACGAAGGGGGCACACGTGGAAGTTCATTGACAAGGGTCATGAAACTTTTTGAGTCTATCTAACCCTTTATGTTATTAATTTTAATCTATCTTCATTATTTTATGAGTTGTTAAACATCAAAATGGGTCCGGGACTTTATAAACACCCTGTATATTCTTGTTATGATGTATTATGAATTTTTGTAAACGTTGTGCGTATTGTGTTCGACACTGCGGAGGGCTAGTGTTCCAGCCTGAACGTCTGTCGTGTATTTTAATTTTTTTTAATTAAAATGTATTTTTAAAGTTTTAAAATTTTTGTATTCTTTATCTCATTTTAAATATTACATTGGTTTTAATTTTATTCTTATTTAACACGTTTAGCGCTATGTCAGCCATTTTAGATTGTAAACATTTTGTCATATATCTCTAAAAGTACTGAAGGAACCATCTTGAAACCTTAGGAGAGCGCAGAACATGTTATACTTCAAACATTTCAGTGAAAGTTTTACCCCGAAAGTAAAAGCAATACCAATAAAAAATTAACACGTTGAGCGCCATGTCAGCCATCGTTGGCTGACAGCGTCAAATATGATATAAAACTGCGTCAAACATTGGTGGTTGACAGTGTAAAATAGAATATAAAACTAAAAATATTACATTGTTTTAAGTAATTATTAAAAATTTGCTTAGTTTTTGTTCTTTACAGGAAGAATCACTATGGAATTTTAATGAATTTTAAGAATCTGCGTGATGCTCAACATGTTAATCCTAACTATATTTGCAGAGAATTTCTCTAAAAATAAAGTGGTGTGAAAAAATGGGTATTAACAATAGTACGGTTATTAATGAAAAGGTTGGAAAGTATGTAACTGGTTCAGGGTTTCCACGGCCCGATGTTTTTCAAGGACTCTTCCACCAGTATTATCTAAGAATAAATTTCTTATTAAATGCGCACTGTACATTTAAGAATAAATTTATTTTAAGATTATTCAAGAGGAAGTGTCCTTGAAAAAAGGCGTGGCTGTGGGAACCCTGTGGCTATAAATAGCAGTTTATCGGTATCCATAGCTGCCAATATTTTAATTTATTCCGGAGTACTTTTAGCCCGCCTTTAATTCTCACCACTTTATTTATAGAAAGTTTTTCTTCAATACATAACTTCGATAAAATAAGAAAAAATGCTTTTAAAAAGTAAGTGGTACGAATTAGAGGCGGGGCTAAAATTACTCCGGAATGAATTAAAATATTGGCAGCTATGGGTATCAGGAGCATATGTATATGATCATTATACAGGGATGCCGCCACGCGTTTTTTCAAGGACACCTCCACCAGAATAACCTAAAGATAAATTTATAGTCTAAATAATCTAAAGAAGAAATTTATTATTAGACAGTACTGGTGGAAAAGTCCTTGAAAAAAAAATCGACCCGTTTAAACCCTGATCATAATTATTCTGCTGATAACTCCCCCCCCCCCCACCTGTGTAAAATTATTCCAGGCATGAGGCAGTTTTTTTTTTTTTTTTTTATTTGATGGCTGTACAGCACAATCATGTTTTAGAGCTAGAAGAGTTTTTTTTTAATCTTATTTACATATCATTTTCAGCAATTTTGTGATTTTTCCGCGATTTGCATTATCAGTGCAATCTGCGCTTCTCAGATCCCCGGATAATCATGAGTATACTGTAATTAGAAACAAATGTGTTAAAAAAATCTGAGAATTGGGCATTTATTGGATTGCCAACATAAAATTTTCTTTACTTTAATATATATGAACACAAAATTTATAAGGACAATACTGAATGCGTTAGAAATTTTTGAACTCTTTTTTTCATGTGCATGTGCATGTGCATTTTCTTTTTCTTTCCTTTTTTTTTGTTTTAGAACTGAGGGCCTATTAGTCTCAATCTGGGATTTTTGCGTTGTCGATTTCGATAGTTGGACATTTGTCGAAATCTAAAATTTATCGAAAATATAATTGAATAATTTGAAAGCGATTTATAATTTGATTAAAAAAAAAAAAAACTAATAGTCCTCCGTCCTAAACTAAATTCTGCTTTTGCCAGAATTTCATCAATTTTTTTTTTTTTTTTTTATTAATTATTATTATTATTGGAAGAAAAAGAAAAGAAAATTAATAATAATCAGTATCGTTACAAGCGATATCGAAAAAGTTTTTTTTAATAATTTTGAATTAGGAAATAAAAAGTGTGCGTGAAATAATATGAAATAAAAATAAGTAAAAAAATGAATTTAATGATTTAATGTCTTTGTTTTTCGGGGGCTGCTCATGCATATAAAAAATGCGTATTAAAGCGAGCCGAAGAAGGAAGCGAAATAAGTATGGAGTTATATTACGATAAATACGATATAAAATATTATACGATATATTAGACCTATCTTCCAGGGTTAGTAGGCATTTTCGTTGAAAGAAACAGTTTGTTCGTTCGGTGCAACTTCAACATTAGTCCCGTGAGGTACAACTTTCACATTAGTCCCTTGAGGTACAACTTTCACTTTACTCCCGTCAGGTACAACTTGCACATTAGTCTCCTTTTTTTTTTTTTTTTCTTTTTCTTTCAATAATAAGAATAATAATAATAATAATAAAAGATTTTGATGAAATTCTGGCAAAATATGAATTCACCTATAACTTTTTAATTTGCACGATAATTATTTTGGATTTTCATATAAGTAGCTCAATGTATTTGGCTATTAAATTATGTAAATTAAATTTCACTAAAATTTGTGCATGCGCAGTTAAATAGTATTTTAAAAAAGTCTCTTATTTCATTAGATATTCAATATTTGTTTGCAGTATACTACGTTTGATTGCAGTATACTATGTCAAAAATTGTATGTGAAGTTTTCTGAAAATGGCTTTGCACTGTGTTTAATACTTTGTTCATTATAACTAAAAAAGTGACAATCATCTTTTTTCTTTTTCTTTCTTTTTTCTTTCAGTTTTATAAAGAAACTGTTATATCTACATGAATATACGCGGCAACATCATAAAATTTTATACATATAATACTATAATAAGAAACGTCGTGAGCATATGCTGCAGTCTGGTAGCATTTAAAACGTCGCTTTTTATTGGGTCATCTCAATCACTTTCATAATATTTTCATATTTATTTAATACGTTACTGTTCCACCTTTTACTTTTGGCACAAATTTTGACTTAAGTATAAGAGGTATAACGCTTTCTTCATACTTATGTGCTGTCAAGATAATTCATGTAGTACTTTATGAGATAATTGAATAAAACGTCAGAAGTCGAAAGTATCCGCTTATTTATGGAAAGGTGGTGTATTATAAAGTGCCATTAATACATGTATAGAATAAAAATTTACAGAATGTCACTCTCGTTAATATAAAATAGACCTATTTATTATATATCTTTACAAATGCTTATTTTATGTTAAAAAATAATTATGAAAACGAGGCTTAAAGTTAGTCTGGTTGTAATAAAACAATAACAATGGAAGAACTTGAATATATTTTTATTGCTTGCATATTATAAGAAACTCAGGTAAAAGATTTAACTACATTGATAAATAGGTATTTCGACATATAAAACTATATTTACTAAAATTTGTAATGCATATAATATATTTTTAAATTATAAAAATCAAATGGAAATTTACATTATTTACTAATTTTTTTTTAAACCTTTCAACGTTTAAAATATTCTAATGAATTTAGAACAACTCCTAGCTAAAAGCAAATTAGAGATTGAAAGAAATAATTAGGCCTAGTATTCACAAGAAAAAAAAAAATAATAATAATAATGTGATAAATGTCTTTCTCATTCAGAATATTCTCAAGTCTAATGCTGACACAGGGTTAAACTGCCGAAGTTAAAATTAACATCAGTATAATTTCAAACAGGAAATTAAAAAATGCAAATAATTTCACGGAAATTATCTCGCTGTCCATTAGTGGTCCACGCACTACCGGTTGGTGATCACTGTTATAGACGTCTCGTATCACTCTTAAATTCCTACTTTCATTTTATTATAATTGCCACCACTACCTGAATACATTCCTTTTCAAAAATAGTTTCAATGTTGAAAAGAGTTCCATCTTTATTAAAAGGACTTCTCTGTACTTAAAAGATATTTCGATGCTTGTGTGGGCGAGTGCCCTCAAGCTTCGAGATAATATAGTTTTTAACAGTAGAATTTACCTCCGTAGTGGTTTTTGCTTAAAATAAGTGTAACGATAGGAGCAACACTGTTACCAGATTGCGTGACTGTCTGCTCTATAGTCGATTTAGTACATTAAATATTTATTCTCAAAATTATTGGTGACTGTTGAATGAAACAGTTGCACAATCTGGCAACACTGACGGGAACGAGATATTCTTAAAATAATTCTTTTACAATTAGTATTAAAACTATCTAAATATAAAACTTTTTCTAAATTTACGGATTCTAAGCTTTTTTTTTTAATTTTTTTTTTTTAATTTCCGAAAATACATATGTAAGGAAAGTATTGTAATCATGTCCGAATCAATCGGAATTTGAGATTTTGATATTTCTATACGTTTCGAGGTCCCCTGAATCTGTTTTCAATATTTTTACGAGGATTTTATGTGTGTATGTGTGAGATTGAACATGCTAGCGTCTAAACGCTTTAATCAAATAAGCTGTATGTTGGTACGCATATTGCAAGTCACCGTAGAACGAACCCTATTGAGTTTGTGAATCTGGCCCTTATAGTTTTTTTTTTTTTTTTTTTTTTTTTTTTTTTCAGCGACACAAAGAAAAATTCTTTATCATTTAGGCCTATGGGACAAAAATCTTAAAAATGCGATGGCGTCTAAACGCCTTATTCAATTGAGCAAAAAGTTTATACACATATTATAGGACACAGTTACTCAGTCTGTATAGATTTTGGATAATCTGGCACTTATAGTTATTTTACAGTGACACAAAGAACAATTGTTTATCATTATGGCCTACGGGAATAAATTTTAAAAAGTGCGATAGCGTCTCAACTCCTTATTAAACTGAGCAAACAATTTATGCACATATTATAAGTCACATGAACTGCGTGTATTTTGGTGAATCTAGCACTTCTAGTTTTTTTACAGGACACAACAAATATTCCTGTATCATTATGGCCTAAGGGGTTGAAATTATTTAAAGTGCGATAGCATCTAAATGCCTTATCCTTAATTCGGAACATAAAACGAATTTCAAAAACCGTGACATACGTTCAAAAATAGTACAGCATGCCATAGAAACTGACCATTTACCTGATTTTAACAGTACTAAAATAATCGTATCTAATTGTTTAAATTATCACTCAAGAATTTTCCTGGAGGGCTGGTACACAAATCAACATTTTTCGCCACTTAATGAGGCATGCGCAGTTCCTGATGAATACGTTGTACTCACATAATGAAAGTCTGTTGTTCATCTCATCATTTACACTTGATGTTTTTTACTGATGAGGAGCCTGTAAAAGGCTCGAAACGTTTAAATTTATGTTTTTGTGTTTTTAATATTTTAAAATGTATATTATCTGCCTCAGTTTTGAATGTGATTAAAATTTATAAATATATTGTAAATATGCTCTACATAGATATGTGACCCCCCCCCCCAAAAAAAAATATATATATATATATATATATATATATATATATATATATATATAAATGGCGGTGTTGGAGGAATATGTTAAATTAATAAGTGTAACATTTCGTGTTATGATGTTTAAAAGTTCTAAAAATTCATAAAATGTCAACACAGTCTTAATTTTCTAAAATTGAATTTTTCAGATGGCACTGAGTTTTTCTATTACTTCCAAAAATCAATTATTCGTGAATTATTTATTGTAAACTGAGGGAAAACTTTCGTTTTTATTTATTTATTTATTTATTTATTTATTTATTTGTATTTGGTCACTTTTTCTATGAAGATTTATTTATCTTTCTATAGTAATTTTTCTGACTAAAAAACATAGAAAGAAATATTAAAAATTGTGATGAAAAATTAATCAAACTGTACTTGAGGAATGTCGTTGAAAAACAATAAGTAAAAAACTTCGGCTAAACACCATAAAATGCAGAAAGTTACAAAATTGTTTGAGGTCGAAATAAACAAGGGTCAGGCGAACAAACTAAATTTGAGTGCTTTAA
The DNA here is from genome assembly GCA_963930645.1 of Salticus scenicus. Classification (NCBI taxonomy): domain Eukaryota; kingdom Metazoa; phylum Arthropoda; class Arachnida; order Araneae; family Salticidae; genus Salticus; species Salticus scenicus. Next base: position 132,605,822 of record OZ005660.1, on the reverse strand, counting down.
GCAACGAGGCAACGCATTGCTGAGCCAATATATATATATATATATCAATATATATACTAATGTAACAGGAGTTATAAAAGGTAAAGTGAAGAAATTCTAAAAAATAATAAGCATTATATACTTATAATAAAAATAATATTTAGAATGATAAATGCAAAAAAAAAAAAAAAAAAAAACGCAAATAATAAGCAAACAAAAAAAAAAAAAAAAAAAGAAGAAGAAGGAAGAAATATATGTGAGTGGTTTTCAAGATGAGACAAAAAGTGTGCGGAAGAAATATTGTTAACAGTTATCGTGATGACAAAATTTTCATTATAGATAGATAGATAAACGAAGTGATTGCAATAGGTCGATTTCTAAAGAAATCAACCTAAAAGAAGATAAAAATATGTGAATGATTTTCAAGATGAGACCAAAAATGTTCGGAAGAAATATTGTTAACACTTTCGCGACTTCATGTTTCTGTCATTTTGAAAATAAGGTTCGCCTGTGGGTGTTATTCTCCCAAGTTACAACATTTCAAAAAAATTTTTTTTTTTTTTATTCACATTTATAATAGAAATGGATACACATTGTAATTATACTCTTTCTAATGAATATATCCGTATCCATAGTATATTGATTATAGAAATATGAATATTGGGTACATTCTTAAGAAATAAATTACCTACAAAATTGCGAAGGAAACGTCCACTGGCGGAGTTACAGATTTTCAAATGACGCGAATCTACGTCAGCGGTCGCAAAAGTGTTAACAAGATTTTTCGAAATTTATATAAGTAAAATCTTCATTGAAATCCAAATGGGAAAAGGAGATAGAAGAAAAAATTATGTTAGTTTCAGTAAAGTTTAAAAAAAGAAAAAAAAATGGTTATGAAATCATCAGTGGGAAGCAGAAGGTGATTTGGAGATTTTTCTATTACCGACATTCTTTCGGTGATCATTAATTCTGTGTTTCCTGTTCTTCGTAGTTTGAACAATATAACCTAAATTACCTGAAGAACAAGGGCTGAAATAAACGAAAGATCGGTTTTCAGTATGAATGGAATTTTTATAGAATTAGTTTTGTTGTTGTGTTTGAAAACGACTTTCTGTCCGAATTGGTAGATACTTTTTGTAATTTTAAAATAAAATGAAGAATAAAAAGGTTAAACTAGAGGATAGAGACAATAAATATTAATTTGGTGATTATTCAATTTGAAAGCAGAGCGATAAGTTTTTCCCTTAAGAGGATAATTTTAGGCCACCTTCCCGTCCTTTGCAAGACCCTTTAAATGGTTAATAAAATTAGTCAATTGTTCTCTAAATTTATAGAAGGACGAAAGGCAGTGTATACTTTTAATGCGCTAAACAACTTTCACTTTCAGAAGATATAGATAAAGAAATACAAACTGCTAAAACGTTAGAAATACATTTTTTGAAAATTGAGAATTAAATAGAAGGTTTTACGAAATGTAAAAGAAATCTAAATGTTTGTCTGTCCTTTTGAAGTAACGATAACAATCAAAACGAAACTATGGACTGTTCAAGGAAGGAATCTACACAACCAACAATAATAAGACAGAGTCGTCTGATAACAGACAAATGTTAAACACTTAAGTGTTTTTTTTTTTTTTTTTTTTTTTTTTTTGAAAAAGTTTAATAAAATTATTTCCCTCTTATACCTTTGAATGTCTATGCATCATTATTCTTTTATAAACAACTACATTTTTTAAACTATCAGATATACCATTGATATATAAACAACAGATAATTACCATTGCATTTTCTAAATGAAAAATCAGAAACTATTTGAAAATATTCAGTTTATCTTAAGCGTTATACAATATATAGACCTGCTAACTATGCTAGTTTATCCGTAATGGTTTTAAGCCCCGCCCTTTTTTCACACCAGAATTGTTGTAGAGCAATAGTCTCCTTATTTAATCATGAGAACATATTGCTGAGTATTACTCTACGACTATTCTGGTGTGAAAAAAAGGCGGGGCCTAATACCATTCGGATAAACTAGTATAGTTAGCAGGTCTAAATATACATAGATGCCCACTTATACTGTTCTTTAACAGCAATATTTCTTTGTGTAAAAAACTATCAAGTTTATTTGCAGGAAATTGCTAAAACAATTATTAAATATTTCCATTAAAATTTTTCTTGTAGCATAAAAACGTACAAGCTGGGAGCTATGAAGATTATTTTATAGTGATTTATGAGTATTATTACTTTTTTCATCGCGCTATACAAATTAATGTTTAACGGTTGCGTGTTATACGGGAAATAAATGTGTTTACAACGTGCCAACATCCTAATTAATATTACGTAGTAATTGTTAGTACCCGTCCATTTTTTCACACCACTTAATATTTAAAATAATTCTTCCTAAATGAAATTTCGTTTAAGTAAGAAGAAAAATGCTTTATAATAAGACTGGAGTGGAAAAATTTGCGGGTACTAACAATACTACGGAATATTAATTAGGATGTTGGCAACTGTATAAGTAACTTGATAGAAAAAATCATTTGAAAGATATTTATTAAGGTCGGAACAGGGATTAAAATTAAATATAGACTCAACATAGGAATCATAATCCGATTTGTTGAGAAAGTGTTTGTCCAACTTTGTCAGCTTTAGTAACAATTAAATTGGAGGCGAAAAATATATTTTTCATTTAACTAATCTTTACATTGATGAAAAAAAAATTAAAGAAAAGAAAGGAAAAGCAAAGAAATATTGTATGACTTTGTGTACAATTTTAAATGAATTTCTTCCTCGAACGATACCGGGTTTTCAAATTGCCGGATATTTAATATCGGTAGTTTTTTATAGAAATATCCATTTTATATTTTAGTGACAATTATGTGATTAAATAAGGTGCAGGAATCTATAAGAGAACACTGCTGTGAGATATTCCGCCTAGTTGGCAGCTCTGATAAACTACGATTCCCTTGGAAGTTAAATCTAGTTTTACTAACATTCCTATAAAATGTGCTCTGTTTTGGAGCGAGGACAAGGACATGAGTAGTTCTTTCTCTTCTTTGCTTTGCGACATTTAAATTCACTATTTTAAAGATGCATAAAGATTTCCTGTCTGTTGCCTCAGGTGTTGATTTTTCCAGGTTACATTCTTTGTTCAGCTCGATTAATTTTTTTTCTCAATTTGCATTTGATATTGAAAAGAATTGCCCCTTGTCTTTCCTTGACGTTTTAGTAACTTTATGCAATAATCGGGGCTTTTGAATACCTTCCGTATATTTGTCAAACGTATCATTAGTAAGCGTAAAATTGTTAACTTACCTTGAAAGCTTACCTTCTTCCACACAAATTATTTTGAGAATAATGTTGCAAATAAATAAGAATAAAATTACTCTAAAAAACGACTGGTGTGAAAAAAGGCGGATACTGAATATTTTACGTTTCATAATGAGATGATTGGTAGGTATTCTTCCTATGTCTCTCTTTCACCGAAAATCAAATATCAAAATCTTATTTTCATCTTTGAAATATTCGATGCTTAAAGATTGCCACTGAATGCAGTTATGCCTTTATATGAAGTTTTAATGCAATTGTTTGAATGCAGTTTGTTTAAATACAGTTATGCGAAGATAAATATTTTTCAGTTTTGACCATTATATTCTTATTAAATTATCAACAAAACTTGAAACATTGTAAGTAATACATATAAGTAATATATAAAAAAAAAAATCAAACTTATAAAATAATATGCACCAGTATTATTGAGCGCATAGTTATTTATATTCATTCAAAAGTACTTCAATTGTACGCTAGTGATCGTAATGCTATATATTGCAGGGATGGAACACGGGCGCAGAACTCATACCACTACCAATGTAAGAAAATTTTCTACCTCTTATATCAACGATATTATAGGTAGAGAAATTTCTCACACAGATTCCGGTATGAATTCTGCGCCCGTGTTCCATCCCTGATATTGCGACTACGTTTCCTCAGGGTTGCCAACTTGGGGACTTAGCCCCTAAATTTAGGGACTTTTTGGGACGATGTGGACTTTTTTAGGGGCTTTTTTGGGGACTTTTAAAATTATGCTGGGGTCTTTTGGAGACTTTTCAAATTTTTTTTTTTTTTTTTTTTTTACTTTCCCTACAATAACTAATACCTACTTTGGATATTTAGAGAACTGAATTAATTCTAATATTAGATGGAACATGGACAGAGTGATCCGTTTTCGTCAGCTAAAAACAGAAACTTCATCACACACATCTTTTAAGTGAGATTTCTCGGACGAGTCTCATTTTAAGGATTTCTAGATTTTTTAAGCTTTTTTTTTTTTTTTTTTTTTTTTAATTTTCTTCCCATAATGACATATTGTACTATTTCTTTCAGACAGCGTCGTTACCAGTTTTTATGTATCACCTTGAATGAGAGTACAAAGAGTTTTGTTTTTATCTAAATATATAAAGCTGATTGTTTGTCATTGTATCTGTCTGGATTTTTACTCCGGATTATTTGACTTTGTCAGAAATTGGTACACTTATTAATCAGGACAAAATCTAGCTAACATCGTATTTTTTAGTTCAGTCGGATAATTGGTACAGAAGATAATTTGGTCGGATAATTAAAAAAAAAAATTGATTGCAAAAAGAAATGAATTAATATAGATATATTTCTTTTCACGTCGAAAAAAATATAAATGTAGTAATATTTCCTTTTTCGTTCTTTCTTTCTTTCTTTATTTTTATTTTTTATTATTATTAAAATAAAAATGAGAAAAATCATGCTAAAGTCATGAAATAGTTTTAATATAGCATTCCTCGACGAAATTTAAATTTCTCACCGAAATAGCTCGCATGTTTCTCGCCAAGATTTTTACAAATGCAATTGCGATGGCCATTCTAGTTCATTGCCAAAATAATAACAAAAATTTAACCCTTTGCGGCGCAAGACAATTCGGATCATTTAAATTATACTGCCACCGGAATTCATGAACTAAATTAAACTAAACAAAATTTTAAATTTTAAGGTTTAAAAAGCTGGTCTTTTGTGCTATGTTATAAACGTACATTTTTGCTAAAAATTTTCCGGGATAAATTTTTGCAGCTTGATCTTAAATTTTGCGTCCTCGCAGCGAGGACAGCGCGCGTTAAGGGGTTAAGAACCACCAAGGGGTCCTATGGTAAAGCTATACCAAAGAAATTTTCAGAAATGAATACAATAACCGATGCTATGGAATGAAACGCAGTTACTGCATACCTTTATATGGAAGAATAGTTTAAAATAAGTCCTGTTGTACTAAATTAAATTCTGTTTTGTGCAAAATTTTATATCTATTACTTAAACAAAAGTAGGCTTATGGTTTTAATATTTTTATTTATTCATTTTCAGTGCTTCAAAAAATAAAATAAATAGAATACATAAATCTAATGGAATAAAATTATTTTGCACTTCATATCGATGTGTTTTGATATTCATATATATCACCTGTTTATTATTTACTTTGATTCACTGCGTATATTTTTAGTTCCGAATTTTTGTGTTTTATTTCTCTTTCGCACCCCACTTTCTCGTTTTCAGCTCGACCGTATTATATGTATAATCATAATTTTTTTTTTTTACATTTGTTAAGATTATATGAATGCCTCCAATACGTATGCTTCCGTTACTTGAAATTAAGCATAATAGTAGAATAGTACTCTTACTGCTTCATATGCATGCGTAACTTAACTTCTTACATTGGGGATTGACAAAATTTTTCAAACTATACAAAGTGAAGCCCGAATGATAACGTTTGAAATTATTAAGGATTTTTAATGCAATGCGTGCAAATTTTTTCATTTGGTCATAATGATTTTAATCTATTTCATTTAAGATTTAAATGACGAATTACTTTTCTAATATCTAACTAAAATGACTTAATTTAAAAAGTTCTACTATCTAACTAAAATGAATAAGTTAATAAACTATTTCTGCATTTTTATTTTCGCATGTTTTTTTAGATTTAAGAGGAGTTATTAGTATGTCTAGATTTTCTATATATATACAGAGAGATTTTTCACGCCTCTACAAGCGTATTTCGCATGTTTAAAATAAAAGCTCGCCATAAAATATTAATACAAATTCACATATTTCATAGGGGGGGGGGGTGGATTTGCATTTTTAGATTAGCAGATTCGCAAAAACAGAAAACAATTTTCTTGAATTTTTGAGCTAAAAATTTGGGGACTTTTTTAGGGGATTTTCACAAATATTTAGGGACTTTTAGGGGATTTTCAACTTGAATTTAGGGGCTTAAGTTTTTTGGAGTTGGCAACCCTGCGTTTCCTACGACTAGCAGTGAGGCCGAGTCCAAAAGTTTGGAGGGATGAAAATTGGCTGAGAGATAGTTATTTGGCAAACATCCAGTTATTCGATGTTCCATTATCACTTGTTTTCTCTCAGTCATCCCTATTTTAACACTGGACTCGTTCAATACGCACTTGCGCAGAGGCTTCCATGGTCGCAAGAAATGTGGTTAAAGAATACTTAAACTTTCTTTTTATTTGTTAGGTATTGAAATGTTATACTTAAACTTTCTTAAAATTTTTATTTTCACTGTTTTCATTTACGTTAACTTTTTTTTTTTTTTTTTTTTTTCAGTTTTAAATGCCCTTTTTACTTTTCGTTGTCGTATTCTCTATGAGCTCAGAGTTTCTTGTATGTCAATCCTGGCCAGTCCCCCCTTTTTTTTTTTTTTTTTTTTTTTGTAAGCCATCATGATACTGATCCAACTTTACTATCTACCTCTGGTTCGCTGACGTGTGGGGTCACCACTGGACCCCGGGAACTCAGTACTCTGCCATCTCTCGAAGAAGTACACGCTGTCACAGATTGAAATGGATAATGTTTCTTGACAAAGCAGCATCAATGTTGTTTCGTGTGGTAAAAGTAGAAATTATGGTCGGATGTAGACCTGCTAACTATGCTAGTTTATCCGTAATGGTATTAAGCCCCGCCTTCTTTTCACACCAGAATAGTTGTAGAGCAATAGTCTTCTCACTTAATCATGAAAACATATTGCTGAATATTACTCTACAGCTATTCTGGTGTGAAAAAAAGGCAGGGTCTAATACCATTACGGATAAACTAGCATAGTTAGCAGGTCTACGGATGTAACAAGTTTTTCAACAAGCAACATTTGGCTCATAATTGTCAACTTAGCACTTTTTAGCTATTTGAAAAATTTAATAGGAATATTTGTTTTATTTAACACTTTCACGACCGCGTGTTTTTGTCTTTTTCACAGTAAGGTCCGCCTGTGGGCGTTACTTTCCCCCAGTTACAATAATTCAGAAAAAAAACGTCTGCATTCACATTTATATTACAAATGCGTATACATTATATTTATACTCTTTCTAAACAAAGCTTTTGTATCCATAGTATATTGATAGTACAAATATGAATATTGGGTATATTTTTAAGAAATAAATAACACACAAATTGCGAAAGAAACGCCCACTGGTGGAGTTTGTGATTTTCAAATGACGTAAATCTACGTCAGCGGTCGCGAAAGTGCTAATCAATGAACTGTAACAGTTTTCATTCATTAAATAAGTACAAATAAATAAATAAATAAATTTTCAGGTAGCGAAAAGGTGCTAAGTGGGGAACTATTATTTGACCAAACACTTATAGTATGTTGGTTACAAAGCCGGAAAAGCTGAATATTTTTATTAGTATGTGCTCCTGCCTGTTGTCAATGTAGATGCTAAAATATAACTTTTTAAATAGGGAGCCACTTCAGAATCGGTGCAGAACACCAAAATAATATTCATGAAATATGTTTCCCATTAGCTGGCATGTTGTCGCACTAAGTATTGTATCTGAACGCCTAATAGTCTGATTTTCCTTATTTTTGGTTATTTCTTTGCAAACAGTTGTATCTTTACATTTACGCCTTAAAAGTTATGCGTAGTTGAAAAAACAAAACAAGAGGAAAAGAAAACTGGTCTGTAGTAACTGCATGACTTCCATTATCCATTTCTACATATATTACATACTCTTTTTGGGGGTAACGTAGTCATATAGCTGCCAACATTTTCAGCATTTAAATCAGAATTGACTCCGGTATTTTTAAATGGAATATGTTATATATATTTTCGACTATTATATTAACGAAAACAGCTATAAAATTTTTCTTGTTTGATGTCTCCTTTGAAAAACGGGAGACTTGGCACCTATGAAGTCAGCAGTCATCTAATAACTTTCCTGTGACAGCAAACTAATATATATATCATAAAGATATATGTATATATGAATAAGAGTTTACATAGAGAGTTTGTAAAAATCCAGTAGAGCCGTTTTTGAAACGCCAATTTTCGAGATCTAAAACTTACCTTCCAAATCAAGACACTTGTCAATTTTCATCTAGAAATGAATATAGATGATAATTCTCTATTATCATTGTATGCTTCATTCAAACCTAAAAGATTAAAAGTTTTTTTTTAGACAAACGTTATTAGTTCCCCATCATACTATAGGTATGGGGAACTTAGGTAATCGTGAAAAATTTCGTCCTTGTTTTTTTTACTTTTTTATACGTTTTCAGGTGTGAGGAATCCGAAAACGACAAAATTTGTATGGTGTCTGTCTGTAGGGTGTCTGTTAGTGTGTCAGTCCCTTAGTGGGTCAGTCCGTTAGTCCGTTAGTTTGTTAGTCTGTTAACACGATATCTCACGAACAAATAATCGCAGAGAGGTCAGATCAGTTTTAAAATATTATTTTCGATACTGGCAAGAACCCTATTTATTTTTAACGTTCGAATTAAAAAACTTCGCAAGTTATGAGAAATTTACGATTTTCTTAACATGGGAAGAATAGCACAAAAATTCACTTAAACGTGCATTAAATGAAAACTTTTTACTGTAAAAATGTCAGACCAGTTTAAAAATATCAGTTTTGATGCCGTAATGAACATCAGTAACTATAAATATGCTACTTTGAAAATTTCGCAAGTTATTAGAAATTTACGAATTTCTTAACATAGCAGTATAGGGCAAAATTTCACATAAACGTCATTTTGAGAGATATTTTCATGGTAAAGATGTCAGACTACTTTTGAAATATAATTTAGGACACTGGCATGAATATTAATGACTATGAATTTTCCAATATAAAAATTTCGTAAGTTATTGGAAATTTAGGGATTTCTTAACATGGCAGAATAGAGCGAAATTTCACATAAACGTCAATCTTGGAGGATATTTTCACCGTAAAGATGTCAAACCACTTTCGAAATATTATTTAGGATACTGGCATGAATATCATAGACTATGATTTTTCCAATTTAAAAAATTCGTAAGTTATTTGGAATTTACGATTTACTTAATATGTCAGAATAAGGCAAAATTGAGCATAAACTTCCATTTTGAGGATCATAAATACATTAGACAACTTCAAAATTACATTTATGATATTACTTTGAACATGATTGAATACAAATATTCTATTAGGAAAATTTCGTAAATTATTCGTTATTTACGATTTTATCAACATAGCGAATTTGTAAATTTTTCATATAAATATGAATTTTGAGGATTATTGCATTGGAAACAGTAGCATGAAAACTAAACAACGGAATCGACCCTGATAAAATAAATTAATAGATTAAAATACGATAAATATATTGAAGTGAACGGTGGATAGCCTATTAGGCGGGGATTTCATTCTGCCACTCTATCAAGATTTGTTGTTTTAACATGATTATAATATGTCTCGCACTAGAAATTTATGAGAATATATATATGAAGGGGAACTGAGCAGAGTCCACCTATGCCAACTAGTTTTTATTTTAATATCTTTCTATAAAAAAGCAACACTTTTTGATTAAGGTATGCTACTTTCTGAGAGCATAGTTGATACCATAAGAAAACATTTTAGATAGGAAGACATTTGATTATTCCCACAGAACACCAAAATTACGGACATTAAATGTGGCTGACTTCATCTGTCTTTTTAATGCGATAAATTATTTTGTGCTTTACTTTCAATTTACCTTTTATGACTCAAGACAGTTATGGTGATTCTGTTGGTAGTGGAGCCACAAATTTTGGTGTGCAAGTACGTTTATTGATTCAGACGCCTCAATAAAACTTTTTTTTTTTTTTTCAAAATTTCCCAGCATAGGTGTCAAGTTCCCGTTATTTTCAATGGAGACTTCACACCGGAAAGTTTTTGTTAATTTTATTTTATTTATTTATCGTAAGCGTAATTTATTTTGTGTAAGCGTTGACATTCCTATTAGATTTAGCTTGCAAGGTTATTTGCGTAAAGGTCAGATATGTGTCTGAAGTTGTTTTATCAGTGGATGTGAGACGTACACTCAGTGTCAGAGCGCCTGGCTTTTATAGTAAGTTACTTTGAGGCTCTCTAAATGTATATACGTTTTGTTATCGTCAGCTAACTTCTTATTGAATAGTAACTTAATTTTAAATCTCAATAGAGTTGAAAACTGGTGATGGCGGATACATAAAATAGTAGTTGAACACAAAATGAACAATCTTACGGCCATTAGCTTAATTTGTTTCTAAATTTTGAGAGTATACTTGCCATTGGTGACTAACTGCAAATTCCAGTTTTTAGGTCTCTGTTGTTGGTTATTATAAGGTGTTATCATAATATCAGTATTACAAACCTTCTGCACATTATAAAATGTATGCAGCGGGTTATGTTATTGAAATTTACAAATTCTTTATCACACCGCACAATTCAAATATTGACATTGCAGACATGCTGTATTTCTGCGACATGAGGGATGATCTCAGAAGTTAATAATTTAAACTGTTTACCTGTATACTTTATAACCGCATGATTCCAGATACAGATAACAGCTGTACTGTATACTTTTGTAAGCATTAGATTCGTAAAAAAATTCACCTTCTCGTTTTTCATGGATTTACACGTTTTGAGAGTTCCAGGGCACGATTTGGCTATATTTAGAAAATGTCGGTTTCTCTGTGCGTCTGTATGTGTGATAATTGTTTTTTAAACTGTATCACAGGATTTACTGTTCAGAATTATACATAAATTTTTATACAATTGCACCGTGATATAAATAAGCGCCTATAAGCTTTTGGTGCTGATCGCCGAACAGGTGGCACTGATGCGCAGCGATTTCTGCAACTTAAAGGAAGGCCGTATCTCAGGTTCTATTGTGCATAATCGAACAAACCTTGATAAGTGAAAAGACCATTACGAGACATTATGCTGATTTAATTTGAGTGCAAATCGGCTGTTAGGTGACGCTGCTATACGCAAAATTCCCCGGGAACGAGAAGGATGCCATCCGCATAATCCCTTCTGTTTGACATTTCGTGTAATAGTAGTCTGAGATGAAAAAAATCTGATTTCATAATTGTAAAAAAAATAATAATAAATAATTTTTTCTGCGTGAATTTGTAAAGGAGATTATAGAACAAAAATTTTGTGATGGCCAGAACATACTAAGTTTTAATACGACAAAAAATATTTGCATTTAAAAGGCTCTCTCTCTTTCTCTCTCTCTCTCTTTTTTTTTAATACAAATCTCATAATAAATTATTTTCTCTTCACGATCAAATATAAGTAATTTTATACAAATATGATAAAGAATTTGTTTCTTGATCCTACACTACACAAGAAAAATTCTTCAAAAGAAATCTAATATAATTATCTAATTCTATTCATAAAAATGTTAAACGAATAATTAGAAAAATAGTGAGTAATTGTGTTGTAAAGCAATTATCGATAAAATATTTATCTTTCTTAATTTTGCTTTTCGACAAAATTGATTTAATTGTCATTACATGGCATTCTTTCTCCAAAATGGGTTAATTTAATTTGCGTATTCGATCGGAATTGAAATTTTAGATAATCATTTGTTTTACTTTTGATTTTTTTTTTTTTTAGAATATTTTTTTTTTTTTTTTTTAAGTGTATTTGTTTTAATTGTGTTATTTCCTAAATGATCTCTCAAACTCTAAGTATGGCATTTTTTTCTGTTATCTGGTAAATTGTAAAAAAAAAAAAAAAAAAATAATAATTAATTAAAAACAAATTAATTAATTAATAAATAATAATAATAATAATAATAATTTCTTTGAATGATGTATTAAAAATAAATTGCTTATTTTACTCAAACATAATCACTGTTATAAAGTGATGTATAAAACTTACTAAGCAACCAACATAAGTTCCAAAAACACTTACAACTCTTTTGGATCGAAATCACTGAGCACGATTTTTCATTAGGCGATCGGTTTCAATGTAATCGAAAATAAACTAATAAATGTTCAAATATTGCGTGCTGCTTATACATTACGTAACTAATTCTTAAAGTGTTAGTTAAATATTTAATGTCATACAAAATGTGTATGATTGAAATGTCTGAGTGTCTTTTATCCAATACTCCATAAAGTTATATATATACTGGGTGTCCCATAAGTTTGTAAACATTTTAAAAAATCATAAAAATTGGTAGATATCGTAGACTTGAACGTGGTTTGCGAAAAAGCTACTGTCATTTAGTTACACTTTTTTTTTTTTTTTTGTCAACAAAATAAATATTAGTTAAAATTTTCGACAATAGAGAGCACTGTACGTAAACAAATCACACATTCTATTTATTTACAAGCACGTAAATCATATTCTGTATAATAACAATTACCACAAATTACAGTTTGCAAGCGAGTTACAACACAGCTAACAGAAGCTTCACGTAGGCGGTTCTCACCTTAGGGAAAACGTTTTCACTAGCAACGATTTAGCCACCATGTAAGCACGTAATTAAGTATTCGTGTACGTTATCTACAAATAAGTATTTGGGCATTTTCAACTTCAGATATTTTATCAAATATCTAGAAAAATTAATTAAGAATTATTTTGAAACTTTGGCAGGGTCAAGAACATGTTATTTCGCATATTTTTCAGCAAAAGCTGTGTCCTTAAAAGGAAAAGGGGACGGGTAAAAAAAATGAAACAAGAATTTAAATGTTTTGGATCCCCCTGTAAAAAATAAATAAATAAATAAAGCTTTTAATGTGCTTTGGCTGTAGTATGTGATTAAGGAGATTTTTCTCATTATCTATATAAAATTGTATGAGGTTACTACGTATATTCATGGAGATATCACGTTTCTTTAAAATATTGTAAAAAGAATTTCCACATTTTAAATTATAACAGATATTAGACCCAGTGCAAAGCTGTTTTCAGGAAATATGGACACAGCATACGGGAATCAGAACGCAAAAATATTAGCTATCTTACGAAATACGAGTTTACATTAAATAATTTTTAACTACGCATGTGCAAACATTATAAAAATTTCATGTACATAATTTAATAGCCAAATGTATTGAACAACTTATATGAAAACCCCAAACAAATATCATGTAAATTCAAAACGCTACGAGAAATAGAATGAACAAAGTTTCAGTTCTCTCAAAATAAAAGCTAAACTATGAGGGTTTTTATTCACATTTTTTATTTTGATTCAATCAATACCCAATGGTAATGCAGTGTTTTTGCTGATTGTAAATAAATACTGATAAATAAACCTAACATCTTTCTTTCTTTCAACAAGAGCTTTAATTCTGTTTATTCTATACTAGCTGACCCGTCCGGCTTCTCATTGATGAACAAATTTTAGTTAAAGATGGATTGACATGTAAAAAATCAAGAAATATATCAGTTTATATGTTATCCGCGTTTGTAATGATCGCTAGATGGAGCTTTCTCAACTGCAGTTGTTAGTAAATATAATAGCCACGTGTATTTATTTATTGTTCTTTCTTGTTGTTCTACCGTTGTTTCAGCGTGAAATCTAGTGGTATGATATATTTACCTTAGCCCACCAGAGGGCGAGCATTTCATTACAATCGCGGATTGTCAGGCAATATTATTAACTGAAAAGTCAAAATATAATTTTACAATTATTATTTTTTAATTAGTTGGTAAATATTGGCAATTTTTACTTAATGCTATTTATTTATTTATTTATTTATTTATTTCATAAAAAGAAACATTTCTTTACTCATGAATAAAAAATATTGAAAAATAAACCTATGACATGAAAATGTTTTTGATAAAATTGACGTCATAATAGCTTTAATTATTATTTATTTGTTCATTTCGCAAATATATTTAATTTTTTCCATAATTGATGATTATTTTAATAATGTATATTAAGGGAGAAATCAATAATATGAAACAATATTCGTACAATATATACTATTACGGAATCTGGTGTGAAACAACCACACGACTTCCATTACCAACTATTACACATATTATATACAATTTTTTGGAGATATTACTTGCATTTTTTGAGATTTTCCAGTAAGAGAAACTTGATACACGTATAAAGACACATACAACACAGTTTACATAGCGAGTTAAAAAATAAGGGAAAAAAATAGATAGTTAATTTTTAAACACGAATTTCCGAGATCTAAAACTGAACTACCGAATCAGGATGACCATTAATATTCCTGTAATAAGCACGTAACACTTGAGAAAGGTTATCTAAATTGGATTAATGAAACAATTTTAAAGAATACGTTAGAGCCGTTTTTGAGATACCAACTTTTACCAAAACTTAGCATACTCAATTATTGACCTAAAAACAATAATTACATACAAAAGGATATTTAATAGGAAGTTAACATGGCGAGTTTGAAAAAATCCGTACAGGCGTTTTTAAAGGAACGCACTTGCGAGGTCTGAAATTGAGCTGTTTATAGAGGACGCCTATCAATTTTCCTGAACTAACCAACTATATCAATCGAAAGGGCATCTAATAGATTATTTATATAGCAACTTTGAAGAAAATCATTAGAGCTGTTTTTGAATACGGGCTTACGGTCCCATTTCTGGTTTACGATGACCCAATTCCGGTTTTTCAATTTTCACGAAAATTTGAAAATTTATTTGTACACCAGACCTGAATCACTTGTGAAGTTTAGTAGTTCTATTTTTATTAGTTTTGGAGATATGAAAGCCAAAAGATTACACACATACGTGCACACATACACACACACTGACCAATTGCCAAAACCTATACAATACTTCCACTACCTACGGTAGTAGGGTAATTGAAGTAAAAACATACATCTCGCATTTACTACGAAAATATACAGATTTTCGTATTACGTTTTCGATCGCCAAATACAAAAATCGCCAATGACGATAGATATCAAATCTATGCTTTGTTTTCAATTAAAATATTGAAAAATTTAATTAAAAAATTATTTTACCAAAATTTATTATAGCTTCTAGCACTTAGAGAGAGACAGTGTAACTTTTGATTAATGAAAGAAAAGAAGAAAAAAAAGGAATCGGCTTTTTTGTTCTAGCGATCGTTCTCTACATATACATATAAACCTTTCCTCTTTATATATTAGTATAGCTATAGAGCATAGATATATTAAATAGGTTTCCAATCAACATAATTTAACTCAAATAATTAAATGCTATTTACATTTCAGTAATGGCTGTATGCGCTATGCATATTGAGCTACTTGCCATAACTGTTAATTGCTAAAAATAGTCGCCAAATAAATTTAAACTTCTCAATACGCAAGCGAAGGATGACGTCACTGACCGCCCATGGATGCAAGAAAAAGATTTCCCATGTTAATGGCTCATTGGATTTTTTTTTTTTTTTAATTATTAAAATTCTAGAAGAATTATTTCCCGATTTTAATCCTCATATTTGGGTATAGATATGTATTAGTTATTGTATGCATGCGTTAGATTGAGTTATTTTGCTGTCAAATTGACAAAATTTTAATTTTAAATTTCAAAACTGTCACTCTTGGCGTTTTTTGTATTTGGCGATCAAAAACGTAATACGAAAATATGCATGCCAGATGTATATTTTAGTAATATGTATTGTACGAAATATTGTTTCATATTATTCGTTACTCTCTTAATATAAGTTGTTAAAATAACCATGATTTTTGAAAGGAATTAAATTATATTCGCCAGATAATTTGGCGATATTTTTTTTTTCTGCCAAGGATGACGGATATCATATCTATTCCGCTGCAACATATTAGTATATTATATCAGATACTTTATTTAGACATTTGAAAACAAATTTGACTTCAAATTATGATAGAATATTTATCCTTTCCCTTTTAATTAGTTTTTTAGTTCGATATTTATTGTGTAAATATCATCCTTTGAAATGAAATGTTTATGTTTTCAATCGAATATGGAAATTTGCCATTTTTTTGTCTATAGTTTTGAAATTTAAAATTCAAATTTTATCAATTTTACAACAAAAATAATTTAATCTAACGGATGCACAGGATAACTAATACATATCTATATCCAAATATGGGGATTAAAATCGGGAAATAATTTTCCTCGATCTATAATTTTTTACAAAAAATCTAGTGGGCGATTAACACAGGAAATATTTTACTTGCATCCACTGAAGGCCAGTGACGTCATCACTTCGCTTGCGTATTATTCTTTAAAAAAATGCATAATGAAATACAGATGCTATTTTTTTAATTCACTTTTTTTATTATTATTTGCGTGAAAATATATTTTATTATATGTCTAAAAATAAATTAATTCATAAATCTTTTTGGCAACAATTATAAATTAAAGTAGAATTTCTTATTTTATTTTATTTCATTTATTTATTTATTTTTAAAACACACACATCAGTTTACACACATCAGTTTAAACCACGGAGTAATAAAGACTCCGTGGTTTAAACATTGATGCTTAGATCATTATATTATATCATATCATATCAAATTATATTATTAGAAAAATAAACACTTTTAATGCTATAAGACGTCAGATTTAACATGTAAGTTTAACAATTAAAAAAGCTTTATATGAATTTCAATTTAATTCACGTGCAAATATATTTGTTTTCTTTTCACGTCAAGATATTTTAAAAACAAAATGAACATGTAAATGTTTCTTTTATGTTGGCAGCAGCTAATTTTTTTAATATTTCATTATTTCCATTTCTATTACGGCTTCTATGGGGATTTTAATTAAAATGCTCAGATTTAAACTAAAATTTATTTTATCAAAATTAAATATAGCCTATAACAATATGGCATACTGTAGCTTTCGGTCAGTGAAAGAAGTTTTTAAATCGGTTCAGTAGTTTCAGAGATTACCCTCCACAAACAAACAATTTTTTGCGCTTTATATAATGACTAGCTGACCCGTCCGGCTTCGCACTGATGAACAAATTTTAGTTAAAGATGGATTGATATGTAAAAAATCAAGAAATATATCAGTTTATATGTTATAGTCAGGCAATATTATTAACTGGAAAGTCAAAATATAATTTTACAATTATTTTTTTTAATTAGTTGTTAAATGTTGGCAATTTTTACTTAATGCTATTTATTTATTTATTTATTTATTTCATAAAAAGAAACATTTCTTTACTCATGAATAAAAAATATTGAAAAATAAACCTATGACATGAAAATGTTTTTGATAAAATTGACGTCATAATAGCTTTAATTATTATTTATTTTTTCATTTCGCAAATATATTTAATTTTTTCCATAATTGATTATTATTTTAATAATGTATATTAAAGGAGAAATCAATAATATGAAACAATATTCGTACAATATATACTATTACAGAATCTGGTGTGAAACAACCACACGACTTCCATTACCCACTATTACACGTAATATATACAATTTTTTGGAGATATTACTTGCATTTTTTGAGATTTTCGAGTAAGAGAAACTCGATACACGTATAAAGACACATACAACAGAGTTTGCATAGCGAGTTAAAAAATAAGGGGAAAAAAATAGATAGTTATTTTTTTAAACACAAATTTCCGAGATCTAAAACTGAACTACCTAATCAGGATGACTGTTAATATTCCTGTAATAAGCACGTAATACTTGAGAAAGGTTATTTAAGTTAGATTAAAGAAAAAATTTTCAAAAATACGTAAGAGCCGTTTTTGAGATACCAACTTTTACCAAAACTTAGCATACTCAATTATTGACCTAAAAACAATAAAAACAATACAAAAGGATATTTAATAGGAAGTTAACATGGCGAGTTTGAAAAAAATCCGTACAGGCGTTTTTAAAGGAACGCACTTGCGAAGTCTGAAATTGAGCTGTTTATAGAGGACGCCTATCAATTTTCCTGAACTAAGCAACTTTTCAATCGAAAGGGCATCTAATATATTATTTATATAGCAACTTTGAAGAAAATCATTAGAGGTGTTTTTGAATATGGGCTTAGGGTCCCATTTCTGGTTTTCGATGACCCAATTCCGGTTTTTCAATTTTCACGAAAATTTGGAAAATTTATCTGTACACCAGACCTGAATCACTTGTGAAGTTTAGTAGTTCTATTTTTATTAGTTTTGGAGATATGACCGCCAGAAGATTACACACACACGTGCACATATACACACACACTTACCAATTGCCAAAACCTATACAATACTTCCACTACCTACGGTAGTAGGGTAATTGAAGTAAACACATACATCTCGTATTTACTACGATAATATACAGATTTTCGTATTACGTTTTCGATCGCCAAATACAAAAATCGCCAATGACGATAGATATCAAATCTATGCTTTGTTTTCAATTAAAATATTGAAAATTTTAATTAAAAATTTATTTTACCAAAATTTATTATAGCTTCTAGCACTTAGAGAGAGACAGTGTAACTTTTGATTATTGAAAGAAAAAAAAAAAAAAAGAAAAAAGCAATCGGCTTTTTAGTTCTAGCGATCGTTCTCTACATATGCATATAAACCTTTCTTTTTTTATATTAGTATAGCTATAGAGCATAGGTATATTAAATAGGTTTCCAGTCAACATAATGTAACTCAAATAATTAAATGCTATTTACATTTCAGTAATGGCTGTATGCGCTATGTATATTGAGCTACTTGCCATAACTGTTAGTTGCTAAAAATAGTCGCCAAATAAATTTAAACATCTCAATACGCAAGCGAAGTATGACATCACTGACCGCCCGTGGATGCAAGAAAAAGATTTTCCATGTTAATCGCTCATTGGATTTTTTTTTTTTTTTTAATTAAAATTCTAGAAGAATTATTTCCCGATTTTAATCCTCATATTTGGGTATAGATATGTATTAGTTATTGTATGCATGAGTTAGATTGAGTTATTTTGCTGTCAAATTGACAAAATTTTAATTTTAAATTTCAAAACTGTCACCCTTGGCATTTTTTGTATTTGGCGATCAAAAACGTAATACGAAAATATACATGCCAGATGTATATTTTCGTAATATGTATTGTACGAAATATTGTTTCATATTATTCGTTACACTCTTAATGTAAGTTTTTAAAATAATATTATAGTTTTAAAAATTTAAAGAACACGCTTTTATAGAAATGTGTCTAAAAAGCACAAAATATCTATCTTAGTATAAAAATGCAGGGTAAGACAAAATCGTGGTAGTGACACACCATAATATTTACGTACATTTAAATCTTTAATTAAAATAGTTTAGAATTAAATAAAAACCATTTTTAAAAAATCTTCCTGACTGGGCTCGAACGCTAGACCTTTAGGTTCGTAGCGCGGAGCTATACCTCAGAGCCACAGCGTTCACGTAAGGAAAGACTTTTTTTACAATATAGATTTTTTGTTTGCTCCCAGAGCGGTTGCAAACATACATACAAACATACATACAGGTGAAGCTAATAAAAGCGTGTTAATAACCATGATTTTTGAAAGGAATTAAATTATATTCGCCAGATAATTTGGCGATATTTTTTTTTTTTCTGCCAAGGATGACGGATATCAAATCTATTCCGCTGCAACATATTAGTATATTATATCAGATACTTTATTTAGACATTTGAAAACAAATTTGACTTCAAATTATGATAGAATATTTATCCTTTCCCTTTTAATTAGTTTATTAGTTGGATGTTTATTGTGTAAATATCATCCTTTGAAATGAAATGTTTATGTTTTCAATCGAATATGGAAATTTGCCCCTTTTTTTTTTTCTAGAGTTTTGAAATTTAAAATTCCAATTTTATCAATTTTACAACAAAAACAATTTAATCTAACGGATGCACATGATAACTAATACATATCTATATCCAAATATGGGGATTAAAATGGGGAAATAATTTTCCTCGATCTTTATTATTTTTTTACAAAAAATCCAGTTCACTTTTTATATTATTGTTCGCGTGAAAATATATTTTATTATATGTCTAAAAATAAATTAATTCGTAAATCTTTTTGGCAACAATTATAAATTAAAATAAATAATATTATAAAATAGAATTTCTTATTTTATTTTATTTTATTTTATTTATTTATTTATTTTTAAATTCCAATTTCGTTTGGTTTACACACATCAGTTTAAACCACGGAGTAATAAAGACTCCGTGGTTTAAACATTGATGCTTAGATCATTATATTATATCATATCATATCAAATTAAATTATTAGAAAAATAAACACTTTTAATTCTATAATGACGTCAGATTTAACGTGTAAGTTTAACAATTAAAAAAGCTTTATATGAATTTCAATTTAATGCACGTGCAAATATATTTCTTTTCTTTTCACGTCAAGATATTTTAAAAACGAAATGAATATGTAAATGTTTCTTTTATGTTGGCAGCAGCTAATTTTTTTAATATTTCATTATTTCCATTTCTATTACGGCTTCTATGGGAATTTTAATTAAAATGCTCAGATTTTAAACTAAAATTTATTTTATCAAAATTAAATATAGCCTATAACAATATGGCATACTGTAGCTTTCGGTCAGTGAAAGAAGTTTTTAAATCGGTTCAGTAGTTTCAGAGATTACCCTCCACAAACAAACAATTTTTTGCGCTTTATATAATGATATAGATATAGATATAGATATAGATATAGATATAGATGTCGTAAAGTTTTGAAATTACATGATATTTTTTTTAGGTTTAATAAAAGTTGCTTATAATCTTTGGCTATTAAATTATGTATATTAAATTTTTAAATTGCTTACGTATGCGTACTTAAAAATTATTTAGTAAAAGTACTCGTATTTCGTAAGGTATTTAAAATTTTGCATTCTGATTGCCGTATGTTCTGTCTAATTTAGTATGTCATATATCCTAAAAATAGCTTTTCTGTGTCTAATACCCTACGTGTTATTAAAAAAAAAAAGTAGAAATTCATTTTGCAATTTTTTAAAGAAACCACTATATCTCCATGAATATATGTGGTAGCTTCATAACATTTTTTTTACAGATAATGAGAAAAATCTTAATTACATGCTACAGCCAAAACCCGTATAAATCATTTCTTTTTACAGAGTGATCCAAAACATTTTGATTTTTGTTTAATTGTTTATTGGTCCCCATTTCCTTTTCAATACACCTGAAAAATATGAGGTATAACAGGATCTCTGTTTTATTCCTGCCTAACTTCTTAGATTTTTACTTCTTAGCTGTTTGTGACGCTACCACACATTCTAGATTCTAAACATATTGGCATATATCTCTAAAAGTACTGAAGGAACCATCTTGAAACTTTAGGAGTGTGTAGAACATATTATACTTCAAACATTTCAGTGAAAGTTTTACCCCGAAAGTAAAAGCAATACCATAAAAGATTAACACGTTGAGCGCCATGACAGCTATCAGTGGCTGACAGTGTCAAATATGATATAAAACTGCGTTAAACATCGGTGGTTGACAGTGCAAAATAGAATATAAAACTAAAAATCTTACATTGTTTTAAGTAATTATTGAAAATTTATTGAAAATTTGCTTAGTTTTTATTTATTACAGGAGGAATCATTATGGAATTTTAATGGATTTTAAGAATTCGCGTGGCGCTCAACATGTTAATTCTTACAATAATTGCAGATAATTACTCTAAAAATTAAGTGGTGTGAAAAAATGGGCGTCTTTTCAAGCGGCGTTAACAATTGTACGGTTATTAATGATGGTTGGCATGTATGTAACTGGATATAAATAATAGTTTATCGGTACCAGGAGCATATTCTTATGATCATTATACAGGGTTCGCCTTGACACGCCTTTTTTCAAGGACTCCTCCACCAGAATAATCTAAAGATAAATTTATAGTCTAAATAATCTAAAGAAGAAATTTATTATTAGATAGTACTGGAGGAAAAGTCCTTGAAAAAATTTCGAGCCGTTTAAACACTGACCATAATTATTCTGCTGGTAGCCCCCTCATCCGTGTAAATTTATTCCAGGTGTATGGGACTTTTTTTTTTCTTCTTCTTTTTTGATGGCTGTACAGCACAATCTGGTGTTAGAGCTAGAAGAGTTTTTTTCATCTTATTTACATATCATTTTCAGCAATTTTGAGATTTGTCCGCGATTTGCATTATCAGAGCTATCTGTACTATTCAGATCCCCGGATAATCTTGAGTATACTGCAATTAGAAATAGTAGTGTTAAAAAACCTGAGAATTGGCATTTATTGGATTACTAACGTAAAATTTTCTTCACTGTAATATATATGAACTCAAAATTTATAAGGACAGTACGGAATGCGTTAGAAATTTCCAAACTCTTTTTGCATGCACATTTTCTTTTTTCCTTTTTTTTCATTTGTTTTATATCTATTTACAAATTAATTAAAGTTTCTTAGTTTTATTTAGGACAGAAGTTGAAATATATATATATATATATATATATATATATATATGCGTGTTCAATACAGTGAATATTATTTTCTTACATTCGTTTTAAATTAATAAATTTATGAGCAATAAAAATAAAATAAAAATAAGATAAAATTCATTGTCAGCCAGATCTTATTATACATTAGATTACGTAAAGAGAGACTTCAGCATGCTCAAAACGTTCTATTTGTAAATAAATTTAACTACAAGCATATGGAGAAGACACAAAATGATAAGTAATGCAAAGATACGAAAATAATAATAATAATAATAAAAATTTACAGACACGACATTATTTCATTATTTAAAACATGAAAATCTGACATTGACAGATTTTAATTTAGTGCCAGAGGCCTACTGCTAAACTTGTTAATATCGACAAATTCTTCATTAGTTAATTCGTGACGATCTAAATTCCATGATAAAGTTTTCATTAAATCAAACCAATGCGTTTCAGCTGCAGATACTGTAACAAATAACGTTGGAAGTCCAAACTGTCTTATAGCCACAAAACAACGTTTTTTCTCTTTTTCCCAATGAGGGGGAGGTGTGCCTTGAGGGGGACTCATGTCAAAGGTGTGCCTTGGGGGGGAATCATGTCAAAGTTGTACCTTGGGGGGGACTCATGTCAAAGTTGGGCCTTGCGGAGACTCATGCCAAAGTTGGGCCTTGGGGGGACTCATGTCAAAGTTGTACCTTGGGGGGGACTCATGTCAAAGTTGGGCCTTGGGGGGACTTCATTCAATAAATCCCCATTCAATAAACCGACTGAAATAGGCCCTTAGCACTATTAAGAGTGTATTATAAAAATTCGACAACGCTGTACCGACTGAAATAGGGGTACCTTGGGGGGGACTCATGTCAAAGTTGGGCCTTTGGGGGACTTCATTCAATAAATCCTCATTCAATAAACCGACTGAAATAGGCCCTAAGCACTATTAAGAGTGTATTATAAAAATTCGACAACGCTGTACCGACTGAAATAGGGGTACCTTGGGGGGGGGGACTCATGTCAAAGTTGTGCCTTGGGGGGACTTCATTCAATAAATCTTCATTCAATAAACCGACTGAAATAGGCCTTTAGCACTATTAAGAGTGTATTATAAAAATTCGACAACGCTGTACCGACTGAAATAGGGGTAACTTGGGGGGGGGGGACTCATGTCAAAGTTGGGCCTGGGGGGCCACATGTCAACTTTGTGCCTTCGGGGGACTTCATTCAATAATTCCCCATTCAATAAGCCGACTGAAATAGGCCCTTAGCACTATTAAGAGTGTATTATAAAAATTCGACAACTGTACCGACTGAAATAGGCCTCTAGCACTAATAATAATAATAATAATAATAATAATAATAAAATTCATACATTACGTGATCTCTCGTGTTGGAAATGCTGCAGTTGTCTATTACATACAATTGCACAGCTGACATTTTTTAATTTATTCTAGTATATTATTAGTGTCCGTCCCTATTTTCTACTATTTTCAGAAGAATATTTTTCTTCTTATTTAATCGCACATACATACAGAATAAAAATATATTTCAAGAAAAGTGGTGCGAAAAAGGGGTGGGTACTGGCAATATTACGGAATAAATTAAAAAGTTGGCTGCTATGTGAATACATATATTTTAGTATTGCGATACGGGATTTTTTAAAATTTGGCAAAATTTTTCTTTTTTTTAGAAAACAAATAGGTCTTACAAAAAATGTCATTTTGAGAGATAATATGCTGATAAAATAATAATTTAGCTAATTTTGTTAAGTGTTGTATTGTTAGTGTTATATATTTTTTTAGATTTTTTTTTTTTTTTTTTACTTTTAACCGCTTGGACACAAATGTAAACGCTATTATTAGCCCATGGTTATTACGAACATTAAAGTGAAGATTATTTCAAATTAAGAATGCATTTCATGATTAAAAGAAATTTCTATATATTTAAATGGAAAACCAATTTCTGGTGATTTTTGCACAGTAATTTTTTTTTTTTTTTAAATAAAAGCGTTACAATAAAGAAAGCATATCCATTTAAAAACGGAATAGTATTGAACAAAATAATCTGAAATTATCTGAAATATATCTAAACATTTAAATAGAAATTGGCCATTAGAAAATATAGTCACATTCTGGAATAATAAAACACTTGGTATTCATAATTAATGTAAGACACATGAACTATTTAATTTTTTAACTGTTTTATCACTTATGATTGTTATAATAGTAATAGTAATAATTACTATTATTATGCTTTCTTATTTTGAGACATTGTTTGGATACGCATCAAGGGTATGTCGGACATTAAAAATTGTGTTTGTAAAATTGCTATCTTTAAGTATAGTCATTATTGCTAGACTTGGGGACTTTTTTTTTTTTTTTTTTTTTTTCAAAATCACCAATAATTTTGGAGAAGTAATATTTAACCTTTTCACGACCGCTGATGTAGATTCACGCCATTTCAAAATATGTAATCCCGCCAGTGGGCGTTTCCTTCATTATTTATATGTTATTTATTTCTTATGATTATGCCCATTGTTCATATTTGTACAATCAATATACTATGGATACAAATCCATTGTTTAGAAAGAGTATAATCGCAATGTAGAGTAGAGTCTCGTACAACGCGGGGGATACGTTCTGCGTAATACGAAATCACGTTATATGAGACATACATTGAACAGACGATTTCAATCCGTAATGAGACCAAAAGCGTGGTGTGTTGGCATAGTAACGGTACAACCCTTACCTGCAGTCAAAAGCAAGTAAACTTGAACAGGTTGAAAGTATAAAATATGTCATCACGTGCGTCCTTTATCTTACGCGTTATAGGAGACTCTTTATCGCGTTGTATGAGTAATAGTCGTAGACTTTTGTCGCGTTATACGGATTCGCGTTTTGAGAGAGCGCGTTATACGAGAGTTTACTGTATATTCATTTGTATTAAAAATGTGAACACAAAAAATGATGTTCTCAAATACTGTAATTTATGATAATAACGGTCCTTATTGTCAAAAGGACAAAAACACGCGGTCTCGAAAGTGTTAATATATGCAATAGATGAATATTTAGATAACCATTACAATTAATACTTGGTGGATATTGAATAAAAAACAGTCCTCAAATCACAGTTCCCATTTTTTATAATTGAATCACGACCATTTTTAGCCCCGCCTTTTTTTCGCACCAGAAATTCTGTAGATTATTTCTTTTTAAGATGTGTAAACGAATAAATAAGAAGAAATCATTTTTCAAAATTTCCGGTACGAAAAAGAGGCGGGGCTAAAAATGCTCGTGAATAAATTACAAAAGTTGGGAACTCTGCCTTAAATGTATGGTATCACTTAGCATAAATGGCAAATCGTCCGTTTTTAAAGGCGAGTAATACTGGGAGACTTGCGCAACGGAATGGCCGAAAATACATAAAATATATTCCCTTTAAAAATAGTGGTGATAAACGTTTTTAAAATATACAACAATTTAGCAATTACGTTAAAACATGGAAGGAAGTGAGGAAAGTGACATTCCCTCAATTTTTGCCTTCATTAATTTCACTCGGAAATACTCCTGATACATTTGTAGTAATATGCATACTTGCCAACATCCTAATTAATATTCCGTAGTCTTGTTAGCCCCACCCTTTTTCTCACACCAATAAGTTTTTAGAGAAATATTCTCCAAATGTAATTACGATTAAATAAAAGGAAAAATACTGAAAAAAGATACCGGTGTGAAAAAGAAGGACGAGCTAACAATACTACGGAATATTAATTAGTATGTTGGCAAGTATGAATATGCCATGACTACATAAGGTAGGGCCTGTTGTATAAAAATAGTGGTAATAATAAATGTTAAAATTCCTCATTCTTGAGAGAGTCCTGAAGAAGGGTGGAGAGTACGAGCCTTGAGTAAGTCTAACCTCGGCAAAAAGAAAGATGTTACAATTTAAATAGTCATTTGTATTTTTATTTTCGTTCTCTCTATCACTACAAATGCTGCACATTCCTTTTATCGTTGGAGAATGCTATTAAAACCATATGTAATTCCAAACTTTATCACTTTTTACACTTTGACTGCCATGGCTATCATATGTGATAGCCAGTGATGTTATCGTTCGGGCACTGGCTATCATCTCTGATAGCCATGGATTTTCAACACTTCAGTCCTTGGCTGTTAAAACGGTATCAGTTACATGAAAATCGTACTGGAATTTGATTTTTGGAGAATGGGAATGTCCCCGTGTGTTAAAAAATAAATCAGATTGAAAAATATTTTTTTTATTAGATAGTTTTATGTCGAAAAAAAAATTCAAATTACAGAACAGAATTTTTCGGCACCGTGGTGAACATTTGCAATTTTGACTTGGCAGTCAAAGTGTTAAATAAACCAAAACTGCTTTTATGAAACGTGAAAGCAATAGAAACACATTGATTTGCAAATTTTTAACAAGATTCCTTGCTTAAACATGGCCTGAATAAGATCTGATTTATAGTGAATATATATATATTAAATATTATGTTTTAATTATAAATTTAGTTTAATTATAATTTAATTTCTAAAAAATGAAACGAAAATCTATCAATGTTATACTTAAATATATATTCTTATATTAGGTAATGAATTTTGGCTAAAGTTTCTTTTATATATATTTGAAAGAATCGTTTATAAAGGCTGACATGTTTCAAATAAAATTTCAAACTAATTGAGTTTTCTTGTAAACAGAAGTTGGAATCGATTTACTGAGACGTCAAGTATAGTAGATATGATTGATCATATCTAAAATTCGAACTTTTATTTTTCATTTATAGAAGCTGTGAACTGTTTTGCTTTAAATAATTCAACATGTAACAAAAATTATCATAATTACTTAGCTATGTTTTTCAGTAAATGTAAAATAATATGTTCTAAATATATAGTATTTAAGTGATGTGACATGAGATGCAAAAAGCAGTGAATTATTTCAAACGATTTCTAGCTCTAAGGAAAATGTATTGATTTAATTTTTATTGTTAAACTTTAATGGTCATTTTATTTTATGTTTTAATCATAAACTTCGTTTTGTTGCTCTTTTATTCTTGAAATCTGAATAAAAAAATCGATGAGGAATTTATATACAAGTTGATCAGTTTAAAAGAGTACCCGTGGGTTTTTCTTATAACCTTTAGATCTGACGGATGTGGCAACTATTCTAACATTGAAGTATGATTGTTTGAACCATATTTAAGTTTGTGAGACAATTACTGACACTGTTGGGCTGTTACAACTTTATTTGTCAGGTAAAACAGAAATGAAGACGCACAATTTTTTTTTAATCCTGTAATTATTTTATTTTATTTATTTATTTTTAATACATAGAGTTTTAACGAAATTTATGACCGCTTTCAGATATTTCGGAAAAACACTTTTAAAACAGTATACTGCAATTAGAATACAAATATCTTAAACATGTCATGATGTATAAACTTTTAACTGCCGATGTACGAAAGATAGAAAAAAAAAAGTTTTTACATGGATTGAAAGCTAGATATATAGGGAACATTTGTCAAAAGTGTATTTGAATAGAGTTGTACGCCACAAAATAAACTGAATTTCTGTTGTTCTCAAAAATAAGGAAAATGATAAGGGGTTTTATCAATATTTATTTCCAAACAACATAAAACGTGTATTACCATTGGTTGAATCAAAATGAAAATGGGAGTAACCTAGATCCCAATATTTTAATTTATTGCGGAGTATTTTTAGCCGCGCATTTATTACGCACCACTTTATTTATCGAAAAAAACTTTCGAATATATAACTTCGATAAAATAAGAAAAAAATTACACTGAAAAAAAGAAGTGGTAAGAAATAAATGCGGGAGTAAAAATACTCCGGAAAAATAAAATATTGGCATTTTTGGAGTAAAAATTTCTTTATAGTTTACATGCTTGCCAACATCCTAATTAATATTCCCTAGTATCGTTAGCCCCACCTTTTTTTTCCACCAGTAAATTTGAACCGTAATATTCTTCAAATTCAATTACGATTAAATAGGAATAATAATACTCTGAAATATATTGGTGTGAAATAAAAGGCGTAACTAACGATACTACGGAATATTTATTAGGATGTTGGCAAGTATGAGTTTAGCTTCTTTTCCTTTTTGAGAAAAACAGTATTTCTATCTATCCCGTATAACTTTTTAATTTGCACAATAATTATTTTGGATTTATAAATAAGTAGCTCAATATATTTGGCTATTAAATTATGTAAAGGAAATTTCGCTAAAATTTGTCCAAGCGCAGTTAAATAGTATTTAGAAAAAGTCTCTTATTTCATGAGATATTCATTATTTGTTTGCAGTATACTACGTTTCATTGCAGTATACTATGTCAAAAATTGTATGCGAAGTTTTCTAAAAATGGCTTTGCACTGTGTTTAATACTTTGTTTGTTATAACTAAAAAAGTGACAATCCTCTTTTTTCATTTCCTTTTGTTTTCTGTCTTTTTTTTTTTTTTTCAGTTTTAGAAAGAAACTGTTATATTTACATGAATATACGCGGTAACATCATTTTTTTTTTTTTTTTTTTTACATATAATAATATAATAAGAAACCTCGCAGCGTTCCTTAAATTTCACCCTCATTTAATTACACTCGCACCACTATGGTAAAATAATACATTTTTGCTCAGTCTTTAAAAATGTTAAAGCATCAAAACATTCAAGAAAATACTTTTATTTACGATAGTGGTGCCAGTATAATAAAATGGGAGTAATATTTTAGGAATGCTGCGAGTGCTGTGGTTGCATTTAAAACGTCGCTTTTTACTGGGTGATCCCAAAAACTTTCTTAAATTTTCATATTTATTACATATGTTACTGTTCCACCTTTTACTTTTGGCACACATTTTGACTTAAATATAAGAGGTATAACGCTTTCTTCATACTTCTGTGCAGTCAAGATAATTCATGTAGTACTTTATGGGATAATTGAAAAAACATCAGAAATCGAAAGTGTCAGCTTATTTATAGAAAAGTGGTGTGTTATAAAGAGCTATTAATGCACGTATAGAATAAAAATTTACAGAATGTCTCCCTCGTTAATATAAAATAGATCTTATATTATATATCTTTACAAATGCTTAATTTATGTTAAAAAATAATTATGAAAACGAGGCTTAAAGTTAGTTAGGTTGTAATAAAACATTTACAATAAAAGAACTTGAATATATTTTTATTGGTTGCATGTTATAAAAAACTCAGGTGAAAGATTTAACTACATTGATAAATAGGTATTTCGATAATTAAAACTATGTTTACTAAAATTAGTAATGAGTATAATATATTTTTAAATTATAAAAATCAAATGTTAATTTACATTTTTTACTAAATTTTTTAAACCTTTCAACATTTAAAATATTCTAATTAATTTAGAACAATTCCTATCTAAAAGCAAATTAGAAATTGAAAGAAATAATTATGCCTAGTATTCACAAAATATAAATAAATAAATAAAAATGTGATAAAAGTCTTTCTCATCCAGAAAATTCTCAAGTCTAATATTGTGAGTATGGGAGGGGGGAATGCCGAAGTTAAAATTAACATCAGTATAATTTCAAACAAGAAATAAAAAATGCAAATAATTTCACGATTTGTTTAAAGATCACGGAAATTATCTCACGCTCCACTAGTGGTCCACGCACTACCGGTTGGCGATCACTGTTAGAGACGGCTCGTATCACTTTTAAATTCTTACCTTCATTTTATTATATTGCCACCACTTCCTGAGTACAGTCGTTTTTGTAATTAGTTTCAATGTTGAAAGTAGGTTTATGTCCGTGTGAAGAATATGTCTGGACTTAAAACATATTTCGATGCTTGTTCGGGCAAATGGCCTCAAGCTTCGATATACTATAGATTTCTTAGTAAGGCGCTATTATTGCAAGTTTTGTTCATGTTCATTTTACAAGCAGTAAGATATACCTGCTTAGTTGTTATTTGCTTTAAAAAAACTGTAACGGTACGGATAGCACTATTACCAGATTGCGCGACTGCTTTATTTAATAGTCGATTCAATACATTAAATATTACTTCTCAACATGATTGGTGACTGTTGAATAAAAAAGTTGCACAATCTGGCAACACTGACTGGAAGGAGGATATTCTAAAAATAATTCTTTTGCAATGAGTATTAAAGCTATCTAAAGATAAAACTTTGTCTAAATTTACGGATTCAAAGTTTTTTTTTTTTTTTTTTTTTTTTTTTTTACTTTCCGAAAATATATATGTAAGGAAAGTATTGTAATCATGTCCGAATCAATCGGAATTTGAGATTTTGATATTTCTATACGTTTCGAGGTCCCCTGAATCTGTTTTCAATATTTTTACGATGATTTTATGTGTGTATGTGTGAGATTGAACATGCTAGCGTCTAAACGCTTTAATCAAATAAGCTGTATGTTGGTACGCATATTGCAAGTCACCGTAGCACGAACCCTATTGATTTTGGTGAATCTGGCCCTTATAGTTTTTTTTTTTTTTTTCAGAGACACAAAGAAAAATTCTTTATCATTATGGCCTACGGAACCAAAATCTTAAAAGTGCGATAGCATCTAAACGCCTTATTCAATTGAGCAAAAGGTTTATACACATATTATAGGTCACAGTTACTCAGTCTGTATAGATTTTAGATAATCTGGCACTTATAGTTATTTTACAGTGACACAAAGAAAAATTCTTTATCTTTATGGCCTACGGGAATAAATTTTAAAAAGTGCAATAGCGTCTCAATGCCTTATTAAACTGAGCAAACAATTTATGCACATATTATAAGTAATCGTCACATGAACTGCATAGATTTTGGTGAATCTAGCATTTCTAGTTTTTTTACAGGGCACAACAAATGATTCTGTATCATTATGGCCTAAGGGGTAAAATTATTTAAAGTGCGATAGCATCTAAATGCCTTATTCGTTTGAGTGGAAAATTTATATACAAGTTATAGTCACCATCACACAAACCGTATAGATTTTGGTGACTCTAGAACTTAACCAGTTTTACAGGGACACAAATAAAAATTGTTCATCATTAAGACCTATAGGCTCAAATTATTTAACCCTTTAACGTTCACTACTTAATTTATTTTAAAAATTGCTAAACTAATTTTAAAATTGGCTTTTAGACACATAGCTGATCATAAATATTTAAAAAAAAAAAAAAATGCGTTGCTCTTTTTCGAGAAATTTTCGGTTTGAAACATCTGTAAGTAAAAGTTATTAAATTCAAATAATATTTAATTTAATAAATTAATCACTTTATAAGTAAACATTATCGACAACAAAGACTCGTAAAAGTTCCATAGATCCCAACATTTCAATTTATTCCGGAGTATTTTAACCCTTTGCGGTGCAAAGTAATTCGGATCATTTAAATTACACTGCAACCGAAATTTACGAACACAATTAAAATAGAAGAAATTTTAAATTTTCATGTTAAAAAAAGGCCATTTCTGCTATGTTATTAATGTAAATTTTTGCTATAAAATTTCCGGGATGAGTTTTTGCACTTCAGAATTAAATTTAGGTGTTCCATCAGCGGGAACACTGCGACTGAAAGGGTTAAGAGAGAAAATTTAGGCCACCTTCCCCTCCTTTGTAAGACCCGTTAAATGGTTAATAAAATTAGTCAATTGTTCTCAAAATTTAAGGTAGGACGAAACGCAGTGTATACTTTTAATGCGCTAAACAGACTTCTCTTTCAGAAGTTATAAATGAATAAATACAAACTGTTAAAACGTTAGAAATGCATATAATTACCACTTCATTTTCTAAATGAAAAATCAGAAAATATGTGAAAATATTCAGTTTATTTTACGCATTATGCAAGATACATATATGCCCACTTATACTGTTTTTAAACAACAATATTTTTTTGTGTAAAAAACTATTATGTTTAATTGCAGGATATTGCTAAAACGATTATAAAATATTTCTAATAAAACTTTCCGGTATCATCAAAACGTACAAGTTGGAAGCTATGAGGATTACTTTATAGTGAATTAGGAATACTAATTACGCTTTTCATCTACGTTTTACATTTTAGGAGTACTAATTACGTTTTTACAATTTTTTAACGCGCACATTTAGTTTTTTTTTTGGCAACAATTATATTATAGTTAATATTTTAATGACTATTTTTATTGCTATTAGGAACTTGTTAATTTCACATTTTAATTAATTAAAAAAAAAGACTATTCGAAAATTCGAAAATCGGACTTCGAAGTATTGTGTTGTCACCGGGTTTTGAGCTATTGTGAAAGTTTCAAATGTGTAGCTAGTAGGGAAGTTAGTTAAAAATAAATTGCAAGATTTGTACGGGACAAACAAACAAATACACAAAGAAACAAGAATAGAAGTTAATAAAAACATAGTAAAATGCCTTATAATACAACAGGAGTGAAAAACTTTGCGGGTACTAACAATGCTACGGAATATTAATTAGGATGTTGGCAGCTATATAATTAACTTGATAGAAAAAAAATCATTGGAAGGATATTTATTAAGGTTAGAATAAGGATTAAATTTAAATATAGACTCAACATAGGAATCGTAATCCTGTTTGTTGAGAAAGTGTTTATCCAACCTCGTCAGTTGTGTTAAAAATTAAATTGGAGGTGAAAAATATCTTTTTCATTTAAATAATCTTTACACTGTTAAAGAAAAAAAAAAAAAAAGGAGAAAGAAAGAAGTATTTTATGAGTTTGTGTTCAAACTTGAATGGCGTTTTTCTGTAACGATGCCAGAGGTCCCAACTTGCCGGATTTTTTCATATCGGTAATTTTTAACTGAAGTATCTACTTTATATTTTAGCGGAAATTATGTGATTAAATAAGGTGCAGAAATCTTTAAGAAAACATTGGTGATTAATCCGGGGAGTTGGCAGTTCTGTTAAACTGTAATTTCTTTGGAAGTTAAATCTAGTTCACTAACGTTCCTATGAATTGTGCTCTGTTTTGGAGTTTTTTATTGCCAAAGTGTAGAGCCCCTTAAATAAATTTATAGGCCGGCGCATCACCACCATTTTTTTTTTTTTTTTGCCTTAGACGAGGATATCATTCTCGCTTGGCGTCCTTATCGCTTTCCTGTGATTTTAAGAAACCTTGATATGAAGCTATTATCGGTCAACAAAAGTAATACGAAACAATAATGTTCCTATCAACACATTATTTTCACATTATATCATCAGGATATCCTATGGATGTATTCCAAATAAGATGTGTTATTAGGGCTGTTTCTGTTTCGTAGCCAAAATTTCGCCAAAACATAAATACACAGTAATAAAATGTCTCCTTAAATAGATTTACCATATTTAATATAAAAAATATGATTAAAATAACACATTTTTTTCTGTATTTTTACATTACACATGTCAGAAATATAAAAGAAAAATATAAGTAATATTGTTTTTTTTCTTCTTACATTATCTTATGGAAACCTGAACATTTCATGTTCTTTTCTTGAGAGATCATAGCAGTTTATCGTTAAACAAATTCCCATATCGCACTTTACTTAGTAAGAATTATGAAATACACTGATGGAAAAAGAAAATCCCAACACCAGGAAGGAGCTGTGCTAGATAAACGAAATTTGGTAGGCGTGTTTATACATCTGAAAGATGACGTCAATTCATATTTTGATCTACGCGCATAAGTGTGGCGCTAGTAGCGACACTATGAACATGCAAATGAGGTTTGCTTTAAATAAGCGCTGTAATGTTCGTGATCGTTATTTACAGTTGAGATTTGACGTAGTGGGTTAATGTTAGTCAAGAATGCCTCTAAGAAGACGAAGAAGCCATTATCAACAGCTCACTGAGTTTGAACGAGGTCGTGTAGTAGGGCTACGAGAAGGTGGGATTTCTTTCCGCGATATTGCAGAAAGACTTGGCAGGAATGTATCCACTGTGCATGAGTGTTATCAGCAGTGGTCAAGGGAAGGTACTGCCTCAAGAAGACCGGGTTCCGGGCGGCCACGTGGCATTACTGAGAGGGACGACCGCCGTGTTCCTCGTATGGCTATGGCTAATCGTACTGCGTCTGCAGCTGAAATTCGAGCTGCAGTTGGCACCACAGTGACACAACGAACTGTTACAAATCGGTTACTTCAAAGACAGCTTCGAGCCAGACGCCCTGTAGCGTGCATTCCACTGACTCCAAACCACTGCCGTTTGCGACGTGAGTGGTGTCAAGCTAGAGCTCATTGGAGGACGGAGTGGAGATCTGTTGTGTTTTCTGATGAAAGCCGGTTCTGCCTTGGTCGCAGTGATAGCCGTGTGTTGGTTATAAAGAGGCCAGGTGAACGCCTGCTAGCGACCTGTCTGCGGCCTAGACACACAGGGCCTACTCCTGGAGTTATGGTTTGGGGAGCAATTTCGTATGACAGCAGGAGCACTCTCGTGGTTATCCCACGCACCCTGACAGCAAATTTGTACGTCAGTCTAGTGATACAACCTGTTGTGCTGCCATTCATGAACAGCATTCAAGGGGCGAATTTCCAACAGGATAACGCTCGCCCTCATACCGCTGTTGTAACCCAACATGCTCTACAGAGTGTCGACATGTTGCCTTGGCCTGTAGATCAGCAGATCTTTCTCCAATTGAGCACGTATGGGACATCATTGGACGACAACACCAGCGTCATCCACAACCAGCATTAACCGTCCCTGCATTGACCGTCCAAGTGCAACAGGCATGGAACGCCATCCCACAAACTGATATCCGACACCTGTACGACACAATGCATGCACGTTTGCATGCTTGCATTCAAAATTCGGCGGTTACACCGGTTACTAGTGTACCAACATTTCACATTTGAAATGGCTCTTCTCGCCAATGGCTCTACCTGTGATCTTGAAACTTTAATCAATTAAATATGTTACCTAGACAAATGTATTGCTGAAATTTCATTACTGTACAATAATTTTTTCTTGGTGTTGGGATTTTTTTTTTCCATCAGTGTATAATAGAATGAGTAACATAAAGTAACGTAAGACGATAAAAGAAATGACTGCAGTTTATTTATCAATGAAACTCGCTGGGTACATGTGGCAACCCTGAGGCAACAAAATGACTGATGCGTCAGTTCGTGTATATAGGAGCCATACCAGAGTGAGAACAAGGCCATGAGTAGTCATTTCTCTCCTTTGCTTTGCGACGTTTAAATGCATACTATTTTAAAAAAGCATAAAAATTTCCTATATGTTGCCTCAGATGTTGATTTTTCCAGGTTACATTCTTTGTTCAGCTCGATTAATTTTTGTACTCAGTTCACAATCGAGATTGAAAATAATTACTATTTGCCTTTCCTTGACGTTTTAGTGACTTTATACAAGAATCGGAGATTTTGAATACTTTCCGTATATTTGTCAAACATCTCATTTATATGCGTAAAATTGTTAACACATATTGTAAAGACGCCCCTTCGCTTCCACACAAATTTGAGAGTAATTCTCTCCAAACGTTGTTACAATTAAATAAGAATAAAATTACTCTAAAAAATGACTGGTATGAAAAAAGGCGAATACTGAAATTTTTACGCTTCGTAATGAGATGATTGATAGGTATACTTCCTATGTCTCTCTTTCCCCGAAAATCAAATATCAAAATCTTATTTTCATCATTAAAATATTCAGTGCTGAAAGATTGTCACTGAATGCAGTTATACTTTTATATGCAGTTTGCAGTTATGCGGACGCAGTTGTTTGAATGCAGTTATGCGAAGTTAAATGATTTTCAACTTTGATTTTTATGTCCTAATTAAAATATAGTCAACAAAACTTGAAACATTATAAGAAATATTTTGTATATATATATATATATATATATATATATTTACCCATTAACCACCAAAACTAGAAATAATCATTTTTTTCTAAATACAAACAGTAATACTCATTATTTTGATCATATATAACAAAAATTTCGAATAGAATTATTAAAATTAGTCTTATCTTACTAAATACAGGGTGCTGTATTTTTACAACTTCTGTGGAGAAAGAATATAGAAAGAATGTAAATAAATGTTTACGGAAATTTCCTTTAAGGAGAATAAAACAGCAAAAACTACAGATGACTTCAAGAGTAATTATTTTATTATGAAAACCGATTTTTTATTTACTTTCTTTTTTAGGTAATGTAAATTTATTCAACTATAAAGATTTTCAAAAGTTTTGGATTGATTGAAGCTTTAAGTTTGAAATTTATTTTTAAATATAAAATTATTTTTCAGAACAATTTTTTTTTTTTTTTTTTGTAATAAAATAAACATTTACCCTTTCCTTACTTAAAAACGATACGTAATACAAAATATTTTTTTTAGTTAACTGTTAAACATCTGAATGGGTTAAATGGGGAAGCAAAAAATGGGTTAGTACCAAAATTATAAAATAACAGCACCAGTATTTTTAAGCGGATAGTTATTTATATTTATTTAAGAATACCACAAGTACGTTGTCGCAAATTCAAATGTGTGATGTATCTCGATAAAGCAGCTTCAATGCTGTTTTGTGCGTCAAAAATAAAATCTGCGGTTGGATTAAACATGTATTTGAACACGCAACATTTGTCCGGTAATTGTCAATTTAGCACTTTTTGGCTGTTGGAAAAATTTAATAGAAATATTTGTTTTATTTAATCGGTAAACTGTAACAGTTTTCACTTTACATATATATAAAAAAAAAAAAAAAAAAAAAATGTAAATTTTTCGACAGCTGAAATGTGCTAAATGGGCAACTATTATTTGACCCAACACATAAAGTACGTTGGTTACATGGCCAGAAAAGCTGCACTTTTTGATTAGAATGTGCTCCTGCCTGTGGCCATTGTAGACGCTAAAACTTAACTTAATATGTTTCCCGTCAGTTTCCGTGTTGTCGCACTAAGTATTGTATCTGAACGTCAAATAGTCTGATTTTCATTACCTTTTGCTTATTTCATTGAAAGCAGTTGTACTTTTACATTTACACCTTAAAAGTTATGTGAAGTTAAAAAAAAACTAGTATGTTGTGGCCACCACATGACTTTCTTCTATCTTTGCTATACAAATTCACTCAGTAACAAAAAAAAAAAAAAAAAAGTGGGACTTTGACAAAATTTTGGGTAAAATGTGAATATTATTCTAAGTTTGTCAAAACACGGAAACCGTGGGACTTTGACAAAATTGGGAGAAAAATGCAAAAATTTGTTTAAGTTTGTCAGAACACGGAAACAGTAGGACTTTGACAAAATTAGGGGAAAAAAGCAAAAATTAGTTTAAGTTTGTCAGAACACGGAAACCGTGAGAGTTTGATAGAATTAAGGGAGAGGGGAAAAAAGTGGGACTTCAAAAAATTTTCACATTTTACCCAAAATTTTGTCAAAGTCCCCCTTTTTTTTTTTTTTTTTTTTTTCCCTCTCCCCTTAATTCTATCAAACTCCCACGGTTTCCGTGTTCTGACAAACTTAAACAAATTTTTGCATTTTTCCCCCAATTTTGTCAAAGACCCACTGTTTCCGTGTTTTGACAAACTTAGAATATTTTTCACATTTTACCCAAAATTTTGTCAAAGTTTGTCAAAACACGGAAACCGGGGCACTTTGACAAAATTAGGGGAAAAATGCAAAAATTAGTTTAAGTTTGTCAAAACACAGAAACCGTGAGAGTTTGATAAAATTAAGGGGAGAAAAAAAAAGATTTTTTTTTCTAAGTTTTTTTTCGTAAAAAGTAAAAAAAATCGATAACTTTGTTTCAAATTATCACAGATTTATAGTTCAACCATTCGTTTTAAAGGTACTGACGAGACCTTTCGAAAGATACCCATCTTGAAAATTTTTCCCTATATCACCCTGTTAAAAATTTAGAAAAAGCGGGATGGCAACGCAACCTGTAAGACGATTTTTACCAAAAGTTGATAGGCACTAATTTATGTCAAGGTGCAACTACATACCAATTTGTATGAAATTCTGTGCAGTGGTTCCAGAGATACAGTTGCCACAAAATTTTGTCACACACACACACACAGACAGACAGACAGACAGACATTTTCTAAAAATGGTAAAATCGTGTTCTACATCTCTCAAAACGTGTAAATCCATCAAAAACCCGAAATCGAAAATTTTTACGAATCCAATACTTTCTTCTATTGAAGATAGAAGAAAGTAAAAATAATAATAATAAATAAAAAATCAGTCTTTTGGGACTGGCGATAGAAGTGAAAAATAAGTAACTTGTAAATTGTATCGTCGAGCTATTACATTATTATTTTCGAATTATTTTTGGTTTGTAAAGAAGTGTTTATGATCTGTATTATATGATTCGGCACAATATTTTTAGCTACCCAAATTAAATGAAGTAAGCCTTATATTAAGAAAAAATATTGATTACTTATGAAATCATTTTAATTAGTACCTGAGATACAAAAGAAAACCGATTCAGGACTCCTCAAAACGTGTTATTCAGGTGAAATCTCCAATTCCACTTTCGATAATATAAAAGTACTTTAAAACATCTTTCGAATGATGCATTAGAAATAATTTAATCATAATTAGAAAATGAAATATTGAAATTTTTAAACATAACAGCGCCATCTGGCGGTAGAAATTTCTCTAAACTACTGTTCGACTACAACTCAACAAAGCTTGCAAATGATGTATTACTTATGAAATTATTTTAATTAGTAGTTTAGATACAAAAGAAAACCCATTCAGGAGACCTCAAAACGTGTAAATGAGATGAAATCTCAAATTCCACTTTCGACAATACAAAAGTACTTTAAAATATCTTTCGAATGATGTATTAAAAATAATTTAATCATAATTAGAATTTGAAATACGCGTATTAGAATGAAATTTAATTTCCAAATAAAATGTAAATTTTTTCCAAAATCGATGAAATTTGAAATGCAACTATCCCCTGTGCTGTTAATAGCGCATAAAAAGTTTCAAAGAATTTAGAAGAAAATTGAAGCATTTTGACATTTTCAATTTGTATTCCTAGTAGAAAAACTACGTGGTGTCAATTGGTAAAAAATATGTTTCTTCCCGACCAGACGGGGTGTATGAGTTGTCATGGTAACGAACGCCTACAGAATTTCAAAGCGTTCGCTGACCATAACGAGAGTTCCATGATTCTTGTTCACCCAAAATTGCTCAACGCGCCGAAAGAAGTTTCCACTTCTAAAAACGTGGTTTGTAAAAACTACTTGACTTTCATTGACCATTTCTACACATAATACAAAATCTTTTTAGAGGTAACCTAGTCAATAAACATAAAATCAACTTAACAAATCAGACATCTAATAATTTTCCTGTGACAGCAAACTAATATATACATCATAAAGATATATACATATATATATATATATATACATAAGAGTAAACTCACTGATTACTAACTCAACTCTATCCTATGGGAGATATAGTCACAATTTTTGGTGAGCAGATTGTTTTAGGACCCTGACGCTCACTAAAACGGGATCTTGGGAAATCCCCCCCCTTCGTTTCCCCCGGTGGAGCAGAAGGCAAAAATCTCCTTTATAAGCATAACTCGGCTTCAAATTCCTTCACGGTGAAGAAATTGCAGATGGGGAGACTAGACCTGAATACAAAAAAGTCATTTTCTGCGATGTTGGAATTCTGGATTTTTAAGGGTAAAAGAGGGTAAAAATGAGAGGTGCAGAAAGCAAAAACACAGTTACAAGCATAACTCCGCTCCAAATTACTTCACAGTGAAGAAATTGCAGTTGGGGAGACTAAACTTAAGTAAAAAAAAAAAAAAAAAAAAAAAAAAATCATTTTCTGCGATTTTGCAATTTTGCAATTTTAAGGGGGAGAGGGGGTAAAAATTATTTTCGGGGCAAATTTGACAAAGTACGGATTTTCGAGTGAAATTTTACCAGTAATAGCTAAAAGATATAAAAATACCGCCAAGCGTTTTCTTGAAGGTATTTCCAAAATCTCATTTTTGATTTTTTTGCGATTTTCGATTTTGGGCGGGAGTTACGAGGGGGCAAATTCAACCCCCTCTTTTAGCGCTAAATTCGTCCGTGGAAATCTATAGGAGCTAAGGACACAGAATTTAGAGTGTGGCTTATTTACCTGTGCCCAACACCCATTGTAAAGAGATTTTGCGAAAGGCCCCTTTTCCCCCTTGGGGGTAGGGGGGGGGATAAACACGTGTCGAAGCATAACTTTGCTTCAAATTATCTCAGTAAGATAAAATTTTATGTGTGGGTTGTTTATAAGTTCTTAACACGCACTATAAAGGCCCAGCAAAACCACAGATGACGGCCAACACGAGGCCAAGTGCATGTTGCCAACAGTAGCTGCAGCTGGGCCGTCGGTGGCAAAAGTTACGGTGCCGCAGGGAATATGTTACGCCGGCCGTCAGTAGGCCATATTCAATCGATCCACTGTTGGCAGCCTGCAGTAAGTTAAAAATAAGTTAGTGGGTCAGTGAATGGATCGCTGCTGGCAGCTAGCAGTATGATGAAAATAGGTAATGGGCCACTGTCGGTAACCGACATTAGGTTGGAAATTGTTAGTGGGCCAGTGTTGGACTACCTGGTGGCAAACATAATTTTTCTATGTTATTGCTGGCAGCCTGCAGTGGGCCAGCTGTGGCAAACATAAAAAATTATATTACTGCCTGCAGTCTTCATTGGTCCTTTATATTTTCCCATTAAAGGCTCGCTTCACTCACCGTCGCCGAGAGCCGAAGCCAATGTTATTCTATGGGAAATTTTCTTTGCAAATAACTTATTAACTAATACATATTTTTAAATTCTGTTTTCATATTCTGAAAATTCCCAACTGTTAAATTGACGGACCTTTTTTAAAAAATTATTTTTTTATATTTTATTTTGAAGCTGCAAAATACGATTTTTCAATATGTGAAATTTTTCATTTTGCAAATTCAAAATAAAATATTAAAAATTAAAAAAATACATTTTTTAAAAAAAGGTCCATCAATTTAACAGTTGGGAATTTTCTGAATGTGAAAACAGAATTTAAAAATATGTATTAGTTAATAAGTTATTTGTAAAGAAATATTCCCATAGAATGACATTGCCTCGGACTTTCGGAGACGGTAAGTGAAGAGGGCCGTTAATAGGCCAGCAGTGATTTAGTTATAGCTAGTATATTTATTTTATTGGTGATACCTTTAATTTTATTACTGCTTTTTTCTTTTTCTTTCTTTCTTTCTTTCTCTTTTTTTTTTTCCCCTCTCTCTCTTTTTTCTGATGAAGTAGCAGCCAGTTTTTTCTATGCATCCAATATTTAATTTGATTTTGTACATATTCATTTTTAAATACTATTTACAGGTATTTGATTCATACACTATGGTTGTAAATTCAGGATTTCTAGTGCAGCATATAGTAAATATTCAGTTGATCCATTTTCCTTATGATAA
Source organism: Salticus scenicus (assembly GCA_963930645.1). Taxonomy (NCBI): domain Eukaryota; kingdom Metazoa; phylum Arthropoda; class Arachnida; order Araneae; family Salticidae; genus Salticus; species Salticus scenicus. Next base: position 132,563,745 of record OZ005660.1, on the reverse strand, counting down.
AAGTTTAATTTTTTTTTTTTTTTTTTTTTTTTTTTTAGTGCAAATATTTCTCTATATTACATTTTTAAAGAATAAAGGAGATTATGTTTTTTTTTTTTTTTTAAGTGTTCAAATTTCAATATGTTTAACTTTGTTACGCTATTTGATATAAATAAATGTAACTTTACATGTGAAAATTATAAAATATTGAAACAAAAATTGTTATAAAGAGAGCATTGTAAAAAACACCATAAAATATATATATATATAGAGAGAGAGAGAGAGCAATTGTTTCAGGTTGAAATACCACGAAGACCCTTCATCAGGCAAAAGAAAGTGGGCACGAGTGCAGCAAAAGTAATTTGCTGCAATCGTGCTTTTTGTTAAACTCACGAAAGGATGTGTTATTATTTCAACCTAAAAGAATTGATGCATTTTTTTTTTTTTTTTTTTTTTTGGGGGGGGGGGGGGGAGGAGGCAATGATTATGTTTATTTACAAATTTTTCGATTTATTACTACAGTACAAAACCTCAAATCCGGAATAGTCCGGACCGTGGCCTTTCCGGATTTCGGACTTTTCCGTATTTTAGGTCACTTTCTGATTTACGGCAATAAAAAAAACGGACATCTCCATTCCGAACTCCCTTTTAGATAATAACTAGCTTACGCCGCCCAAGGGTGCGATTTCTTAAGAAATTAGAGTATACTCTCAAGTAACATGTACAATACTTTGAATAAACACCATAAAATTTTGCAAACAAAACGCAGGCAGCAAAGCTTACGCTTTGTTTGCCGCACTCGTGCCTACTTCGTTTGCTTGATGAAGGATCATGTTTTCTTTCCATCCGAAACGATTGTTGCGAGGTCTTACATTTTATGGTGTTTACTCTTATTACTTTTAAACACGAATTCTGTGGTGCTTTTTTATTATAACTCTCAAGTATCCAGAAAATCTTGAATATTTTTCTTTTTCCCTACATCAAATGGTACCCAATTGATAATTTCTTTTTTTTTTTTTTTTTCCTTTTTAAAACAGCAGGCAGATGATCAAGCTTTCTTTTTTTCTCTCTGTGTTTATCTTCAAAGTCGCACATTTGAAACCACAGAAATTATCACTGAGAAAATGTAATCGGCTATTTAGAATTAATTATCACAGCTGTCACCAGGCCGCCACAAAGAACTTTTTCGTGTTGTTGATAGTCCAATGGGATCTTTACCCCCTCCCCACCTCTCTTCAATGTCCTTGAGTGAATAATTTTCCGACGTGCGATACCTAAAGATGATTTTGCAGTTTTATACAGATGACGTTATTTGAACTTAAAGCGAATATTCAGCATTTGACCTGTGCCAATTTATTTTCATTAGGGAATACAATTTCAGCTGAAAGAAAAAAAATATATATATGTCGTTCGGTTGAGTAAAGAGATAACGGAATTAGGGAGAAAAAGGAGAGTGCATTTGTCTTTGTAGTTGTAAATATTTGAGAGTTTTATCCGCCAATTACCTATTTTAAAAATATTTTTAGAATTCCATAAAACTCATATATGTTATACAGGTTTTCGAGATTTACTATAGGACGCTTGTCATAAAAAGTTGTACAGGTAACACAAATGGTTTCAGTATAAAAATTCATGAAATAATTTGGATACATTCAGTTTAAGAGAAACTTCTTATCAGCGCACGTAAAAATCTCTATACAACGCTAAAATACAGATCAACATAAATTTTATAGATGCAATAAAAAAATGGTTCCGATCAAAAATGATAAAATAAATATTTGTGGTTCATTTAATAGTGATGCACAAAAATATTCTTATACGTTACGGGAAATTGAGGGGGAAACTATTTCAGTTTCGTAAAAGTGAAATTATTTTTCTTACTTGCATTTAAAAAATAATAATAAATACATAAATAAAATAAAACAGTTTGTTATGGCTACCACTTTTTTTTTTCTTTTCCTATAATAGTTTATAGAAATTACATATTAAAATTATTATTTTCTATGATGAAGGTAGGCGATTTTCATTTAAAATAAGTACAATGTACTAAATTTCGAAAGAAAATCCATTTTATAGTAATATATATATATATATGTGTGTATATGTATATATGAAGAAATTTTTCGACATTCGGTTTTCGAAGTTTTTGCATGTTTTGAGATTCCTGAACATGATTTGACCATTTTTAGAAAGTTTCCCTCTGTAAATGTGTATAAAAAATGTGTGGACGCTGTATCTCACGAACCAATGGACGAAATTTAACCAAATTTGATATTTAACCAATCTTGATTAAAATCTTTCCCGATTACATTCGTGGATCATTCACTCAACACATGGCTCTATATTTCTACTTCTACGTAATTTTCAATATGACACAGTATAGGAGGAAATTTCATATAAATGATTTCACATAAATGATAGTTATTATTATTATTTTTTTAATTTTTATTATGAATTAAAAAATAAATATTTAAATAACTAACAACTAACCAAGAAAATTTTTTTTGTATAAGTTGAGGAATCGCTCACCCTTCCCCATGAGGGGATAAATTTTCAGTGGTGGTATTTTTCTAAAGAAACTCATCAATAACTTTCAAGTAAATGACTGAATTAAATTTGTGGTAAATTAAAACAAAGTTATAAATTATTAAAAAAAAAAAAAAAAAAAAAGAAGAAGAAGAAGAAGAAGAAAGCATTTTTTCAGAAGTTGGCACAAAATTGATTTTATTATTATTATTATTATTATTATTATTATTATTGACAAACACTGTTCTAAAATGAAAATCGATTTCATGCATTCAGGAAAATGATTTTAACAAATTATTTGCATTACGCGAATTTACATAATAAAAAATATAGAAGGATGTTTTGTGGTGCCACAACATACTAGTTTTTGTTAAAAATAACAGATGTATAATATAATCGTTCGTTTAAAGATATTGACGAATTCTTTTCAAGAATACTCATATTGGGATCCGGACATAATATCGCGGGACAAAATCTCGCGTCAAAAAAATAGTAGGATATATTTGAAAATTTGATTTTGTGTCACGTGTGATCTCTGGAGGGGGCCACAGGGCCTTATAAATATTAATTAATTAATTAAAATAAATAAATAAATAAATCATATAGTTGAATTTCATTATTCTATCTATGTTTATTTTTAAGTTATGTTATCTTTTGCTTTTCACTATTCAAAATACATTTTAAAAATCGTGTACATCACCTCTGACATTAAAGCTGAACACTGTTCACAAACTTGAATTAAAAGTTTTAAAATTAATTAGTGCGATTGAATTCATTATGACTAATTCTGACAAAAAATAAATAAATATAGTTTTTAAACTTTGAGACAGACAGACAATTTTTCAAATTATGTTCATGAAAACAACCCAAAACGTGCAAAATCTATCGAAAACCGGATGTCGAAAATTTTCCCGAATCTAATGCTTTCTTCTTAACTACACTGAAGGAAGAAAAAATAAATAAAACATAAACTATAAATAGTTATGATTGTTCTAATAACTTTCTCCCGTCCATATAATATAAATATAAAAATTAAGATCCGTAATTTTTATTTTATTAAATCAATTAAAATAATAATAAATAAAATACTAAAAGGTTAGCAACTATCATAATTTATTATAACGGATCAACTAGATAATTGTTATATATTTCTAGAAATCATTTTGTTATAACAATGGCTTTAGAGTCAAACACTTTTAAAAATAGTATTTAAAAAATAATACAAAAACAAATTAATAATGGAATTACTTACTCATATATTCTTTTTACGAGATTTTTAACCTCGAAGACGCACCCGCAGACTACAATAACGAACAAAGAACTTCGTATGAAATGGCGGACAGCGAGGGAAATTCAAATCAACAGAAAAAGAATCACAGCGCCCTCTATGCATACAAATTGGTTATGGCATAATAATTTGTGGCCACAAAATGAAAAACATGAGGTTGGCCGTGTGGTGATAGCCTGTATAAGGCCATCTGTGTTTATGCCACCTCTGGGCCACCGACCATTTTGCTTTAGGCTTCCATCACTGCTGGCAGCCATAAACGGCCCGCTGCTGGAGTTATATGGGGCAACCGCCAACTGATGGCAAGTGCAGGATGCCAGCAGTAGGCCATAACGAGCCCGCCAGTATAAGTTTTGCTGGGGGGATTTTGCGAAATTTCTCCCTCCCCCCCATTAAAGAGCAGGGGGGGGGGGGTAATAAACACATCTCCACGCATAACTTTGCTTCAAATTATCTCGGTAAGATTAAAATTTATGTGTAGGTTGTTTATGTGCTCCTAACAAGCACTATAAAGGGATTTTATGAAATTTCTCATCCCCTCCCACTTTAACGGCAGGGGGGAATAAGCACTTTTCCAAGCATAACTTTGCTTCAAATTATCTCAGTAAGATTAAATTTTATGTGTAAGTTATTTATGCGTTCCCAACATGCACTATAAAGAGATTTTATGAAATTTCTCCTCCCTCCTTTAATGGCAGGGGGGTAATATGTACGTTTCCAAGCATAATTTTGCTTGAAATTATCGCGGTAATTTTTATGTTGGGTTGTTTATGCGTTCCCAACACGCACTATAAAGGGATTTTACGAAATTTCTGCCACCCCCCCCCCCTTTAAAGGTGCAAAAACACGCTTATAAGAGTTACTGAGCTCCAAATTATCCCAGGATAGCGATTTTTTTTAATCTGTAGATTGGTTATGCGTACTGAAGACACATACTGCAAAGATATTTTGTAAAATTCCACCATATCCCCCTTGGGAGTGTGGGTAGGAAAATCCTTTTTTCATGCGCAACTCTGCTCTGAACTAACTTAGGCGATTTTTTATGCGTGGGCTGGTTATGCTTTCCCAACACACATTATAAAGGGATTTCGTAAAATTTAATATTTCCCCTCTTTAAAGGTAGGGGGGGGTGATTGAGGCAGAAAACACGTTTTAAAAATTAACTCTGCTCCAAATTATCTCAGGAAAGCGATTTTTTGATATGTCGATTGATTATGCGTACTCAACACGTACAAACTACAAAGGGATTATTTGAAATTTCCGTGTTATCCTCCCCCCCCCTTTTGAGGTTTGTGATTAAAAAACATGTTTCCACGCGATTGTTCAAAATTAACATAGAATGGCAATTTTTGATGTGTGGACTGCTTATACGCATTCAACACATACTACAAAGTGATTTTGTGAAAGGATTCTTAGGAAGGATCTTTCAGATGTGTGGGTCAGTTACATGTACCTAACTGATAATATAAAGAGACTTTACAAAATTCCCTCCCCCTTCTTTCCTTTAAGAACGAGGCTAAAAAAACACAGGGGGTGAGGCGAAGAAACATGTTTTAAAACATAACTCTGCTTCAAATAATCTCATGATCTCAATTTTTTAATGTGTTGGTTATGTACATGTATGGAACATTAACTATAAAGGGATTTTGTGAAATTACTCCCCCCTCCCTCTTAGAAGTGGGCGGAGTGTTCAAGCTTAAATGTGCTCCAAATTACCTTTGAATGGCAAATTTTGGTGTGTAGGTTTGATTAAATGTACTTAATATGCACTTTGATGTGATTTTGCAAATCTTCCCACTTTACTCGCATGGAAGGGGGAGTAAAATGCAGGCAAGGTATTTCCGAAGGCATTGTTTCTAGATACTCGAAGTGTGGCGCGTGAGAAAACCGTTACCGAAGGTAGCGAGAACTTTAACTTAGATTTTGACTAATTTCAATGATTTTATTATTACTAATTTCATATGGCATTTTGAGAATTCATTTCAATATAATGACCAGCGAAGCGGGCAAAGACTACTAGTATAAATATAAAAGCGTTTACATAGAGAGTTTGTAAAAATTCAGTAAAACCGTTTTTTGAAACACCAATTTCCGAGATCTAAAACTGAACTACCAAATCAAGACATTTGTCAGTTTTCCACTAAACTGGATATAGATGATAATTATATGTTACACTAGTCGACAAAAAAAAAAAAAAAAAAAAAAAAAATTGGAGGGTAACAAAAATGAAATTAGCTATTTTCAACTAATTTTGTAGTGCAGAATTGAAAAATAATAGCGAAAAATCTGTATCACGTACAGATTTTTTGTTACGATTATTTAATCTGTACTGGAAGCTATAATCCCGGTCTAAAAAAAGTACACTTAATACTGCTTTGTTAAATAAATCCTTGTGGAGTCATGTTCTTAGTTAGTTTAAGTTAAAATGATTCGATAAGGATTAATTTAACAAAATAGTATTAAATGTACTTTTTAAATATCGGAATTATTTGCTAGTGCTCGGATAATTTTGCTGTCGACTGTATTGTAAAAATAATAAAAATAATAATGAAATTTGCCATTTTGTGATATTTAAAAAAAAAAAAAAAAATGGAACAAACATGGTTGCTGGGACTCTGATTTGTCAGGACTCTGGGTTGCCAGCAGGAAGGGTTACAACCTGTGATACTGTGAAAATGATAAAAATTCGTAAAAATTGCCATTTTCTGATTTTCTAACAGAAAAATGTGACGTGGTGGGACTTTTTTGCTTGCAGATATTTAAATAAAAATTGAAATTAATAATAAAAATAATAATTTGACCGTTGTTACCAAACCACTGTAGACCAGTGTTATCAGTGTATGCTTCATTCAAACCTATAAGATTAAAAGTTTTTTTAGACAAACTTAATTTTTATTTTAATACGTTACCGTAAAAAATCTACACTTTTTGATTGAGGTATGCTACTTTCTGAGAGCATAGTTGACACCCTAAGAAAACATTGTAGATAGGATGACATTTGAAAATCCCTGTAGAACACCAAAATGACGGACATTAAATGTGGCTGACGTCAGCTGCCTTCTTGACGCGATAAATTAATTTTAACTTTTAATTTGCCTTTTATGACTCAACGCCGTCATAGAGATTCTATTGGAGTCACAAATTTTGGTGTGAAAGTACGTTTATTGATCTAGACGACTCAATAAGACGGATTTTTCAAAATTTCCCAGCATAGGTGCCAAGTCTGCGTTATTTTCAATAAAGACTTCATACTGGAAAGTTTTTATAAAAGTTCTCAGTTAATTTAATTTTAATTATTTATCGGAAGTGAAGTTGATTACATACAAGCGTTAGTATTCTCACTAGATTTAGCTAGCTAGGTTATTTGCATAAAGGTCAGATATGTGACTGAAGCGAAATTATCAGTGGATGTGAGAAATACATTCAGTACAGAGCGCCTGCCCATATCTCTCTAAACGTTAACATGGTTTGCTATCGTCAGCTATCTTCTTATAGAATAATAACATTATTTTGAATCTTAATAGCGTTGAAAATAGTAACTTGTTTGCAAAATGTAATTTCTGGTGATGATGGGTGCATAAATAGTAGTTTAACAGTAAATAGAGTCTTACAGATATCAGCTTAATTTGTTTCTAAATTTTAAGAGTATACTTTCCATTGTCGGCTCGCTCAAAATTCCAGTTTTAAGTCTGTGTTGCTGGTTATCATAAAGTGATTTAAGATCAGTATTACACACCTTCTGCACATTGTACAATGTATGCAGCGGGTTATGTTACTGAAATATAGAAATTCTTTATTTGTTTTCACATCCCACAATTCAAATATTGACATTGCATCCACGCTGTATTTCTGCGGCATGAGGGATGATCTCAGAAAATCATAATTTAAACTTCATGGTTTTACAGGTTTTGAGAGTTCCAGAGCACGATTTGGCCATTTTTAGAAAATGTCTGTCACTCTATGCGTCTGTATGTGTGATATTTGTTTTTCAACTGTATTTTAGGATTTACTGTTCATAATTATACATTAATTTTCACACTATTGTACTGGGATATAAATTAGTGCCTGTAAGGTTTTGATACCGATCGCTCAACAGCTGGCGCTGATGTACAGCGATTTCTGATACTTAAGGAAAGGCTATATCTTAGGTTTTATAACGGATAATCGAACAAATCTTGGTATGTGTAAAGACCATTATGAGACATTATGCTGATTTAATTTGAGTGCAAATCAACTATTCGGGGGGCGCTACTATACGCAAAACTCCCCGAGAACGAGAAGGATGTATGGTCACTTCTGTTTGACATTTCGTGTAATAATACTTTTCTGAGGTGAAAACTGTTCGCATTCATAATGGTAAAAATAATAATGAATAATTTATACTGCGTGAATTTGTAAAGGAGATAATAGAAAAAAATTTTGTGATGGCCAGAACATACTAAATTTTTAATGTGACGAAAAATATTTCCATTTAAAATATTTGTTATTATTATTATTATTATTATTATTATTATGTAAATTTAATAATAAATTTCCAAATTATAAAAATAATAAAAATAATAATAAAATAAAATAAAATAAAATTTTTGTAAATGTGATAATAATAAAGTTTCATGTTGGTATTTCAAACTATGGGATAAAATGAAATATTTATTATTATTATTTCCTTTTCCCGATTAAACATACGTAACTTTTACACAAAAAAAGAAAAAAAAAAGTTTCTTGATGCTACACAATACAGGAAAAATTCTTGAAAATAAATCTAACATATTTATCTAATTCTGTTTATAAAAAAGTAAAACGAATAATTAGAAAAGTAGAGAGTAAATGCGTTGTAAAGTAATTATCGATAAAATATTTATCTTTCTTAATTTCGTTTTCTGACAAAATTGATTTAATTGTCATTACATGGCATTCTATTTTCAAAATGGGTTAATTTAATTTGCGTATTCGTTCGGAATCGAAATTTTAGATAATCATTTGTTTTATTCTTCGATTGATTTTTTTTTTTTTTTTTTTTAGAAGAATATTTTATTGGTCTTTAATTTTATTTGTTTTAATTGTGTTCTTTCCTAAATGATCTTTCAAACTCCAAGTACGGTATTTTTTTATATTATCTGGAAAATTGTAAAACAAATATAATAATAATAATAATAATAATAATAATAATAATTTCTTTGAATGATGTACCAAAAATAAACTGCTTATTTTACTCAAACTTTAACACAGTTATAAAGTGGTTTATAAAACTTACTAAGCACGCAACATAAATTCCAAAAAAGCTTACAACTGTTTTGGATCGAAAAGATTGAGCACCATTCTTCATTAGCCAATCGATTTTAATGTAATCAAAATAAACTAATAAATGTTCTAATATTGCGTGCTGCTGATGCATTACATAAATAATTCTTAGAAGTGTTAGTTAAATCTTTAATGTCATACAAAATGTATATGATTGAAATGTCTGAGTATCTTTTGTCGAAATCTTCAGAAAGTTATATATATATACTGGGTGGCTCATAAGTATGTAGACATTTTAAAAATTCATAAAAAATGGTAAAATTGGTAGAATTGAACGTGGTTTGCGAAAAATCTATTGTCATGAAGAGGGATTTTTTTTTCCTTTTTTTTCTTTTTTTTCTTTTTCTTTCTTTTTTTTTTTTTTTTTTTTTTTTTTTTGTAAAGAAAAAAATATTAGTTAAAATTTTCGACAGTAGAGGGCGCTGTACGTAAACAAATCACACATTCTGTAAAATAAGCTATTTTTATTTGCAAGCGTATAAATCCTATTCCGTATATATACCACTACCACAAATTACAGTTTTCAAGTGAGTTTACAACACCTCTAACAGAAGCTTCAAGTAGGCGGTTCTTACCTTAGGGAAATTATCTTCACTAGCAACGCTTTAGCCACAATGTAAGCACGTCATTAAATATTCGTGTACACTATCTATCAATAAGTATTCGGGTACTTTCGAATTTAGACATTTTATCAAAAATCTAGAAAAAATCCTTAAGAATTGTCTTGAAACTTTGGCAGTATAAAGAACAGGTTATTTCGCATATTTTTCAGCAAAAGCTGTGTCCTGAAATGGAAAAGGGGACAAGTAAAAAAATGAAACAAAAATTAAAATGTTTTGAATCACCGTGTTTAAAAAAAAAAAAAAAAAAAAAAAAAAAAAAAAAACCTTTAATGCGCTTTGGCTGTAGTATACACATAGTTGCATATTTGCCAACCATCTCATTATGAACCGTACAATTTTTAGTACCCGCCTTTTTTTTCACACCAATAATTTTTTAGAGTAATTTTAGTCTTATTTAATCGTAACAACATTTGGAAAGAATAGCTCTAAAGATATAGTGGTGTGAGATAAGGGGCGTTAACAATTATACGGTTATTAATGGGATGGTCGGCAAGTATGTAGTTGGTATAAAAAAATTACGTTGTTACATGTTAAAGATAAATAATCTCTAAATTTCTGGTGTGAAAAAATGCAGGGATAAAAATGATTGTGAATAAATTATAAAAGTTGGGAACGCTGCCTGCAGGGTTCGTACTGACCCGCCCTTTTTTCAGGACTTTTTAACCCCAATTTTCATGTTTAAAATATTTTATTTAAAATTATAAGCTAATTTCATGGCAAATATTGCTATAAAAATTTAGTAGTTGCAAAAAATAAAGATTATGATTTTTCATAGCAACCAATATTTTATTTTATTACAGAGTATTTTTAACTCCGCTTTCTGTTCATGCTAAATATTTTTTTAAAGTAATTTTTTCTTATTTTATCGAAGTTATATATAGGACTTTTTTTTCCGATAGATAAAGTGGTGTTAAATAAAGGTGCGGCTAAAAATACTACAGAATAAATTAAAATATTGGCAACTGTGGATTTTTAAATAAATTTAGTTTCTCTATAAAAAGTAACAATACTTAATTAATAATAATGTTAAAATCAGACATTTTCTCTTCTAATAGTTCTTTCTTTTTGGAATTTTTAATATTACTTTTAAACAGTTTTTGTTTGTTAAATTATAGCTTCCACATACTTGCCAACCATCTCTTCATGACCAGTGCTGCCAGATTGAGGGAAATTTTTATTTAACACCCATCACTAAATTTTAATTGAAACGGTTTCCTAATTGTTTCGAAGTATCTTTTACAGAAATCGCCTATGTAATTAGATAACCGATACAAGGAAAATTTAAGGGTGTATGTTGAATAAAAATTTCCCTCAAATCTGGCAGCACTGTTCATGACCCGTACAATTTTTAGTATCCGCTTTTTTTTTTTTTTTTTCACACCAATAATTTTTTAGAGTTATTTTAGTCTTATTTAATCGTAACAACATTTGAAGAGACTAACTATAAAAAAATATAGTGGTGTGAGAAAAGGGGCGTTAACAATGGCAAGTATGCTTCCAAGATTTTTTTAATTTATTTCGTAGCATTGTTAATACCCGCCTTCTTTTCATATCACATTATTCGAAGAGCCTTTTTTTTTTTTCTTTTCTTTTTTTTAATCGTAATTACATGTTGGAAATAAATGTTGATAGTTATGTTGCTTATAAAATGCTAACTTTATAATTAGCACCGGAATATTTTTAGCTTTACCTTTATTTCATAGCACTTTATTTACAGAATCATTTTCTGCAATATATAACTGCCATAAATAAATAAATTACACTTTAAAAATGTGATATGAGAAAAAAGCAGGGCGAACACAGCTACTGAATTACTTTTAAACTCTGGCAACTCTGATAATGCGTGATTTATTTCAGCTAAAAAAACAATTCGTTTTTTTAAACAGATATTTTACACTATTGTCGAAGAAAAACAATAGCTGATCTATATCAACTTCTTGAAATATAATACCAACAGCTTCTTATCATGTTGCAACAAATTTTTAACATGCTTATACACAACAAAATTAATTAAACTTCAGTTGGTGGCACGGTGACGGGAGAATGCAATTAATCTATATTTATCTTACAGAAAAAAGGTAAAATAAGGATTTTTTCTTTTATTAAGCAACATATGAGAATAATATATAATAAATATCGACAAAAATAAAACGAACAGATTTTTTTTTTTTTTTTTTTTTTTTTTAATGACATCTTAAATAAAATTTAACCTAATAAGTATATTTTTTTCTTGTAAATATAGTTAATTAATTGATAAATATCCTAATGTTATTACATTTATATATAAGATAAATACTAAAAGGAAAAATTAACATGATATATATATATATATATTTTTTTTTTATTTTTTTTTTCCCAGATTTTTAAAAAGGAAAAGGCAGATTTATTTGACCTTAAAGAGAAATTTTCTTTTGATCATTTTGCATTTTTTATCGAAAAAAGCTAATCTATATCAGCTTCTTGAAATAAAGTGGGAATATTTTCTTATCATGTTCATACAAATTTTATCATGTACGTGACATAATTTATTAAATCTCTGTTAATAGCATGGTTGCGCGAAAATGTAATTTATCTAGTTTTATCAACGAGGAACGTAAAATAAGAAACATTTAAGTTTTATGCAATGTATGATAAATAACGTGTAATAAATAAATGCAGAAAGAATTTTATCTTGAATAGATTTTTTTTAACACTTTGAATAAAATAAAATTTAATATAAAATATTTAGATGTAAAGATAACATGGCTTAACCCTTAACGATCAGCATATTTTAATATTTTGAACAGTAAGACACGCCTTTTGGCGTTCCTTTAAAACGTGAAACGAATAGTTTCCAACTTACTACCTTTTGGCTACCAAAAAATTGTAATAATTTGTTTTATTTTACTTCATCATTAAATAAAATAAATCTTTCTGTTAAAATTTACAGGTAGCCGAAAGGTAGCCTATAGTTACACGTTTTAGAAAAATAACATTTCATTTGCAGAGGGACACCTTAAGGCGTGGCTCGTAATTTTTAATGTCTCCTCAGAGGGGACATATGAGTGATAAGGGTTAAGGCAGTCACATGTTTTCAATACCACTTTTCTTTCTAATAAAAATATTTAAAAATAAAGTATAATACTTTAGTTTTAAGAATAAAGTATTCTAATTAAAAACTTTACTTATAATACTTTATTTATCAATTAATAAACTATATTTACAAGAAAAAAATATATACATATATATTCTTTTTATTCTATTCCAGTAAATTTGTGCCGTGTGCGTAACAACAAGTTTCTCGAGTTTCAAAAGAGACTTAATGCGGGAATCTTTCTTTCTTTTTTTTTTTTTTTTTTTTTTTTCCTTTCAGCTTAAATAATGGTCGAAAATGCATATGACATACAAAAAATAGCGGTGATAAATCTGATTCAAAATTTACAATGGTTGGCAGCTATGCGGTAATGTACGCGGTCGAGTTAATTCGAGCGTGTTAAACGAGACAAACTGTGCATACTGGAGATAATTTGAGCGGCATCGTATTTTATACAGCTTTAATTTTCGAACTCCAACCTATTCGAGGAGGCCCACCAGTGGCTGAGCGGTTTGCGTTCAAAGGTAGACGTGAGGTGCCGGGTTCGATACCAGGTAGCTCTCGTCGGCCTAGCTGTTCGAAATTTCTCCGAAACATGCGTAAATACGCGCTAGGACCCCTTAAAATGACCTCCACGGAAGTCAATCCCCCAAGGACCCAAGTACAATCAATCTGCCTCATTCCGCAACACCGGCAACACCAACATATTCGAGTATGATATGGTAAAGTCTTGGTGTTGGCGGTTTGTACAAAGACAACTGTTATAGACAGCTTTGTATTTTTATTGCCAGTTAATTTTCCTTTTATTTCATTTTATTTTTGGCGTGTATGAGTGTGTTTAGAGAAAATAAAACTGCGCGTATTGGCTATTTACGCTACAAGTAAAGTTTCTATTTTTTCAAAATTTTATTATTTTATTTTACATTATATCTTTGTAATATATATATATATATATATATATATATATATATATATATATATAATTCAGAATCTCAATCTGAATATACAAATTTGTCTGAAAGTGGCGCAAGCGAAATTAATAATCGAATTAGTGATTATAAAAATAGTTCAGAACAAGATATAAATGTTGATGTTGATTGAAAAGTGTCAAACAATATGATGCCAAAAGAAGTTCCCGCAGTGTATTGCGCTGCGTGTTGTGCTAAAAAGGAGGACAAAGGAAAACGAAAAATGAAAGCGAGTCATTATGTAATGATGGCAATGTTCGCTTGCATCATGCTTTAAATTATATCACACAAAGAAAAAAAATAATCTGGTGTGTCACTCACATGACTTTCTCTTACCCTGAAATTTAATACTATAAATACAGGTTGCAGATTAAGAGAAAAGATAACGAGTACTGTTACGTAAACCTGTGTTAAACAATTCATATTAGGCTTCTGAAGAGTTTTATATAATAAATAGTTCTGTGTGAGGGGGGCTACCGCCCCCCTCAACCCCCTGTTTCATTAATGCACCTACATTTATATAGAATTTAATTCGGTTATTAAAAAATAATTCTGTTTTTTTTAAATAATTTATTGAAATTATTATTTAAAAAATTATCTTTTATGATAATGCAGACGATTTCCATATTAGAGAAGTAGTATAACACCAAATATCCAAAAAAAAAGTCCATTTATTCACAATATATTAAAAAAAAAAAAAAAAAAAAAAAAAAAAAAACTATTTTTTTTCTAAGTTTTGTTTTCGTTAAAAGTAAAAAAAATCGATAACTTTGTTTTAAATTATCAATAGATCGATAGATCAACCATTCGTTTTAAAGGTATTGGCGAGCTCTTTTGAAAGATACCCATCATGAAAAATTACTCCCCTCGAGGGGGGACTTCCCCCCCAGGGGGGGAGGCGAGGCTGCTACATACACGTTTTTTTTTCAGTTAACTATCTCTATTACAAAAAATATATATTCGTTTCATTTGGTTTAGTGCAGTCTATAGACGTTAAACTCTACTTACCTGTAATTTCCCCCATAGACGTAATGTATTAGAATTCTCTTGATTGTCCCTGTACACGAACCATTTGCTTGATCTTAACGAAAAGCTTACTGTAGCATCCCTATATGATACACACTTAGAATACGAAGTTTGAACTTTCTGCCATAATTTGTTTTTGAGATATGCTGATAAAAGACAGACACACATACAGACACACACACACAGACACAGACACACACAGAGACACACACACAGACCATTTGCTAAAAACATGATTTTCGTGTTCAGGGGACCTCTAAACGTGTAAAAATAACAAAATCTCGCGTTCGAAAATTTGACCCAAAAACAATACTTTCTGTTGTACCTTATGGGTAAGAGAAAGTAAAAATGAATTTTATTATTATTAATATTCGTAAAATCTAAGTTTTAAAATGTATTTTCTTAAATAATAATAATAATAGTAAAAAAAATAAAAATGCCCCCCCCCCCCTCAAAAAAAAAAAAAAAAAAAAAAAAAAAAAAAAAATGAGCGTTAAGTAGTTAAATTTTAGTTAAAAACATTGTTGCGTAAAAGGGTAATTTGTCTATTTTTATCTAATAGCGAATGAATAAACATCCAAATTAATATGTAACGTATGATAAAAACAACTAATAAATAAATACAGACACAAATTTATTAAGGGTAATGTTATTTAACATCTTAAACAAAATTCAATTTAATATATATATATATATATATATATATATATATATATTATGTCAATAGAGGTATTTAATTAATTCAAAAGTTACAAATATTAAAATAATTTAGAAAATGAATTATAAAAGTGTTAAATAATATAATAATTCTTTTCCTTTTTTGAAAAACAAAAAAAGAGATTTTCTTTTCTTTTTTACGTTAAAAAATAAACTTTCTTTTGAACAATGTACAATTTTATCAAAGAAAAACGATAGCTAATCTATACCAGCTTCTTTAAATAAAGTGCTAACAACTTCTTATCCTGTTCTAACAAATTTTTATCATGTACGTGACAAAATTTATTAAATCTCAGTTAATGACACGGTTGCGTGAAAATGTAATATATCTATTTTTATCTAGCATAAAAAATTATATAAGAAACTTTTTTTTTCTTTTATTATGAAACTTATGATAAATAACGTGTAATAAATATGTACGGATTTTTTTTTTTGAAATATATAGGTACCGATAAAGATATTTTAACATTTAAATTAAAAATCTATGTAATACATTGTTCTTAATTTGAATATATTTAATTAAATAATAAAAAAATCTAAATATTGTTTTTATTTAAAAGATCAATAACAAAATTTCCGTCAAAAGTCACACCATACCCCTATTTTGGTAAAACATCAAAATTTCTGAAAATTGTAAAACAAGTGTTAGAACTATTTTCAGTGAATTTTGTTTAATGAAAACAATGTCTGGTGTAGCACTCACACGATTTTCTCTTACTATTCCAACTCTATAAAAAACGATTACAGATAAGTAGGTAAGATAGCAAGAACTGTATATAAATCTAAATTAAAAAGAAATCAAATTGGGTTTAATAGCATATTTATTTCACAAAAATGTCTGTGTGACACCCTATGAAATACACAACTAAAACTATACAGCTAATTCCGAGTGACTCATGAGCACGTGTACCAAATTTTGAGTCAATTATATGATTTTTACGGCCACTATCGCGAGACAGGCAGACAAACACACATACTGACAGACACACAAACAGACAGAATCCAAAAACTTTTTGAGACTCCAAATGGAGCCCTCCACTGACGTTTTGGCAATAAAGGACAGAGTGCAACTTTTGATAGAGCCTGTATATATATGTATTTACACAGCGTTTATATATTATGTTAATTAGCTCTCGAATAATGTCTTGAGTGTAATATTTCCATCAAAGTTTACTTGATTTTTTTTTCACCTATCATATGCATATAAATTGTTTTTTTCAGTAATAATTTTAATTATAAGAAACGATACATTTTCATAATTGTCAAAGTTATCACCACTAACGAAAAATAAATATCGTACCACTATATAGAAGCAGTAATCTTTGTCACAGTTAATTGCAGATAATTTTCGAAAAATAAATAAATAAATAAATAAATACTCTATAGAAGATTACGGAAATTCCGTAATAATTTGACACTTCTCCATTTATTATTCTATTTCATTTTCCTGATTTATAAATTTGTAATTAAATAATTATATTATATATTTCATAAAACTTTTATCATTATTGTATTTTTGATTTTTGATTTTTGATTTATTTATTTTTTTTTTTTAAGCAAATGCAGCGTATTACAGGTGTACATAAAATGAACTATAAATATTTTTCGATTTTTCGCAAAAATGGCTCCATTTATTGATCTGTTCATTAAAAATAAACTTAAAAAAAAAAAAAAAAATACTTTTGGTACAATCTTAATATATTTTTTAATTGTTAAATGAACAAATATATATATATATTTTTTTCTAAAGTAAAAAAGAAAAAAAAAATCAAAGCAATATTTCAATTAATATTTTGCAGTTTCTAACTTTCTAATTTTTTAATAAAATAAGATAATTAATGTGGTACTAATTTCGTAAACACGCTATGTTTCCATAAATGACCCTTTCGATTTCAGACGTTTTTAAAAATATCATAAAAAGTACGAAACAAATCATTTTGAAACTTCAGGAGTGTGAAGAATATGTTATTCCTCATATACTTTTGTTAAAGTTTTGCGAAGAAAGTGATACAGGGACCAGTAAAAAAAAAAAAAGAAAAAAAAGAAAGAAAGAAAGAAAGAAAATGATTGGCATCGTAGAAAGTAATGTTTGAAATGCGATCTGGCTGTAGCATTTGATTTTGGGACTCTTTCTCAATATCTGTTTAAATTTTTATGTCTTTACCTCATATAATCAGAGAGATATAAAAATTGCTTTAAATAATTGCAAAAAACATTTTCATTTTTTAGCTATAACACGGTAGGTATTAAACCCAGTGAAAAGCTAGTTGCAGTGCCCCATCATCACATGCTATACCAGATCGCATTTTAGGCATTACCTTTTATTAGATGATGCCAAATACTTTCACTTTTCCTTAATTTTTTACTGGTCCCAATTTCACTTTTGGTGCAAAATTTTACCTGGATTTCATGAGACATAACATGTTTTTTACATTTCTGAAATTTCATGATGATTTGTTTAGTACTTTCTGAGATATTTTTAAAAAGTCTGAAATCGAAAGTGTCCGGTTATTTATGGAAATATAGTGTGTAATTTGAATTGAAATATTTAAATAAACATACACTTTTTAACTGTTTCAAATCAATAGAAAATAAGCGTTTCAAACACACACTCACATATATATAGATATATATGTATATATATATACAATTAATTATTTTTTTTTTCCTGCAAACTCAACATCTGATATGTTTTTTTTTTTTTTTTTAACTCTCTAAAATTTCTGGAGTGAGAATCTCTTCCCTTAAAAAACTGACCCCTATTATGAGGTGAGACCACTTTATTAAGTTGAGAAAACACTATTAGCGCTCTTGGAAATGTGACATTTCTCACTTTTTGTGAAAGAGTGACGCATCGCATAGTCACTCTTTCGCAAACAGTGAGGTCATCATCTATCCCAAGATTAAACTTTTGTAGAGTGATAAATTGCTGGCGCAATCTATTAATCATATTTCGAATTAAATACAAAGGACAATTTCTGGACGATATCATGCATGTATTTCTTTAACAAAACACATTGATGATTTTTGATGAATAAAAAAAAGGAAAATAAATATGTTAAAAGATAATTTGATAAATATTATTTTTCTATACGATTGACAAAATCGAAGTAATATTATTAATAAATAATCGAAAATCATAAGAATCATGTCCAATTTCATATTAGAAAGTAAATAGTTTTATTCAGAAGTATAAAGAAAATAAAGTATAAAGTATAAGAGAAATTATCGGTGCAAATATTCAATGCACAACTCCTTAAAATCTATATCTATATATTAAACTTTTTATTAAATTCACTGACAGCTAACAAATGTGAAATATTCAAAAATTTGGCTATATTATTTAACTAATATTTAAAATGAAAGCAAGTTTTATACTCCTGAACAGACCAGTTTTTCAGGAAACTGTGAACGTTTATTTATTTATTTTTTAATACATGTATACTTCAGTAACTTCTTTTCCCCATAAACTATTTAAAATAACTATTTGTATTAGGATTTTTTTCTTCAAGTATACATTTTGTTTTAATAATAATTCTTATTTTAACAACTTAAAATAATTTTAATTTTAAGATATTCGTTAGAATTCTGTTATTTTATAGTGTTGATAAATGAAGGAAAAATTTATAAATGTGATTAATCACGCATGAGAAGAATTTAATAATGTAAATTAAGCAGCTAGTGTATGTGCTTAGTGGTTCAGTGGCAAGATATTCACTTGCTACTTGCTACGGGAACGGCTCGGTTCGATTCCCGACAGGCCCAAAGTGCATTCTTTTCACCGTTGAACTGAGTAGATTCGCAGGGAGAAAAGAAACGACATCGTCTATTTTACACCATTTTTTTTAAGTAAAAATAAACAGTCACGTTTTTTAAATTGCTCGGAATAATCTCACTCTTAATAAAGAGTGAGAAATCTCACTCTTTCGAAAAGAAACCTTTCACTCTTTAGAAGTTGGCTCCATTTAGGCATATTCAAAGAGTGATATGCCACTCTTTTAGAGTGAAATCTCACTCTTCATATTTTAGAAAGTATACAATAAATAACATGATAAATTTCAGTCAATTCCCATTTTAAATTTATTTGTGTTTTAACGTTTTATACACCAATTAGAAAGCGTAAAATCAAGTATCGTTAGGTGGAATAAAATGCAGATCTAATATGTTTATTTAAAACACAATTAAACTTAATCTCAGCTGAGTAACTCTATATGATTTTAAAGGGCCCAACAGTAAATTTGGTGAAGTGTTCCATAATTTATAAAATAGTTGATAAACCGAGAAATATTTTAGGAAGATTCTTCTTCTACAAATCTTTCTGTCTCTATTATCCGGTTAGATGTAACGTGAGATGAAAAAACTGAGCCTCAGCTCAAACACAAACTTTCTTCCAACTGTACACGTCCTTTTTATTCTTTAACAAGAAAACTCTGTTTTCAGGGAGAAAAAAAAAAAAAAAAAAAAAAAAACATTGTTCTTTTGATCCCCAATGGTCTGTTGGAAAGTGGATTTCACAAATCAGTCGGTCTCTTATTTGTTAAAATTGCTAGCGCCAAGTCGGCGATATCTGTATCTTAGATTTTCTCCCTAATATTTGCCATGAGCTTGCAATACTTTTGTCAAAGCGTTTCAGGGAGGCTTTTCTTTCGTTACTAAATGTCAAAATTGTAGACAGTCAATCGACTATGTTTGTTCGAAACATCACAGTGTATTGCGAAATTTCGTAATTATATATGATGGATATTTGAGAAATTTCATATCAAATAAAAATTAATTGAGATTTTTGAATAATCATCAAAATACTAAGGAATTGGGCTTACATTTTTCTTAATATATATATTAACAGCAATTTGATTAATATATAATTTTTTTTTTTTTTTTTTTTTTTTTGTAAATTTTAAAATAAACGAATCACAGAGAAAGTCACGTTTATTTAAATACAGTATAATACTGCAGTGCAAAAATTGACTGATCTAGCATTAAATTCTCTTAATAACAGTTTTTCATATTTATTGGTTAAAATAGGCGCCACAATTTATGCCCTAAAAAAATTTAACTATGCGCATCGCAATCTACATACCGCATTTTCCGGAGTATAACGCGCAGGTCAAATAAGTGCGTTACACACCAGAAAATTTAATTTACAAATAAAGCTATTTGTGAGAAACAAAATTTAAAAAAAATTGTGCTAAATATGCAAGAGGGACAATTAAGAACGTTGAGAGTAATTGTGTTGATTCCGACGTGGCATTTGTCTTCCTTAATTACATTTTCAGACAAAATTCAAGGGAATATCGTTACCTTGCAATTTATTACGAAAGGTCTGGTTCAATTTATATGCAGTTTAAGATCTGTATTGTAAATCATCATTTATTTTACAGATTTATCTTTTTTTTTCTCAAGGACTGAGGACTATTAGTCTTAGTCTGAGATTTTTGCGGTGTCATTTTTCGATAGTTGGACATTTATCGAAATCTAAATTTTATCGAAAATATAATTGAATAGTAATTTGAAGAAAAAAAAAATAGTCATCCGTCCTAAACAAAATTCTGCTTTTTTACAGAATTTCATCAAAATCTTTTTTTTTTTTTTTTTTGAAAGAAAAAGGAAAGAAAATTAATAATAATCGGTATCGAAATAAACACTATCGAAATAGTTTTTTTTTTTTTTTTTTTTTTTTTTATAATTTTGAATTAGAAAATAAAAAGTGCGCGTGCAAAATGAAATAAAAATAAAAGTAAAGTAAGTAAAAAAATGAATTTCATGATTTAATTTTTATATAAAACATGATCGCGTGCTATCTTAAAAAGTAGATGTAAAATTTAAAGTTTATGTGGTGCGTGTGACATCTATAAAAATTGTTTTAAGAAATAGAATAGAATATAGAAAGCAACCATGTTGGTTGCATTTTGTTATATAGTTTGAATTTTTGAATTTTATAGAAGTAATATCTGCCGTAGGAATAATTTCTTATGTTAAAATTATAGGGGATTGTTTATTTAGTTAATTATTTATTTTTCTAGTTTTGAATCTTTTGTTCCAGAAATGCAAATGTAATTTTATAGTTAATAAAAATAATATGAGTGTTTACAAAAAAAAAAAAAAATACAGAAGAGTTCAATATGTTAGAATTACTGTGAGTTTTCAATATATATATTTTTTTAATTATTATTCTTTTGTTTAACGTACATAATTATTTAAGAAATACAATTTACTTGTTATGTAATTTATTTTTCATTTTTTCAGAATATTTCAAAAGTTTTTGAACATATTTCATGAAAATTTGATAGTGTAAATGATTTTAGTTCGTCTGTACGTCGCTCTGAGATTTCGTTTCCATAAATATTTTTAAAATTTTATAAAATTGACACATGCTACTTAGATTTTTCAGATTTTCTGTTCATAGATTCTGATTAAAAATCTTACACATATGAAAGTCAAATTCATGTACAAGATCTCAAAAAAGAATTTGGATTCTTTATGGTCTATGAGACAAAATTATTATATGCCCTTTCCAATAACCTTTATGCTACGCTAATCATAAGGAGCCGAAATATATTTTTCAGAGAGAATAAAGTATGTTTACAGAATTTTATATTATTAAGAGCAATGTCTTTTTACAGGAAAATTTTTCACAAGAAAACGGAGAGTACGGCCCCTGATTTTTTTTTTTTTTTAAGAGTAATTTATACGAAAAGAAAATTTGATATTTTATAATATGATACACTTTGTTAAAAATTTTCATACAACATAAAATATTTTTAAATATTTTTAATTTTTTACAAATCTTTATTAATAATTTAAAAAAAAAAGTATTATAATGTTGTACAAGAAATGCTCAAACGATGAAAAACAGAAAGTTCATACACTTGAATTTATACCACAAAACTTGAATTAATATTTTGCGAGAGAAAAGCTTTATTGATAAAATTTTACGCTTATAAATATCTAAAGTCTATTTTAAAGATATTTAAAAAATATATTTTCTCAAAATACTTAAAAAATGATTTAAGTATTTAAAGTGCTATTAGTTTAATAGAAAAATTTTAAATAAATTTTGGTAATTTAATTATGAGTACTTTTAAATAAAATTTAAAGCAGATATGATATTATTTTAAGCGTATTTTTCAAAGAAACGTGAACAATTCAGAAATTCCTGCTATGAATTGAATTCTATTATTATTTAAAATATACAGGTTAAGTCAAAATGAATATAGCGATTACAAACGGCTATAACTATAGAATGGAAAATAATTTATCGATAAGATTAACACGGAATGTAGATGAAACTTCAAAATTTTTTATACATACGTCATAGGTGTTCTATGTGACTTCCCTTGCTCACACGGACAACATCTAGGCGGTAGTCCATTTCACGCCATACATTCTGAAGCATTTATCCAGTCACCGACGCAATCGCATTACAAATGCATACTTTGAGTTATTCAATTGTTTTGAGCATGGGAAGCGCATACCCCCTGTCTTTCACATAAACCCATAGATAAAAATCGCCGGGTCTCAAAGCACGCATTTGTAATGCGCTTGTGTCGCTGACTGCAGACATGCTTCAGAATGTATGGCGTGAAATGGGCAACCGTCTAAATGTTGTCCGTGTGACCAAGGGAAGTCACATAAAACATCTATGGCGTATGTATGCAAAATTTTGGAGTTCCGTCTACATTTTGTGTTAATCGTATCGAAAAACTCTTTTCCATTAAATTGTTACAGCCGTTTGTAATCTTTATATTCATTTTGACTTAACCTGTATATTTTTTAAACCATTTGCTTACAAGTTATCAAACCACTTGCATTGCTTAGTGAAATACATTTATACATAGTGCGAATTACTTATATTTTCTGGTGGCAGAATGATTATAAAAGAAGAAATATTTTTCTTACTTAAAGATACAAATTTGCTATTAATATATTTTTATACATTCTATAGCAATTACGACAGCTTCCTTATTCAAGTGTCTCTAAATAAAATAATTCAACATGTGTTATAGTTTCGGTAACTGCAAAAGTATGTGACTAAATTAATAAAAATCTCGTTAATGTGATTATTGCATGGTAGTGTAATTTAGGTATCATAGTACAGCGAACTTATTAATCATAGTGATTTACTTGGCAATGAAATGTAATTAGTAAATAAATAAACATACGTTTTAATTTAAGATAAACATCTTAGCATCGTAATTAGTTTTATTTTTAATTTGATAACTTGCTACTTTATTAAAAGTACTTTTAACTGATGCAGTATACAAATTTAAAATATTACATTTATTTTAAATATATCAGTTTAAGGAAAAACTGAAAAATGTGATTTGATTTTGTAGGTATATTGTTTTATATACAATTTCTATGAGATGATCAATTTTAATATATTTTTTTTAGTTTAATAATTTTACTTTGTTTTATTTTTAATCGGTGAAATTTTTGTAATTGTAATAATTATCACCCCCCGGTTTATGATGAGACTAACAGGTTTTCAGAAATCCAGAAAACAACTTGACTATTTTTGGAAAATATTATCTTGTGTGTGACTTGTCTTGTGCGAGTGTGTGCAGTGACCGCAGCGGTCCTATATTTTCACGTTTGTTTTATTATTTTAATACCACTATTTTTTTATACAATTTTTGTCAAGATTTTAAAGCTAAAGCAGTATGTTAAAGTATACTGATTAATTAAAGTGGTGGAAAAATATTAAAATTCACGTAAAAATATAGGACTGCTGCGGGCACTGTGTGTGGCAAACATTTTAATGCAGCTCTAGCTCAAGAGCTAAAGCATTGATGTACATAATTTCGTATAAGTCTCTATGCAGTGAGATTAATTCTGAATATATATATTCAGAATTTTTATTATGTATTCATAGGAATAAACTTCGTATAAATGTATACAATCAAAATTACATTTAACTAATAATTATAAAATAAAAAGGGCTATTGATAATTGCAATAATCAATCAGGAAAAATTTTTGTATCTGAAAAAGAATCACTTACCAGTGTTATAAATTTTCAACATGAGCATAAAAAAAAAAAAAAGGCACCTGACCAATAATTATAAAACGATTTGTGATAACGATTGTGTGTGTGTGTGCCTTAATATGTGATAAATTGAAACAAAGATAGTAATTTTATTTATTTATTTATTTATTTTTTTTACAAACAAATAATAATAATAATAATAATAATGATAACAGTTTTGAAAAAAAAATAATTTTCTAAGGAGTTTCCAGATAATTGTAATTTCTTTCGGCATTTAGTGCAGAACGTCACTGAGAGAAAACGTGCCAGCATTCATTAATTCATAATTGTAATTTCTTTCGGCATTTAGTGTAGTATGTGTCTGAGAGGAAACGTGTCTGCATTCATTATGAAAAAAGTTTTAATAAATAACAGGGATGGAACACGGGCGCAGAATTCATACCGGAATCTGTTTAAGAAATTTCCATACCTATAATATCGTTGATCTAAGAGGTAGAAAATTTTCTTACATTCATAGTGGTATGAATTCTGCGCCCGTGTTCCATCCCTGAAATAATAATTTTAATAAATGATTTGCAGTGATTGAATTTGTGTAACATTAGAATGTTTTGTTAAGGCCACAAGAATCTTTTTTTTAAACTAGAATGAGATGTTAAAATGTTTAGTTTTTATTTTATTGTCGATACAAGATTAATTTATGATGCTTCATATTAACAATGTTTTGTTAAATTACTGTTTCGTTTTCTATTTTGTACTGTCATATTTGAAAGAAAAGTTTGGAATTATTAAAGGATATTTATTATTATAATTGCATACCCTCCAACATACTAATTAATATTCCTTAGTATTGTTAGCTCCGCCTTCTTTTTCACACCAGTATATTTTTGGAGTTTTCTTTCTTTTTTTCTTATTTAATCGCAATTGCCTTTGAAAATATTACTCTAAAAATTTATTGGTGAGAGGAAAAGGGCGGGAGTAACAATACTACGGGATATTAATTAGGATGTTGGAGGGCATGTAATTGTTAATATGATGGAGTTCCGATACAATAACGTTGCTATTCACATAAGTGTGCAATTACAAACGAAACATATATTTAAAAAATGAGATAGCACTTTCACTCCATGTGTATTCGAATGCAACTGATTTCCCAGGCTACTTATTAATGTTTTTTATTTATTTTTTAAATAATAATAGTTAAATCGTGCTCTCTGGACATTCTAAAACATATAATTTTTCGCAAACTGGAAATCACAATATTTTACCTAAGGGGCAAGAGTTTCTGTCTTAAGGCTGAACTCTTACACCAGTACTTTTATCAAGAATTTCTATCATAGTTGTACGCAGCGTTCCCGTCTTTTATAATTTATTCACGAGCATTTTTAGCCCCGCCTTCATTTCGCACCAGAAATTTTGCAGATTATTTCTCTTTAATATGTGACAACGATTAAATAAGAAGAAAATCATTTTTGAAAATTTTCCGGTATGAATAATAGGCGGGACTAAAAATGCTCGTGAATAAATTATAAAATTTGGGAACTCTGGTTGTACGGTACTTTTTTTAAGAATGCATATGCATACTTGCCAACCATCTCATTAATAACCGTACAATTGTTAGCGCCCACTGAAAAACGCCCCTTTTCTCACACCACTATATTTTTAGAGTTATTCCCTCCAAATGTTGTTATGATTAAATAAGACTAAAATTACTCTAAAAAGTTATTGGTGGGAAAAAAAGGCGGGTACTAAAAATTGTACGGTTCATAATGAGATGGTTGGCAAGTATGCATATGACATAAATATATTGATAAAAAGTACTGGCGTAAGTATTCCGTCTTGAGACGGAAATTCTTGCACACATGATTTTTACTGATCCAATACTCATTTTTACGAATATATATGAATTTAAAATATACATATAAAAGAAAATCCTATTGTTTCCCTCTTTAGGAGTTGCAAAAGTCGAGTTTAGATTATTAATCATCTATTTTTTTCCCCTTTTACTTTGTTACACCGGTATTTAAAAATAAATAAATAAATAAATAAATAAATAAATAAATAAATAAATAAATAAAATAAATAAATAAATAAATAAATATTTTTTCATTATATTTGAAACAATCTGTACAAATTTACAAATATACACATATTCCCTATTTACATATATACCTAGCTACACTATAAAACAACGAATTATACTTCGTTGCGATAATGTGTGCTTAAGGGTATAATTTCTGTTCAAAATAATTTTGAAAAAATAAGTTTTTATCTCCTGCTTAGTACATTAATATATACTATAAAATCATACACGTAAATTCTACTAAATATGGAGAAAAAAAAAATCAGATAATAACGAGATATTAAAAAAAAAAAAAAATTATTAATAAACTTAATTATTTTAATACATTTCGCAAATTTAATAAATTGTATAAATAACATTTTATCTTATCAGTTAAGCATAACTACTTTTTGAAGAAAAACAATTTCTACTTTTAGAAACAATCTATGGAAAAAAAAATTAAAATTCTGTGTTTTGATATAATCGAAGTATAACGGACGTGTAGAAAATGACACATAAGATAAATTAATATGATGGGGCCTTGTTCTGGGATTAGCCTTGTCTTTGTTCTAAATTTTGTTCTGGACTTCTCAAAACGAGTAAATTCATCAAGAATCAAAAGTCGAAATTTTTTATGAATCCAATACTTACTTATTGAATATAGAATAAAGCAAAAATCGAATATTTTGTACATGAAACAAATAATTAAGAAAACTGAGAGTAACTGTGCCAAAAAAAAAAAAAAAAAAAAAGTATCAATTAAACAGTTATCTTCATTAATTTCATTCTCTGACAAAATATTATTGAAAAATTATTTTAAAAGTAAAAAACTCTGTCTTTAGAAATAATCTAAGAATAACTGAAAATTACATTCTATATTTAGAAATAATCTAAGCGTAAAAGATACTCAGAAAATAATACATCAGAAAAAATTGATTATTCTGTACCTGAATTCCGAAATAAACAATTAAGAGGATGGAGTGTAATTGTGCCACAAAGTAGTTTATCGATCAAACATTTATCTTCATTAATTTCGTTCTCTGTCAAAACTGGTTTAATTGTTGACGCGTGGTATTTTGAGTACGAAAAGCTTTTGTTAATTTTACTTGATTGTTTGAATATGATTAAATTTTAACTCAGCGTTTGTTTCACGAATTTAATATTTTATTTTATTTTAATTCATTAATTGGCTTTTGTATTAAAAACATTTAAATACCACATTATTAATATGTTTACTGTTTTTTAATTCTTGTCATCCGCTAATAAAATTTAAATAGCATGTTTATTAAAATACAATATGATCGTTTTAAGATTAATTTAAGAATTAAAATATGCATACGTGACAGAACGCAGGCAGTGTTGACAGATGAATATTATAATTTAAATTTTTAACACTACTGATTTTATGTGAAAGCAACCGCTTTAAACAAAAACGAAATCGAGTGTAACTGAACAAATAAACTGACACTCTAAAAATTTAGTGATGTTAAAATACAAAATTATAGTATTCAGCTGACATCCTTGCCCCCACGTTGTACTAGAGCATAGCCTCCTAAAGTAGATGCCTTCCGCGTGGCTCGGAAACTTGACAACAGTTCAAGCGGTAGACAGATTCACCTGGTACAAATTATGGACTTTTTATTCAACTTCACCAATAATTTTAAGAAGTGATACATAATCGACGTCTCTTGGATTCTATTCGCCTTTTATGCTTATGAAATGCCACTTTTAAGGATTTTTGGTGGCTGTTGAATAAAAAAGTCGAGCAATCTTTATCAGGTGTCACTGTCTACCATCACATTTCCGAGTCAAGCGGAAGGCATCTAGTTTAGGGGGCTATGATTAGAGTCTACTGCGTATAAATAAAGTGAAGTCGCGTACAACGCGGTGGCAGAGATGACAAATAAGTAGCAGTTTTATTTTCTAACATCAATAAATTTTTAGTCTACCAATCTATTGGTTCATACACTTAATTTAGTTTTTTATATAAAACAGTTTCTTTGATATAAAATTAGTGGTGTTAAAATATAAAACTGTAATATTCATGAGGCAATCTTGCAACTGCGTTGTACGAGACTTTACTGTATACATGTATTTAGTGAATCCAGAAGACTAATAACTAAGTTTTACACCAGAAATCTTAATTACCAGTCAAAGTTAAGATTCTGTGAAGACCACTTTCACACTCACGAACATCCTAATTAATATTCCGTGGTGTTGTTAGTCCCGCTTTCTTTTTCACACCAGTAACTTGTTAGAGTAATATTTTGCAAATTCAATTGCGATTAAATATGAAGGAAAATACTCTAAAAAAATACTGGTGTAAGAAAGAAGGCGGGGCTAACAATACTACGGAATATTAATTAGTATGTTGGCAAGTATGCACTCGGTTTCGCGCACTTTCCGTTGGTAGTGTATTGCTTACTTACGTATTATGTTTGTGTATATTGTATTTTTATTTTACGTCTGTGAGCTCAGTATTTGATAATTTCATTTTTTACCCTTTCAGGGGCAACCAAAAATTTTAATTCAAAATTGCAAAAACTGTCCCCGGTTTTTTTTTATAAAATGGTTCTCTTATAACTTAAACAGATGACTTCATTTATCTCTTGTATTTTAATATTGTTGGTGATTTCTATAGGCTGTTGATTTTAAATAAAGAAAATTGAAAGGGTCAAGCCTTTGAAAGTCTTGCCTTTGAAAGGGTTAAGCCTCACTACCCTTATTTCTACCTTTTCAGAACTATCACTGATCTTTCTCCTTTCAGTTTGTAGATGCATAGTTTCCAGACATTGCGACTTTTTTACTGAACTTTTTTTTTTTTTTTTTTTTTTTTTTTTTTTACGCCATTGTATTCTATCTAATGAAGTTTCCAGTATGAAAGGAATGTGTCTGATGCAGTGTTGCCAGACTTTGCCTGTGGCAAGAATTGTCGTCATTTCCATTGGCGGTATGGTTTTTCTAGTAAGGTAAAAGCAACAGTAGTGGACCCTGTACCAGTCGTGGACACTTTTAATTTAAACTCGAAAAATAAGCTTTCTAATTCTTCTGAAGGCTCGAGCAATGTTCAGGAAGGAAGTTACAGTCCTTTGCTATTAATGTCTGTAACTACAAAGAATTCAGGGCATCAGTTTTGGAAAAACATTAGTTTAACTTACCAAAAAAAAAAAAAAAAAAATACCCACAATTTGTGATTTTGCCGTTTTTTCTTATCGCAGGGATGGAACACGGGCGCAGAATTCATACCGGAATCCGTTTAAGAAATTTCTCTACCTATAATATCGTTGATTTAAGAAGTAGAAAATTTTCTTACATTGAGAGTGGTATGAATTCTGCGCCCGTGTTCCATCCCTGTTATCGTTCTGAATAAGGAAATAAAATTTTGTTTGTTTTGCCTCCTCTTATTTTTAACTAATTTCTTCTACCTTTTGCTTTCCTACGACTAAAATAAGTATGCAGAATTTATTTATTCTGCTGTTTTTTAATTCTTGTATTAAGATATAAAATATTTATTGGTGCCCATTACTAGTACCAAAAAATGTCATCATGACCAGCAGTAGATAGCCCTGTCCACTACGGGCTCATTTGACTTTTAATGTCAGATCCAGTCATCGAAGAAATATTAGAGTAGACCCCAGACTAGTGACCTTTTTTTTCTTCCAAAGATCACATTCCCACTATTCTACAATTTGATTCGTCAAACCGACATTCCACTTCCACCAAAGCAATTTTTCTCCATCGCTGTTTTATATTTCGGTTGGGGATAAATTAAACATAAACCACAACCTACACTAGCTAAAATGAAAAGCAAGTTATCTAATCCTAGCTATTGGTTGAAAGCTGTTCTGTTTGACTTTTCTTTGGAGTTTTGGTTGTAAGAGGAGCAAACCATTTAAAATAGAAAAATCCCAAGAACCAGTCACACAGAAAGCGATAATCGCCAAAAGAACGCTCAAAAACCACAGTGATATTCCGGGAATTTTTATAGGAAATCCATACTCTACTAGTATATCTTCTCGATGCGTCCAGTAGTTGACACAACTCTGTAATTTCCTAGATTTAGGGGCCGCGGTAGCCCAGTCGGTAGTGAGCTAGCCTCGCAATTGGAAGATTCCGGGTTCGGTACTCGAGCCGGCCAAAGACCGTCGTGTACACTAATGGTGGCTGGTGCACGTAAAATCTGTTGTGGCCGCAATGTCTTCCATGTTCCCACAAAAATTTATACCTCTGGGGGGTCACCGAAACGGGAGAGTCATCCCTTCCGTGGAGGATCAAAATTGCGATGGCATGTCTCCGGACCACCTCTAAGAGTGAGTTGAAGACCATCGCATATTGCCCATCTGCGCAGCACTAGTGCGACGTAAAACCCAACCAACCAAGATTTAGACTTGAGTTCAGGGTTTTTAACGTCGCACTAAAGTGACGCATTGAGCAATTGGCGGTGGTCTGGAATTCACTCCTAGGTATGGTAAAGAAACATGCCATCACACTTTTGATCTTCTGTGGAGAGGATGGATCCCATGCTTTCCCAAATTTAGGAAGCGGGGCAAAATGTGAATTCACTTGAATCATGAGATTATCTCGAGACGTTTTAAGTTTTTTTTCATTCGCAAATTTTTTCTGAGTTCTATATTGGACTAGTTGGTTCAGTTCGGTTCCCACGGAAACCTCGAAATTGAAATAGCGTAACTGCGGTCTCTCTTTAAAGGGTTGAGGATGAGTGAATTATATGTTGCACTAGTGCTACATTATGGCTTTAGTCTGTCTGGCTGGTTTTGTTCACGTAGTATTTTGCTATGGGTAACAGTCTCGGGTCGACAGTCTCGGACACACATGTAGGGATGGGTCGGAGACATGCCATAACAATTTTGATCATCTATTGAAGGTGACGGTCTTGAATTCCTTCCTAATAATAGTCCGGAAAAATTTGGTGACCCACAGAGGTTTAATTAAATGGGAACATGGAGGACATGAGTATTAAAGAGATCTCTCATGACTGATTTACATAGGATCCGACAGATTGGCGCGACCGTCTTCTCATTAATTAGTTATGCTGCATCAAGTTAACAATTTCAAGTAAAGATGTCGTGGTGCAAAACGGAGTGCCTTCCTTCAGTATACATAAGATCAAAATGTGACGGTTTGTCTCCGGAGAACACTTAAGGATGACTCTCAAATCACTGCCAATAGTCAACAACGTACATTTAGTGAGACGTCAAACCCACGCAACCTCAACCTCAATGTCTCCTAAATTGCTGAGATTTTAATTATGGGCATTCTAAGATATTTTCCCCACAAATTCAGCAATTACGTCTCCCACACGATTTTGAATGATAAATGTGCGAATATTAAGACAACTGAATAGAGAAAAATGAGGACAATTTTAATATTTACGATCCCTTTATGATCTTGAATAATAAATGTGCGAATATTGAGGCGATTAATTTTTCTAAAGAGTAAAATGGGGACAAATTAGCACAGTGTCTTCAATTACAAAATAAGAAATGATGACAAATGCAAACCTTAAAAATGTGCACTATTATTAATTTTAATTTGTAAATTACGACAAAATCTTTACTTAGGAAAAAAGTTTATGGAGAAGAAAAAAAACTGCAAATTGTGGAGACTGTCCCCACAAAATGGGGACGTTAGGGTGTCTTAATTTAAAAATAAAAATTCAAAGGAGTCCACTACTGGAACAAAAAAGTTTCCACTACTGGGTTTTAGTGTGTTCACTACAGGATCATTTTAAGCTCTCAGAATTTTTGTTGTTTTCCATATATAAATTCTATAATTACCAATTTTTGTGATACTGTCATGTAAAGAAAGTAATTAATAACGGTGTGAAAAATTAATCATTTTTTGATTCTCTAAAATTTAGAAAATTACACAAAAAATACTGAGAAAATGTCCTTAAAGTTGTCCAATGCTGGTGTTCCAATCCTTTTATGAAAGTTTTCTTCATTCCTAGTTCGCAGGTTAAACGTTTAACGCACATTTGCCAACTTAGCACCTTTAAGCCACACACACAAAAAAAAAAAATAATAATAATAAATAAAAAATCTGGAGTGACTCCACTTGACTTTCTGAACATTGAGTAATTAACGGTTTTGTGGATAAAGTAGAGTAAGAGGAGTTGATAAATAAACAAAATAGAGAAAATTAAAATAGGGTGTTTGAGTATTGTTCTCCATATTGAACACGATGTTTAATTTAACGCTATTAAACTGTGATAATAATGATAAAAAAGAAATATATTTGTTGTGTCCCTGAGTCCTTGTAAAAACCTAGAAATGCTAGATTCACCAAAATGCGAAGTCAAGTGTCCGTCAGGGGTGACGAGCACTGGTAAAACGTGCAAAATATGCACCAGTAGTCTTAATACCTTAGAAACCTTTATGTTATGTCAAATTTTAAAAAGTTGCACATAAATCGTATTCTGCATTTCATAAGCATTACATACAATGCTTTATGAGCAATGTCAAAAGCAGCGAACAACAAAATATATCAAGAAATGCATATCTATTCCCTTAATCATTTGCTTTACGTTGACTCAATTCAATTGTAATTTAACGTATACTTCCCTTATTTTGTTTCTCCCTACTCTTCCCCAATAGTTGAAATCGAACTTTTTATGTCATAAGAAGCAGAAAGCTTTGGATAATCTTATGCGGGTAGATTCAAATTCATACAGGTTATAAAACGGTTATTTTAACACTTCTTTTAAGAGGGTGACGACTACTGGTGCAGATTTTAGGGGTGATGAGCACTGGTGTCTTTACCTTATTTCTTTTAACTTTATTCGTAATTTCGGATTGCATTATTTTTAAAATATGTGGAAATATCTTGAACTCCATCGCATAGTACCTAACTTTAGCACTTTTTAGCTATCAGAAAATTTTAATAGATTTTTTTATGCTTCGGTTTTCCCTGATTAAATGAAATAAACATTTCTATAAAAATTTCCGGCAGTTCAAAAGTGCTAAAGTTAGCCTGAAAGGGTTAATGAATTTTTTGTCTTAAAAAATAGTTTCATGCAATTTTATCCGATTTAATAATTTTAGTTGCTGAAGTTGAAATATGTTACATGTAGATTTCTTTGATTTTAATTAGTATGTAGTTAGTATAATTAATAGTATAGTTAGTTATATATATTAGTTAGTATAATTAGTATATATAAATAAGAACATATGCCAACTGTTAGGTCCTTTTTTTTTTAAGAATATTCACTTCTAATAGTATTATCGATTTCAAGAAACTTTAGATTATCAGTAAGGAAACTATTACTAAATTTCTATTAAAAATATTGTTGCTATATCCTCATTGAAAACAAGAAATTTTAGCAAATATACAGAAATACTTATTAAATAATTTTTCGTTTTACTTCTGATAAGATCTTTTAATAAATATATAAATAAATAGACAGCACCGTTTAAATAAAGTTTAAGAAAATTAAACAAGTTAAAGTGCTTAGAGTCTTTTAACCTGAACAATCGATTTTTTAAGAAAATATATGTCTATATAATAATCATTTCGAACATTCTGACGCCTAAAATATAATTTTACGCAATTTGGTTAAAATTTTATGAGCAAAATAGTAACTTTTTTTTTTTTTTTTTTTTTTTTTTTTTTAAATTATTTTGTCTATCAAAATTTTTGTTTTATTATTATTTTTTTTATTTAATTTAATTTTATTTTATTAGTAAAAACCGACAAAGAAATACGTAAAAAATTCTATTAAAATTTGATTTTTTTTTCTTGTTTTATTTAATTAGTGAAAACCGTTACAGAAATATATATATATATATATATAAAGTTCTATTCGAATTGGTCAAAAGAATATGCAAATTGAAGGCTTTAATGTTATATTTTTAAACGAAAATATAACCGAACAAATTAGTTCCAGATGCCACCAATGTTGACAAATTTCGCGAATTGTTTTATTAAAAATCCAGCACTACACCTTATACTTAACGATTGACCAATCGCTTCAAATATTAATTAATTATATAAAATCTATATAAAATTTACCTTTCAAAAATTACTGGTGACTATTGAATAAAAGAATTTTCAAAATTTGGCGACTTTGGATGCTACCCATAGAGTGTGATGGTTGTCGTCCCTGACTACCACACGACAGAGCCCGCGAATCCATGGAGGCCATGGATGTTTCGTTGTATATTTTCTTTGTTGGGGATAGCGACGGTCGCACATAAGGTGTCCCATCACAAATTTCCATTATTTCGGCACGAACCTGGCCAATGCTCAACTAGCAAATGCTTCTTCAGCATTAGCAAAAAAAAAAAAAAAAAAAAAAGAAAGAAAGAATATATAAATAAATAAAAATCTAGATTAAATATTAAAAAAAAAATCCAATAAATAAATGATGTCATGACTTCCAACAGGAACCAAAATCCAATATTAGACTACGTGACAGTTTAAGAACGCAAAAAAAAATTTACTCGTTTTTTTTTTTTTTTATTTGTTTGAAATACCTAAATTTGAATAACAGACAATTAACTTCAACCCCAACAATTAACAAAAAAAAATATTTTTAACAAATTGAAATTCTGGAAAATCTGGATAATCTGCACCCACGCATGCTCCAAACTAAGTTTACGCCAACCTTTGTGAAATTTACTCTGAGCTTCAGAGTAATCACAAAGAAACCTGTCTTTATCCATAAAGATTATCTATATAAATCACAAATTTTACTTTACTATACTATGGAGTTAAGAATTGATTC
The DNA here is from genome assembly GCA_963930645.1 of Salticus scenicus. NCBI lineage: Eukaryota > Metazoa > Arthropoda > Arachnida > Araneae > Salticidae > Salticus > Salticus scenicus. The sequence goes on along the minus strand of OZ005660.1, from coordinate 132,528,451 downwards.
CTCAAAGTACTAATTTACTGTTAGAATATAATTTATCTTTAAAATGATTAAATAAAAAAATAAAATTAGTTATTTTTTCATAGTTTCTAATTTTTTCGCTCTTTTGCTACCAGAAAGAAATTTTTAAAATATATATATATATATAAAATAATAATAATAAATAAATCTATTAAATATTTCCTCTATCTAAAAAGCCTAAAAATTGTGCAACTATGTATTTTCTATCAAACACTTCACTCTATTATAAATAATACTCTATTATAAATAATACTCTTCACTCTATTATAAAGAATTTTTAAACAAATGGCAAAAAATTCAGTTAAAATAAAAATAAAAAGACATTTGAAAATTAGTAATTTTAATTTTGAGTTTTTTACCACTTAAAAAATAACCAAGTTTGACATTAGTAGATTAAAATTTTTACGCTCAAAATAAATTAATGTTTTTACCTTGTCATTTAACGATAAATAAAAATTGCATTTTGCAAAAGAAGAAAATACATTTCTACTTTTAAAAACATTTAAACTTAACCATCCCAGATATGTAGAAAAAAACACTTCAGAAAAAATTCGAGTATTCTCTTTCTAAAATGCGAGACAAATAACTAAGAGAATGGAGAGTAATTGTGTCAGAAAACAGTTTATCGATCAAGCATTTATCTTTATTAATTCAGTTTTCTGTCAAAATTGGTTTAATTTTCGATGCGTGGCTTTTCTCGCTTTCTTTCAGAGAAATTTTGTTCATTTAACGCAATCCTTTGTGTGTATTGTAAATTTTAATTAATGAATTTATTTTACAAATATAAAATATTTAATGTGGCTTTTGTGCTAAATTCTTTCGTGTTAAGAATATATTTATTTTTATTTTGTTTGTTTGTTTGTTTACCCAAATGTCATCGGCTGAAAAAACTTACGTAATTTATCTATATGAACTTACTGGTTTATATATATATATACAGTTCCCGCCGCTTATTAAAATCACATTCGTTCTGATCCAAAGTGATTTTATTAAGCGGCTGATTTTTATATCCGGCGAACGTTCCTGCCCTTAAGGAAAAGGTATTACTTCCCTGAATTTCGAAAGAAACTTTAAAAGGTGACGAATAATATAATTATTAAACAATATTAATTCATTTTTCGTAGATAATTAACTATTTGTTTCTTCGATATAAGTAAATTAAACGCATTGTAAGTTCCCGTGCACTTTCGTTAGAAGAAAATCATCATTACTTTACCAAAAGTTCACGCTGCTCTTATAAATTTAAAACCTTTCCATTTAAACCTCATGAATTATAGTAATTTATCGTAAATTATAGTAAATTCATGAATTATAGAACTAGAAATTGCCTTCTAATAATTAGGAGGAAAAAAAAAAAAAACATTTCAAATCAAATTTCTATTTTATTACTGCGCTTTGAAAAATACGTTCCTTAAACTTGCAGGACGTGATTATATTGTAACTGTGCTGCAAGTATAAAATCTTAAACAATGAGCGATAACAGAGGGTTTGCTGTGCTTTAATTTATTTTTCCATTAAAATAAATAAATAAATAAATAAGTCTCAATGTAAATAAAAAAAAAAAAAAAAAAAAAAAAAATGTTAGTATGCGTAAATGATATTTTTGGCTGCTGAGAAGATATTTTTGAGTTTATTAACCGGCAATGCTGATTTTATTAAGCGGCGACTTTAAAAGTAGTTTGTATTGATTTGATACCGGTCCCGGTGATTTGATCAGATTAGGCTTATTTTATTAACCAGTGATTTTATTAAGCGGCGGTTACTGTATATATATCGATTTTTTGACGGATTTACATATTGCAGTCTACAAGGAAGGAAACATATTATATAGCTGCAAAATTGTACGTTTTCTGATACCAGAAATTTTTACAAAAAATTTTTTTATAAGCTCTTTAGATTTATTTATTTATTATTTTATTTATTTATTTTTTATTATTAAGATGATGATTTTTTTTAATACAAAGACATAGTGGTGTTAAAAAACCTATAAATTTGAAGATGTCATATTAACACTTTGACTGTAATGGCTATCATATGTGATAACCAGTGATGCTTCCGTTGGGCACTGGCTATCAGATATGATAGCCTTGGATTTTCAACACTTCAGCCCTTGGATATAAAAACGATATCGGATACATGAAAATCGTACTGGAGTTTGTTGGAGAATGAGAATCTCCCCATGTGTTGCAAAATGAATCAGATTGAAAAAAAAAAAAATTATATATAACTTTATTTCGAAAAAAATTCAAATTACACAACAGAAGCTTTCGGCACCATGGTGAACATTTGCAATTTTGGCTTGGCAGTCAAAGTGTTAAAAGTTATTTTAACGTCATATAATAGATGTATGATTTAAGATTTTCTAACTGTCACCAGAATTAAGTGCACTAAAAGAGAAATTTTTATCCTACATATTGACGTGCACTGTAATTAAAATTTAGACATAGTTGCCAACCTTAGACATAGTTAGCACTTGTTGCTACCGGAAAAATTTTATAAATTTTTTTTATTTTCTATAGTCGGTGAACTACACAGATTAAGTTTAAAAAAAAAAAAAAAAAAAAAAAGCTTGTTAAAATTTCTAGTCAAAAAGTTAAAAAGTTGGCTTGGCAAATATAAATTCAGGACTTTTATTCCATTAGTTATCATATTTAGGTACCGAAGGATGTGTGACCCTGTCACAGGTGCCTCCATCTCACAACATCTGAAGATCCTAAGAAGAAAAAGAATTATGATAAATAATTAAAATAGTAATAATAAGGAAAATATACTGTCTCAAACTCAAGACAACTTGGCGCCTTATTTAAGGCTAGCTGACTGCCTGAGTGCAGATTGTGTGCGATTTCTCCAAAAATGCAAATTAAAAATGGTCTTGAAAATACAAAGAAAAAAAAATCTGAGTGTGGCTAAATTTTCCTCAGACGTGTAATATTGTTCTTACACTTTCTTACTTATTATGAACTTGTTTCCTTTTTCTCGTTAGCTCAAAAATTTTATTTAATGTTTAGTGTTCTTTTATGTTTTTTTTATCCCCCCATTGGCAGAAAAATAAAATTTAGGAATTCTTACCCCTCTAAGCTTCACCTTTATGCAAAGGAAGATGCGTGATTTTTTCACAGAAGCTCCCTTCCCTCTATTCGAAGTCGAAGTCGTATTGCTGATAACAGTGAATTAGCCTTTAAAATACTTTGCATGTATGCACATACACATATTTGCAGTATTTTGAGTTTTATTCGACTTCAAAAAGTTTGAGAACCATTGAAAGATATACTGATTTCCTCAAATTACTTAAATAAAAACAGTAAAATTTAACTTTATTATTTAAAATCATGCAATGAACAATCAAATTGGCCTTAATTTTCGATTGACTTTTTCTACGATATCTTTGAATCATATGCAAACTGTATATGCATAATTGCCAAGTTTTACGCTTTTTAGCTACCGGAAAATTTTAATAGGACTTTTTATTTTATTTAATCAGTGAAATTGTTATATTATATTAAAATATATTAAAAAGTTCTCTTTAAATTTTCTGGTAGCAAAAAACCTTAAAAGTTGACGACTATGCATATGTGCCTTTTTTATTTTGTTTCGTTTTGTATATAATACACGAATATTATTTAACTAAGGAATTCACTCACAGACTTTTTATCAAGTCTGAGGACTTAAGACAAAAAAAGTCTATTATTTAAAAAGTATTTACAAGCATTAACAACTTGTTTAACGCAACAAAAATAATAAAGAAAAAATGCTGCACTCAATTTTCTAGAAAAAGATTTTTTTTTTTTTTTTCTTAAATTATTGTTTAAAAAAAAAAAAAAAAAAAAAAAGATTCAGTTATTCAACGCAATGCTTGTAGAAAATATTTAACAGTAAAATAAAGAAAATATGTTGTTGATCTCTGAGATTTTGATATACCGGGTGATCCAAAAGTCAGGACAAACTTTAAAAATGAATAATTCGAAAACGAATCAAGATACAAAGATACGGTTTGCACCAAACGGATAAAAAAGAAACCGGGTTTTGTGTGGCAACGAAAAAAAAAAAAAGTTCTGTTGGCGACCAACAGATGGCGCTATAGTGTTTTATTTCACCAAAAGATGATTTACAAATGAAAAAAGTGTTGACAACTTACAAGTCAGCTTAATTACAGTTAATTAGTACTACTACAGAAAATGCTCAGTGTGCTGTCCATCATTCAGAAGTACAGCTGTGAGACGATTCACCACACCGTTCACAGGATTTAGTAGCATTTCTTGCGTTATGGCAGACACATTTTGGCGGATGGTATCTTTCAGTGCTGCTAGTGATTCCGGTTGGTCGCGGTACACTTTTGACTTCAAGAATTCCCACAGCCAAAAGTCACAGGGTGTCAGATCGGGAGATCTTGGAGGTTATGCGTGATTAAAGTAGCGACTGAGAATGCGATATTTCGATGCATGTAAGCTTCGACTACCATTACCTGCTGCAGTTGCTCCTTTTTATATCGTTTGTAGCTTTGCATAATCCTACATCAGAAATCCAACAGCGCCATCTGTTGGTCGTCAACAGAACTGCTTTGTTTACGTTGCCACACAAAACCCAGCTTCTTTTCCATCCGTTTGGTGCAAATAGTATCTTTGTATCTTGATTCGTTTTCGAATTATTCATTTTTAAAGTTCGTCCTGACTTTTGGATCACCCGGTATATATATATTCTATTAAATGTTTGATTTTTTTTTTTTTTTATCTACTTTTAAATATATATATATATATATATTTTAAGATTCTGACCGAAATGATAAACAATTTTCTTTTTTCTTTTTTTTTTTTTTTTTTCATTTTGTTTCTGTAAGACATTATTTAGCTATTTTCTAAAACTTTTTCTTTATCTTTAGTGTACTTTTACTGATAATAATAATGCAAATTAGTATTATGTGACCACCCACATGACTTTCTTCTATATAATTTTACACACATTTTATTCAACACGAATTATTTATTAAATTATCAAATTATTTTCCATTATAAATGCAGACGATTTTTATCCGACAGAATTATATCACTAAATGCCGAAAGAAAGTTATTTATTTATTTATTTATTTATTTATTATTATTATTTGAAATTATCAGAAAAAAATGCGATTTTTTTTCTTTTTTTTCCGTTAAAAGTAAAAAATAAATAAAGAAATAAAATAAAAATAAATAAAAAAATCGATAACTTTGTTATAAATTATCACAGATCTATAGCTCAACCATTCGTTTTAAAGGTATCCACGATATTTTTTTAAAGATAACCATGTTAAAAATTTACTCCCCCAGGGGGGAAGCGCTGCTACCACAGGCAGTATTTTTTTTTTTTTTTTCACCTAGTTAACTACTACAATCTTCAATAATCCATATTAATTTTACAATCACACGATTAAAACAACTCTCATTATGTACATTTATACGAAATTTTGTCCTATACTGTCATGTTAAAAATTTAGAAATAATGCTATACCAGCGCCGCCTGTAGAGCATTTTTTCCAAAAAACTATTCAGCACCAGTCAGGCTCCAACTAAATGCCAAGTTTGGTTAAATGTCGTTCATCGTTTGGTTAAATGTCGCTCGTGAGATACCGCGCCCACAAAATTTGTGAAACACACATTGAAAAACATTTTCTGAAAACAGTCAAATCGTGTTCAGGACATCCCAAAACGTGTAAATCTATCAAAAACTGGAGTTCGAAAATTTTCACGAATCCAATATTTTCTCTCTATATCAATAGGAGAAGAAAGTAAAAAGAAATTAAAACATTTTATAGATAAACTGAACTGTACACAATGCATTCAATTCGTTTATTTTTGTTATCTCGAAATAAAGGTAAACTCGTTTGATCGAATTTTCAATGCCGAAACATAAAGAGTATTTAATAATAAATATACCAATATTAAAAAAAATATATGCGTATAGGAATAATTATTATTTATTTAATTTCACTTCTTCTTGTATAATTTCAGTTAAAGCAATGTTTTTGATTTTCTAAACTATTTCTTTGTTGTCAAGCTGTTATAAAATTAATCTGTGATCGGAGCAACTTTATTTTAAATACCATTTTTTTTTCAACAAAATAGTTATAGATTGTCTGCAATGTTTTTCTTTGAGTGAATATTACAAAAATTGCATTAAAGGCTTTTCTAATCACTGAATATTCTGTTAAAAATACTTTCTATGAAAATATTCCTTAATTATTTTATTATCGCACCTTTCATCCAGGGCTCTTAAAACACGAAAATATAATTTTTCTTCTGTCTATAATTTAATTAATAGTGACAAAAATTGTATATGTTTTTAGATACACCAAAACTTATTCTTTATCGAATAATTTTATTATAAAATTGAATTACTTTTATTCCTATTATATTTTAAAAAGTGTTTTAAGGCAGTGTTTCTGTTATAATTTGATTTTTAGATATTCTGTTAACAGTCAGACACACAGACAGACACACACCCAGAGAAACAAACACTCACACACTCAGACAAATCGCTAAAAACATAATTTTTGAATTCACAGCACCTCAAAACGTGTAAACATAACAAGAGCACAATTTCGAAAATTTGACCCAAAAACGATATTTTCCCTGCCTTATGGGTAAGAGAAAGTAAAAAAGTAATACAGAAAATGTTTATATATATATATATATATATATATATATATAGTAATACAATAATAAAATATAATAATATGAGTGCAAAATTTTATGAAATTCAAAGATGATTCAACCTCAGCATTAAAACAATTATTCAGATCATAATCGCAGACCACTCATATCAAATCAGAAAAGAATTAAAGGTAAATGGAAATGAATTTTGGAGATGAGAAAAAAGCATGATTTGCATTCCAACGTTTTCAAAGGCCTGGTAGAATATATATATATATATATATATATATATATATATATATATATATATATATATATGTATATATACACACACTAAGCGACAAAAAAAAAAAAAAAAAAAAAAAAAAAAAAAAAGCCGCACTGCAGAAAAAATAACTTATATCTTTTTTATTTGTAATAACTTTAAAATTAATGTTTGAAACAAATAAAACTGTATTGTTTGCATAATACCAAAGGAATGAAATGATACCTATGTCATGCTTGCCAACATCCTAATTAATATTCCGTAGTGTTGTTTGTCCCGCCCCTTTTCTCACACCAATAAATTTTTAGAGTAATATTTTCCAAATGCAATTACGATTTAATAAGAAGAAAAATTCTCTAAAATGATACTGGTGTGAAAAAGAAGGCGGGGTTAACAATACTACGGAATATTAATTAGTGTGTTGGCAAGTATGCCTATGTACATTTTCCATTTAATAATTCGCTTTATTGCACTCTACGATGTACTTTTTAAAAATCTGCTTTGAATATATCGCAATAACCATACTCTTTGTATTCTATTATGATTTATTATATGAAATAAACAAGCTATATTTTAATATATGCAATAAAACTATCTATTTGTTAGATCTAAGCTATTTTTTGTATATGTATTCTGCATTGGGTTAATTCCATATTTATATGGAATTACTGTTTTAATGCGCAATGGCATAGCTTTATACAATGTTTTAATATAAATATCAGAAATTTCAATGTGCCAAATATCACAAATAAATTTTTCTAGTTCTGTCAGAGTTATAGGCTGCAAATTTCGAATCATTTCCCCTCTCCCCCGCCTTTTTATAGACGAAACATTTTCGAGCGGATCGCGATTAGGAGTATTTCCATGTCTGATTTATCCTTTGTGGGATTTAACTTAAAGTGAAAAAAGTTATAATTATTTACAGAATTATAGGTTCTCATGGGAATGGATAGGAAGTTTTGACAATTTGAAGTGAATAAACTTACTACAGATGCCGTGTAGTAAGGTGCTTTATCATTTTGAAATGCTGTCCAAGATACCTCCAAAATAGTCGGCCAGGCACCGCTTTTATGAAGATTGTGTTTTATTTCGAGTTATTTGATCCCTTGAGCATAAAAATTTGCCCTACTGTTTGAAAAGTTATGCACCTCCGTACCATAATGTATGGAGAATGTGTCACTGTTTTAAAAGTGCTATTTTCATTAGGTCATTCATATTTTCGTTGTCAGATCTGCTTGTTTTATTTAGCTCGAAATAAGTTAAACTTGGTCCATCAAAGAGAAACAGGTCAGCCCAATAATTAACTAATAATTTTTTAATTTTTTTAGCCTACTGAGGTCTTGGTTTCCTATTTCTCCACTCTGCATATTTTGCAAAATTTTCTCAGTTTATTGAAATTACGTCATCACTATATCTATAAAACTTAATATCTTTAAATTTTCTGTCAAACATAAACAACCAAAATAAATAAATAAATAAATAAATAAAAATGTTAGCGAAGGCACTTGAGTAGCTGTATTTTTTACAAAGAGTAGTAGTATTTTTTACAAATTCACGGTATCCCGATGAGAACTAGCTACTCGAGTGCATTTTTTGGTTTATGTTTGAAAGAAAATTTAAAGACATTAAGTTTTATAGATATATTGATGACGTAATTGCAATAAACTGTGAAAATTTTGCGAAATATGCAGCTGAAATCAATCCCACCGACCTTATTCTAAACCGTACTGACTCTGAAGACAAAATTTCTTTCCTGGATTTAAAAAAAATAAAAAAGTAGATAAAAACTGGTTTATTGGAAGTTATAACAAAAGGCAAAATTTTTACTTTAAAGTTTGTAATTTAACGAATTGGTTCTTCTGTATAAGTCATAGAGTTTTAAAAAATGTTATGTTCACCCAAATTAAGAGAATTAAAATAATTTGCAATAACCATTTAGACCTGAATTTAGCTCTGGAAAATCTCAAAAACATATTAACTGTCAATCGCTATCCTGTTTTTCTACTCAATAAATATTTCAATCTTCCTGATTACAATCTTACTTAAGTTTTTTTTGTCCATTTCGGGCGACACTTAAGAGTTGGTAAGTGGTCCTACCAGCTGAAACGGGCTCTATGTTTATGATAGGGGATTTCAATTTTCCTCTTTCTACTAACTATTCAAGTTTGTCCAAGCATAGCCTCCTAAACTAGATGCCTGTCGCGTTGCTAGTAAACTGGGCAACAGTTCAAGCGGTAGACAGCGCCACATGGTATAGATTGCACGACTTTTTTATTCAACAGCCACCAATAATTTTTAAAAGTAATATATGATATATATAATCGACGTTTCTTCGATTCTATTCGCCTTTTATGTATATCGAATCTTACTTTTAAAAATTATTTGTGGCTGTTTAATAAAAAAGTCGCGCAATCTATACCAGGTGGCGATGTCTATCTCATGAACTGTTGCCAAGTTTACAAGCAACCCGGCAGGCATCTAGCTTAGGAGGCTATGGTCCAAGTATGTAAGTATTTCAATCTTCCTGACTACAATCTAACTTAAGGTTTTTTTTTTCCATTTCAGGCGACATTTTTAGACTTTGGAAGTGGTCCTACAAGCTGAAATGGACTCTATGTTTAAGATTTCAATTTTCCTCTTTTCCCTAAACTAGTCAAGTTTGTCCAAGTATGTATGTATTTATTTACTTTCTTGTATTACTTATATTCTTGTATTTTATTTTGATGTATTTACTTTCGTACTTTATTTACGAATTTAATTGCTTTTTATTCTTTGTATTGATTAAATTCGTTTGCTGTACGGTCTTGCTTTCATCTATGAGAAGTTGAGGGCTAGATAGCCAACGTTTCGTCAAAAACGTCTCATATTTCATTCCCTACGTGGGAGAGCTCCCCTGAAAAAGTCCCTCATGTGTTTTGAGATGAACTTTCCTTTACCTTTGGTAATTTACTTATATATATATATGTACAGGGTGATAAAAAAAACTACCCCGATATATGAGACCATAGCTATTATACAGTTTACAGTAACTGAATAAAATTTTTGTGGAAGGCATTTTGAAGTATGCGCTCAAGAATCGTATAAAAAATAATAGTTACACTGTAACAGTCACGGTTACAGTGACAAATTTTCGAAAATTTCAAAGGCAACACCTACTGTTTTTTATTGGAATGGGATCTCCATACGAAAAAACAATAAACACCATTAAATCGGTACCTGCAGCACGAATATTGCCAGCGCTAGAAGAAAAGAGAGAACAACTGTGAAGTGCCTACCAGAGCCAGACTAATGACGTCTGAATCTTCGGCTTAAAGCTCCTATAAACGCAAGCCGACTTGTGGACGCTGGTTTACATCTTCAACGTGTAGATTATCTCCCATCTTAAATAAGAAGTGTGTAAAGGAGTGAATTAAAGACGACAATTTAAAACTTATCTTTGTTCAATCTGACACTTTCATAGAAACCATCACCATCTAACACTGAAATCAACGTTTGACCTTGAAACTTTCAATGTCACACTTCCTAAAAAAAGAAGCTGACTCAGAACTTAATTTGTTAAACTTTTATTTGGGCATCATTCTAGATATGAGTCTGTAAGGTATGACATGTGTTGAGTTGGAAGAATTGAGGTCACCAGTCGGATTTAGTGTTGAATATTAGTAATTGCAGTGACAGCGTCGAGCTGAGAGTAGATGTGTTGAGTTGGAAGTTTTAAGGTCACCTGTCAGATCCAGAGTTAGATAGGGGTTTTTTTCGGCGATAATGTCCAGTTGAGCATAGAAGTATTGCTTTGGAAGTGTCAAGGAAAAATTTTATTTCAGTGTTACTTGGCGCTGGTTTCGGGGAAAGTGTCAGGTTGAACAAAGATTAGGTTTAATTGTTGGCTTCAATTCACTCCTTTACACACATCTTATTTAAAATATGAGATAATCCACACGTCGCGGTTGTAAACCAGCCTCCGCAAGTCGACTTGCATTTATAGAAGCACTAAGGCGTAGACTCAGTGGGAAATGTGACGTCATTAGTCTGGCTGTGGTAGGCACATCATAGTTGTTTCCACTTTTCTTCTAGCGCTTACAATTTTATTGCTATAGGTACCGTTTCAACGCTTATTTGGTTTTTTTGTATGGGAATTCCCTTCCAATAAAAAAAAGGTAGGTGTTGCCATTTGAAATTTTGGAAATTTTGTCACTGTGACTGTCACTGTGACCGTTAGAATTTAACTATTATTTTTTATATGATTCTTGAGCGCGTACCTCAAAATACCTTCCACCAAACTTTTATTCAGTTACTGTGAACGGTATTATAGCTATGGTCTCATATATCGGGGTAGTTTCTTTGTATTCACCGTGTATATATATATACATATATATATACATACTTGCATACTTGTCAACATCCTCATTAGTATTCCGTAGTATTGTTAGCCCCGCATTTTTCTACACACCGGTATTTTTTTACAGTATTTTTCTTAATCGTGATTGAATTTCCAGAATATTACTCTCAAAATTTACGAATACATACATATGCAAAAAAATATATCGGAAATTTAACGAAGTTTTTTATTTGCCCTACATTTATCGTCGTATGATAGGGTAAATTGTTTTATAACATAATATTTATGTGACATATTTAAAGCGGAAATTCGTCGGGAAAAAATAAATAAATAAATATCTTTTAGCATCATATACATTTTATCAATAATGTGCCATTATTAATTTATTTCAGTTTCTTCAATTAGTATGCTAATGAGTTCGCACAATGTTTTAAAATTTATAAGAATTGCTATATTTTTTTCCTTACATCCAGTTAATGACATTCGTGAGTAAAAGTACACGTTTTTATACATATTTAACAAAATAAAATAGAAAATATTATCAATTTTATTTTTCAAAATATTAATAATAAATATATAATGAAAAACCTATAAATATCTTAAGCTCTATTATTTTGAAATTATGAAATATTTCAAATTAAATATTTAAAGAAAAAGTACAGTGACATTTATGTGTAGACAAACATTTAAAAATTTAATCTTCATTTTCTAATAAATGTTTATGCATGTACATTATGGAAATTGACTGAAGACGATGATACGTTTAGAAGCCCTTTGAAAAACATATTTTTCTTTTAACTTCCAGTGCATATTATCAATAAGGAACAATGATTAGTTTGCGGCAGTTTCATGAAATATTATGCTAACGAGTTTCTAACATGTTCTAAAAATATTTTTGATATAATTTTGAAAATTCGTTTGAGGGCGTACTTGGGTAAAATTTTATATTATCTATTTATTTTTAATAGAAAAAAAAAAGATGTAATAGAGAAACATAAATCTTATAGATATAAAACATACACTGTGTAAAAAAAAAAAAATAGAAGGACACTAGATGTTTTTATAAATTAAATGTATCTTTTATTTTTAAGGAAAAAAATTTTGTGTGTAACCTTTTGCAGATCATTTAACAAGAAAATATCAATATCATTACCGTGATTTCCAAAAATTAATTATTAATGACAGCAAAATTAGTTTCTACTTCTTTTAACTCTGTAAAAAAAGTAGAAGCACAGTAATACAAAATATAAAATAAAAGCAGTATTAGGAATGAATACCCTTCCCATTAGCTTTTATGACTTCGAATATTCTATTTGTGGTGAATCATACAATGATTGGTTTCCTGTTTGGCAAATATTAGCCTATGAGACGTTCAAAGCTACTTGAAGCTCAGTAAAGAATTTAAACATTTTCCATCTAAGATATACTTGACGAGTAATCATTGACCAGGTGTTTGTTACTCTGTTAAGATCAGGGCTTTAAGCTGATTTAGGTAGAACCTGCACATTATTTGCAGCGAACCAATTTTTAACTCTGTGGTGATGTGAATGGCAGCTTCATTTTGTTGAAACATTCACTCTTCTCTTCCTGATTCAGAGCCTTAAGAAAGAAGCTCAGAATTCAACACATCAATATAGCCTGTATGTTTCTGCATACCAGTGGCGGATTTAAGGGGGGGTAGGGGGCTAAAGCCCAAAAGTACTGACATTCACAATTGACTATTACAGTTGTAACATTTTCTTTGATCTCGAATAACACCTTGAACAATCTTAGCCCCCCCCCCCCAAAAAAAAAAGGTATGTTCTGGATCCGCCACTGCTGCATACCACTGAAAAAAATCCGACTTTTTTTTTTTTTTCCATATCCATTTGCTTATTAGATCCTCACCTTCCCCCCTCATTTGTAGAGTTGTATAAAATCTTCTACATTCTTCAGACAGTGCCAGTATTATTGTTAATTATCTAAATCCTTTATATTAAACTTCTCGTCTGAAAATATTATAAAAGTGCCATCTGAGGTCCATGATACGTGTTTTTTAACATAAACGGTAATCAATCTGTGTTTTCTTTTTCTTTTTTTCTACTTTGGATCTTGTTATGCAGTTGTAATCTGTTTGTCTTGGCACATGAGTAAGTCGTGCTTGATTTAGGGCCTTTGCGATACCAGCTCTGCTCTTTATAAGCTCATGAGCAAGTTTTCTTTCATCGCAAAACGTCAACTTTTTACGCCTACCAGTCTACTTTCTTTTCCTATTTCTCTCTGGCTTTCTGATAAAGTTAAAAAATGTATTGAGGCTGATGTACAGTATACGAACAATCTGTCTAACACCTTTAACAATAACTTTATATTCAACGATTTGCCCCATTTGGAAATAATTTTAAAGTATTCTTCTAGGCAGTCTGAAAAGAAAATAACAATGCAATTTTTAACAAAATACGTTTTCCTTAACAAAAGCACTCAAAGAAAATTCAATATTTACTTTCTTTCTTGCGCACAATCCACCAAAAAACAAATTTTGGAAAGTGTCCTTCTACTTTTTTTACACTCTCGAAATAATGGATGCTAGATTTTTTTTTTTTTTTTTTTACAATCCACTAATTAACATTAGTAGTAGAGATTTCATTTTTAAGTGAAATTAAATAAAGCTTTCTTAAACAAGATATGTGTAAATATCTAATAGCTAGCATAAAAATACAGAAAAACATTTACAAAATATGGCTGTCCTTCTACTTTTTTTACGCAGTGTATTACAGAAAATGAATAATAAGCATACTTGCCAACATTCTCATTAATATTCCGTTGTATTGTTAGCCCCGCCTTTTTCTACACGCTGGTATTTTATTAGAGTATTTTTCTTCCTATTTAATCGTGATTGAATTTCAAGAATATTACTCTCAAAATTTACTGGTGTGAGAAAAGGGGAGGGACTAGCATATTAATGAGTAACCATTTAACTATTTTAATAATAACAAAAAAAAAAAAAAAAAAAAAAAAAAAACTATAAACTTTAATATATATATATATTTGTATGTTTTTTTTTTTTTTTTTTATTTAAAATATGTATAGGAATGTCAACGTAGTATAATTGCCTAACTTGTTTTCTAATACAATCTTTATGTCAAAAAACTTTTAAAGAGAAAAAATTTGTCGAATAATAATAAAAAAAATATATTTTTTTTCCTTCAGTATCGTATACATTTTATCAATAATGTACCATGATTAACTTATGTCAGTTTCTTCAATTAGTGTGCTAATGATTCGTATAACCTTCTAAAACTTCTTATCAAGAGGCCGATAAATTTTTTCTTGGATCGAGTTAATGACATTCTTGCGAAAAGTGTATTTTTTCTATTCTTATTTAAGAAAATAAAATAGAAATAGTTAACATTTTTAATTTACAAAGCATTATAAATAAACATAATTTGGAAAAACTATTAATATCTTGCGTTCCATTATTTTGAAATTACGAAATATATTCGATTAAATATAAAAATAAATAAATAAATAAATACAGTGATGTCGATATTTTACATAAATATTTAAAAATTGAATTTAGATCATTTTGTAATAAATGTTTATGCATGCGTAAAATTCTATAGCTCTTTTTCTTTAAAAGAAATATTTCACATATTTTATTGGTAATCAAAATTCAATTTCAAAATGTGAATGTATTTTTAAACAATAAAGGTTATTTCTAAATTACTTTTAGAATACAAATATTTAGTTTTCAAATGTGTATGCATTTTTATGTACATTATGTAAATATAATTTCGCAATTCATTCTTATCTTTCATATATACAACAGCGTTTGATTTCCTAACTGCATTTTTAACATTTTCAAAATTACATATCACAACATTGAAAATCTTCTACTGCACTTACATTGTGTTTTCTTTTATAGAGACATTATTACACTATTAGGTATAAGATAGGAAATATTATATGTTTTGAAATAGATGTAGAGAATTTTTCATTCTGAAAAGTTATTGTATAATTTTAGAAATAGTTTTAGTTGATAAAAATCCCTGCCTGTGGTAGCTTTCAGTACAGGACAGGGATGGAACACGGGCGCAGAATTCATACCGGAATCAGCTTAAGAAATTTCTCTACCTATAATATCGTTGATTTAAGAAGTAGAAAATTTTCTTACATTGATAGTGGTATGAATTCTGCGCCCGTGTTCCATCCCTGACAGGACTCGTGCTCTCCGCCATTTTTTAAAGGCACTTTCGATGATGAGAAATTTCCGCCCTTTTTAAACTACCACTATTTTTTAGAGAAATTTCTATCCAATTTTATTATGATACATTACTTAGAAAACACCATAAACATAGCAAAAAAGTAAAAAATATCCTTCTCTGAAAGTGCTGTAAAAAAAAAGGCAAAGAATCGGACCCTTGTGTTTTAGAAGAAGGTTTCGTTGACACAAATTATTGTGTGTATGTGTGTGTGAGAGGGGAGAGGGGCGGGGCTTCGCAGTCTCCCTCGGTTTTTTAATGCATACTTGTCAACCATCTCATTAATAACCCAGAGCTGCCAACCTAATCCGGCAAATCGTTATTACCGCCCCTTTTTCTACACCAGTCATTTCTTAGCGTTTTTTTCTTCTTAGTTCATCGAAATATATTTGGAAAAAATTACTTTAAAAATTAAGTGGTGTACAAAAAGGGGCGGTACTAACAATTTGCCGGATTAGGTTGGCAGCTCTGATAACCGTACAATTGTTATCGCCCCCTGAAAAAACGCCCCTTTTCTCACACCACTATATTTTTAGAGTTATTCTCTCCAAATGTTGTTACAATAAATAAGACTAAAATTACTCTAAAAAATTATTGGTTTGAAAAAAATGCGGGTACAAATATTTGTACGGTTTATAATGAAATGGTTGGCAAGTATGATAATGTATCTACATTCAGACAGCATTTAGGACCATACTTGCCAACATTCTCATTAATATTCCGTAGTATTGTTAGCCCCGCCTTTTTCTACACACCGGTATTTTTTTAGCGTATTTTTCTTATTTAATCGTGACTAAATTTCTAGAATATTACTCTCAAATTTACTGGTGAGAAAAAAAGGGCGGGATTAGCAACACTACGGAATATTAATTATGATGTTGGCAAGTATCTTTAAGACTAATAAGTACAAAACTTTGAATAAACACCATAAAATGCAATTTTTTTTTGGTGTTTATTCATAGTTTTGTACTTATTACTTTAAAACACCAGTTCTTTGGTGTTTTCTTATTACATTAGCATTAAGGACTGTTATTAAATTTTTAAATTCATTTCAAATTACTCATGGAATTGCCATCACAAATCTTTTAAACTTGTTTGATAAACTTTTATAGCATGATATTCTGAAGTTATCAAGAGCCTCAAAAATCCGAAACAGCTTATATTTCCTCCAGTACACACTGAGAGTGTTGCTAGCGATGTCTTACCATCCTCGGGATAACCTGATGATGTTCTGGTGAGAAGGTGTGCTATTACGTGGTGCGCACGGTTCTTATTTTCCAATATCATTAATTTCATTTACATGTTTTTGTCATAAAATGAACTCATAAATTTAAGAACTTTACATGGATAGTACTCACTATTTATTTATTTATTTATTTTGTTCATATTTTAAGGAATAACAAATTTTCTCTATTTATGATAACGACATTTTTATTACTATATTATATTACAACTTATGTTTAAATATGTGTCCTATTTAATCAGTCAAGTCAATCAAGTGTATGATGGAGGTTACCGTTCTAAATTTTTCTCTATAGTGTATATATTTACAGAGCTTTTAAGAGAAAAGTCTACTTTTTCAAAATGAGAAAAATGGAGACATTTTCGATCATCTTTCAGATTTATTATTATTATTATTATTATTATTATTATATATATATATATATATATATATATTTATTTTTTTTTTTTGGGGGGGGGGGGGGGGGTAACTATTATGACATTACTCTATTGATTAAAAATATTATTTTGGTTTACTTTAAAATAGAAAATTTTTAAAATATTATTTTATTGCAGATTATTTTCAAGGGTGCTTTTTGACTACGCGCAGGATATATCAACTACAATTTCCTTTACATTTATATTTTTTACATTAAATGAAACAAAACATTCATACTAAGAATCTGAGCTAAAATGCTTTAATTATTTTAATAATATAGCGTTTAATTAATAATTAAATTTCAAATATAAATTTATCATTAAAATTTTTATATTTCCATAATAATATTTTTTTGTCTATTGAACAGAATTTCGTATTTTTTGTTCATTTTATTCATTAAGTCAAAATGTGAGTTTAATTTTACGTTCATATCTGAAGTATCATTTTAAATATTATGCGCGCAGTGAAAAAATACCCTTGATTTTTTTTTTTTTTTTAATAACTACAATAAAATAAATTCCTTTTATAAAGTAATCAAAAATAATATTTTTAACCAATATAGTAATAGTTATCCCAGTTAGCACTTTTTTTTTTTTTTTTTTTTTTTTTTTTTTTTGTAGATGCATTCATTCTTTTTTTTTTTTTTTATTCTGAAATTTGATCGATTTTTTTTTTTTTTTTTCGTCTTCCCATTTTTAAAAGTAGTCTATCCCCTTAAGTCTGTTATTGAGTTTTTAAATTCATTTCCAATCATTCATAGAATTTCCGCCCAGACAGCTCCCTTCAAGGTCTTTTTCAGTGGTGTTGACTAAGTTTTTACTAGAAAACCCTTTGGCGATGTGTTGTTTTCAGCGACGGGAGCACATTACATATTGGAGCCCCTAAATCAGTACTGAGGCTAGAAGACGCACATGGGAGCATTCTCCACATTTTTAGCACCCGCCAGTCCAAAAATCACTAATTTTTTTCAAAAATTGGGACATTTTAAGGAGACAGACTACTATGAACAGGGGTTAATGTAGATCGATTTTACGACCATTTATGTGTACCGTCACAAAAATTGACTTGGCAAAAAAGGCACATTCACAAAAATCATACAGCTAAAATCGGTACTTTCACAAAAATCTTAATCATCCCAGCAAAATCTGACATTTAAATGAACACATTTTCGAAGAAAAGTAACCTTTTTGTGCATTTCTGTTGATGCGATTCACGCAACAAGAGTCATACAGAATATTGGTTTTAATCTACACACAAGAATTTGCTATGGACGAGAAATGGTGAAGCACAAGTAAACAAAACGATCCTCGCCTGTATCGGTACAGACACACTCTGGACTTGTGGCCACGGTGTATTGTTTGCTGATTCATCGGGTGGTTTGATGTTTTGATGACTGTATGGTGAAGTGTCTATCCTCCCTGGTACAATTCATGTATAGTGCAGTCATATTAGCACGAACAAAAATAACTTCTACTTACACTCTCTCTACTGAACTGTTTACTTCAGAGAGAAATGAGTTTTGGTTTCTGTCCTGCTATAAGCTTCACACTAACTGCTGAGCGTTATTTATTTATTTATTTTTATTTTTATTTTTATTTTTTAGATTGAACGCCCCCCCCCACCCCCCTTCACACACACACACACAGAAAGAGAAAGAGTGTGCT
The DNA here is from genome assembly GCA_963930645.1 of Salticus scenicus. Lineage (NCBI taxonomy): Eukaryota > Metazoa > Arthropoda > Arachnida > Araneae > Salticidae > Salticus > Salticus scenicus. The sequence continues at coordinate 132,509,647 of OZ005660.1, read as the reverse complement.
ACAATTTTTCACAGAAATAAAATATAGTTAAGAGTTTTCACAATAATAGGTATTAAGTTTGAAATCCTGGGTTGGGCCTTGGTTAAGAATGGGAAAATGAATAAATTTTCGATCAACTTTCAGAATTAAAAATAAAAAAGGAAAAAGAGAAAAAATAAATGCATGCACGTTTTTTTTTTTTTTTTTTTTTTTTTTTTTTTTTTTTGTTAACTCGTAATGCCAAAAACTTAAGGCCAAAATCTCTATTTAACAAAAATATTATTTTGGTTTACTTTAAAAATGAAAATTATTTTATACCAGATAAATTTTTTAAAAAATCCAAGGGTGTTTTCTCACTGCGCGCAGCATGTTTCAAGAAGTATCTGAGATGAACTAAAAAAAAGAAACTACATGTTTGAATTAAAAATAAGATGTTCTGTTCAATAGCGTCTATGTATATGTGTGTGTATATGATGGTCGAAATATAAAAATTATGGTAATTTCATATTTCAAATTAATTTATTAATTAAACTTCATATTATTAAAATAAATAAAACCTATATTTTTTCAGATACTTAATTTGAACGTTATGTTTCATTTAATGTAAAAATTATAACGATAAAGAAATTGTAACTCAGAGATACTGCTCTCAGTGAAAAGCAGCATTGGATTTTTTTTTTCCAATAATCTGCAATAGAAATAATTTTCTATTTTAAATTAAACCAAAATAATAGTTTTAATCAATAGAGTAATGTTATATTAGTTAACGAAAAAAAAAAAAAAAATGTTTGTACATACATTTATTTTTATTTATTTATTTATTTTTAATTCTGAAAGTTGATCGAATATTTCTTTATATTCTTATTTTAAAAGTAGGCATGAGTAAAACAATATTTAATTTAATTTACGGACAGCCGTGTGTTGGCATTATCATGCTTGCCAACCATCTCATTATGAAGCGTAGTACTTTTAGTCACCGCCTTTTTTTGTACACCAGTAATTTTTTAGAGTAATTTCATTCTTATTTAATCGTAACACTATTTGAAGAGAATTGCTCTAAATATAAAGTGGTGTGGGAAAAGGGGCGTATTTTCAAGGGGCGTTAACAAGTCTACGCTTATTAATGAGATGGTTGGCAGTCCTGCATTATACGTACTTGCCAACATCCTAATTAATATTCGTTGCGTTTTTAGTCCCGCCCCTTTTTCCACACCAGTAAATTTTGAGAGTAATATTCTCCAAATTCAATCATGATTAAATAGGAAGGAAAAACGCTCTAAAAAATACCTTTGTGTGAGAAAAGGAGGGGCTAACAATACTACGGAATATTAATGAGGATGTTGGCAAGTATGCATTCTATAATGAGCAATTTAGCGTTCTTTAAATTAAAATTTAATACTTTACAGAAAAATAATATTTATTAAACTTTAATGTCAGTTTATACAAATCTATCTGCCTCTCTCTATCTATAAAGTTAACTTTTCAAATATTAAATAGTAATTAATCTCTTAAAAGCTTGAACTAAATTAAAAAATAAATACATCCAGTTACCTTTAAATATAAACATTGTATATAATCAGGGCCTGATTAAGGGGGGAGCTCGCTCATACCGGAATATTTTTACAATTATTTTTTACTTCATGTCATAGAAATTCCATGCTTTGACGAGGAAATATTATTTATAAAAAATGAACGGTGTAAAACAATCCAATTTACTCACCGTTATTAGACACCAGAAATCTTTTAAAATAATTTTTAATGAAAATTTTCTGTTTATTATAGGTGGAAAGTATTTGTTAAAAAATAACGGTGTCAGTATAAATAATGTGTGTAGAGCGAGCTTCCCCTTTAATCAGGCCCTGTATATAATGATATGTAAAATGCATAACAAGTAAGTCCATGATAGCTAATGCGAATGCTAATGCGCTAATGTTAATGCTAATGCTAATTCTAATAGCTAATGCGCTCGAAAATTTAGAAATATATAAATTTTCATTAAAAAAATAATAATAATAACAAATACGATTGATTTTATAATCAAAGTATTTTTTTTTAATTATTATTATTATTATTCATACTATCGAATATGTATTTTATTTCACTGAAAACCATCTGGATTATTTCAATCAAGAAAACTGCATCAATCTACAAGGCATACAAAGTCTCTCATTATTTAGGATAAATTATTGACGCTCTATTTCGATAATATATTAAGCTGTATGAAAAAGAAAATTCTAAATTTCTTTAACCACTTCGATTAAGTTCTTCAGACCAAACTTAATTTTGCTTAAAAAATTTTAAATTAACCAACTGATGTTTCTACTAAATACTACGTTTTGCAAAGAGCGAGAGAAAAAAAAAAAAATAAATAAAGCTACACTTTGAATAAATAATCTCAGAGGTCACATATCTTTTTCTTTTTGTGTGTGTGCGCGCATTTTATTATTTAGATGCCATTGTTTTCCTTCTATATTTTTTAAAGGCTATTATAGTATTAAAAGCTTTACAAAACTTTAATTTCAAAATAGTTTTAATCTTAATAATAAAAACCGTAGTTTACCGTAACTAACACTGAAAATGATGTTATAACTAAATCAACGTTTTGGAGTAAAGGAAGAAATTTTATCCATTCTTTCCATGCATGCATTTAAATTGAATAAAATAATGAAAAGGGATTATTTAACGGAAAATCTTATATTACAATTGCAGCAATGTATTGAGTTAAAGAAAAGAAAATTTTATTCATGCTTTGCATGAATTTGGATGATTCGTACATTGATTCAAAAATATATTACATACAAAATTCACTAGTCCATTTATGTAGATTATTTTGAAAATTTATTGCAGTATCATCTAAAATAGTAGTTAACATTGCAGAAAAAGAGAAGGAAAAAAAAGCTTAATAAACCAGAATTTATTCTTACATAAAAAAAAAAAAAAAAGCTTATGTAACACAAGCAAGGATGGAACACGGGAACAGAATTCATACCACTATCATTGTAACAAAATTGTCTACCTCTTAAATTAACGATATTATAGGTTGAGAAATTTCTTAAACAAATTCCAGTATCAATTCTGCGTCCTTGTTCCATCCCTGCACAAGGTAATTGCAACTTTAAAAGCAATTTCTTTTCGTTACGGAATTTTTAAAATGTCAGGGAAAACTAATCAAAAAAGATTAATTATGTGTAAATAAGCTACATGAATTAAGTATACAATTAAATAGGTAAATATGTGGTTATAAAATTTAATTTAAAGGATTACTATGTTAATTTTTATTTCGTGGAGCCATTTGAACCTTGTAACAAATGTTAATATTATTATACAAAAGATGATGCCATTAAAATATAAATATTATGGAAACCACTGCACAAGCAAGAAGAAACAAATTTCGGAAAATATGTGTAAAAATTAAGCTCTAGACGTGCGAAAACTAATAAAATAATGAAACACATGCAAAAATGTACGACTGCGACGGCCACTTAACCCTTCCAAGGGCGGTGGTTGCATAGTGCAACCACAAATTTTAATTAAAAAATTGCAAAATCTGTCCCCGGAAATTTTTTATAAAATTTTATCTTTTACAATTTAGACGAATAGCTTCATTTATTTCTTATCTTATAATATTGTTGGTGATTTCTAGTGGCTGTTGATTTTAAATGTTGTACAATTATTTTCTTGCCGCCGAAAGGGTTAAAAGCAAGTAATCCTATGACATGAAATAAGGAAGGTTACTGTAATTCGTACTTCCCTATGTATAGCGAGAGACCTTGGTCCCTAGCATGGTCAGTAAGCCTAAATCGCCCCACCAACACTAAATTTGTTCTTTTTTTTTTTTTTTTTCAAGTTACCACACTTGCCAGCATTTTAATTAATATTCCGTAGTGTTGTTAGTCCCGCCCTTTTTTTTCACATCAGTAAAATTTTAGAGTAATTTTCTTCAAATGCAATTGCGATTGAATAAGAAGGAAAAATCTTCTATAAAGTTACTGGTGTGAAAAAAAAGGCGGGGCTAAAAACGCTGCAGAATATTAATTAGCATGTTGGTAAATAAGCGTTACCTACATAATAAGCATTTTAAGAAATAGAATATTACTACAAAAACAATTTTCAAGTGAGATTTGTTTAAATAAATTGTTACCAATAATGATTTTAATTGCGATTTTTTTAAATACCTCTTACGTAAAGATTGAACATTACAAATAAAAAAAATAAGCATTTTGACTTCATAGCAATTGTGTTACCTTAAGTCATAAATACTTATATTTAATAAGTTAAATAAATACACTTTAAAGCTAGCAAGTTTTACTTATATATACACTATTAGTTTCAAATAAAATCAATAATTTATTTAAACTATTCTTATTGATTTAGAATAACTCCAAAACTATTTGAAATATACCCCAATTTCTTAAATTAGATTATTGGAAATTCAAAACTTAAGTTTAGTTTTATTGAATATATTTTAATAATATCCATTGGTTATAAAATGGTTTCTAAAAGTAATTGACTTCATATAAATTGAAATTGAAATACTTTATGATTTGTGAAAATTTAAAGGAAATGTATACTTTAATTATAGTATTAATTATGTATGGTAATATTGTCGTAACATTTTTAAATTTTTAAAATGAGATATTTTATCAAACATTTATTACTATTACGTTTTATCTAAATGTTATACTAATTAAATCTCTTTCAATTAAAAAAAAAAAAAAAAAAAAAAAAATGCATGTTAATTTATCAGCTCGTCATATATATATATATATTGTTTTAACAATATATATTTTAATTATTAAAAATTGTATAAGAATGTTTGCACTTTATTTTAAAAGAACAATTCAAATAAAGATTCTATTTTTCTTATAGAAATAAAGAAATAAAAAATGCTGATTAATTTCTTTTTAATTTTTTATAAGAGAAATTTTACTAAAAATACTCCTTTTACGTCCAAGTATTAATATAAGCGAAAGGATGCAACCACTTAAAGATGCAAATATATATCTCGATTCAAGTAAGTGTGAAACTCTTGCTGGACCTATAAGTATAAAATTGCAGTAAACATGCAAATCTAATTATCTTTAATAAGTGAATTACAAAAAGTATTGTATTTATGTGCTATATTTTAATTAAAGGAAGTAGTCGATTTTCAGTTGAATATGTTATAAAGCTAATAAGGTAATATGATTTTTAAATAATTATTTTCTTAATAATTGTATAGAAATTTAAAAGAGGAATTTTGATTCCTTTTTTAAATTTCGCTTAAACCGTTAAAACTTAATTAGTTTAATCTCATTCAGTGTATTGACCGAACATTTTCTCATCCTTGATCCTTCTACCCTTAAATTCGCATAAGGCTTTTATTTAATTAGTACTGAAAACATAGTGTAGAAGATAACTATAAATAATTTAACGATTTTGTAAAATGCTAACTATCGGGAGCCCGATATCATAAAATTTGCAGAAATTTCTGTTTTATAATCACTTTCGTGGTTTTGAATAAGTTTATGAAATTTTAACTATGCTCAAATATACACATAGCTGCCAATATTTTAATTTATCCTGGAGTAATTTTAGCTCCGCTATTATTTCGCACCACTTATTTTTTAAAAGTAATTTTTTCTTATTTTATCAAAATTATGCATTGAAGAAAATTTTTCTATAAATAAAGTGGTGCGAAATAAAGGCGGAGCTAAAAGTACTCCGGTATAAATTAAAATGTTGGCAGATATGAATACACACCTTCCTCACACTCTTAGTGTTTAATTTCATACTGTAAACTGAAGCATCATAAATTTGCACAGAAATGTGTCTAAAATAACTCAGACATGAATAACTCAGAAAAATGTCTGAAATACGTAAGTATAAGGAATTTTATACAGCATACACATTTAAATTAAAGACGCATGAGTGATTTCATAAAATGAACTGAGATAAATGTCCGAATAATGTTTATATAACTCAAAATTAAGTCATATTTCACTTTTAACACTTAAAATTTAAGAATTTCACAAATTAGACATTTAGAAATCCAAATATAATATTAAGTCAGATACTTAAATATCAGACACTTCCATAGCTGCCAATATTTTAATTTATTCCGGAGTGTTTTTAGCCCCGCCTCTATTCCGCACCACTTAATTCATAGAATTTTTTCTCCAATATATAAATTCGATTAAATAAAAGGAAATTACTCTTAAATAAAAAGTGATAGGAATTAGAGGTGGGGCTAAAAATACTCCGGAATAAATTAAAATATTGGCAGCTATGCACTTCTATTATTAAACAAAAGTTTCAAAAGCAATGTGTTTTAATCCTTTCAGAGGCAAACAAATTTTATATCATTTCATATCAACAGCCACCAGAAATCACCAACAATATTAAATGACAAGAAATAAATCAAGACTTTCATCTAAGTTATGAAAAAACAAAATGTATATGAGGTTTCCGGGACTGCACATGCAATTTTGAATTTAGATTTGTGGTTGCACTATGCAAACACTGCCACTGAAAGTGTTAAGCATTTGACATATGCTGTTATTTGTTTTTTACATTAAATAACTTTAATATTGTTTTATATAATAAATACTTATTTTTTTTTTAATATGTTAACATTATGACATTAAGTTTTCAAAGAATAATGCTCTAGAGATCTTGTTTGGAAGAAATTATGTTTGAAATAATTGATAAATCAACATATTTACAGACGAAAGTTATTTAGTTTAAAAGAAGAATGCTAGTTTTTATTTAAAACTCTGTCGTAAATAAAATACAAAACTTTAAGATTATCAAAATATGTAACTTATAGCTAAGAAAGCGGATTTGTAACTGAACATTCTTGAACAATGTGTACCTAACTTTTTCTTCTTCATTTAAAAGCTTTTCTTCTTCCACATAAATACCTACATTTCAATGTAAAAAAAAAAAAAAAAAAAAAAAAAAAATCATTTTTCGAACACCAGAGGCAACGAGTTTCACATTTTTTTTTTTTTTTTTTTTTTTTAATCATTTTACAAATAATAGTAATTTTCTGCACATGAACTTCAAAATAAAATTATATATTAAACTTCAAATATCTTATCGATAATTTGAAAAAAATACTGATTAAAGCAAAAAAAAAAAAAAAAAAAAAAAATGCGATTTGTTTCGCGAATATCATAGTATAAATTATGATACAAATAATAATTGCTGTATGGCACGACGTTTCTACTGGTAAGGCGGTCACCTCTGTAGTCGTTGGTACTCGTTTCACATCCAGACTAGCAGAATAAAAGCTTTTACAATAAACATTATTAATATATATATATATATATATATATATATATATATATATATTTGTGCTTTAGTAGATTCTAATGTCTCTTTATAAATGTAAAATATAATCACATACATTATAGCCGCGGTTATCCCAGTCCCGATTAACCGAGGTAGTCGAAAAAAGGCCACATTTCGGAGGATGCGTAACTTTTGAGAAACAACGTAGATAACTTTGACAAATTTTACTACACAGTACTGTATTTTATAATTTATATCGATATGCATACTTGCCGACATCCTCAGTAATATTCGGTAGTATTGTTAGCCCCGCCTTTTTTTGCATAACGATTTTTTATAGAGTATTTTTCCAAAGTCTCCTAAACTAGATAACTTTCGCGTGGTTCGGAAACTTGGCAACATTTCAAGCGATAGACACTGCCACCTGGTTCAAATTGCGCGACTCTTTTACTCAACAGCCACCAAAATTTTTAAAAGTGAGATTTCATATACATAAAAGTGGAATATAATCGAAGAAACGCCGATTATATATATTATGTATCATTTCTTAGAATTATTGGTGAAGTTGAATAAAAAAGTCGCGCCATCTGTATCAGATGGCATTGTCTACCACTTGAACTGTTGTCAATTTTCCGAGCCACGCAGAAGTCATCTACGAGGGCTATTTTTTTTTTCAACCTCCGATAGGCTATAAAAGAAAAACGGGTAAATATAAAAAAAATGATTTTATAGCCAAAAGTAATGTACATTAAAGGTTACTTCTCTACATAATCACCTTGATGATTAAGGCTTTTTTTTATATCTGTGAACAAGCTTTGAAATACCCTCTTCATAAAATGTTCCCGCCAGTGACTTCAAGTGAGTTTTGACGGTTTTTTTGAGCTCCAAGCCAGTTTGGAAGCGTTGCCCTCCAAGCCACTTCTTTAGTTTCTTGAAAAGATAGTAATCACTGGGCGCTAGGTCGGGACTATATGGTGGGTGTTCGAAAATGTCCCATTTATCGTCTGTAGCGACAGACTTGCGTCCTTGACCTCCTTCAACATGCACATCAGTTCGGCCATCTCTAAATTTTCGACACCATTCACTCATAAAGTTGTCTCCATACACTCGACTCATTCTTCGATAAATTTCCGCTGCACTATTTCCCTCTGCCTGCAAGAAACGAATAGCACTTCGCAATTCACACTTGGCGGGAGAATCAATAAAGACAGTCATGTTTACTTGACTGCAGCTGAAAACGAATTAGCATGTTGCACTCGACAGTGACAGAGTGTGTAGAAGACGAGATGCGCTGTCACATGCTGCGCACGCCAGTCACCTGCCGCATGTCTGGCCTTCATACCGTGCGATCGGAGGTTGAAAAAAAAAAAAAACAGCCCTCGTAGTTTACGAGGCTATGATTTTTCTTCCTATTTAATCGTGATTGAATTTGGAGAATATTACTCTCAAAAACTGGTGTGAAAAAAGGGGCGGTACTAACAACCTTACGGAATATTAATTAGGATGTTGGCGAGTATCGATATGTATTGAATTCCTTTTTAACTGGCTACATCTAAATATTTAATGTATTATTTTACTTCATTGACTACGTTTTCGTATGTTTCTCACTCGATTTACGACAGAGTCCGAGTTATCCAAATTTTCGATTACCGAGGTGCCCTCGGTCAACAATACCTCGGATAAGCGAAGTTCTACTGTACACATTTTTAAAATTGATTATATATATATATATATATATATATATATATATATATATACTATATTCACTGTTATTAGTAATGGCTGCCGAATCCAAAAACTAACTGGTCAGAGACGACGGAATTGCAGACGTTTAGTATGTCATACTTGCCAACATCCTAATTAATATTACGTAGTGTTATTAGACCCACCCTTTTTCTTTCACACCAGTAATTTTTTAGAGTGATATTCTGCAAATGCAATCACGATTAAATAAGAAGTAAAACACTCTAAAAAAAGTACTAGTGGAAAAAAAAAGGGGGGGGGGGTAACAATATTACGGAATATTAATTAGTATGTTAGCAAGTATGGTATATGCAAACTTATGTGCTGTTTAAGATACTTCTATTGTCTGATATAAATAATGCACTTTTCTTTTTTTTTTTTTTTTTTTTTTTTTTTTAATTATTCAAACTAAACACATCATTTTAGACATGTTTCCATCTGAATTTCAGACATTCATATTTATAGTGAACCATTAAATTACGGCGATTAACACTTTCGTGACCGCATGTATTTGTCTTTTTGACAGTAAGGTCCGCCTACGGACGTTATTCTCCCAAAATTACACTATTTCAGTACAATATTTTCTGTATTCACATTTATATTACAAATGAATATACGCTATAATTATATTCTTTCAAATCAAAGTATTTGTATCCATAGTATATTTGATTGTAAAAATAGGAATACTGGTATACGCTTAAGAAATAAATAACAAACAAATTGCGAAAGAAACGCCCACTGGCAGAGTTTTATATTTTCAAATGACATGAATCTATGTCAGCGGTTGCGAAAGTGTTATTCAATGCAATTTTTTAAGATCCAATACTGTAAAACTGTGGATGTCATTTTGTAAAAGCGTATGTTTTGTATAAATATATTTTGAAATGAAAGCGTGTTTTTGTATTATTTTTGCATATTTATTATTAATTCTTCTTCTTCATTAATTCTATTTTATACGTTTACAGGTGTTTTAATTTATTAAAGTAAAATAAAACAAATATATATATATATATATATATTAATAACTTTTGAACCATACTTGTTATTCATATACTGTTTACTTCATTTATATTACTTTTCATAAAAAAAATCATACGCAAAAAAAAAAAAAACATAACTTGCACTTTAAAAAAAAAGAACATTTTTATTGAATAAAATATAGTCCTCTCTATAAGTTAAGTCAAATATGCTTTGATAAATTACCGTTTCAAACTCTTATAAAGTATTGCATTATCGATTACTTGCATAAAGTAGATAGAAATATAGGTCGAGATATTAATCTTTGGATGACTACGACAAGATTTATTTTTAGAAACTTCCGTTATTATATTTGAAAAAAAAAAAAAAAAAAACTCTTAATATCTAGGAGGCAGGAAGCTTAAAAGCAAAGTTATTTAGGAATAGATATTTTTCTTCCTACATTTAGTAAAGTGAATTAGATGTAAAAATAAATAAACTTGAAGGCATAAATTAAAAAATGAAACTTTTTTTCTTTTCACGTAACTTTATATGATATACACGTAAAAGAAGAAAATATTGGATTCGTCAAAAAAATCGACTTCCAATTAGATTGGATATACATGTTTTGAGAGGTCCTGAATAAGATTTAACCATTTTTAGAAAATGTCTGTGTGTTACAAAAATTTTATTGCCGCTGTATTTATCAAAATGTTGGTCGGATTTTCACTTTTTAAAAGTGCAGGGATGGAACACGGGCGCAGAATTCATACCGGAATCTGTTTAAGAAATTTCTCTACCTATAATATCGTTGATTTAAGAAGTAGAAAATTTTCTTACATTGATAGTGGTATGAATTCTGCGCCCGTGTTCCATCCCTGAAAGTGTAGTTGGACTGTAATTAGATTTAGAAATATAACGCCGCTTCTATACTGCAATACCCTCCATTGATGGGAATGTTGCATCTCAGCTTCTATAGTATAAAAATACCCAAATCACGATATGCAAGATAATCATTATGAAGACATATGCTATTTCAATCAGTATACATATGAACTGACAGGGGTGGCTGCTATGGTATAATTTTCCCCGTCTAAGGGGGGGAAGGGGGGTGAATCTCAGCTTATACAGCGTATAAAGTGAAGCCAGGAGAGTTTGTGCATATATCAATAGAATTATATAAGAAATTCAAAAGTTAATTTTTTTCTTAAAAAATTTAAAAAAATAATTAAATAATTAAAAAAATAATAAAAAATAATAAATAGTAAAAAATAATGCTGAATGAAATTGAATTTGTTCGTTTTCTATGCACTTCAATTACTATTTTGTTGTTATGGTATAATTTAAAGCAATAGCTGTAACGAAACCAAAAGAGCTATTTTGTACAATTCGACATAACAGGGCAGGTGTGATTGCGGACAATGGGTACGAGAGTTTGCTATTAATAATAACTGCAATAAGATTATTTGCAATAATAATTGAACTTAAATGTCATATTTCTTGGGTTTTTGTAAACATATATTTTTATATTTAAATATAAAACTTCTTTATTCTCTATAAATTAAAGGGAAACACTACTGGTTTCGAAATGACGTGGCCTTTCTTCTTCAGGTGCAAAAAGCGCATGCTTACTATCTTCGAGGGAAAAGTAAGACTGTCTTGCTTTTGCCTCCAAGGTAAAAGCACGTGATTTTTTGTACCCTACGTCCACTCTGCTCCTTCATACCGATCCGCTTTGTGCGCAATATCTCCTACATTAAGTACATCAAACTTTATAATGTTATATGAAAAGATTGTAAAATCTGTCAACAGCGACGGTATTTAGATATTTAATTTCAGATGTGAGGGATTTTGAATCAAAAGAAAGGTCAATACACGATTAAGAAAAGTATAAAGAACGCCATATTTTGGGTAGTTGAAATGCATGAGCGGACCATAGATATAGTAATAAGACATAGATTGATCATTGACAGGGAAAAAATGATACCTTTTTTAAACGGTAAAAGACGGCCATTTTACTCTCTTATGGATGCATTTCCCCGAGTGAATATACACGCGAATACACATAGGTAATTTAGCAAATAAAATTTATGCATTAAAAGTGAATGAAAAACTCCAGATACCCTTTTTTCTTACTTTCTTTCTTTTGGTTTTTTTTTTTTTTTTTTTTTTTTTTTTTTACTATACTCTAGTATACTCATGTCTGCAGAAAACTGTCTTTCTTTCGGTATTTATTATTATTATACTTCTTTGAGATAAAAATCGTCTGCATTCATCGTGAAAAATTTTTTTAATAAATTATAATTTAATAAATTATTTGTATTGCGTAAATTTGTATAGGATTATATATGGAAGAAAGTCTTTTGGTGGCCACAACATACTAGTTATATATTAAAACTTTCGCGGCAGCTAACTGCATTTAAAAGAATTTTGAGAATTCCATATTACTTACTAATGTAAAATATTAAAAAATATTAAAATTTAAAAAAAAAACATTCCATTAAATATGAAGACAGTAATTATTTCATAATAATAACAAAGCAACTGATTATAAAAATTATATTTTTCTAAAATTACTTGAATAAAACTTATTTATGGAAACTTACCCCATTTTTTTTCATATATTTATTAGAACACTTAAAAGCCACGCAATATTTCGGCATTTTCAAAATTCATTACCATTCTTTTCTATTAGTGTTTTCGAGTTTTACTCTCTAATGGCTGATGCCAAAAAACATTTTCGGCATCAAAAATCTTTGTTAGTTAACATGGGGATGATAGATCTATATATATTACTATATCTATGGAGCGGACATGGCAGAGAGAGTAGGTTAATGAAACTGCAAAATTTTTATTGTAAACAGTTGTAGAAAAGCCTTATTCAGTATTATAGACAAGTGTATCAAGAAAAGCGTGTAAATCGCTCTTTTCAAACTCTTAATTAAATTGTACAGTACTATCAAGAAAGTTTAATATCTCTAATATTTAATTAACCCGTTAGTAGACGCTATAGACGGCGCCACCTATTACAGATTGCGGACTTTTTATTTAACTCTCACCAATGATTTTAAGAAGTGATGTGATCGACGTTCCTTCGATTTTTATTTGCGCTTTTTGTATATTAAATGTTACTTGTAAAAACTTTTGGTGACTATTGAATAAAAAAATCTGGCAACACTGAAGGATGGGCGGCAAATCGACCAACTAGCGACTACTAACGGGTTAACCTGTGTTGAGATGTTTCAGTTAAATGTATAGTATTATCCACATAGCGGATGTAAAATGAAAAAGAAATTTTTCTTCAATGAGAGATTTTCAATATAATCCATGGAAGTATTTGCAAGAATTAATAAGAGGGGAGTGCATGGTTAAACCTTCTGATTGTTGGAGATTTTTTTTTTTTTTTTTTTAAGTCAAAGTATTTTGAGATAAACAAATGCCGGCAAATAAAATTAAATTTTGGATTTTGAAAAATGTGATGTAAAATTCTTTTAGTCTCTTCTCTAAGCAGCAGAGGACTCAATTATCGAGTCATTAGAAAAAGACGATTTAATATTGAAAGAAATTATCGTGAGGTGCGTGTTATGAAAATTTCGAATGATTTTGGCACAACTGATAAAGCTATTCACAGTATGGGATTGGTAGAAAGTTAATTGATATTATCAAAAAGTTAATGGGGTGAGAAATGTAGGTAAATAATAGGAAGTCGTATCGACATTAGATGTAATAGGACGAAAATAATATTGTAATTGCAAACCTTGGGAAGACCATAAAATCTAGTATAGTTTAATATGAAAGGGATAAGACAAAGTTTAGTGTAATCGAAAAGTAAAAAAGAAACCCTGATAGAATATATATATATATATTTTTTTTTTTTTTGATCTTGCGAAGTTGGATCACAAAAAAGACGAGGGAGTGCATGGACTATGATTAGTTAAGCTGGTGGAATTCAACGTAATGAGATTTTTTTCTGTTTTACCTTTAATATCGACGATATTACAATTAGATTTTAAATATTTCTAGATTATTTCTTGGGTAAAGATAAGGTTGCGTTATATTTGTAATTATTAGAATTGAAATTTACTTTGGTATAAATGTGGATGACGTATATATTATTCTGTGATTCCGTAAAGCGAGTGTTTCTATTTTATTTTATTTTTGTTTATTTATTTATTTATTTAATTTCTGGTAGATACCCCGCAGGTTATATAATCCAGTTTTGCACCAGAAATTTCAATTGATAAACAAATTTATATTTGTACGAGCTCTTCCTTCGAAAAAGTATAGATTTCTCTATTAAATAAAATTTCTGGTGGAGAAATGACACATCTTACCTGCGGGTTATCTACGAGAAATTACGGTAGTGATATTTTAACTAACAATCGGAATGTTATTAAAATTAGTCAGTTTCTGCCAATTAATGCAGGAATTGGAATGAATAAACCAAAAATCAAGATAAAAAGATGGTAAGTTTAAAAGAAAGAAAAAATAAATATTTTTCCATATTGGGAATTTAAACACACCTGAAAACTATCTTGTTAATAAATACTGAATCTGTAACATTATATTTTATTTAGATGATACGAAGTATGGTAAGATGTCTCTTACACCAAAGGAAGAATTTCAAGCGATTAAATGAACTCAATTTCTTGGCGCAAAAAAAGTAGAAGTTTTTTTTTTTTCCTAACATAAAATTAGTGAATAATAACAATAATAATAAATGTTTAATAATAAAATATAATAAAAAAAAATAAATTAATAATAAAGTAGCATCGCTTATGCTCTCAAAACAATTCCCTATAGTTTTAACACAAGAAATTATTCCTACGTTAGATACTACTTCTATAAAATTCAAAAATTCCTATTATTTAACAAAATGCAACCAAAATCGTTGCTTTCTTTATTCTATTCTATTTCTTAAAACAATTTTTATAGATGCCACACGCACCACATAAACATTAAATTTTACATCTACTTTTTAAGATAGCACGCGATCATGTTTTATATAAAAATTAAATCATTAAATTAGTTTTTTTACATTTTTATTATTCCATTTTGTATGCGCACTTTTTATTTCCTAATTCAAAATTATTCAAAAAAAATTTTTTTTTCGATAGTGTTTATTTCGATAGCGTTTGTTTCGATACTGATTATTATTAATTTTCTTTTTTTTTTTTTTTTTTTTTTTACTTTCAAAAAAAAAAAAAAAAAAAAAAAAAAAAAAAGATTTTTATGAAGTTCTGGTAAAAACAGAATTTAGTTTAGGACGGAGGACTATTAGTTTTTTTTTTTTTTTTTTTTTTTTTTTTTTAACATCGCTTTCAAATTATTCAATTATTTTTTCGATAAATTTTAGACTTCGATAAATGTCCAACTACAGAAAAATGACACTGCAAAAATCCCAGATTGAGACTAATGGTCATCAGTCCTAATAAGTGACCTATCTTGCGGTATGGCAATGGTTATGGTTTGTCTCAGTATACTTTTGATATAGAAATACCTACAACCAAAACTCACGCGAAGACAGATAGAGATATCTGGGAAGCTATGCGTGTGAAAAAGGATACGATTAGCAAGCGATTCTTTACAAATATTGAAGGAACAGAGACAGTGAAATTTTTGAAAATATATCCCACATCTATCCTATTTCATCACACACAGGTAATACAGTACCCGCCGCTTTATAAAATCACTGGTTAATAAAATAAGCCGCTTAATCTAATCAAATTGCCGGGTTCGGATTAAAATCAATACAAACCGCCTCTTAATAAAATCAGCTTCGCCGGTTAAAGAACGCAAAAGAAAATCTATTCAACAGTAAAAATGGTCATGTATGTAAGCTAAGCAACGAATTATATTTTCACACCGGATTTTTGAAAAGAAGAAAAGAAACAAAACATAGCAAGCTATCAATTACTCTCCGTCGAAAATTTTACGCCTAAAAAAAAAAAAAAAAAAAAAAAAAAAAAACACGCTCCACCATGGTGTTGTAGTTATGAATTCAAGGGATGAATTCTTCAAATGATTGTCCAATGAATATATTTTTATGTCTTTAAATATTCAAATAGAGTTCCTAGTTCTTATTTTGAAGCAACTTTGCTGCAAGATATACAAGCGGATAGTTTTTATTTTGAAGGTAAAGCGTAAAATTTTGGTAAAGTATGGCGGTTTTGTTCAAATTTATTGTCAAAGGAAGGAGAAATCGAAGCTTATAATTTCTCGATTTGCTTCATGTAAACATAAGAATAAAGATAATATTAATGCCTAAATTGTACCAAACGGAAGAGTTAACAGCAAACGAAAATGAATAGGGAAAGCAGAAGTCATCAACGTAGCACTTCTAGATAGGTACAAGAATGCCAGGTCAAAGAAAGTTTCCATCTTTTATGTAATTTTGCCCTCAAAAGATGAATATTTTGCATGAATATTAAGTAGCAAATACTCCATCCGTACCGATGGCTAGGTGATAGATGGAAGGGCGAAGAATTTCGTTCCATATTTAGGTAATTAATACTCTTTTATTGAATTCGGGCATGTTTGCCGAATTATAAAAATCAGCCGCTTAAGAAAATCATTTTGAAAAAACAAAAGTGATTTTATAAAGCGGCGGCTACTGTATATAAGTACGATAAATATTTTTTTTTTAATAATAATAATGATAGAAGGAACGCCAAAATCTTAGCCCTGTTCGGAAATAAATTCATTACATATAATTTTTAATATATTTTTTTGTATTAAAAGTTTCTATAGTTAAAATATTACATTTAAAAAATTGTATTGGTTTATTTTCAATATTTCATTGCATTGTTTCCTAAATGAAAAATCATTTTATGTGTAACAAACAATGAATATATATAGATTTTTTTTTTTATTATTATTATTCGAAAATAAATTTATTAAATATAATTTTCATAATATTTCTTTAGTTAAATTTTCTACAATTAAAATATTAGATTTAAAAAATGTTGCATTGATTTATCTGCAATATTATTTTGAAATATTTCATTGCATTCTTTTCTAAATAAAAAACATTTAATGTTAAAAAACAAATAAATATTTTGAATTTATTTAATTCTGTTAATATATATATATTAAATAAATTCATTTTACTTTTTAATACTTTTTATCAAATTTTCCATTTCATGTTATATGTTTAATTAAAAAAATGTTAGTAAAAGAATTCCAAAATTAGAAGTTTGATAACCATTGTAGATATATTTTCCTCCCTCCAAGAAATTTTATTTATTTTTGTCACTGAATACAAATAGCTCACCAAAATTCATTTATCTTACAGTTAATACAATTTTTCAAGTGTCACTAGTACATTATCTTATTTCCGCGTAGACGCTTGTTGAAACCCGATATATTACAAAACCTGTACTGTTATCAACACAATGTCATTTTATAAACTTGAAAAATGAGGGTTATTAACTTCGCTTATTTTCTGAATAAAAATTCAATCATTTCCTTAACTTTTTTAAAGAATGTACGTGGGCAGAATCACAAAATGAATTTCTAATATCATTTTAGCGTGAGAAGATTTCATTAAAATAGTATTTTATAAAAAGATAACTTGCGCTTATATAAAAAATTGAGTTATGTACATAACTGTCTGCAAACATAAGGGTGAAAAAAAATTCTAGTAAATGATTTTTTTTTTTTTTTTTTTTTCATTAGGCAAGTGTTAAAATATATTATTTATTGCTTGAGAGAAGATAAAATATTCTGCATTTATTATTATTATTATTATATAGGGTAATGTATGTTTTATTCAGTTTAAAATAATGGGATTAATCTTCCTATATATTTGTTAAAAAAAAGAAAAAAAATCTATTTATAAAAGTAACTCGCGAAAACACGTTCCAGTTTTTTTTTATATAAATCCTTGACATACTTCTGCCTCCAAGACATTGTTACCAAATTGGGAATTTTTTTTATTCATCTCACACCAATAATTTTGAAAAGTAATATTTTGTATATATAATAGAAATCATTCTTGAAAGTTTTTAGCCAACCGTTATAATAAAAATTTCGTGGTAAGTATTGAATTAGAAAAGTCCCCAATCTGGCAACACTGCTCCAAGAGGTGCACCCCACCCAGACTTAAGGGTCTAATATATACGAGCTAGCGCATCAGGCATTTTGTTGCCTTAGGGTTACCACATGTACCGAGCACGTTTCTCTGATAAACAAACGCCAAACATTATACATATATATATCGTCTTACGTTACTTTAGAGTAACTTGCTTTATTATATTTCATATTTTTAGCTGAGTAAACTATGATATGGAAGTTTGTTTAGCGATAAACTGCTATAATCATTCAAGAAGTGAACAGATGTGTTCACAGACCTTCTGTTACTGTGTGTTTGAGATCTGGCGACATTTTGTAAAAGAAACAGAAACCGCCCTAAAAACACATCTTACCCCAGTACATCCATAGGATATCCTCAGAATAAAATGACATCCTGAGAATGTACTGTGAAAAAAATGTGTTTTTTTGGAATATTATTGTTGCTTATTTCTCTTATCTTGACCGGATTAGCTTCAGATCAAGATTTCCTAAAATCTTTAGGGAAGCGATAAGGACGCCAAGCGGGAATACTCTCCTCTTCGGAGGCAAAAAAATGGTGGTGATGCGCCGGCCTATTATGGGCTCTACCCAGACCTAGAATCCACGTGTAGTATAGTTATAACCCCCCCCCCCCTTACACACACACACACACACACACACACCTAATTTCGCCGTAAATTGTCTTAGAAACATGCGGCTGGTACAGATCGTATTGTATTAACATCCAGTTTATAATGGTATAGTTAGATTTTGCTTAAAAGGTCACCCCTCATTTTTTATTTTATATGAATTATTTCGATGGAATCACGGAAATGGTACAGTTTATATATTTCACCAAATTTTTCATAGATTTATAAGCTGTCTGTGTATGAGGATGCTAATGTTAAATGAATATGACAAACATTAATTCATAACAATAAAATATTTAATTGCACGCATGAAAATACAAAGATATTGTGAGAATTTTAGAATAGTTGACATTTCACTTTTTGTGTATTTTATTACGTGATGAATGTTACAACTAATTTATCTAAATGAAAATAATAATAATGAAATGCATTGTCTATTCGTATCCACCTGTGAATGGTGATGCAGAGATGCCAAGTTACTACTAACGAAAAATCAATTTCATACCACAATAAGGAAAATGTAAAACTTGTTCTATTAAATTGCAGATAATTATTACAAAAGAACACATTAAAAAATTTCCGGTATTAAGATTATGGACAATCCGTAAGGATTTGGCATCTCTGGTGATGTGATTCTGTGTCTTTGAATAAATTTCTGTATGTTATTTAAAACTTCATACATTATTGAAGTTAAAATCAGCAAAAATTACTTAGATGATATGCTTTATTGGTTATAGGAGTAAAAGTTATACTATACACATATATTTCGATTATCGTTTGTAACTGCAAAAAAAATCATATTAATAAGAGTGAGGACAGAGAGAGAAAAATTAAACATATTTTGACTTCAAAGTAAAAGAGGAAGAGAAAAAAAAAATGTACATAAAAGAGAATTTAATGGAGTACGGCAAAACTTTTCTTACATATTAAGACATGCAGTAACTCTGTTTCATTAACTAGAGTTGGTTACTGTACTCAATAACAAAATCTCCTTGTATAGCTTTAGCATAGGAGTCCCTTGGTGGCTTTTTAATTCATGTGTCATTTGGTTCGATAAATTAAAATGGCTATCCCAACTGCGTAAAGATCTTGGCGGAAAGCGTCCGTGCTATTTCTGTGTCAGAATTCGAATTTCGCAAAATAATTCAGTAGTGAAGCTGTTAAAATTTTCTAAGCACGGGTTTTCTCAAACTTATTTTATTTTATTTGAGATTGCAACTTTATATTTTTTCCCAAAATAAAAAGAAATAAGTTACTTATTTGATTTTTATTTATTTTTGGCAGCAATTTATTTTTTCATTTTAATAATTTTAATGTTAAAATGCGGTTTTTAATTAATATCCTTTGAACCAATAAAAATGACTGAACTAAAAATAAAGTCAGATTACCTATATTTTGGCCTCAATAATAAGAATATCCATATTTTATAATGTCTAATAATCAAGACTAAAATTGCGAACAGATACAAAAACACAATTTCATCCTTGTGTATTTAGATAAAAGAAAGGTGGGCGTTCATTCAAGGTTATAGATAAATATTGGTAATGTGACGCAAAAGCCGCCGGTGGACAAAATACAGAGCTGCCAACCTAATCCGGCAAATTGTTAGTACCACCCCTTTTTCTACACCACTTAATTTTTAAAGTAAATTCATTCAAATATATTTACGATGAATTAAGAAGAAAAAAATTCTAAGAAATGACTCTTGTAGAAAAAGGGGCGGTACTAACAGTTTGCCAGATTAGGTTGGCAGCTCTGAAAATACTACGACCTGCTGCAATTAAAAAAATATATATTAGAGCTGATCCACCTATATTTTATTTTTTGAAAAAAAAAATTAGAAATAGAAATAAAATCCTATAAATCTAAAAAACTATAAAAAATTATTTCACTTTTTTTCTTGAACAAGATTGTAAGTATTAATATATTCAGAAAATATTTTTTTTCTCAATAAATATTTATATAACATAATGATTTTTAATTTTAGACAGTAGGCGGACTTACCCAGATAATACTGTTAATATCACACTTGCCAACATCCTAGTGCTGTTAGCCCCACTCTTTTTTTCGCACCAGTAAATTTTTAGAGTAATATTTTGCAAATGAAATTGCGATTAAATATGAAGAAAAATTCTCTAAAAAGACACTGGTGGGAGAAAGAAGGCGGGGCTAACAGTACTACGGAATATTAATTGGTATGTTGGCAACTATGTAATATATACCAAAAACAAACAGTTCTTAAAGACAAAGGTCGACATCCCTTTATTTCAGGGCACTTTAAACGATGTAAAAATCCCCCCCCCCTTTTTTTTGCTACCACTATACTTAAACAAAGTAAAAATGAACAATTACTTAATATATATATATATATATGTGTGTGTGTGTGTGTGTATGTTACTTTAAACAACTGACAAAATAGAGTTTATGTTAATTAACACTTTCGTTTATGTTTTTGTCTTTTTGGCAGGTATTCTCCACAGTTGTAATATTTCAGAACAAACTTTTCTATGTTCAAATTCATATTAAAAATGTATATAGATTATAATTATACTTTTTCTATCCAAAGTATTTATATCCATAGTATATTGGTTGCACTAATATGAATATTTTTCATATTTTTAAGAAATAAATGCCATTCAAATTGCGAAAGAAATGCCCATTGGCGGAGTTACAGATTTTCAAATGACGTGAATCTACGTCAGCTGTCGTGAAAGTGTTAAATATGTTTAAAAAAGGGAAAGTTTAATCAATGCAATATATTGATCTAATAGTTTCACTAGTAATATTGTCTGTTTTACTACATTAAAATTTGTTGGCCTTCAATCCTTCTTTTCTTTCTTTTTTTTTTTTTTTTTTCTAGGGGACTAATTTAAACAACTTATTTTTGTATATATTTTTGTAAATATCACTGATGAATTTTCATCTTGGCTATATAAATACTTCTTATAAATAATAATACATATTTTATATTTATCTACTCAAGGTCGTTTCTGTAATAAATTGTGCTCCATTAATTTTAATCAAGATTTTCATATGAATTAACTATTTTAATCAAGATTTTTAAAAGATTTATTTATTTATTTTTAAGAATTTCTCAAGCTTTAGTTATAATTTTATGCAAGCTTAGTTAAATTTTTAATACTTTTTATAATTATTGTCTCAATTTATTATATCTCTTCTTTATTCATTACATGGTTGTTCTTAGTAAATTCTTAGCGCCTGGCAATAAAGGCAAACCTTATGGTTTGTCTTGTGCTCGGTAAAGAGTAATGTATAGGGATTACTCTGGATCGTCATCCTGCTACCTATATCACCCTTCTCTTCGCGATTTATTTTTCAAAAAATGTAATTCTACAAGGTGTCTTACTTGCCCTCTTGCTGATGCTTCTCATTTTAGAGATAGCTCTTCTCATGTTACATTTTGTAAGGCTTTTAATATTATTTACTCTATCAAGTGCAATTTATGCAATATGATATATATTGGACAAACTAGTAATCCATTACATAAACGGATTAACCTACATCGATCTGATATTAAAAAATCATGTCAATTTACTACAAATTTTGAATATATGCACTTCCATCAACATGACTTTAATAATATTACTGTGAAAATTCTTAATTTTAAAAATAATTTGAATGAACGTCTCTTACTTGAATCACAATATATTAAATCACTGAATACAATTTATCCTTTTGGATTAAATTCTAATGTTTATAATAAACAACATATTGTTTATTCCAAGGTCGCAAAAATTGAATTTTACAGTAATATTTATAAAACATTAAATCACTCTTTATTTAAAAAGACTACTAGAACTTCTAGGGGTTCTTCTAGGTCTTCTTCCCAAATTTTGGACATTTCATCTATATTACAAAATCTCAAATCTTTAAAAAATATTTTTCTTCAGTCTTATAATTGGAAAGATCTACGTAATTTTATATTTGGAATAAAAAAGAAGTATCTTCTTAAATATTTTAAAGTATTCCATTCTCATTCTTTTGATTCACATTTCAGTGATGTAAGTTTTGATATTTTACACTATAAAGCTGAGTGTTTTAATATTAAACTTGACTTAAAATCTAGTCAAAAAATAAATAACTCTCTCTTGGTGATACATTTTTCTCATCCTATTTTTAATAAACTTCATATTCACAATATACTTAATGATCCATCCAATCCTTTTCCCATCAAAAACTTCATCATTCAAAAAACTTTTAAATACAATATTACTTGAGGCAGAAAAATATTTAACTACAACAAATTTGCTAAATTACTTACTTCTAATGATCAGCCTCCGTGCTATTGTTCTGATTCCAAATATAAATCTTTTTTCAATCCATCTCATGGACATATTATTACTGGTGATATCAATATTGTGGAAAATCTTACTTTAAGATCTTTGATGAAGTATGGTACTAAATTTCGTATGCCTTCAAAATTCAATTTTATTGATATCATTACTCAATTTAATTTAGACTTGGATCTCTTTCTATACAAAATTGCTATTGATTATAATAAACCAGTGGAATTTTTTAATGAGTGGAAATTTAAGTTACTTGAGAAATTTAAACTTGATTTAGTTTATAATATGCACAATCTATCTAATATCAAGTACTATAATTTCAAAGAAATCAATTCAGCAATTCTAGACTTACAGTCTAAATTTTTTATTACATATGTTGACAAGGCGGCTAATAACTATGCTATTATTTGCAAAAAGTATTATAAACAACTTCTTTTTGAAACTATAGATACTAGTAATATTTTTGTTAAGATTAATGACAGTATAGAAATTAAAAACAGGCATATATTTAATCATTACAAGTTGATAAAAACTAAAAATAATAACTACAATTATCCTTATTTAGTTGTAATTCCAAAATTTCATAAAGATCCTATTAAATTTCGTACTGTTACTGTTGCCTGTAATGCTTATACTTCTAATGCTAATATTATGTTATTAAATATCCTTAAAAAATTACATAGTTATATTGTTTCTAACAAGAGTAATTTTTTTCTAAAAAATAGTTTTCAACTCAAAAATAAAATTAAAAATCTTACTGATATTACTGGTATAAAAACATATGATTTCAATGATCTATTTAATAATATTGTTATTAAAGATATGTTTGATATTATTAATAAACTTTTTGTAGAAAATCTGAAGTATTTAAATCTAAATGTTAACATTACTCCTTCAGCCTTTAAAACTCTGACTAGGTTTATCCTTTTCCATAACTATATTTTATTCAATAATTATTTATATAAACAACGCCTAGGATTGCCACAAGGTGGCATTGCGTCTAGTATATTAGCTGATCTTTACTTATATTATTATGAGCGTGACATTGAGTGTACTAACTTTAAATTACTACGTTACATAGATGATATAATTATATTATATTTGAATAAACATCACACCAATCTAGACTTACCTATTAATTATCCTGATAATTTGTCTCTTAGTAGTACTGATTTGGAATCTAGTGTTATTAATTTCTTAGATTTAAAAATTATTCTTAATAGTAATAGACAATTAGAATTTGACTTTTATGATAAAAAGAAAGATTTCCCCTTTAAGGTAAATTTTTTTACTAACTATAAAACATGTTTACATAAATCTGTATTTGTCAATATTCTTCTTAATTTTAAACTACGGATAAAATATTTAGTGTCTGATAAACATCAAAAAGTACAATTTCGTTTCTTTAAAAATTTAGCATTAATTAATGGCTATCCCAAACAATTAATTAAAAAAATCTTTTAATTATTTATTTTTAATTATTTATTTATTTATTTATTTTTGCCCTTTTCTTTCTTTTTTTTTTTTTTTTTTTTTTCTTTCTCCTCATAATTTTCATACCATTTTAAATTTAGGTCTAATAATTAGATATTATTATATTGATAGTATGTATCTACATTAACTTACAAACTTTGTGGCAATTTAAAATCGTAGGTAGCCACACTCTTCAATTATTCACATTAATTATCTGAATACCAAGAAATAGAAGTTTTTGTCTTCTTTTCCTGGCAATTTTGTACAGACAACATATGTATTTTATTTATCTTTTTCTTTTAATATCAATTTCTTTTATTTTTTATTTTTCCATTATTTTCATTTTATTACTGTAGATGACAGCACTAATCATGTTACAAAATTTAGGAATAATCTGATTATTTTTAGGATTTCAATCCTTATTTCCTGAATAACGTTGTGAATCCTATTTTTTACTCCATGATCACTGCAATTTTATTCTGATTAACTGTGTGTTTAACCGTTAACTGACTGTTAAATTTTTACATGTGTTAGATCATTCAAGAGTCAGTTTATTTTATATTTTATAATATAATTTTGTATTTTTATTTTTATCTCCATTTTATAAAAAAATTATATTGATATTTTTATTTTAAATGGTTTTGGAACTTCATCCTCAGGTAATCGTTTTATTTTGATCTTCGCTTTTTATGTTTATTCTATGGGTGTTTCTACATGTATAGGTTATTCAAGTGTCACTTTCTTTTATATTTTATAAAGTAATTTGTATTTTTATTTTAATCTCCATTTAAAAAAAAAAAAAAAAAAAAAAAAAAAAAAAAAATTATTTTAAATGGTTTTGGATCATCATTCTTAGGTAATCGTTTTATTTCGATCTTCGTTTTTTTGCTTTTTCTATGGGTGTTTAGGGCCTGTGAACAAAGAAATTCTTGGCTTTTGCTTTTTTTGTTACAGAAAAACATCCATTTTTTAGCATATTTGCATTCTACCAGGCCCTTGAAAGCGTTAGAATGCAAATTATGCTTTATTCTTCTTCCAATTTCCAATATTCATTTCAATTTTTACTTAATTCTTTTGTGGTTTGATTTGGGTGGTCTTCACTTATGATCCAAATAATTAGTTTAATGCTGAAGTGAATCGTCTTTAAATTTTATGCACTGATATTTTGTATTACTATATATATATATATATATATATATCAAATATTTCATTCTACCAGGCCCTTGAAAGCGTTAGAATGCAAATTATGCTTTATTCTTCTTCCAATTTCCAATATTCATTTCAATTTTTACTTAATTCTTTTGTGGTTTGATTTGGGTGGTCTTCACTTATGATCCAAATAATTAGATCCAGCTGTCTGTAACGCACAGATTGCATTAAATAAAAATTATATCGTTTCTAAATATTGAAATTCATAACCTGCATGCATAAAACATTATTTTTGTAAGGTTTAATTTAGAATAATTTAAGTTATTTAATTTATAATTAAATTACAATTAAAATTATTTACTTAAAATAGAATTTTTTTTTTAAATTAATTAAGTATTTAATAATTTCAAATAAAATCAGGTATAATTAAATAATATGTGCGTAATATGCTTACTCACATATTATTTAATAAAAATTATATAAATATACTTTCATAAAAATAATTTTTATACCTTTATTAAAATAATTAATTAAATAAAAGGTAAAAACACACACAAAAATAATAAATTATTTTTTTGCTTTTATAAAACGAAATTTTACAAAGACACTTGATAGATGCCTTTATACAAATTAATTTGTTTATTTATTTATTTTAACTAATTATTCTCAATAAAATTTTTGGTATGAGAAGATTTTACCTGTATTCACATCTTTTTTTCTGAATCTAAAAAAAAAAAAAAGAAGGAAAGAAAAAGAAAGAAAGTAAATAAAAGAATACATACATATATATATATATATTACTAAGCGTATACTCCCTCCATTCAAAATTAGTTGCTACATTTGAATATTTTCGTACTAATAATTGATTCTGATTATTTTATGATTTTGTTTGAATATTTTTCAGAGATTTTAGCGTGCTATATTATCAGTAAACAACATTTACTTACTAAGTATTCCCTCCTTAAATCAATATCAAATTAGTTGCTACATTTCAAGTAAGCGGAATCAAAAATAACTTCCAATGCAGTTTAGTAGATGGACACCAATAAAACTATACCACTACATTGAATATAACGCGGTATGCAAGGTTTTAAGAGCAATGTTTCGGTGCGGATCAGACTTATGACTGAGCTGCTCCCAAGACTCCCAACTTTCGGAACGAATGATTACTTCAATTTCAGATCCACTGTCTGTTAGAGGCTCTTATCAGAGTTAATTTTCGAATGGCAGCAAATATCTTGATCTAATGAATCCTAATATTGAAAATTGTAAAGAGGATCGACTGATTTGTAGAGGCTCTTTTTAGAGCCAGACTTCGAAGGCCAGCGAGGGTCACTGATGCAGTTCATCGACAATCTACGAGATGTCATCTATCAGAGAAAAAGATAATGCCACATATCGTTTCAAAGGCTTAAAATTCACCAAACTCGATCTCCTTACTATGCTTTTCAGATACAATAAATCACATACGATACAGAGAATAATGATTGAAAGATTATCGGACAATAATTAAGAAAAGATCCTTCAATTTAAATTCGAATTTTACGACACTGACTATAGACAAACCACCTCTGGTCAGCTTAAAGATTTCACTGTCACGAAATTAAAAAAAAAAGTAATTCCTGATTTCCTTCAGTTCTGAATTGGTTTCAGATAAGTTGAATCTACTGACTGGACGAGAAATAAGGAAATCAACGGACGATAACCAGGTATCAGAAGAATTTACGCTAACTGAAACTAATTTTCCTACCCAAAACACTAACCCAATTAATACTAGAACTAACAAACGCAAGCTTGAAAAGGGTAGCTCTATTAAAAAAATTAGCAAAATTGTTAACGATTACAATGTCCTTACTGAAAATAAATTCAGCTCGCTTAACGTAAATGAATTTTTAGATCAGCTGGCATCACTAGATTGCGCCTGCAATCAGAGAGTTAATTCTAGCCCTCCTGTTAAAAATAAGAAACAAAATTAAAATTTCCCTCTGCCTAAAGATACATTTATTACCCCCAGATGCGGAAACAAGAAACAACTGATAAAATAAACCTCGAATTTGTCATTGCAATTTTATTGTAGCACCAGCTGGTGACTTCATTAAAATATTTCCTAAAACAAATGTGAATTATGATATCATTACTGAAAAACTTATGGAAATGAAAGTTCAATTTTATCTCAAAAATGATAGAGTAAATGCTGTAATATCATAAAAGCTGTAATCCAAAGGCTTCCCTCCGAAACCACTCATTTAGATATAGAAGACGCGTTAACGAGTCGTAAAATTAATGGTCTCAAAATTAACCTATTGACCAGCTTTAAAACGAAAAAATTCCTTACCCCTATTCCAAATTCATCTTGGAAATAACGATTATGGTAAAACCATATATGAAATTAACACCCTTTTATATTATCGTGTACAAATTGAAAGATACAAAAATCCGTCAAAAAACCTTCAATGCCATAGCTGTCAATTACTTTTCCATTTGGCCAAGAATTGCCATATGAAACTAAAATGCACCCGATGTACTGGTGATCACCTTGCGAAGGATTGCAATTTAGGAAAACAGAAATTGAATAATCCAAAATATTGTAATTGCGGAGGTGATCACCTCGCTAATTTTTGAGACTATCTTAAATTCCCCGAAAATCGTAATAAATCCTTCGCTACCAAAAATATCCTCCCTTTCAATCATAAATCAGCCGTCCAATCCGAAATCTCCTACGATGCTAAGGCCACTCCCACCCACTTTTTTCACTCCTCTCCATTCCAAAACAGATACGACGAATCCGCTAACCGAACTTAATGATATTTTAAACACTATTTCATCCGAATTCTACGTTACTAATTTCATAGAGCATTTAAATAAATTTAAATTAACGAAAAATAAAATGCAAAATTCTAATAATGTCCTTCAAAAACCAAACACTTTCTTCCTTAAGAGAGAATGGTGCTCTCTATACTTGCTATGGCCTACTTCTTTTAAGAATTTCCTCTAGTAGACCTGCCTAGCCCCTGGTTTCCCTTTTCCTTTTTTTATATCTGGTTACTAACTTTATATCTGATATCTAGTGTCTGGTTCGATGAGGTGTGGGGCAAACAACTGGTCTCGGGTACCCGGTACTTATCAAATCTCGAATCTCGTTTAGGAGCAATGTTACTCGAATGTTAAGTAATGAGAATAAGAAGTAATATGCCTCAATTTAATAAAAGAGTGACGATAACTGTACTGGGTGAGTGCAAAAGTTCCACCCGGTTTTATTACCCATAAAAAAGAGCAAATAAACGCAAAATGAACATTACCTATTATTGTATTGGGAGTACAAATTAATTCGGTCCGTTTTTTTTCGTTAAAAAAACATTTTATTTATTATCAAAATGAAAAAACATGTTATTCAAAGTATTGTCCATCAGTAGCCACAACTTTTGTCCACCTTTCTGGCAATTTTCGGATTCCATATCTGAAAAATGAGTCCTCTCTGGACGCAAACCATGAATCGAGCCATTCTTGAATTTCTTCGAAAGAAGTGAAGCGGTGTCCAGCCAAATCGTGATGCATCCGTCGGAACAACCAATAATCAGAAGGAGCAAGGTCTGGCGAATACGGCGGGTGGGGTAGGACCTCCCATTTCAACGTTTCCAAGTAATTTTTAACGACAATTGCCACATCGCTTTTCAACGTCGCGCGGTTTCAACTCGTATGGGACCCAATTTCCTTGCTTTTGAACCATTCCCATTTTTTTTAAGCGCACGGAAATTGCTTGCTGAGTGACTCCCAACGATCCTGCAAGCTCTTGTTGCGTTTGGCACGGATCTTGATCGAGCAATTCCTCCAATTCGGCGTCTTCGAACTTTTTCGGCTGGCCCGGGCGCTCATTGTCTTCGACACTAAAATCACCATTTTTGAAGCGTCGAAACCACTCTCTACATGATTTATCAGATGGCGCAGATTCACCATAAACTTCCACAAGCGATCGATGCGCTTCAGCGGCACTTTTCTTCCAATTAAAAAAGAAAATCAAAACTTCCCGCAAATGTTGTTTCTTTAGCACAAAACTCGACATATTGAATGCTCAAAAAACCAATGTTGTTGTATAAAACTCGAAGCTTCGTTGACTGAATATGGTTGATAAAGGTCAAACCTTTCTAACAATGCCAAAAACATCTATCATTATTCAGTAAACAAATCAGCCAGAGCCATCTATTGAAAACGGACCGAATTAATTTGTACTCCCAATACTTAAACCCCATTCTATTACTGCTTGCCATCTTTCTAGTTCAACATCAGTACATGGCGGTAAAATTCCGGCGGTTTTGACTCAAAAAAGTCTTGGATGTCAGTTTTCACAGCATCAAGATCATCAAAGATTTATTGACTGAAGGAATTGTTCAACGCACGAAATAGGTGATAGTCAGTCGGTGTCAAGTCAGGAGAATAGGAAGGGTGGGAAAAACCTCCCAATCAAAGCCCAGTAACCTTTGGCGAGTGATGACAGCAACATGTGGTCTGACGTTATCCTGATGAAGGATAACGCCACGAGGATTGGCGAGACCTGGACGCTTAGCTAGCAAATTTGAATGTAGCCTGTCTATTTGTAGACAGAAGAAGGCGGCATTGATTGTTTGGTTGAGTGACAGGACCTCCCAGTGAATTATTCCCTGCACATCCCACCACACACTCAATAACACATCCTTGGTATGAAGTCCAGCTTTCGAAGTCGATGCAGGCGAATCAGAAAGGTGACACACAGTCCTACGACGCTTTACGTTACGGTACATAATCCACTTCTCATCTCCTGTCATAATTTGTGTCAAGAATGGGTCATTTTTGTGCCGGGAAAGCAAGAAAAAACAGGTTACGATTCGGTCATCCTGTTGATTAGCTGTCAGGTTATGTGGAACCCAACGATCCAACTTTTTCGTAAAACCCAACTTAACAAGACATCTTTCGACCGTTTTCCAGTGTACGTTGAAGTTCTCCTCTAATTATTGTACTGTTCAGTTCCGGTTGTTCCTTATGGCGTGGTCAATATCGTCGTCTCCAATATATGATGGTAATCCACACATAGCCTGATCTTAGTAGCTTCTGTCCTCTTCCCTAAATTAATGAAACCATCGACAACATGCGCTTTCGCCTATTATGTCTTCCCCCTAAACTTGACAAACTTTGCGACATGCTGCGGCTGCCACACTCTTTTTTACGAACTTGTATAAAAAAAACATTGTCTTATATGCCCCTTCTCGTTTTCCATGTTACACCCTCCGATATACACTGATGGAAAAAAAATCCGAACACCAAGAAAAAATTATTGTACAGTAATGAAATTTCAGCAATACATTTGTCTAGGTAACATATTTAATTGATTAAAGTTTCAAGATCACAGGTAGAGCCATTGGCGAGAAGAGCCATTTCAAATGTGAAATGTTGGTACATTAGTAACCGGTGTAACTGCCAGAATTTTGAATGCAAGCATGCAAACGTGCATGCAATGTGTCGTACAGGTGTCGGATATCAGTTTGTGGGATGGAGTTCCATGCCTGTTGCACTTGGGCGGTTAATGCAAGGACGGTTAATGCTGGTTGTGGATGACGCTGGAGTTGTCGTCCAATGATGTCCCATACGTGCTCGATTGGAGAAAGATCTGGTGATCTAGCAGGCCAAGGCAACATGCCGACACTCTGTAGAGAATGTTGGGTTACAACAGCGGTATGAGGGCGAGCGTTATCCCGTTGGAAAACACCCCCTTGAATGCTGTTCATGAATGGCAGCACAACAGGATGTATCACTAGACTGACGTACAGATTTTCAGTCAGGGTGCGTGGGATAACCACGAGAGTGCTCCTGCTGTCATACGAAATTGCTCCCCAAACCATAACTCCAGGAGTAGGCCCTGTGTGTCTAGGCCGCAGAAAGGTCGCTAGCAGGCGTTCACCTGGCCTCCTTCCAACCAACACACGGCTATCACTGCGACCAAGGCAGAATCGGCTTTCATCAGAAAACACAACAGATCTCCACTCCGTCCTCCAATGAGCTCTAGCTTGACACCACTCACGTCGCAAACGACAGTGGTTTGGAGTCAGTGGAATGCACGCTACAGGGCGTCTGGCCCGGAGCTATCCTTGAAGTAACTGATTTGTAACAGTTCGTTGTGTCACTGTGGTGCCAACTGCAGCTCGAATTTCAGCTGCAGACGCAGTACGATTAGCCACAGCCATACGCCGAACACGGCGGTCTTCCCTCTTAGTGGTGCCACGTGGCCGCCCGGAACCCGGTCTTCTTGAGGCAGTACCTTCCCTTGACCACTGCTTCCAACACACATGCACAGTGGATACATTCCTGCCAAGTCTTTCTGCAATATCGCGGAAAGAAAACCCACCTTCTCGTAGCCCTACTACACGACCTCGTTCAAACTCAGTGAGCTGTTGATAATGGCTCTTTCGTCTTCTTAGAGGCATCCTTGACTTACATTAACCCACTACGTCAAATCTCAACTGTAAATAACGGTCACTAACCTTACAGCGCTTATTTAAAGCAAACCTGATTTGCATGTTCATAGTGTCGCTACTAGCGCCACACTTATGCGCGTAGCTCGAAATTTGAATCGACGTCATCTTTCAGATGTATAAACACGCCTATCAAATTTCGTTTTCCTGGCACAGCTCCTTCCTGGTGTTGGGATTTTTTTATCCATCAGTGTATATATATATATATATATATATATTGGGATGATTAACTTTGTGAGACACGTGCATTTATATGTGAGGCATCCACTCGGTTCATTGGCCGACGATTTGCTTCATTACAATGGCATGTGTGGCGTCAATTCCATTGCAAATTTGCATATCCAAAAACGGGTAGAACTTTCGTACTCACCCAAATATTATGAACGATAATTTAAAAAATACCCTAAAGAAGGAAATTAATAAAGAGTGCATCACTGTATTGCAATTTTTTTTATGCAACATTAAAAAAGTGATAAACTGAGCCATGATCCTATAACTGCTGCAGTAAATAAATTTAATGGTCATCATAGTACAATATCCCGTTTGTAGAAGCAGGCAAAGACGTCAAAAATAAATGATAATGAAAGTTTGGAATATTTTGTTTCTTCAGAAAATTCAAAAACAAACTCTAAAAATTGTGCATAAGGAGACAAAAAGTTGTAGAAATTAACAAAGAAGAAACCCGATAAATGATTATAGAAAAAATTTTGTCGTTTATGCGTGAAACATTTCCAAGTATTAAAATTCGAGTCCAATATACGTATAACAAGATAATGTCAACCCTCATTTGGCAGTGGATGATCCCAGTATCACAGAAGAATGTTTAAAAAATGGACGAAATTTTCAACTACAATGTTAACCTCCAAGTAGTCCAGATTTAAATATACTTGATGTCAGGTTTTTTAATGGAATACAGTCAATGCAACATCAAATACTTACAAAGAATATTGACAACGTAATTGATGCTGTTGAAGTCGTTTTTCAAAATATCGAAGTAAAAAAGTTTGACAAAGCATTTTTAATAGCTTTTTATATGAAATTGTCTTTGTCATCGTGTCACGCTAGTAAACAATTAAAGTAAATATAAGACGTTCCGTTTGTGGCTCCGTGGTTCATTTGGTTAAAGCGTCACGTAAAGCGGTAATCGAGAGTTCGGTCCCCGGAAAGTCCAGCGTGTTAAATTTTGATGATAATTAGTAGAAAAGATATCAATGGATAAAAGAAAAAATTTTCGTTGACTACACAATATCTTAAAAATTTGCAAAGAGTTTTTTTTTTAAGATTTTTTTTTTTTTTTTTTTTTTTTTTTTTTAGATATAAGAAAACACAAAATTTTTCAGTTATTAAAAAAGCTCAAAATAAAAAGTTCCATGTACAACGTACATAAATAAATATTTTTAGAAGTGGGTCAAATATCCCTAATAGCACCGTGACCGTTTGCGACGTCACTGTGACCATTTGTGACGTCACGTGGCGTCACAGTGATTGCACATCGACTGGCTGTGTTATTAGGGATATTATATATATTATTATATGAAGTTGAATTTGTCATCGTGTTTTCTGTCACGCTAAAAAAAAGACACTACCACTTAAAAAAAATAAAAAATAAATAAAAGGTAAGCAATTCATTGTATCTCTATCTTTTAATGGCTCAGTTAGTTAGAGCGTCATGTTAATTTTTCAAATAATTAATAGAAAAGGTGTCAGTTTGCAAAAGGAAATATTTCGTTGTGTGCACAGTAACCTAATAATTTTTGAAGAGTTTTTAAAATAGCTTTTTATCTAGTTACTAAAAAGCAGAAAATAAAAATTTAAATAATAATAAATAAATAAATAAACATTTTTTTTAGAAGCTTTTTATTGAAATTGTATTTCGTTATCGCGTTTTCATGTCACACTAATAAGTAAGTCACCTCAATTTTAAAGTAAATGTCAGCAGTGCTTATATTGTCGCTCATTGGCTCAGTTGGTTAGAGCGTCAAGCTGCTAATGCGATGGTGGGAAGTTCCATCCCTGAAAGATCGATGTGTTTAATTTTGCAGATAATTAATAGAAAATGTGTCAATTGATTTAAAAAAAAAAATCATTGTCTACACAGTACTCTAAGAACTTTTGAAGAGTTTTTTTGAAGAAGCTTTTTTTAGATACTAAAAGGCACAAAATAAAAAGTTACATATATTTATATATTCTTTTAGAAGCTTTTATTAAAATTGGATTTTTATCATCGTGTCTTTGTGAGATTATGGAAAAGAAGGCGCCTTCACTTTAATGT
This sequence comes from Salticus scenicus, assembly GCA_963930645.1. NCBI lineage: Eukaryota > Metazoa > Arthropoda > Arachnida > Araneae > Salticidae > Salticus > Salticus scenicus. The sequence continues at coordinate 132,475,290 of OZ005660.1, read as the reverse complement.
AAATTTAAACAGCCTTTTTCGTTGCTCGTTAGCGCATTTAATTAGAGCGTCATGGTGATAACGCGATGCACGTAGGTTCGATCCTCGCCCACCGACTTGTTACTTTTTTGCAGATAATTAATAGAAACGATGTCAATCGATAAAAGAAAATCTTTCATTGTCTAAACAGTGTCCTGAAGAATTTTGATAGCTCTTTAATGAAGCTTTTTTTTTTTTTTTTTTTGAGTTAATAAACGCACAAAATAAAAATTTCAGTAAAAATAAAAATATAAATAAATAAATAAAAATAAAAATAAATAAATAAGTAAATAAAAATAATACTGAAAGTTTATTATTATTGTGGAGCCGTAAAAAGCCTAAAATAAAAATTTATTGTTGCAGAGACATACTATAAAATCATAAAAGTTTCAACAAGAAGAAAATTTTAAAGAAAAATATAGATATTTCGCTTTTGCAAAACATGAAATATTTTAAATATTCCAAATATTTAAAAAAGTTTTCGAGAACAATATTCCTTTTGTATAAGTACTTTTTATATTTTTGTAGAATGCTCTATGATTTTTCTTGAGAGTTCTTATACTTTTGGTTACAGCGTCTTCCTGATAACGCGATGGTCCCGCATTCGGTCCTCGAAAGAAGATATAGTACTTTTTTTACAGATAAATAATCGAAAAAAAAAAAAAAATGTCAATTGATAAAAGAAAGTGTTCCGTTGTCTACAAAAGATCCTAAGAAATTTTAATTAGTTTTTTAAGGGGCTTTTTCCTTTTTTTTTTTTTTTTTTTTTTTTTTTTTTTGTAACTAAAAAGCACAAAATAAAATTTAAGTAAAAAAAAATCATTTTTTAAAATTAAAAGCTTTTTATTATGAAGCCCTAAAAAGCATAAAATAAAATTTATTCTGGCAAAGACATGGATCAAAGAAATGAAAGTTTCAACACTAAGAAAATTTTAGAGAAAAATATAGGTATTTTTCTTTTGCAAGAGATGAAAACTTTTTAATGTTTAAAATATTTTAAAAAGCTTTCGAGACATTTGAAATTTCTGTCCTAACGAATGATTATACAAAAACTAATAACTACGAATATTGGTCTCGAAAGCTTTTTTAAAATATTTGAATATTAAAAATTTTTCATCTCTAGAAAAAGGAAAGTACCTATATTTTTCTCTAATTTTTTCTTAGTTTTGAAACTTTCATTTCTTTGTCTTTGCCAGAATAAATTTTATTTTATGCTTTTTAGGGCTTCACAATAAAAAGTTTCTAACTCTAAAAAATGAGTTTTTACTTAAATTTTATTAACTTTAGAAACATGTATGGAAAACATTATGATGTCAGGCGGAGGCAATGCGTACAAAATAACCCATCTCAATGAGGGAAAACTTCGTCATCAAAATCTTCTTTCGGGAAACCTGGCATGTAATCCCGAAGCTATATTATGTGCAAGAAATTCCTTAAACATCACTTAAAATCGTTTTATTTGCGATTAAAATTATCGTAACTTGGTATTTTCATCCTCATTTTTTACTTTCCACAAATGTAGCGATTATTTTGGGACAAAATTTTCGAAGTACATTTTTGAAATTATTTAGTACTGATTTAAGGAGGGAATGTTTGGTAAGTATATGTTGTTGATTGGTTTGATAGGATAGTATATGGCACCCTGAAATCTCTGAAAAATATTCATACTAAACCATAAAACCATCAGTATTAATAATCAGTACAATCTGAAAAAAAAAAAAAAAAAAAAACGCATCCCCTCCCCACCTAATTTCGCTCTAAATTATCGTAAAAACATGCGGTTGGTACCAATCGATCTGTTGGAATGTCTAGTTTATAATGGTATAGTTAGATTTAGCTTAAAGGGTCATCTACAGATAGAAACAGGCATCAACTTCACTTTTTTCAATAGCAACCACTATTTTTGACTTCATATTCATGTTTCTGAGATCAAGGAAGTTCGGAAAATTAACCTATTTATATACTTTAAATGTATTCTAGATAGAGATACAAGCGAAAATGTATTAGGAGTCCGTCTATACATTTAGAAAAAATAAATCATAATCTATCACAGACGAGACATTATTTGTTAAATCTCACACCGGAAAAAATGCACAGATATTTTAATTATAATTAAAAAAATAGACACTAAATTTTAAAATCTTTTATCTTTATTTAAAAAATAAAATTTTTTAAGTAGTTTAAATTAATAAACGTAGATTGGTTTAATGCGTCACTTCATACGTAAAAAATTAAATAGCTTGAGTCATATGAACCCTCCAATGTTGAATTACAAAAATATAGATAGCAAGATAAAAGAAAAATAGTGATAATGATAATAATAATAATAGGGGTAAAAAAAAAAAAAAAAAGTGTTTAATATTTAAGAAAAAAAAAATATATCAGCTTCTGCTGGGTATATTTTTATTTTATACATTAAGCCCCGCATGAAAGTGAAACTATAAAGTTTTGCATTTAATTTAAAGCGTACAAACCTACAACATACAATATAAAAAAATATAGAAAACCAGATGTAAACTAAAATCTTAGAAAGGATATTTAAAATTCAATAAAAATGAGATAAGGTTCAAAATCATTCCTATTTTGAGTAATAGGTCACACCTTCATACGTTTCTCTGAAACATCAAATTATTTAACAAAATTCATGATTAACACTTTTGCGACCGTATGCTTTTGTCTTTTTGACAGTAAGGTCCGCCTGTGGGCGTTATTCGAAGTTACAATATTTCAGAACGAAATTTTCAGTAATCACATTTATATTAAAAATGGATATACATTATAATTATGTTTTTCTAATCAAAGTAGTTGTATCCATTTTTTATTTCATTGTAAAAATACGAATCTTGGTTACATACTTAAGATAATGCATAAAAATTTTGAAAGAAACGTCAGTTGGCGGAGTTACAGATTTTCAAATGTCGTGAATCTACCTCAGCGGTCACGAAAGTGTTAAATAATTGAAATTTTGTCATCAACAGTAAAAACGACAACTTTCACTCGTTTATTTATTCTAGAGTACAATAAAGAGTCAAACAAACTAAAATTAAGGAAATAAAAAACATTTTTTAAAGTAAAGTATTGTTTCAGAAAAAGCCAGAGGGAGGGGTTTGTCATCCTTTTGGAATGGAATTAAAATTTCCCGCCTGGAATGCGTTAATCTTACAAAAATATACTAATTTGTGTAATAAACTTCGAAACCTTACTTAGAAAACAATAAATAAAAATAAATAAAAATAAAAAATAAATAAATTAAATTAAAATTTTCAGTGTTGATCTGAATTTGCATAAATTGGTCTGACAAAGTATGTCCTATATAAAACGATTTCCTATTGCCCAGAACAAATAACTGCCTTTATATTGTTGTCTACTGTACTTGAATTCTTAATTTTAAATGTGTAAGATCTATATTTTTAAAAGTAATAAGAAATATTACATTGTTTAAAATTATTTTCCCATAATAAATGTGAATTTTACGCCGTGATTAGAATAATCGAAAAAAAAAAATATTGCGCTTTGTTTCAATAATATATTTAACAAAGGCGAAAATGTCACAATAATTGAAGCAGAAAATTCGTTTGAAAAATTCTTATAAAAATTCTTAAATGTTAATTATAATAATAATAATAATAATAATAAAAGATTGTTTCCTGCGTATTTCTCTTTTAAACAATAATCCTCGCCTTAACGCGTTTCCTAAATCATGATATTTAACTTCAGGTGTACGAACCCTACAATATTCAAGTAAAAAAAGGAACAACAGGGTTAAAACAGAATTTTAGCAATGACAAACTAGGAAAATTTATGTAATATTTAGGAAGAAAGATCTTGCCCTTTCAGGATCGAGTATATTCCTTTTGGCAACGGAAGCCACGCCTTTACACAATTTTCTAAAACTTTACATTATAAAACAGTTTTTTTTTTTTTTTTTGCATATTTGTAATTAAATCATTTAAATTTTGACTTCAGCATTCGATGTAGTAAATGCAATTGATATTCATGCATACCATCGTCATATATAGAGTCAAATACGAAAATGCAAACTAGTTGTTTTTTAATATTGTTTCCGTGATATGGAGGCGGGGCTTCATTTCTTTCGGAGTTCTTTCACAATCTCTTGCCTGCATTGCGATAATTTTATAAAAATTAGCCAATTTCTATGATAAACATCGAAATGCTGCTTATAAAACAATTACAATAACAAAAATATAAATTAAAATAGTTTTTCGTCAAAATATATACAGATATTTTCTCACTGAGAATACAAATCATAACAAGTGACGGCCCCTAAACAGCAGTAAAAAATGAAATATCACTGTATCTCAAAAAATAATGTTAGGAACGAGCTGTGAATTTGGAATTTCATGTTTTTGATGATACTCGTTCTATTCGTGTAAAAATTAACATAGGTCATAATTCATAATTTTTTCAAATATGAATTTATTAATAATTTTTATAATAATTTTTTTTTTATCAAAAATGTGCTTGGAATATGTGTTTGGGTCACTTCATTCTAACGTATAAAAAAAAAAAAAAAAAAAAAAAAAAAAAAAAAAAAAAAACAGAATTTTATTATATAATAATTTTTTGGGAAGATATGAATTAATGTTTTTCATATTCATTTAACATTAGCAGGTCCATACTTTAACAGCTTATAACTTTGAGAAAAATTGAACAAAATATCTAAACTATACCATTATCCGCGATGATTTGATCCAAAGAATTCAAATAAATTATAAAAAATGGGGGTTACCATTGAAAAAAAATGAAGTTGATGCCAGTTTTAGTATGTAGACGACCCCCTAAGCAAAATCTAACTATACGATTATAAACTAGGCGTTAACACAAATCGATTGTTACCAGCTGTACGTTTCTACGACTTCTTTGTGCGAATTTAGGTGGGGGGGGGGGCGTTTTTTGTTTAGCCGACTGTACAAAAGTTTTCAAATGTAGCAACTAATTTGGGAGGGAGGGAGCACAATTTTACAGGTGTCCATCTACTTAACTGAGTCGAAAGTTATTTATGACCTAAATGTAGCAACTAGTTTGAGACAGAGGGAGTATTACAATATGAAATTCTTTTAAAATATACATTTACAAAATTACTGACACCAGCATCATTAAGGAGCTAGTTTTTTATGTACTACTAAGAAAGAACGACGCAGTTGAAGATCTTTATTCATTGAGGTTTTTCTCACGAAAAAACAGCGTTATTGCTGTTTGGTAAGATGAAAACAAAACTGTCAAAAACAACTTATTTTTCAAACAACGTTGCGTATATTTTATGTACGTTTTGTGAGCTTAGATCATTCATATTTTTTGCATATATTCACCTCGACTTTAACACATTGTACGAGTTATATTAAAATATATATTTCAAAAATATATTTGCATTTAACCCTTTGAGTACTGAATTATTTGAAGATTTTTATGCCCATAGGACGGATTTAATTTGTCGCTATATGGAATAACACTTTCGCGACAGCATATGATTTTGAATTTTTGACAGTAAGGTCCGCCTCTGGGCGTTATTCTCCCATGTTATAATATTTCAGAACGAAATTTTCTGTATTCACATTTATATTACAAATGGATATACATTATAATTTTATTCTTTCTAATCAAAGTATTTGTATCCAAAGTATATTTCATTGTGAAATTGTGAATATTGATTATATATTTAAGAAAAAAATAGCATACAAATTGCAAAAGAAACGCCCACTGGTGGAGTTACAGATTTTCAAATGATGTGAATCTACGTCGGCAGTCACGAAAGTGTTAATATGTAAAAGTAATACATTTTATTTGGAATATACTTACATTGATGATATAAGTATGGTTGTAAGATATCATAAAAAAACGCCAGGAAAGTGTTTGCGATCAACGCCCACTGGCGGGAGTGCCGCAAACATTAACGCCTACTTCTTAAATTCAGATGACGAGTCAGACTCGTCCACCGTAACTTCGCCCAAGTAAGCAGATGACGAGTCTCACTCGTCAAATGTACCCAAAGGGTTAACAACACATAATGGCAAAGAATATTTGCATATAATTGACGAATTGATGGATTTAACAAATGTAATTATCCAACTTTAGACATACTTAAACCTACGTAAAATCGTTATCATCTTCTTCTTCTTCATCAATAATTAAACTGGGAGCCTGTAACGTCTTCTTCGTATAGCTATCGTTTTCTCGGTCTGCCGTGGTCTCGTTTGCCCTCTGGAAAGAAATTGAAGGCAGTTCTCGGTAGGGTTCCGTGTGTCATACGTTGGACTTGACTTTTTTCAATTAGTTTGATATCCATTGATCTTGTTTAAGAGACAAAAATCTTTTATTTCTCTTCTAATACCTTCATTTCTGTTTTTGTCCGTAGTTGTACTGGACGTCAGTGATCGTATGTACCACATCTATGTTGCCTGGATTCTGCTTCTATTTTGGCCACTCACGGTCATGTCTCTGAGAATCAGAGACATGACCCTGAGTGTCATGCAGCAAAGTGGGCACTGTCATGCCTATATATAAGACTTCAGCGTTTCTTTTTTCGTTTTTCTCTTTAGTGGTCTTATGAGAGTGCCACAAATGTGTTGGAATTTGTGTAGCTTTTTTGGAAGGTATCGTTATCATAATCAAAGGTCATATCACATCCTAAATATGAGAAGTGTTGTATCTGTTCGGTAATTTTATTATTAATAACGGTTTTCGTTCTTACTGGGTTTTTACCCTTAAATGCCCTTGTTTTCGTTTTTAAAATGACGATTTTAACATTTGAGACCTGGCATATTTTATGAAGTATACAAACAGATCTTTGAAGATCATCTTCATTTGATTGAATGAATTATGATCTGGTCATATGCAAACAGTAGTTTATTTACAAGATGTATAATGTAAAATATACCAAAAAAGCAATTTGAAATTCTTTTCAATTTTAAATTTATAAAATAATTTACACCAGCATCATTTAGTATCTAGTTTTTTATGTATTACTAAGAACGACTAAGTTTTCCTTAGCTTTTGCTGCATTAATGTTGTTATCACGAAAATATGGCGTTATTGCTGTTTGGTAAGATAAAAAAAAAAAAAACTATTTGAAAAACCCCTTTTTTAAATTTGTAACTAATTATTTGAATCATATACTAAATCTTCCCTGACAGGGAAGGATTTTGAGAAATAAGGAAAATGAAATGCTACTTTTATTTCACTAATAAATTATGGATAGAAATTAAATTCATCAATTGGTATCCTTAGTTTTTATTATTATTATTATTATTATAGCTGCCAATCTTCATTTATTTTCTATTTATTTTTTTACACACCATCACTTCAAAAAAAAAAAAAAAAAAAAAAAAAAAAGATTTCCCTTGGCGAATTTTGAAATTGAAGTAGCCCGGATATTTCTTTCCAAGTTATTAATTTACGAATTACGATAACCATTTCAGTTGTCGCCAAAATGACAACAAATATTTAAAGCCGCCAATAATGTCCCATCCAAAGCTGTGCAGTTTAGTTGCATCATACATTTTCAACGATGGGCAATTCAATAGCGCATTACTAAATTTGACTTCATGTTCGTCTTAATATCGATTGAATTATACATATTTAAAGGAAATGTTTACGTAATAACTTACAGGGGTGAATATATAAAAATCGCCATTTTTTTTTTTTACAAGTTTTAATTGTAAACGTTAGAGCAAAATTATATGTGATCAAAAACGAAATTAGCTCACTCATAAATTAAATGATCTTTTGACTATAACCTATAATAAAATATTTTAAATTATTTGAAAATACTAAGAACTTGCATATAACTTATTTATGTGCTTATTGTTGCATATTTGGGTTCATGAGTTTTCGCTGAATGAAAGGCGAAACTTGCAGAAACTGAAAAATTTATTTACAGGAAATTCGAGAAGAATACAAGTCTATAAATCAAGTAAAAACTCAGTTTCACCAGTAAACACAGCTTAAATTACAGCTGACAACATCACATTCACAGTATAAACTATAGTAGAGCATTTAAAATATTTAAAAATCATTACGTCTCATAATTAAATTAACTTTTAATCACACTAAAAACTGAGACAGATAATATACACTAAAAATATACATTTTAAAATATTAAAAACACAAAAACATAAATTTAAACGTTTCGAGCCTTTTACAGGCTCCTCATCAGTAAAAAACATCAAGTGCAAATGATGAGATGAACAACAGACTTCATTATGTGAGTACTACGTATTCAACAGGAACTGCGCATGCCTCATTAAGTGGCGAAAAATGTTGATTTGTGTACCAGCCCTCCAGGAAAATTCTTCAGTGATAATTTAAACAATTAGATATGATTATTTTAGTACTGTTAAAATCAGGTAAATGGTCAGTTTAACAGTACTAAAATAATCATATCTAATTGTTTAAATTATCACTCAAGAATTTTCCTGGAGGGCTGGTACACAAATCAACATTTTTCGCCACTTGAATGAGGCATGTGCAGCTCCTGTTGAATACGTAGTACTCACATAATGAAGTCTGTTGTTCATGTCATCATTTGCACTTGATGTTTTTTACTGATGAGGAGCCTGTAAAAGGCTCGAAACGTTTAAATTTATGTTTTTGTGTTTTTAATATTTTAAAATGTATATTTTTAGTGTATATTATATACTAGAGCATTAACACACACAGCAACGAATTGTAAACAAGAGGCTAATCAGGGGAACTTTACTGTAAGGCGGTTAGCGAGAAACTGACTGAAGACCGAAATCCGAACCCTTTAAATATCTTTCCATAAATTCGAGAATTTTCCAGTAACTCGTAGAATATTTAAGTTAGAGCTTAAATATTTGGTATATCGATAATAAGGATTTTTTTCACGAAGGTCGCCAAAAAAAGTCACCAAGGAGCGATAAAAAATCACCAAATTTCGTGCCAAGGCCATACCTGCCTTAGTGAAGCTTTTTAACAGGAAAAGAGCAATTTTAACGTAAAAGCAGACTAGAAATGAAAAAAAAATTATAACCTGACTAAACCTTTTTGAATTAATTTACATAAAAATAACTACAATTATTTACAAATTCGTAACATTATTGTATTTCTTTATTGTTCTAATTAATAGGCTACGCCAGCTTTGCTGGTCACTATATTTGAATGAAATTTCAAAAGAATTGATTGACTAGTTTTTATATAACTTTATAAATAAAAACAATAATAATAATAATAATAATAATAATAATAAAATTAATAATAATAATGTATTGAAATCACTGTAAACCTTGCTTCGCGTACCCGCTGCCTACGGCATTGAATTTTCAGCTCGCAATGCATCAAGTCCAGGTTTTCAGTGCCTGAAGAAAGGTCTTTCCCGGGTACTTCAATATGGGTATTTCTCGACGACAGGTGAAGCTGCTGTTATTCAAAAACTGCGATTTTAAAATAACTGTACCTCAGTATCTATTAGATGTTATTATTTTTTAACAATGTATTATGTACCCCATGTTCTTTACACTATATCACCATATATTTCCGACCTATGTAATAAATAAAAGAAAAAAATAGATTTTCCTTTAAAGGGAATTAAATAAGCAAAAAAATTAATAATTTTTAATTAAATCACTACATTACCATTTTTTCCGGTAAAAGCAATAAAAAAAAAAAAATCCCCTTTTAAAAAATAAATTAAATAACTGAATATATATATATTTGTTAAGTGTAAATATTATGCAAAAACGTAAGTGCAATAAATAGTTTCTTTAATTTAAAATTTAATGTATGTAATTATTTCTGTGTTTTACCATTTGATTTCAATAAATTTAATAAATAATAATAATAATAATAATAAATCGCCTTCAAATGAATTAATTAAACAAATAATTAAAATGTATAATATCCGTTACGCAGATGTTTGAAAGAAAAGAATACATTTTAGAAAATGAAACAGAAAGGTCAATGGATAGTTTATTTATTTATTTATTTATTATTAATTTCTGAACAGTTTCAAATTTTTTCTCTGAAATAGGAGAATTTTGTTATGGTACCAAAATACACTTCCTGTGAAAGTGTGAACGAAATTCAACCAATATTCTTTGAGTTATCCTGAACAAAAATGTTTAATATTCATCGTAGCTATAGAGAATCAGGCATCATAGACCCAGGTAAAAACGTTGTGTATTAGTCTTTGCTGTCGCTCAGACAACTAGAAATTAAAAAGTTATTTATTTATATATTATTGTAATTTTGGCTGATGATAAAAATATATATTAATAGACATTTTCCAATATTTTTTCCCCTTTATTTCGTCCACATATGTTTATTAAAATGGTGCATTTTTTTTTTTTTTTTTTTTTTTTTTTTGCCTTTGTGCAAGGGATTATCTAGTCGTATCTTCTGTGAGCTTTTCAATATTCAAAATACAAGTGATGCAAAAAGATGGACACATGTGTTTCACGAAGCATAATATAGATTCTACACACCAAAGGAAATTTAAATTCCAGAGTTTTGTTTGCCTCAGTTGGTGCAATAATGTTGCATAAACGACTTATATGGTACTTGTGAAAATAGGTAGGTACTTGTAAAAAAATTACTTTTTACCTTCAGCTGTGAGGAAGATGAATACGATGTAGCAGATAGTCTTCTGCATTTTCGAGTTTCCATGAAGTTTGTCGGAAGTTAGAATGCAGTGGACATTTCGTTTTCTATTCGGCATTAATACACCAACTAAGAAAAGTATCAAACTTTGGTATAGACAATTTCAAGAATCTAGATGTCTCTGCTAGCCTACAGCTTGATTTGTCTACAGCTTATATGTTTGCTGCACAACAAAGGGTGGTCACAATGAACATTTTTAGCCTGTGTACATAAACTTTGAATCTTCCTTTTTTTCTTTAGTTTGCTGGTTGTGCATGTGCATTTTAAAATTCATGAAATACAAAGTAATTAAATTGAGTCCATCATTGTGTAAAACACTGTATTTTTCATATATTTTCGACAGGACGACTTGTGTATCTATAACATATCATCATCAAAGTCATTAATAAATGGATTATTTCGGTTCCAGCGAATGATATTTAACTGCTCTTTAAAAAAAACATCGCAGATTCATATTCGATTTTATAGTTTACGATAAGAGAGTATTCTTTATTGTTATGTTTTAATTAAACACTTGTTCGAACCAGTACTACCTTCAAGAGTAAGAGCTCTCGGTCACTGGTGAGTTAACATTTAAAAAATTTATTGTTAAAGAGTAGTTTAAAAAGTGTCAAGGAAACAAAACTGGTTCTGTACATAACCTATGTCCATATGTAATAATATATATATATATATATATATATATATATATAGTGTTGAAAATGCAAAAATATAAACAGTGACCTTTGGTGTTGTTAACTCAAACTGGCTTTACTAATATTTCAATTGTTAGAGGACAATAAGTGCTATGTTTCAAAGTATCACCTCTGAGAGACTCATTCTAATAGTTAATAACCCGTTAGTAGTCCCTAGTTGGGTGATTTGCCGCCCATCCCTTCAGTGTTTATTCAACAGCCACCAAAAACTTTTAGAACTGTAATTTGATATATATAAAAGGCGAATCGACTCGAATAATCGTCGGTTACGTATATCAAATGATACTTCTAAAAATTTTTCATGGCTGTTGAATAAACACTAACGGGATGGGCGACGTAACGACCAACAATCGACTACTAACGGGATAAGGAACAATGTGTTAAGTGGTGCAAAGCAGGTTAATTAAACTTTTTATACATACCATAACTTTTGTATGTTGTTTAGAAGCAGAATGTTTTAATCGCCCACCGGTTCCACAAACAAAATGATATATCATGTAGAGAAGTACATTTTCTCAGGAAATTGAGTTACAACAAGTTAAAGCCTATATAATAAGAAGTCCTTTCAGTGTTTTTAAAAAGTCAATTGAATTTTTAAAAAATTAAAGGGTTTCGATTTCAGATGAAATTCTTAACATTCAGCATAAACTGTGAAACGCCCACTAGTAGACAACAGGAGCCGAGCTGACTACAACTGCAGGGGTCGTACACTCCGCCCTTTTTTCAGGACAATATCAGAGATAAGAATGTTTTGTCTTTTTTGCCACCACTAATTTCATGCAGAAATATTTATAATAATTTTACATTGATGCGTCGTGATTGATTAGGATAGAAACTATTATATAAAAATTGTGGTAGCCAAAAAAAGGTAGAAATGTCTAATATCTGAGAATGCCCTTAAAAAAAAGGGCGGAGAGTAAGACCCCTCCCACCATACTTGTCAACATACTAATTAATATTCCGTAGTACTATTAGCTTCACCTCCTTTTTCACACCGATATCTTTAAGAGTATTTTTTCTCTTATTTGGAGAATATTACTCTAAAAATTTATTGGTGTTACAAAAAGGATGGGACTAACAAGACTACGGAATATTATTTAGGATGTTGCCAAGTATTCCTGCCACTATTGTAATTTCTACACTAAAATTATAATCCATATCGTAAATCGTAGCTGTACAATGTAATTGTATTAGTTACCTCACACCAGAAATATTAATTAATAATAATATTTTCATAAATAAACATAACCATACAGGGATGGAACACGGGCGCAGAATTCATACCACTATCAATGTAAGAAAATTTTCTACTTCTGAAATCAACGATATTATAGGTAGGGAAATTTCTTAAACGGATTCCGGTATGAATTCTGCGCCCGTGTTCCATCCCTGACCATATCGTATTCGCAAACGTTTGGGATAAAAAACAGTCTTGAAACAGCATCTCGACAGAGGTGTAAAAATAGTCTATTACGACCATTGCCTGTTAAATTAAAGTGCGGCCACATATCCTAAAACTAGCAGTGAGGACGCGTCCAAAATGTTGGAGGGATGCCAGCTTGACCGACCTTGAAATTTGGAAAACATCCAATAATTCCGCGCTCTGTTATTGCTGATTTTCTCTGAGTCAGATGACTGTCACCCGTATTTTAGCATTGGACTTAGTAAGTTAGCACTTGCGCAGATGGTTTCATGAAATATGGTCGAAGAATACATGCTTTCCTCGTGGTTCGGAAACATGCCAAAAGTTCAAGCGGTAGACAGCGCCACCTGCAAATTTTTTTAATTCAGCTGTCACCAATATTTTTAAGAAGTGATATATGATATATAGTATATTATATCTTAAATTCATTCCATTATACGATTTTTCTATTATATGCGTTGGAATTTTTATCCAAAGTATATAAAATAAAAAATTAAAATAACAGATGTTTATAAAAAAAAAGAATCAACAAATATTAAAATCGTTCACTAATATTAATTTTAAATCTCTTTATAAATATATAATTCTAGTATCTAGCTTATTTATCTATCTCATGTGAATAAAAATAATTTCCTTTCTTTAAAATTATGCAAACTAAAATCTATTAAAAATATTATTATTATTTTTTAAATAGCATTTCATGAATAACATATTAAAAAATTCTTTTTGAATTTTCATATATGTTTTAGAACGCTTTTATTTTTTATGCAGAACTATTTTAATTTCTCCATTAAGAAACGTATTTTGATTTCAATGGTAGAAAGTGTTTTTAAAAAAGCAATTATTTATTAAAATATAATTTTTGCACGAATCTCATTTTAAAATATATAAAAGCAAATTGTGCAAACATTTTAGAATTCTAATTTATCTTAAAAAACTAATCACATTGCTTTTTAATAATGTTGCTGAAGAATTATTTTTGATATGCATATTAAAAAAAAAAAAAAAAAAAAAAAGAAAAGGAAAAGAAGAAAACATATAACATAAATAGCAGTGCTAATAAAAGATTTTAAAAGATTTTATTTTCTATGTTACGATATTTAAAAGAAAAATAAATTATTCATAATATAAATCTCCATGTTTTTAAGATTTCTTTAATAAATAGAATTTATTGATTTCTTTTTAATATTTTATGAATGTTTTTTTCTGTATTGTTTCCATATTTTTATCTTATACACGGAAATTAAATTTGAATCTTAATATAACGCAAAGACGTGTTTTTTTTTAACTATAGATGTACTGTTATATTTATCATTACAAATATCATTATTACATCTATGCTTTAAGAAATAGTTTTCAAAACTTACTCCGAGTTTTTACCACAATCAAAAAATATGCCTTCTTCCATTTCAGGAATACCAAACTAGGTAACACTTTCAGGGGCCCTGGGTTTACGTAATCATAAATTTACATCAGAAAGTTAAGAAAAGAAGAGAGAGAGAGAGAGAGAGAGAGAGAGAGATAGAAATGTTTAACACAAAATGAATTTTTATTAATTTTTAACAATGTAGGAGAAGAAATGTTTTTTATATTCATAAAAACAAAATCATACGAAAACATGTAACATAACTAGCAGTGCTAATAAAAGACTGTAAGTCATTTTATTTTCGTTGTAATGAAATTTAAAAGAAAAGAAAAATCTGATGTCGGCACCACATGACTTCCTTATACAACCAAGAGAATATACATATTTTAGAAAACATTAACAATATTGTGTGAGGTAACCGATTCGTAAATAAACAAGCAGGTTCCGGATCACGAACATTCCTTAAAAAAAAAAAAAAAAAAAAAAAAAAAAAAAGAAGAAAGGAAAACAGCTACTCGAACCGAAAAATTTGCGATAATACGATTATGTATTCCGCCGAGATAAATATACGAGTTTTTTCAGGAATAGTACTCAACGGATTGTTACAAAATATCTCGTTGTCAAATGCACAGCTTAGAGGACAATGAAAATCATTCGAGTAAAGATGGCACAGTTTTGTTCTCTTTGGTAAAAATTAGTGATGGGAAAAGACAAATTTTACCAAAATAATAAACTCAGTTAAAATTGAGAAATGGTTTCTGGCTATACTGAAACAACATTTGCCACAAAATTTTATCGCTAATTTCGCCACAGCGCAGTTTAGTAACCAGCGTAGATTTATGATCTTGGCATCGAATTTGGCGAAAATTTCTAGTTTAGGGTTGCCAAAGTTTGGGAGCTCTAATTTCAATAATACCAGAATTGTGGAATATTCTGGAAAAAATCATTGGTTTATTGTGCAGAACTAAATGCTTCGAAATTTCTATAAAAATACAAAATATAAAATTAAGTTCGGATGAGAAATCAATATTGTAATACTGTGTAAACCCATTTGATGTCTGCCAACATGTCTATTTTTTAAAGATTCAGTACTAGTATTTTTAACTAATAAGCTCTGATGTTCATTTTCCCGATTAAATACATTAAAAATTGTCATACCTAATTTCTGGTATGAAATCTCCTAAGGAAAACAGGATGGTTGGTAGCTATGTCATTTAATTACAATTAACCGTTTGCTTTCGAACACAGCCTCTCAGGCGACATTCTATTCATTACTTCAATTTGAACGTCGCTCGAGAGGCGCCATGACCAATTAAATACCTTTATATCTTATATCCACCAATAATGTTCTACAATAATAGGTGTAATACTTCGTTATGAGACTCCACCTACATTTATTATTAACTGTCTTTGGTCGTTGCTTGCCTTGACCATTGGTAAATGGCCAAGAATGCTTTCCAAAATATCACACAATGGAAAATTATAAAACATAATATTCATATTTTATGCTTGTAATATGTAAATATACATCAAATGTAGAAATAAAATATTTATATTTAAAATTCTTATGTTTTATATTTTGCATTTGTTCATTAAAACTATTGTCGGGTAGCTCATTGCGGTTACTAAAAGAAGGTTGGAATGCAAAAGGTTAATTTTCCATCACACTTCAGGCCCGCATATTTGGAAAATAGAAAGTGGTTAACTTAAAAGAGGCCACTGACAAAAAAAGAAGGTGGAGCTTTCGTAAAAGGGGTATAAACATGCATTATTATTGCACACTTTATTACGCGGCCAGCATAACATAAGGTCAGCCAGATCTTATATTACGCTAGATTTTATGCTGGGTTCCTTGTACCATGAGGTTATAGTCCTCGCCTTTTTTCCAGAACACTTTCAAGTATAAGAAATTTCCGTCTCTGTTGCTATCACTTTTGTTTTTTTACTGAAATCTTGATTGTATTTCTAAAGTTATATGCCGTGGATAAACAACGTAAAAATTGTTGTATAAAAATAGCGGTATTAAAAAAGACATAAGTTTCACATATCTGAATGTGTCCTGAAAAAAGCGGAAACTATGATCCCTGCTGTTCTTCAATAGATCTCTTACACAATTCTAATTCTGTTCACAAGCCACCCCCTTTTAAGTAGCATTTTCTAGTACGAAAATTTATTCCGTCAGTACCGGAAAAATTAGGAAGTTTTACATGCCGATCACCAAATATCTGGAAAATAGTTTCGAGTCGTTGGTTTACCCGTGCGAATAAGGCCTCGGGAGCAAACGGTGAAATAGCTCAAGAACCATCGAAATGTATAATAATCGAAATTTCAACCACTTTTGAAGAGAAGCTTGCACTTTAATGTAACTTTTGCCCTATTTTTTTTTATACGGCAATCGTTAATAAAAAGTTTCTGCTGTAAATAAGGAAAAAATAATCGAAAGTAGCATAACTGTCAGAATTCCCGACTTTAAATGTCCAATTTTAATCGGTTGTAGATACAGCAGATTGTTCACTGCGACGCAAAAGTTATGAAAATAAACAATTTAACACACATTTCAAAAGGCATTTATTCAATTTGCCCATGACGGTTAAAATGTATTGTACTATGCGTACTATACACAAATTTAAGAAAATTGAATGTTGACGTTAGAGGATTCCCCCTGCCTGTTTATTTTCAGATATTACTGATGGGAGAGTCTTTGCAAAACTTTGCGCCGTGGGAACCCTGTTTGAAGATTAGATGTTATTAAATGGTAACAAAAAAATAACTTTCTCTCATAAGTTTAAACAAAAACGAATTAAAATAAAAAGGAACAGAATTTTTAATTATATTATGCATCCACTTTCTGATATAAATTTATGAAAACATGATTCCATCGGAAAAAGTATATCTTGCATGATCTAGGGATAGATTCCGTTCAGTTTGTTCTCGATAGATCACTTGCAGTGTTGCCAAATATGTTAGATTTTTCCCTACGAGTAGGATCTTTCCACAGTTTTCTACACTATATAGAGGCGGCTTTTGAATTCGTAGTACCTATTAGCTTACTTTTGTAAAGCTCTTTGTAGAACTTTGCATGAATTTTGTTACATTTTTACAATTTTTCAATAATGCAGGGACTTAATTTTCATTGAAGGATATTTCGAGCTTTCAGTAATGGCATTGCATAATTTGAGATTGTAATAGTTATCACTTGCGTTTTTTTTTTTTTTTCTAGATGAGCATTAACTTCTATTACTGTAAAATTTTCAACAAATGATCCCCGAAAGTCTCTGTATAGGTCTATTGCCCATTTGCAGGACAATTGAGAACTTTTATACTCTAAGATCTAAATCAGAATGTTGTGTTGATTTCAGTGTGAATTAAAATATTCTCGTGCAGATATTTCCATTGAGGGCCATCGAAATGCTGAGCAAATGAAAGGACGTTGTACTCCAATGTTTTATTATAATGCTATGGTATTTCGCGAGAACTGGTACAGGTTAGACACTTTTTCATTGTAACAAAGGGCTACCCCAACCATCACTATTTTCTTTGTGACCAAAATCAATACCAAAATCAGTCAAGTCATGCTATACAATGGTACAACGGTCATCACCTGAACCCATCCATATTGCCATTTTCTCATCGATAAATTTCATGTATTGTTATTTCGGTTCATATAACATATATTTTCCTTTCCACGCTTTTTTTTTTTTACGATTTATGATGTTGCTTCAGAATTGGTTTCTTTTCCATCTTGCGGGTATTCTCTAATAATAATTATTTAGTAATAATTGAAGGTGATTTTTGGCATAAATGTATCAAAAACCATTCTTAAATAATAGTGGTAGTAGTATGTTCCAAGATTAATAAAGGTCAGCTGCTTAGAAACATAAAAATGTTATGTTTCTAAAGGATGAATCAATGAAAATTGAAGTTTAGTTTAATCTTTTTTATGGTATTTTTCACAACGTTTCTTAATTCTAGCATTATTCATACAGTGTAATCCATTTGCATAAATTTATATATTCCTGTTGTTTAAACATTGTCTTCCGTGAGTTTTAACGAATAACCATTGAAGGAAACGATTAAGCAGCACTAAATACAAAATTTCATTTCATCAAAAACGCGGAATCATTTACATAACCACATGACATTAGATGCGAAATGGTTACTCATGTAAAATAGTTTATGTTGACAGTTACTGTAATAAATTTCTATCGCACCATTCTTTTAACCCTCTCAAGGGCAAGCAAATTTTACACATTTATAATCAACTGTCACCAGAAATCATAACAATATTAAATGATAGAAAATAAATGAAGTCATTCGTCTAACAAGGAAACATGCGAAGGTGTCGTCTACCAAAAGTATTGAAAAAAAATATATGTAATTCTACTCTTCATAAAACACCAGAACGTGAAAAAAAATTCCGTGAAAATGAATTACAGTGACCACAAAAAGCGATTGATTTTGAGTACTTGGCGGAGAAGCAAATCACGGTTGTGTTCGTACACGCAATCTCGGTGCTGGTAAACTTATTTAAATCGCCAAAAATGCTTAATTATGATAATTTTTTGTGGTTGGTGTAATTCATTTCAGCCGATATTTTTTTTTTTTTTTTTTTTTTTTTTTTTTACTTTCTGGTGTTTTATGACGATTAGAATCACATATTTTTTTTTTCAGTATTTTTTGATGACGACACCTTTTGAATGATTCCTTGTAATTTATAAAAGAAAAATTTTATAAAAAATTTTCGGCGATAGTTTTTTCAGTTTTGGGTTAAATTTGTAGTTGCACTGTGCAACCACCGCCTCTGACAGGGTTAACACGTACTCAACTACGATAACAGATAACAGATTAATTAAGTATAAGAGATCATTAACTGAAATATGCATTACGTAATTTTCACAAAATACAGACATAAAAATGCGATTAAAGACGAAAACAATTTTCAAAAAGTTAACAATTGCTTGAAAACGTTAAAATTTCTTCAACCCCTTATCTTCCTGTTATTTTTTTTTTTTTTTTTTTTTTTTTGAGAAGACATGGAATTCTGTTTATTCCATCTCTCATAACCTTTTGAATTTACACGGTATTAGTTTGGGGTTTTCATATAAGTTGCTCAATACTT
This sequence comes from Salticus scenicus, assembly GCA_963930645.1. NCBI lineage: Eukaryota > Metazoa > Arthropoda > Arachnida > Araneae > Salticidae > Salticus > Salticus scenicus. Next base: position 132,456,034 of record OZ005660.1, on the reverse strand, counting down.
TTGGCTATTAAATTATGCCAATGATTTTATTTTAATTTTTTTATTATTATTATTATTATTATTATTATTATTATTATTATTATTGAAGTTAACGCAAGCGTAGTTAAAAAACATTTGTGAGGTTGAGATTGTAGAAGGTCGCCACAGTTTGTTTGAAATAAAGCAGGACCCAAGCAAAGTATTCAGTTGGGGTAGTTAAATCGCTTTGGCGCCAGTGACCCGGCGGAATTTTAGGTCGGGTTAGTTTTGTGTCAACATGTTGCTGCAACGAAGAAATTAAGTTGTGAGATGTAGATGAATGGGAAGCGATTTTAAAAGTTTGGTTGAAATGAAAAGAAAGGAAGTTGGTGAAAAGTGGTATAAGACGGAGATAGTTTTCGTAAAAGGGGTGGTGTAGTGGAGTCTTGTTCGACGTCTGTCTATGACAAAGTCTAAGGCTTAGAGTCTGGATAAAGCTATATTTCGATAGTTGAGATAAAGTTGTGCTTAAGTTAAGTAGCTTGATGTGTGTTGTGGTGCTTCAGTGCGAATATTCGTGAATGGAAAATAGATTCAGTCGGGAATCCTCGAATCTGTTGAAAGTCACGGTATCTAAGTCAAGGAGTGCATCCGTCTCTATACTTCTACTATTCTGGGGTGAGATATTTCAAATTATCTAAATTAGTTATTATACATTTATTTGTTAAAGTATTTAAATCCGCTGACTGAGCTTCAAAATCCAGATCATCCTCCCATTATTCCAGTTGAATAAACTCTTTGTTTTATTTTTATATATCTGAGTCTCTGGGCTAATTTCATATTTAATACTTATGTAGTTAAGTTAACTAAGTTAAGATGGGATCTGAGTCAACGCAAACCTCACACATTTAGTAAAAATGCTTACATTTCGCAAGATATTTAACACTTTTATATTTTGGTTGCAATATGGGCAGTATATGAGAAAAGGGGCGGTTTTTCAGGAGGCGTTAACAATTGTACGGTTATTAATGAGACGGTTGGCTAGTATGGTCAAATGTAGTATGATAAATTTCCTAAAAATGGCTTTGCACTGAGTCTAATATCCTACGTATCATAATTTTAAAAAATATTATTTTTTTAATTCTTTAAAAAACCGTTATATTTCTTTGAATATATGTAGTAGCCTTATACAAATTTATACAGATAATGAAAAATATTCTAATCACATGTTATAGCCAAAACGCATTTATGGGTTTTTTTTTACAAGGTGATCCATAAACTTGTGATTTTTGTTTAATTTTTTATTGCTCCCTTTTCATCTTTAGAACACAAATTTTGCTGTAATTAATGAGTTATAACATGTTCTTTACACTACCAAAGTTTCAAGGAGATTCTTAAAGAGCTCTTCTAGATTTCTGACAAAACGTCTAAATTCGAAAATGTCCAAATACTTATTGGAAGATAGTGTATGTACAGCGGTGTGAGTGATGGGTGCAGCGTTGTTGTTTAACTCTAAATTGCTTTTCATCTACATAATATTTTTTAATTGAAAACATTTTAATTGTTCTAATATGCGAAAAATATAGCCTGGTATTCATAATAATATAATAGGATTTATATCAAATTACAAATTCATACCCCTTTAAATCTATACTTTGCATTTAAATGGTAAATTAAGGCTGCTCGGAGTATATAAATTAAAAATATAATAGAGCGTGACAAATATATTTAAGGTTACATGTAAGACTATTTTAATCTAGAATTATTAAAATAGATTAAACTTAGCTTCCTACATGTCATCTTAAAATGGCAGATAAGTGATAATAAATTATCCGATGGTGATATTAATTCATTTGATTAAGGGAAATGGATTATGTAAATAATTCATGACATCTCGTAATATAACCGAATGTATTACACAGAATTTAATAGCTTCTAATTTCGTCTTAAGGACACATTCTATCTTGAGGCTTATTTATATACATTTTATAAGATAATTTTCATATTTTATACTTTTAAAAACAACTGCATTTCCATTTTGAAAAATATGAATATTTTTTTGCAAAGGTACGTAAAATAAAACAAAATTAAATCTGTTTTACATTTTCTATTAAATTCGGTTATAAAATCTTATATAAATCTTCATTTCTAAACAAAATAAGTTCAAAAATAGTCCACAGTAACAATGCGATATACAGGATAATTACAACTCAATTCATTTTGTTCAAATCTTGTTGAAGGAAGTTATATATAACTGGTTGGTATTGCTAAACTTAGATGAATATAATATATTAATAAGGAGAAAATGTTTGTGCAGTAATAAGCAAAATTCGTCTAGTAGTTGAAAATAAAACGTTTAAAATTTTTAAGCGATTGTAACTGGGTTTCTCTTATATTAGTATCAATGTAGAATATCTTTTTTTTTTTTTTTTTTTTTTTTTTTGTATAATTAATTCATATTGTCGTACAATTTTTAAAAGCAAAATTATGAATAGATGCATATGAACTATGTACATTTACATCTATTTATTTCTTCAATGTTTTTTACATATTTTCACTTGAAAAATGATAATATCTTTTCAAAAAATTGCTGTTAGAGAGATGAGAATATTATGGAATACCATTTCCATTTCTTTAAATAACTTTACTTATTTTTAATAAAATCCCCCAAAATCATGATGAGTACATAGTGTAATTATTTGTAATGAATTGTCGATGACAAAAAAAAAAAAAAAAAAAAAAAAAAAAATGTTATAAAATGTTTACTTTAAAAAAGTTACAAATGGAGGCTAATATGAAATAATCGGGTAATATGGAATGGGTGGTTTTAACTATTTAAACCATAGTAAAACTAATTAGACTTCATAAAATCATCTTCGGAGAATTTTCTGTGACAGAAGATACATTCGGCATCTTCATTTTTTGTTTCTTTAGTTGAATACATGAAGTCACTTTCAGATGATACTATGAAATACCTAGTATTCCATAATACCCGACACGCCATCTATAAAAATGAACTTTTAAATTGATGGACAAAATATTTTCAGCTAGAAAACGACCAATGTATAACAAAATACAATTTTTGGGGCATACATTATGCTTAACATCAATCTTTAAATCACATGTGTACTAGTAAATTTAAATGTTTGAAAACTTACCTGCAAAAATTAAAAAAAATAAATAAATCACAAAACATACTTTGTTTTATAGAGAATCGTACGATAGCAACAAGCGATTGCTTCTTACTGTATTGCTTCATGGGAATCCTTCTTGAGTAATTCATAGTATTTTGAATATATAGCAGCGCCAGTCAGAGCCAAAACCTCGGTATTTCATATTTCCCGACTATTTCATAATACCCTCCTCCTCTCTATATATTTATCTAAATATCTAGAAAAAAAAAAAATAGCTTTCTTATTTTCAATAAATTTTTGATTTGAAACATATATATGTTAACCTGATCAAATTAATATTATAATTAATTGAATAAATAAATATTTTGTAAGAAAACATTATAAATTGCAAAATATAGAAACAGTTGCTTTAACTCAAAATAATGAACAGCTCGCCATTAAGTGAAAAATCTAGTCATGAATGTATCGTCAAAGCAGTCAGGTGCACTTGCGCTTATTCTTCAACCATGTTTCTTGCTACCACAGGCGTCTCTGTGCTATTTCTGGGTCGACGAGTCCAGCGTTAAAATAGGGATGAGAACCCTTGTGATTGACAGAAAGTAGCACTAACCCAAGTAGCACAGGAACGTTCTGTGAACGTCTAATAACGGTTTCAATAGTTCAAACACCGTGTTTCGTGTCAAAAGAACGTTCTAAAACACGTTCAGAAATAGTATTATTTAGAACGTTCTGAAAATGTTTGATTTGTACCATCTATAAAACGTACAATTCTAGTTCTATATAGAACGTTCAAGTGTGACACCGTCATAACATGTTCTGTAACAGTGTAATTATAACGAATATGACAAAATGACTTTTTAGTACTATTGGTTGGGAAACTAGGTTAATCATGAAAATTTTTGACTTCAGTTTTTGATTTTTTTACACGTTTTGTGGCGTGAGGAATCCGGAAGTCAAAAGGTTGGTATGGTATCTGTTAATGTGTATCGGCACCTATTAGTGTGATAGCCCGTTAGTTCATGTACACGATATTAATATCTCAAGAACAAATGATTGCAGAGAGATCGGACCAGTTTTAAAATATCACTTTTGATATTGATAAGAATCTTATTGAGAGATTTGCAACATTCTAATTTAAAAACTTCGTAAGTTATTCGAAATTTATAATTTTTAGCATGATAGAGAATAGAGCATTTTTTACATTTTCAGTTTAACGTTTTGTTAGCACGTCAGTAAAGAATGCTTCTCAATAATCAGTAGCGGTGAGGTGAAAAAAAATTACAAAATTTTAAACTCATGGAAAAATTTTGTGAATTTTGTATTTCAGGAATCAATGTATGGAATTCAACCAAACTTGTTACAATATTAGATCTTGCCCTAAATTGGAGTTTATTTGAATTTCATTTGGGGTATATCGTCCGATAGATTGCGGTGCTATGCAATGAAACCCTCCATTTATGGGACAGCTATATCTCAGCTTCTATAGTGTACAAATGCATTAAACTTGATATATTGGCTTATATCATCATAACCTCTGCTAATACAATTTGGATGTATACATTGTCCAACAGGTGGCATTGCTAATCGGCAATTTAATCATTTTAACGGAAAGGCAATATTTTAACTCTTGTGATTTAACAATAAATTTTCTGATACACTGAAGTTATAAGTGAAATCGATTTTATGTAAAGCGTTACTGGTCCATTTTGGATGCACATCGGCCAACAGGTGTCGTGGCTATTTTGCAATTTAATCTCTTAACGGAAACGAAAAATCTCAACTTCTGTGATTTATAAATATTGTAAATTTGGTAAGTGAAATTAATATTACGTAAAACTCTACAGATTGCCTTTGGGTGCATATCGGACGACAGGTGGCACTGCCACGTTCCAATATTTTCCATTCACAGAAAGGCTATCTATCAGCTTCTGTAATATATATACTTACCAAACCTTCTGCGTGACATACATTTGATATATATTATTGATGCAATTTGGCTGTATAACGAGTAATAGTTAAACAGGTTTTTTTTATTATTATTATTCATAGGACATTGTTTTTTCCCCTAGGAATAAGTATACATCATCCCTGGAGGATGGGGGAGGGGTGGATAAAAATTTTCACTATGATTATCTTTCAAAAGAATTCGATATCACCTTTAAAACGAATAATTGAAACATCGTTTTCTGATGATTTAAAACAAATTTACCGTTTTTTTTTTTTTTTTCATTTGTAATAATAATAATAATAAACCCTTAGAAAAATACATTTTCTAAGATCTTCTATACAGCATAAAAATGATTGTCTTCTGTCATGAAAATCTATGCATTCCCCATACCCAGAGTTTAGATACAAAAAACTAATCACGGATGTTATTGAATACGTAATATAGTGCTTTACCCGAGTTTCAAAGAAAATCACGGGAAAACTCCGAAAACCTAAGTCGACGAGCGTGACCAGGAATCGAAACCAACACTTCCCGTCTGTAAGGTTCGAGAGAAGAACCTCGCGGTCTCTAATACTCATCGGGAAGTTACAGAAATGAGTTTTTTTCTTCTTTTCTTTAAGCATAATTTTAAACTTTTATTATATTTTATTTATGATTCTATTTAAGTTTAAATGTTACTGATAAATTATCAATATTGATAATGTTGTTAAATCATTACTCTGTTTGATTGTTCTTATTTTATTTTATTTATTTTCACTGAATATTTTGTTCAATACTGAAATATACACTAAAACAAAATATGCTTTTCCGTTTAATTCTAGATTTTAAAATGGAAAAATAAAGTGATCTCATAAGTTTTTAAAATACTTTATAAAAATTTAAATAATTATTTAACTCCATTCCATTTTTCCTTAAAATATTGACTATATGTTTCCTACATCTATAAATGCTTAATAAATTTCTGTTTCATATGTTGAACTTTGAAACATGATTATTGCGGATGCAAGAAGGGAGAGCAGATGTTAACATCGACATCTGTGGATTGCATTTATTTAATTTTCGCTGACCGTGCAACTGCAAAGTCAAAAGGCGCCAGGTCTTGGGAAAGTCGTGTCGTTATGTGAGGCGGTAATTTTAAAACATGTAATCTGATTTATTCAGTTTTAGCGTTATAATGACTAGGATAAGCTTTAGAAAAGGTAAAAATGTAATATTTTTAACCTGTAATATTCTCTATGTTCTATTTATTAAAGTCTTATTTTAATATCAATTAAACAATCATTTTCATATCTGCGTAAGTTCTTAAGCCTAACTTTCGATACTAGAAAGCAGCGTTGAATCGCAGAAAAAACTGCTTCTGTTACAGAAAACCGCTTAGAAATTATGGATTCATTTTATTAATTTAGTCTTCTGAGATGGAATTTGTTAAAATAACTATTTTCGTTATTATGTTTCTGGAATGAAGTATGAAGAAGTCATAAAAATTTTACAGGATAAGTGCTAATTTTAAGTGAATGCCCTTCCGACTGGTCATTGTGTATTTTAAAATGCTAGTTGGAAGGGTATTTTCTCGAAGAAAATTCTTATCAACAAAATTAAGAAAGTTCGTAATTCTTTTTTTCTTTTCTCTTTAAATTCTGAAGTATTTATTTAATGTTTATATGATAATATATATACAATCTAGGTTATGCAAATTGCATATTTTAAAAATAATATCCTAAGTTTCACCGACTTACAATTTTAAATATCTCTTTACTGTTATTTATTAAATAAAATATATGAAATTGTTTATCTGCATAATAAAACAAAGATTCAATTCTATTCCACATCTTTATAAAAAAAAAAAAAAAAAAAAAAAAAAGATATTCTGCATAAAAAAAAGGACGATTTACTATATTATTTATTAATACTAATAATATTTACATTTATCAATTATTTAATATGCCATGATAGCATAATTACATCAAATGAGGTAAAAATTGCGTTGACTCAATTTAAAGAAATTTAAACATTTAAAGAATACGAATTACATTGCCATGTGGAATAAATTTAAATACCTGCAAACATCATTTTTGTAAACTGCTGCTGTAAACTGAAAATATGTATAGACACATGTACTGAAATTTAAAAATATGAAATATGTTAAATATTTTAGAAAAATATTTTGATTAAAAATATATATATATGTATTTAATTATTTGGAAATTTTTAAAATTTCCTCCTTCTAACTAATTTTTAATTTTTTGTTTCAATTTCTTATTATTATAAATTAACAATATATTTTAAACTCAATTATATATTATTTTAGCGGTGTATTGGTACATTCATTTTTGAAATTATTTTTTATGTTGAAATATTAAAACTTTCTATAAACTTCAGCATTCAAATATATTTATAAACTATCCATGGACTTACAAAGTAGTACCCAGAAATGTTTAGAATATACAGGGTGCAAAGTGGAGAGCAGGCCTTTATTTACGCAACAATTGGTCTCAGACGTCCTCCAATAAGAAAATGTATTTTAAAAAAAATGTAAGAATTCATTATATGACATGTTTAAATTTAAAAAATCAATTTATTAAAAATCACAAAAACTGATAATTTTTATACAATTTTCATGACACTAATAGTGAAAGTTGAGTTCCAACCTAAAAAATATAACACAAAAAGTTTCACTTTTGTGCACCCAAAATTGTCTGAGATAGTTAGTTTCAAAATTTAGGATTATTTCGCATTTTCTCGGGCTTTATTAAAAAGTCAATGAAAAATTCTTTAATAAACGCAGGGAAAATGCAAACAAAGTCCAATTAGGATTTTTAAACCGATCCCTTATTGAAGGCCGAAATATGTTAGAAAATCCAAACTTTAAATATCTTGTTCCATTTGGGGAGAATAGAAATGAAACTTTTTGTTAGGATGAGTGTCAGTTTTCTAAATATGACTATAGGGATCTGGGACTATGTAAAAAGCTAGTTTTTGCAATTTTGAAAAAATAGATATTTTAAATTTAAACATGTTATACTACAAATGCTCATATTCTTTAAAACATTTTGTAACTGAAACTATATATTTGCGACCAATAGTTGCGAAGATAAAGGTATTCTCGTCACAATGCTTTGCACCCTGTATTTAAAAAAAAAAAAATTATATATATATATATATATATATATATATATATATATATGTATGTATAAATGAATTTTTAATCTTAGTTAAAGCCAAGCAACAGATATAAGATCCCTGAAACCACATAGGTCAATGAGAAGGAAATTACAACAAATTTAAATAACCTGGGGAGACTGATTGTGATTTATTGAAACATTTATTTTTTATTTATTTATTTTTATTTTATTTAACTTCAGTCTAATCATAAATTTATTCCTATATTGTTAGTTGCAATCTTAATAATTTTGCCGGTGCGTAAAAACCACATGAAACTTAAATCAAAAGATACAAACAAGCAACGAGGAAATAAAAAATTAAGACAGCATTTTAAACATTTTTTTTTAGGAAAAGCTTAGAATGGTAGAAAAAAAAAAAAAAAAAAACTCGTCAGGGGTGACCCTTTTCGTTGTTGAGCACCAATGTACGATTTCGTTCGTTAGCAGTTATAATAGCAAATTGCTAGCGGGCACCCTATCGTACAAGAAATTAATTGAACTTAGAAATGAAGAATAAATTGGAATAAATTATTTACTTCAAGAAATCAGAGAATGAAACAGAAAACAACCATGAAAAACAAACATTAATCATAGGATGACGCATTCGGAATCACAAGGATTAAAACAAGCAAAATAAATCAAGAGTTTAGTTGTACATAGCAGATGAAGAATAATGATACAACACAGCAACAGGGATATAAATTACTTTTTTTTTTAATTCAAATAATGTTTGAGAAATTTTAACATACTTACTATTCCTTTAATTTCAACGTATATGCATGAAAAATTCCATATTTTATGACAGTAATTCCCAAAAAGTGTCATAACGTATCTATATATACCTTAAAAAATTCCTTAATTTTTTGCATTTTTAAAAAATTTCTTTTTTCCCCTAATCTGAAGATAATGACGTTATAGTATTAATTACGAAACTTTGAATAAACACCATAAAATGCAAGAACTCGCAACTGCTACAAACAAAGCACGGCTTCTACAAACAAAGCGGCAACGCATTCAACACACTCAACGTGCTTGTTTGCAGCTCTCGTGCCTACAATGTTCGCCTGATGAAGGGTTGTGTCTTCTTTTGACCCGAAACAGTTGGTGCGAGTTCTTTCATTTTATGGTGTGTATTCAAAGTTTTGTAATTAATACTACAACTTCATTATCTTCAGATTAGGGGAAAAAAAGAAATTTTTAAAAAATGCAAAAATTTAAGAAATTTTTTAAGGTATAAAGAGACGTTATGACACTTTTTGGGGAAAACTGTCATAGAATATAGAATTTTTGATGCATATACGTTGAAATTAAAGGAATAGTAAGTATGTTAAAATTTCTCAAACATTATTTGAATTGAAAAAAAAAAGTAATTCATATCCCTGCTCATGTGTTGTATCATTATTCGTCATCAGCTATGTAATTTTTACTTCTAAGCGCTCGTACTGAAGTGATTTTTTATAATGACGTCATAATTTTTTTTTTTTTTAACTACACTATTTTAGAACGTTTACAGTACGTTTTCTGGAACGTTCTCAAAATGTGTATAACGTTTTGAAAACGTTCTAAAAACGTTTAGAACGTTCTGAGACCGTATACATAGAACGTTCTCAGAACGCTTCTATAACACCGATGGTGATAGTTACACGTTCATTGAACGTTCTCTGAACCGTACTATTGTACGTCTTCAAGATGGACAGATAGACGTCTATAACACGTTCAAAGTGAACGTTCTTAGAACGTGTTTGCAGAACAATTTTTGAACGTTCTGAGAACGTTTCGGTGCTGCTTGGGAAGTGTACGCAGAATGACTGGATGTTTACCAAATCCCGACCTATTGGTTAATTTGACACCTGTCCAATCCTTCAGAATCTTTCTTTATTCTAAGCGCAAAAATCAGGCTTACACTATACTGAGAAATTTAAAACGACTTCTGCCTCTAGCTTTGTCTTAAACATCATGTGTTAAATTTCGGAATATTCCTGTCATCTGATGAACAGAGAGGGACAATAGTTTAAACATGAAATAAAACAAGATTGATGGTTGATTGGGTTTAACGTCGCACTAGTACTGCGTAACGGGTAACTGGCGACGGTCTGGGACGCCCTTTTAAGGATGATCCGGAGACATGCCATAACAATTTTGATCTTCTACTGAGGCGTTGGCCTTCCACTTCGGTGACCCCTAGAGGTATATTTAGGAGGGGAAAGTGGAGGACATTGCGACCACAACGGTCTTTACGTCACACCGCTTCATTAGTGTGTACGACGGTCTTTGGCCGGCTCTAGAATCGAATCTGCAATCTTCCAGTTGCGAGCTCGGCTCTCTACCGACCAGACTACATCAGCCCGAAATATAACAAGGAAATAATAATGAAAATTTGTTACATAAAATTGTTAAAAGTTTGGTTGCTGTGTGAAACCAACGAATGTTAAGGTCCAGTGATCTCACTTGTAAATTTACAATTTCTCACCACAGTTGCCAAAATTTCCCCCATTTTTTCCCACTTATCTGTTATGAAAGCATATACTATTAAAATTAGTCACCTAATGGAAGAGAACTATACTTTCACATGACAATGTTATTTTCGTAATAGTTGATTATTCAAAATAACTTTACGTATATATATTTTCAAAATTATGAAGGGCAAAAGCAGTTTAAATGAATTTTAAAAATATGGGCTACAGCCATGACATCCTGCCCTATATCTGCCGGTATACGCTTAGAAGATTAGCATATTTTTCGGACATTGGTATCTACAATATTAAAGACGCCTACCTAAAATTTGTAAATATCGTCGATGTAAACTTTTCTCTATATTTCCTTCTATGGCTTAATCTCGCCATTCCTGATCCAAAGATTTGATGTTGACATCTTGACATAAAGGTAAAATATACTTTCTTTTAAAGGCACGAGTGATTCTGTATTACGATCAAAAACATTTGAAGACTTTAAAAAAAGTATCAATACATTTTCTTCAATAGGAAATCTATTTTTAATCTGCCTAAATATTTCATCATAAAATGCTAAATATTATTCTCTTACGGATTTTTCACTTTTTACAGAAAAATTTTCGATATTCATTATTAAATAAGTCCCATGGAGACAAAGGTGATTTTTTTTGAGGGGCAAGAGGTTTGCTTTGGATACTATAATTTCTAAACAATATTAGAACAATATTCTAAACAATATTAAATAATACCCAATATATTTGTAAAAATATACTTTTAATATATCTTTGAAGCAAGTCTTTCCGGCTCAGTCGGAAGAGTAGACTGATTTATTTTTTCTTATTTTTGCCGTCATTTTGAAGTTAGATGATCGATCAAGTTAATTAATAAATTTGATTGAAAAATCCCTAGGAGTATCTACATACCAAGTTTTAAGTAAATCGATTCGTAAATGCGTTTTATATGTAAAATTTTCAAGTGGCTGCAATCTGAAACAAAATAATGGATCAATTTGATTTTTGAACTCATCCCCTATATTTATAAAATAAATCCGTTGTCCCACTTTGTTCGAATGGATTGATTATTTTGGAAGTTATCGCAATGACAAATTTACAAGTGAACCTGCGATTTCAGGAGACCGTGCTTTTGAAATAAGATGTATAATCAAGTCGTCAAACGCACTCTTTTAAGAAATTTTCAAGATAAGTTCAGAGTCTAACTTTCTTTCGAACTGATTGAATACTCGGAGCTTCCAACAACCTAATTAATAATCCGGAGGATTGTTGGAACTCGCCTTTTTTCACACCAGTCTTTTTCTTTAAAGTACCTTTCTTATTATTCCTACGTAAATGCATTTGAAGAGAACCCCATTCCCCCCTCTGATTTTTCGGTCACTTATGCTGATGTCATCCACGACATCAAAAAACTAAAAAATAAAAAACCCCAGGCATCATCGGTATAAATAATGACACCCTCGAGAATCTATCCTTCCATTATATACTAAATCTTACCCATTTAATTGATAATATTTTCCGATTTAACTGTTTCCCATTTTACTGGAAAACTACTGTAATTGCTCGAATTCTAAAACCAGCCAAACCCCCTGATAGGGCTTCAAGCTACCGCCCAATTTTCCTTCTTATCTTCTTAAGCTATTTATTCGTAGCCTTTATTGCCCAACAGATAGATTCTCATGTTGCAGAAATTAATATTATAATTCCGGAACAAATTGGCTTCTGTAATAGCCTTTCTGCCCCTGATCAGGTCTTCTATTGAGCATATTACAACCGGCAAAATTAAGAAGCAATATACGTCAGCAGTTTTTCTTGACATTGAAAAGGCATTCGACAAAGTTTGGACTTCTGGTATTATTTTTAAACTAATTAATTATAATTTCTCCCCTCCCCTTATCAAATTAATTCATAGTTACCCTCTTAGTAGAAACTTCCACGTGAATGTGAAAGACACTCTTTTGTGGAACTTTTTTGCCCACTTCGGCTTTCCATAAGGCTCTAAAATTAGCCCTAAACATTTTAATCTTTACATTAACGATACACCCCATTACCCTAATTTCTCTTTGCTATTTTCGCAGACGTTACATCTGTTTTCGCTTCAGACTTCAACAGGTGTTTTACAATTTCGGCTATTTCCTGTCATCATAAAAATATTGTTAAATTGTTCTATAAATGGAGAGCATTTAATACCACCAAAACTGAAACTATTATTTTCTCCCGTGGAAGAAATGCAATGTTTCCTGATTATAGAGATAAATATAAAATCAGCTTCGGTGCTACCCTCCTACCATGGTGAAATCACTGTAAATACCTTGGCGTTAGTCTTGACCAAGGCCTCACTTTCAAACAACATATAACTTCTACGCGTAAAAAATTCCGTGCTGCTAAATGTAAATTAATTCCCCTTTTAGCTTAGAATAGTAAATGAAACCTTAAAAATAAATTGATCTTGTACACTTCTTACTTAAGACTCATTTTGACGTATGGATGTATGGTGTAGTAATATGCTGCAAAAAACCATATCAAGTTAACCATTAGGGTACAAAATGCAACAATTAGGCAAATACTTGATATGCTTTGGTACGTTAGAAATTTTTATATTTACAAAGAAATTGAAACTCCCAAACTTAACGATTTTATTCAATATTTAAATATCCAGTTCCATTTGCTTACTTGCCAACCATCTCATAAACCGTACAATTTTTTGTACCCGCCTTTTTTTTCACACCAGTCATTTTTAGAGCAATTTTTTTTCTTATTTAATCAGAACAACATTTGTAAAGAATTACTCTAAAAATAAAGTGGTGTGAAAAAAGAGGCGTTTTTTCTAGATAACTCTGTTTTGAACATACTCGCAACGTATTGCCACAGTGATCCTGCCAACAGACGAAGACTGAAAGCAGCTTTTTGTCTTAATTCCACCCTTTAACATTTTTTGCATACTTGCAACCATCTCATTATGAACCGTACAAATTTAGTACCTGCCTTTTTTTTCACACCAGTACTTATTTAGAGAAATTTTATTCTTATTTAATCGTAACAACGTTTGAAGAGAATTACTCTAAAAATAAAGTGGGGCGTTAACAATTGTACGGTTATTAATGAGATGGTTGGCAAGTATATTTTTTGTGTTTTCATCTCTTATGCATATTTTTCTCTTTCCTATATCGCCGTCAGGCACTGACTTCACCTAGTAGATTATAACCTTGTTTTTGTGCTGTAATGTATTTGTCTGTTTTTGTCCTTGTGTTTGTTTAAAATAATAATAATAATAATTAAATAAATAATAATAAAAAAATTATAAAAAAATTTGTTTTGAAAATGCTAAAAAAAAAAAAGTATAAAATTTGCTCTTAAAAATAAAAAATATTCTTGCTATTCCTAACGTTTAATAGATTTATAATGCTGTCCTTAATCTCTCAACTCAAATTTTAATATTGTGTTTCCTTCTTCCTTAAACTCTAAAATACTTTTTATGTTATTTATTCTTTGTTATGCATTCTCTTCTCTCCTTTTGCAGTGAAGTTGAAATTCAGGACTCTCATCCTGTTAGTCTCTATCCTTAGGTATCGTAGGATACCTAAGGATCTAAGGATCTTAGGTATCGGAGGATTTGTGACTCTGTCACAGATGCCTCTATCCCACACTATCCGAAGATCTGAAGACATTTAAAGAGAATAACTATAAAAATTACGTGATAATTAAATCAGTCTGAATAAACTTGCGTAAAGAATTAAAGAGAATTACTATAAAAATTGCGTGAGGATGCGTGACTCTGTCACAGATGCCTACATCCCACACTATCCGAAGATCCGAAGACATTTAAAGAGAATTATTATAAAAATTAGTGGTGTGGAAAAGGAGGCGGGTACTAACAATCCTCCGGATTAGGTTGGTAGCTACAAATATAATACTTAAAAAGTTATCGGATAACATATTTTCAAAAAGCCGCATCAATTCAAGTGGTCCCATGATTCTTTTAAAATATTCATTTGACAGATTGGTTCAAATCGGTTCAATGCTTCAGAAGTTATCGTAATGACACATTTCCCATTATATATAAAGTTAGATAAGCGAATTGCTCGATTTAAAAAATTCGTTTGTTCGAAAGTTCGATTGTTTGATTGTGAAAGGAAAATGTAATCAGTCTGATAGAAATTTACTATACAACCTGCCTTTCAGAGAAACAGGACTCTTATTTATTCTAAACGAAAGTCTAAATTTAATAGTATCCCAAACTAAACTATAAAATGAATAAAATCTTCATGACTAATTCCTTTAATTTCCTTTTGAAATAAAGATTTTTTAAGAATGATATTAAAATTTAGTAAATTTTGAAGTTTTGTAAAAGTTGCTGAAAATTTCAAATGATTAATTACCTTATTAAATTTTATTTAGTAAAATGAAAAATATAAGAAAATTATGCTTTCAATATATATTTTTTTACTTCTCCTTCTGTTTCATTTTATACTCAAATTTATTACTTTGGAATATGTAAGAAAGGAAAAAAAAAATGATGAATGAATACAGATGAAATATTTGAAACTCTCAGTGCAGCTAAATTTAAGCAAAAGTTTAATAGAAAAGAACATTAAAATACTTTATATCTAAAATGAGAATATTAATAATAATAATTATTATATATCATAAAAATACTTACCCGTATTGATCAAGTTTCCATAGGATATCCCCGGATAAATTCAAAGATGAAATTAACAATAATAATAATAGTAATTTAATTGCTTGTTCGGTAGTTTGACGGCTTGAATCACTCAGCACGAAAGAAATTAGCGATAATGACAAATAAAAATAGTGCCATCACACAATCTAGTGTAAAATTTGAAACTGTTGTTACATACCTGCCAACATTCTAATTAATATTCCGTAAAATGTTTAGTACCGCCCTTTTTTAATGCCAGTTTTTTTTTTTTTCTTTTGAGTATTTTTTCCTTTTATTTAATCACAATTACATTTGGGAAAAAAAAAAAACTCTAAATATAACGCAGTATGAAAAAAGGGGCGGTTCTAACATTTTTATGGAATATTAATTAGGTTGTTGGCAGATATTGAAACAAGAAGTTGTGCATTCTATACGATTAATTTAATGCGCAACTTTTTGCCATACTCGATTCGAAACTAATTTATTCCGTGAAGAATGCTGCCTTTCTATGTCATTCAACAAGAAGATATCAATTTATGTATTCAGAAAACATATTTATATCTTATTCTTAAAGCAGTTTGAATGGATGTGTCTTATTTTCATTCCAAAAACATATTCTCACATCTCTCATCCGTTACACATTCTCTATAAAGTGAAGAGAATTTTTTTTCCCTCACAATACTTCATTTCCTTTTTTTTTTCCTCTGACATTCAAATTTTCCCTAAAATGGGAAATTTTTACCCGAAATGAGAACACAGTTAAAGTCATGGGTGCCTCGCTACTACCAACGAAAAATAAGCTTCATAACATTATTCAGAAGAAATATTTGTTGCCGTAATATATCGCTGAAAATAACTACAAAAAATTCCATTTATAAAATCTGGTATTAAGGTTACGGACAATCAATAAGAATTTCTCACCTCTGGTTAAGGTTTACTAAAACACACGTAGAAAAAGAAAAAAAAAAAAAAAAAAAAAAAAACTAAAATTTTTCACACCTAAGAAATCGACACTTTAAGATAAATATAAATTTTATCAGAATCGTTTGAAAAAATATGTATATCTTGATTTTAAAAAAAGAATAAAAAAACTGCTCGGATACTTAAACAATAGATGTTAAGCACTACGATGATTGAATACTGGTACTTTCATCACTTTTTTAAAACACTTTTATCAGATTTTTGTTAGCAACTGATTTGTCAGATCAAAGCACTTTTTTCAGATTAAATAATGTAAAATTTTCTATGAAACATCTACATAGGAAAATTTTAGAAGCTGAAAGCTATGTAAAGCTATTTAATTAAGACATATTTTACCCCATATGTTATAGCAGGGAATCAAAAAGAGGATTATTTAAAAATTCAATGTTTACTTAAAACTTAAATCTATGTTTCAAGGGGAAAAAATAACATTTTTCAAAAATATATAGTTCATTTGAAAAATTTTAAAATTTCATAAATTCTACTTATTTAAAAAAATTAAAAGTTTTCAAAAATTTTCGGAATACAAAATAATACCATTTTAAAATTAAGAAGAAAAGAAATACTTCTTCATAAATTCTCTTTATTTATTTTCGTTGAATCTATAATTCAGATATTAGCAGAAAACGTTAATGAAATATGAATTCATTTGCATAGTCAATTCTGTTGCGAATTTTACGGTTTATTAAACAAAAGATTAAAAATTCATGCAATTAACTCAGAAGGAACATGGAGGAAATCTTGAAAGAATAAAGAAATTTTGCTTTAACGGCGTTAATGAATTTCATTAACAATTAAGTAGAAATGATAAATTTATGCCTCTCTAAAGAGATACATCAAAACGTTACCGCGTAACGATTTCTGCTTCAAAAGATGCTAATAAGTTTTCAGCAATTTATATTTCTTTAAGTTCATCATTTACTTTTAGAAAACATTTTCTTTCAGTAGAATTTTAATTTATGAATAATAAGCGATTCCAATGAACGAAGTTGTCATGTTTTGAAGTTTTGATATCGAATGAATTGAAACAGATTTTATATTATTAATTTAATTTGTGCAGCCAGTGATTAGTTACAGTGTCAGTTCTGTTAAATTTAGATAATTATATAGTGATAAGCATATTACACTTTAATTGCAATTAATATAATATATTAAAATTTTTATATTAAGGTACGCTTAAGGCTACCGAAACAAGTGTATGTATCTTAAATATTTTCTCTGGCGTTTCTGATGTAGTAGTTTATTCGTGTTTTAAAGTGATACAAGTCAAAAATGCCAATTTTGAGTTTATTTTATTGAATAGTACATATGGAGTTGTTCAATGTACGCAATAAAATCACATCTGAATCTCGATAATTATCCACCTGAGAGGAATTTCTGTCAGTTTTATGTCAATGCTTTATCTTTGACTTTAAATTGATTTTTCTCAATTGGAGCAGTTTTTAATTGTATCACTTTTCTCGCCGGAGTGCGATTTGTAGTTCGAGGGAAAGAAGTTTTCACTTTGACCATGTCAGTTTACATGTTTTGTCTTATTTAAATGTAAGGATAAACGTATAATTAAAACGCAGGGAATCAGATGAATTCAATCAGGAAAAAGAGTGTGTGATGTGCCTAAAGAATTTTGAACAAAAAGAAAAAGAAAGAAAAAAAAAAAGTGGTTGACAGGGTCTTTCCATGTAATTCCTCTGATCATCGTGAATGCGCTGTCTGTTACGCAAATATTTCAACACTTAAAACTTTATACCTAACACACACATTTATACATCCTTTTTAAGTCTAATGATTATGGGATAAGTACGGAATGAGTAATTAGTTTCGGAGGAAAGGTCTCGCTCTCGCTATTGACGGCTCTGTATTAGAAAATCAAAAACATTGTTAGACGAAAGTCACTGAATACTTTGTAGGGAGATTAATAATTAAAGACCTAGAAAAATTATCCTAAAATATTTTTGAACAAACCTAAACAGGCTGTATTAAATCAGAACTTACCAAACTTATATTCAAAATCGATAAAGTTGTCCAATTGCATTAATTCAAAACAAAAAAGCCTCAACCTATTTTTCGAATCGATATCCTGCAAACGAAAAAACGACCTAAACATTTGCCAAAATTAAAAAAAAAAATTCACATCCTTCCACAATTTCTTCATTTTCACCAGTATGTGGGAAATATTCCGGTAATCATCCTATCAACTGTTTGTGGCGCTCTGTCCTCGCTGCGAGGACGCGATTATTAAAAGCTCAGCTGCAAAAACACATCCCAGAAATATCTTAGCAAAAATTTACGTTTACATCGTAGCAAAGTAGGCTCAGTGATGCCAGATGGTCGAAAATTATTTCCCCAAACAGGTCTTCAAATTTCCCCAAATCAGGAGTTTCTTTCTAAAAAATCCCCAACTGGATTTCTACTAAAAAGGGAAAATAATTTTTTTTTTCAGAAAAAATATCAAGCAGATTTAAGTGCATTTAAGCTCAAATTTTTCCCCAAATGAAAGCAATTTGTGAAAAAAATCCCCAAATAACAATAAAGCTATTGAAAATCCTTGGTCGTATGGATAAATCATTACGTTGCCAACATTGTCAGAAAGTTGCAGAACTCCCCAGATTTGTCCCCAAAAATTTTAGAATTCCCCAAAATTGTCCCCAGAAGCCTCAAAACTCCCCAAAATGGGGACAAAATCCCCAATCTGGCATCACTGAGTAGGCTGCTTTTAAACCTTAAATTTAAAAATTTCATTCCATTCAATTTTGTTCGTGAATTCCGGTGGCAGTGTAATTTAAATGACCCGAATTAACTTTCGCCGCAGGTAAAACAGATATACGATTTTAAAAGCGCTAATTCCAATCAAAATCACTCGACTAATTATGGTGAATGTGAAAAAAAACAAAAAAATCTGATTCGGGTAATACCGCCCAGTATTGCTCGAAACTGATGGGAATCGGTGAAGATTGCCTTCCTCTTCCCAATTTTACATTACGATGGGCCTTTAAGCTTGAATTTTCCAAAACATTCGACTTTTCATTTTAAATTTAAATTTCTTTTTGATTTTTAAAAAATTAAGGATAGAAAACAATTTTGGGCTATATTCTAAATATCATAAGACTGTATAAGCTGCTATTTGCTCTCTTCGATATACTCTGATATTGGCCGATAATGATAAAAAATTATGCTATATAATATTGTCCCATTCGACGAACTCCGATGTTGGCCAGTATTAATGTGCTACTAAGGGCCGTTCTCTTAAATGAAAATTCTCAGTAGTACAAAACACCTTCTCAAAATATAATTTTCTTGACGAAATTAAATCTACAATCGGTAGCAAAGTTATTCGAGAGCCAGCAACTAGTCCTATATATATATATATAAGTAAACTTAATACTGTTTTGTTAAATAAATCCTTTTCGAATCATTTTATTAGGCTGACTAAGACCATGATTCACCAGGGATTTATTTAACAAAGTGGTATTAAGTGTATTTTTTTTTCTTTTTATATAAGAAGATATTGTTAGCGCTCGAATAATTTGGCTGCCTACCGTAAAAAAGTCAAGTTCTTCGAGTGACGAAAATCTAAATCCTACTGTGAAATCTCATAGTAGGAGTTAAATTTTCGTCATCATGAAATCTCATGATTTCGGTGAAAAGATCATAAAACTTGAAAAAATAGCCAACGTTTTACAGAAAAAAAAAATCTAATACCCTTATCACAAACAGATACCTTTGTAACATCTTAAATTTTGATAATTTTGTTTTAATAAAATCGTATATTTTAAGACTTCTGCGCCTTAAAATGTGAAATCTCTGATTTTCCCATCTCACGTTAAGTTGCACCTCTGTCCTTTTCAAAATGCCACTATTTTACAGATGGTAGCATGAACCATGTTTTATATTTTATTAATTTATTATGAAATTCATTCTTTCAAAACTTATTTTATTCGATCCATGTATGTCCCTAAATATCGCCTTGCCTTTATGGATTATTTTACCCTTTTTCCGGTTCTCACCTTTTTATTATTTACTTTATCCAAATTATTCATTTCTATTTAAAGATTAAATGATCATAATCCATAAATATACTATTTATTATTTACTTTTAATTAAGGAGATACACAAATATTCAAAATTGTTCTTGTCTCTAACGTGTGATTCGCTACCGGTGCGACGGCTAATGTGCGACTAACTGACAGGAGATGTAGAGAGAAGTAGAATACAGTGGCAATTCAGCATAGGTGCCAAGTCTTCCGTTTTACAACGGAGACTTCAAACCGGAAATTTTTTATAGCTGTTTACGGTAATATTAATCCTCGAAAATATATATAATATATTCTATTTAAAATTACTGGTGTTAATTCTGATTTAAAATTTAAATATGTTGGCAGCTCTGATTCAGAATCACTCAGCAATGCAGGAGCGGAAAAGCAATCTTAATGAGAAAAGGGGGTTGTCAAGGGGTAATTATTCAGAACTTGATAACTTATTCTGAGCTTTCAGTCTTTAAATGCCATTTCGCAATTACCATGTATTTATAGTTTTCACCCTAACGCTTTTCTGAGTGACTGTTGACTATTTCCGGATACATTTACCACAACTCTTTTACAGGAATATTTTTTAATAGATTTTTACTAGTTTACAAAAATTATCCTTAATGAAAATCACTGTTTAAAATTTTAGTTTAAAAAAAAAAAAAAAAAAAAACTTCCTGAACACAAACAGGGTCTTTAATACTACAACCCTTAAACATTTTTCTGTTGCAGTATCAATATTGTTTTGTTATGAAAAATAATCTACATTGATTGCTAAAGTTATAGTTTGATATAAATTCAAAAACTGAATGAAAAAAAAAAAAAAAAAAGAAAAAGAAAAAGAAAGTTTTATTAGTTTTAAAATATTATATTTCGTGAACAAATTAAAAATTGAAAGAATATTAATATCAAAAATTTAAATTTATTTTGAATCTTTATACTATTGATTGAATTCAAATAAAGTGTAGAAAATATCAGCACAGATACTAAAAACCATAGCTGCCAAGTGTTACAAATGTTATGGTTGTTGTTCTTTCTTTCTTTTTAAATAAAAGTAATTTTACAGTTTTGTTGAAGTTTTCTATGATTAAAGTATAAAAGTCGTAACATTTGGCAAATATAAAAAACTGTTTCATAAAAAAAAAAAAAAAAAAAAAAATGTCATTGTTCTCTAAATACAGAAAAAATAATTGAATCATTCAAACATATAATATCGGTATAAACATAAAATTATGTATCTGGCATGTCTAGCAGCATAAACGTAGTAACAATTAATGAAACTAATTTTCTAAAAAATCCTAGTTTACTGCACTAAATTTTAAAAT
Organism: Salticus scenicus; assembly: GCA_963930645.1. Classification (NCBI taxonomy): domain Eukaryota; kingdom Metazoa; phylum Arthropoda; class Arachnida; order Araneae; family Salticidae; genus Salticus; species Salticus scenicus. Next base: position 132,434,384 of record OZ005660.1, on the reverse strand, counting down.
TTCTTCCATTACTTATATTTCCACTAATTAGAATTCCTTTAATTTTCTAAATATGAATTGCCATTTATTTTTATTAACTCTGAAAGAAAAGGCATTTTCATTTTACTTTCTCTTTATTTCATATCTTCCCAGAAAACGTAAATTAATTGTTAACGAGAAACGATAGTGAAATATGAATTCATTTGCAAAGTCAATTTTGTAACGACTTTCAAGGGATATTGAGGAGGACACTAAAATTTCATGCAATTAACTCAGCGGGAACTTGAACGAAATCTGAAAAAAATGAAGAAATTCTTCTTCAACGACGTAAATGAATTTCGTTAACAAAGGATTGGAAGTGATACATTTATGCCTTTTTAAAGCAATAGATCAAAATGTTTCAGTGTGACTATTTCTGCTTCAAAAGTAGCTAATACGTTTTAGGTAACTTCTATTTCTTTAAAAATTGTTATTTATTTTTAGAAAAGGTATTACATCAGCAGAATTTTTATTAAATTTTTATTATTAATAGTAAACTAGAACTCCTACATTGAAAGGCTAATGCATCCGCCATTTTCTAGCCCACAAGACCGGCTGACGATTTATTATTGGTGATTTTTTGGCAATAAAATGCACGAATAACTCCAGAAAAAAGCTCCGCCTGTTTATATTTTCTTCTAATCGAGAAAGAAGGAAAAAGTGGATTATATGTTGCAGATGTAACTCGTGGATACCCTTAGCATGAACACAATTTTGTAGCGCAAGATTTCCCTTATTTTCAACTTATTTCAATTTATTTTCAAACTTCTTTCAAAAATTTAATATGAATGTACTGTTTTTTTAAGTTATTGTTTTTAAATTCCTTTAAAAATAACTTTAAAATTACATTTCTTTTAACGTGAAGGGTTGCAGTTTTGATAATGTTGGTGATGTTCTTAAAATTGCCAACTTGTTTTTTTTTCGTGATAAGAAGTTCTAGCTCACATGATCTGTGTAGAAGTTTAAAGGCGATAACAACGCTAATCACGTAACCTAGCTTTTTCTACCGCCAACGTTTTCCCAGATGGGACTGAAAATGGCGGACACTGCGCCAGCTCGTATCATATGGGAGCCTTATAATAAACGATTCCATTCAAGAAAGTTGTTACATTTTGAAGCTTTCACGTCTATTGACAGTAGGATGATTGCATATCATTAAATTTTTACTTTCAGTAATTAGCAAAATGCCAGTTAGGTCTCGTTTAGTTAAATATACAGTGATAAGCATATTGCATGTTAATTGCCGTGTGTAAAATATGTTAACACCTTGAACGATATTTAATGGATTAATCTTAAAATCCATTAAAATTTCATATTGATTCCTCCTGTAATTAAAAAAAAATTAAGCAAATGTTAAATAAATTTTTAATAATTACTTAAAGCAATGTAATATTTTTAGTTTTATATCCTATTTTACACTGTCAACCACCGATGGTTGACGAGGCTTTATACCATATTTGACACTGTCAGCCACCGATGGCTGACATGGCGCTGAACGTGTAATTTTTTTACTGGTACTGCTTTTACTTTCGGGGCAAAACTTTCACTGAAATGTTTGAAGTATAACATGTTCTGCACGCTCCTAAAGTCTCAAGACGATTTTTTCAGTACTTTCAGAGATATATGTCAAAATGTCTAGAATCTAGAATGGCTGACATGGCGCTCAACGTGTTAAATACGTGCATGTTTTATAGATTAGAAGTGCTTAGGTACTTTCTAAAAATGAAATATCTTAGTACTTTCAGTACCAACAGTGTTGCGAGATGGACGGAAGTCAGTTTTACCAAACAATTCTCAAATTTCCCCAAATAAAGTTTCACTCTCCCTCCTCCCCCTCAAAATAATCCCCAAGTCAATTTTTTCTAAAAATATAATTTAATATATATAGAGAAGAAATATTTGTTAAATTTAAGCTCACATTTTTCTTCAAATGAAGCTCTTTATGAAAAAAAAAAAAAAAAAAAAAAAAAAAAAGAAAAAGAAAGAAAGAAAAAAAAAAAGAAAAAAGAAAAGAAAAGAAAACGAAAAAAGGAAAAATCTTTAGCATACTAGTTTTTTTAATTTTTTTTTAATCTGCGCAATACTCTGAATCTAGTTTTCTCACATCTGACTATTTCTAGTCATAGCCTCCTAAACTATATGCCTTTCGCGTGACTCGAAAACTTGGCAACAGTTGAAGCGGTAGACAGAGCCACCTTGTACGTTTGCGTGATTTTTTTATTGATCTGTCACCAATAATTTTAAGAAGTGATATATCTTATACATAATCGACGTTTCATCTATTTTATTCGCTTTATATATATATTATATCCCACTTTCAAAAATTTTTGGTGGCTCTTGATTAAAAAAGTCGCGCAATCTGTACCAGGTGGCGCTGTTTACCGCTTCAACTGTTGCCAGGTTCCCGAGCAACGCGAAAGGCATCTAGTTTAGGGGGCTGTGTTCTAGTTATCCCATATTTAAGTAAAAGCAGTTTTTGTGAACTATAAAATACATGAAATAAAAGGTATGAAGAAGTCAACTTAAAGAGCTTGCGTCAAACTTAATATTTCACAACCTTAAGTTTTATCCAAGCAAAAATTACGCCTTCAAGGTTTCACTATTCCGGATTACTTTAAGTTTGATAATCAATACTTTTTAAGCATTCACTGTGCTACATCGTCTTGAACAATAGAATTCCTAGAATCACGAAATACAAATGGCAAAAATCAGGATCAGAAAATTGAAGAAGTTACTTTTCTATTTCTGGGAAAAAACGTACAGAAAAAATGCATCATCAACGCATTGTATAATATTTTTTGAATTATTCAAATTATTATGATATCCGAGTAATTTGCAGAATCACTTGAATAAAGTATGTGGTGTGTAACAACTACACGATTTCCATTACCTACTATTACACATATCACATGCACATTTTGAAGATAATGTGGTCTGAAAGCATAAAACTGACCTAACAAATTAGACACCAACTAATTTTCCCTTCAACAGAAATCTGCTAACAGTGTAAAGTCATGTACAACAGAGTTTGCATAGCGAACTAAAAGAAAAAAAAAATAAATGTAGAGCCGTTTTCTTGAATTATCCGTTTTCGAGATCTATAACAGCTTAAGCTAATCAAAACTACTGCCAATTTTCCTGTAATAACCACGTAATACATGCAAAAGGATATCTCAAAAGGGATTTATGAGGAAATCTTCAAGAAAATCTTTAGAGATACCGACAATTACCAAATCTTAGCAAACTCAATAGTGGACTGAAAAAAAAAATATATATATGCATAATTATATCACTAAAACGGAGTCAATATGATGAGGTTGAAAAAAAAAAGTGTACAGCCTTTTTAAAATAAACGCACTTGCGAGATAACAAATTGACCTATGTATACAGGACGCCCATTAATTTTTTAGAACTAACCAATAATACATAGGAAAGGATATCTAATAGTAAGGAGTGTATATATAGAAACGTTGAAGAAAATCGTTAAAGTCGTTTTTGAGATACGATTTACGGTTCAACTTCAAGTTTTTCAATATTCACCAAAAGTTGAAAAATCCATTTGTACCCCAGACTGGTCTCAATATTGAAGTTTTGGTCTTTTGTCCTTATTATTTTCGGAGATATAACAGTGAGCAAATTCCCCTCACACGAATATATATATATATATACGTATACACTGACCAATGGCCGAAAACCACATTTTTGAACTCAGGAGACCTTAAAACACGAAAATCAGGTAAAAACTTGAATGAATTTTTTGACCGAATTCTATATTCTCGTTGCATACAGAAATCGGGTAATGGAAATAAAAATAAAATGTAAGAGAAAGCATAACATATTTTTATCTTTCCTATTTATTGGGTAATTTGACTGTAAAATATTTTCAAAACTAATTTATAAACTGAATTGAAAAATTCATTACATAGTTTGCTTTTCATGTCCATAAAAAAATATATAAAAAATTGTCTCGTTCCATTTTGAGCAAAAGGGGTTGTCATATAGGCATATTAATAAATTTAAACAAAAAATTTAAACAAATACAATTCTCTCTCAAAGTTATTCATTTTAAATAATTGTTTAAATATTTTCCGAAGACAAAGAAAATAAGTAAGGTTAAAATTTATTACCTTTACTTCTTTTAAATGCATAGATGACAACATTTTAATTTATCCCGGATTATTTTTAGCTCCGCTTTTATATCGCACCAGTTTATTTATAGAAAAAATTTCTCCAATATATAACTTCGATAAAAAAAAAAAAAAAAAAAGAAGCTTTAAACAAAAATATGGCATGGAATAAAGGCGGGGATGAAGATACTCCGGAATACATTAAAATATTGGCCTCTATGTAAATGTAAGTACACATTTATTCAGTTTACGTGTGGAACATTTTTATAAATTTATTGTAGTTTTTTTTATTGTGGTTGCTCCAATAAATTCTTAAATATTTTTTATCGTTATACTATTCATCCAGAAAATATTAATAATAATAATAACAATGCCACCCCCGACTAATTCCGTCACAAATCATCGTATATATACCGGGTGATCCAAAAGTCAGGACAAACTTTAAAAATGAATAATTCGAAAACGAATCAGATACAAAGATACGGTTTACACCAAGTGGATTAAAAAGAAACCGGATTTTGTGTGGCAAAGGAAAAAAATTAGTTCTGTTGGCGACTAAAAGATGGCGCTATAGGTTTTTATTTCACCAAAAGATGATTTACAAATGAGAAAAAAAAATGTTGACAACTTACAAGTCAGCTTAATTACAGTTAATTAGTACTACTACAGTAACTGTTAAATGTCCATCATTCAGAAGTACAGCTGTGAGATGATTAAGCCCATCGTTCACAGCATTTAGTAGCATTTCTTGCGTTATGGCAGACACATTTTGGCTGATGGCATCTTTCAGTGCTGCTAGTGATGCCGGTAGGTCGCGGTACACTTTTGACTTCCAAGAATCCCCACAGCCAAAAGTCATAGGGTGTCAGATCGGGAGATCTTGGAGGCCATGCGTGATTAAAGTAGAGACTGAGAATGCGATATTTCGATGCATATAAGCTTCGACTACCATTACCTGCTGTAGTTGTTAATTTTTATATCGTTTGTTGCTTTGCATAATTCTACATCAGAAATACGACAGCGCCATCTGTTGGTCGCCAACAGAACTATTTTTCTTTCTTTGCCACACAAAACGCGGCTTCTTTTCTATCCGTTTGGTGCAAACTGTATCTTTATATCTTGATTCGTTTTCGAATTATTCATTTTTAAAGTTTGTCCTGACTTTTGGATCACCCGGTATATATATATATATATATATATATATATATATATATATATATATATATATATTCCAGAATTCTCGCCGGTGTCGACCGATTGTTAATAACGTCTAGGTATTATATCTGTTGTTCCATTTTACTTAGGGATGGTCTCAATATAAAAAATGTAATAACTACATTTTGTCAAATATTAACAGCCTTTTTAGATTCTATATTGGAATTTTTGCAATCAAGGCAATTGAGAAAAAGCATAGTTCATATATGCCAGCATCCTAATTATGAACCGGAAGATTTTTAGTGCATGCTCCTTTTTTCACACCAGTATATTTTTAGAGGGTTCTTCTTTTTATTTAATCGTAATTAAATTTAGAAAGTATACTCTTAAAATATAATTGTGTAGAAAAAGGGGCGTGTGTTAAAAATCTTCGGGTTCATAATTAGGATGTTGGCAAGTATGATAGTTTATAACGCTTTAGAAAATTTTTGGTAAAGTTACAAACGAAAACGTATTAGGAATTCATCCTTTGTAATAATAATAATTATTATTAAGATGTAGAGCATAAAAAATAAGTTTATAGAAAAAAAAATCGAAAAAAAAAAAAATAGAAATTTTAAATATAAATTTAATTATAGTTGCACTGATTAAAAAAATTGTGTTTGAACCTTAACTTACTCTCTTCACTGTTTTCATTCTTATGTAATAGGAAGAGTACGTTAACACTTTGGGTACATTTGACGAGTGAGACTCGTCATCTACTTACTTGGGCGAAGTTACGGTGGACGAGTCTTACTCGTCATCAGAATTTAAGAAGTAGGCGTTGATGCTTGTGATACCAGTGGGCATTGATCGCAAACACTTTTCTGGCGTCTTTTATATCTTACAACCGTACTTATATCATCAATATAAGTATATTCCAAATAAAATGTATTACTTTTCAATATTAACACTTTCGCGACCGCTGATGTAGATTCACATCATTTGAAAATCTGTAACTCCATCAGTGGGCGTTTCTTTTGCAATTTGTATGCTATTTTTTTTTTTTTTTTTTTTTTTTTAATATATATAATCAATATTCACAATTTTACAATGAAATATACTATGGATACAAATACTTTGATTAGAAAGAATAAAATTATTATGTATAACCATTTGTAACATAAATGTTAATACAGAAAATTTTGTTCTGAAATATTGTAGCATGGGAGAATAACGCCCACAGGCGGACCTTACTGTCAAAAATTCAAAATCATGCTGTCGCGAAAGTGTTATTCCATATAGCGACAAATTAAATCCGTCCCATGGGCATAAAAATCTTCAAATAATTCAGTACTCAAAGGGTTAATTTCCGAAAAGATTAAAACTTTTAAGTTACACCGTGGTATTACTTTGTTTTTAAGCTTTTTTTCGTAATGGTGATTCTTATACCTAGATGGTACAACTTTATTTGAATTTAAATAATATTGTGCCAATTCATCGATAATGAATTTTGTACGCTAAACAACTTTCGAATACGAACCATTCCGCTTCTTATTATTTAGAAAATCACTTATTTATGAAAATGCTGCTAGATAAACTGCTATTACTTTAGGAAATCAATTAATATTAAAACCTTATTAATTACTTGAATCCTCTAAGGCGCACAAACCTAACCTTATTTTCCTTATATGTTTATTTGCGTGAATTATATGCTTATTTCAAAATCTACTCAGGGGCCACACCATATATACCTGCCGGTGCTCATAATTTTATGCATTTAATAAATAACAATTTTGCAATATTGGTTAAAAAAACAGCTAAAAACCCCCTATGTATTAAAAATATATATATATATATATATATATATATATATATATATATATATATATATATATATATATCTTCTTAAATAAAAGCCTCTATCCTACAAATTTTATTTATTTAGCTTCTCGTTTACAGAATACTAATGAAATATTAATGAGAACGGTATTAAAATACGAAATATCATACAAAGATTATCTAATATATTAAGAGTTTATGGTTTACTGAGTTCGAAATTAAAAAATCATGCAATTATCTGAGCCGCGACATGAATAAATATCGGATGAATTAAAATATTTCCACTTCAGCGAAAGATATAACTTTCTTTGAAAATCGAGATGAATGAATATAATTTAAAAGTTTCAAAAGCGATTACTCAAAAAGTTATTCTAAAGAATTTTATGCTATGAATATTGTTAATAAGTTTAAAGCAACTCTGGTTTCTTTGATTTTCCTTTAGCATTATTACAAGAATTTCCCCTGAGAGATTTTAGCTTTTATAGGATAAATAATTATAGTTTTAGATATTTTTTTTTTTTTTTTTTTACGTATAGCTAAAAATTAGCCTTTTAATTTAATATTCTTTTATTTATCATTATTTGTCTATTTATTTTATTTATTTCTTTTCTTTTCTTTTTTTTTTCATAAACTGAATTTCTGTGTGTTACAAATTACTTTTAATTAACATTAACTTTATATTGTTTAAATTTTCATTAAAATCTATCTTTTATCAATGTTGCCAGATCTGGCAGATTTTTTTATTCAACATTAACCAATATATATTGAAAAGGTGACATTTGATATGTATAATAGACGATTAATCTACGAAGTGATTAGGCAATTAAAAATTGTTTATTGAATAAAAAGTCCGAAGTAATGTCTTTCATTATTTAAATCTAAAATGATTATTATTTTATTTATAGGCATATATATTGTTTCATTTTTATTTTATTTATTTCATCTGTAATGTTAAAAGTTAATATTTTCGTTTATTTTATTACTATTTTATTATTTTTTAATTATTTTGTTTGTTTATTTATTATTATTATTATTACCTTTTTTTTTTTTTAAGTAGTTCACACTATTTTCTGTTTTTAAATTTTAAGTTATAATATCATTGAAGATTATAATATACAAGTTTTTTTTTTTTTTTTTTTTTTTTTTTTTAATCAAAGTTTATGTAGAAATTATAATATCGGAATGCTCTAACGTTTTGGATTAAAAAACAGACACCCGAAATTAATAATAACGTAATTGGTCAAGTATCAAATTAAGGTTCTAAAAGAATCCAGTAGGATTTTTTTTTTTTTTAATTGAAACTAATATAACCCGGCCTTTTTGTAGGCCTAATAGATGGTTTCCAAACTTTAATTTTTAAATCAAAATTACCACCAGAATTAAAAAAAAAAAAAAAAAAAAAAAAAAAAGCTAAATATATAATGAACGAATAAAGTAGTAAAGAAATTCGATTTATAGTTGCCAACATTTTAATTTTTTTCCGAAATAATTTTAGCTCCATCTTTATTTCATACCACTTTATATGAAAAGTAAATTTCCATGATTTATCGTAGTTATAAATTTGAGAAAAATATTCTATTAATAAAGTGGAGCAAAACAGAGGCGGGCTAAAAATGCTCCGGAATAAATTAACACTTTCGCGACCGCATGTTTTTGTCTTTTTGATAGCAAGGTCCGCCTGTGGTCGTTATTCTCCTAAAGTATATTTCAGAACTTTTTTTTTTTTTTTTTTTTTTTGGTATTCACATTAAAATACAGTTGGATATACATTATAATAATTCTCTTTCTAATCAAAGAATTTGTATCCGGTATATTGGTTGTACAAATATGATGTTGGGCATATTCTTAAGAAATAAATAACATAGAAATTTTGAAAGAAACGCCCATTGGCATAGCTGCCAAAGTTTAATTTATTCCGGAGTGCTTTTAGCCCCGCCTTTATTTCGCACCATTTATTTTTTTAAAGGATTTTTTTTCTTGTTTTATCGAAATTATATATTTGAGAAAAAATTCTATAAATAAAGTGGTGCGAAATAAAGGCGGAGCTAAAAGTACTCCGGAACAAATTAAAATATTGACAGCTATGCCAATGGTGGAGTTACAAATTTTCAAATGACGTGAACCTACGTCAGCGGTCACGAAAGTGTTAAAATGTTAGCAACTATGTTCGTTAACAGGACTTCCTTAGAAAACGGTAGACTTGGCAACTATGCTAATATTTTTAGATTTTTTTTTTTTTATAATAATATAATTTAATTATTGTGATAGGAAAGTATGCGAAAAATAATTTTAGTTTTAGTATACCGTAATTTCTGGTAGATACCCCCGCAGGCTATATAATCCAGTTTTGCACCAGAAATTTCAAATGATAAATAAATTTATATTTGTACGAGTTCTTCCTTCGAAAAAGTATAAATTTCTCCATTAAATAAAATTTCTGGTGGAGAAATGACACATCTTACCTGCGTGTTATCTACCAGAAATTACGGTATACACGTTTTCGTAATCATTTGTACTAAAGACAGAGATAAGTAGTGAACAGTTTTTTTTTTTTTTTTTTTTTTTTTTTCGAATATTATAGAACCAAACTCGTTCATTCACAATTCTAATTTTGCTGGGCTGTGAGAGACTGGACTTTTTACCCTGTTTCTTCCACCAGTATATTTATGTAATAGTTATTCACTTAATTAATCCTGCAAATTTTCTATTAAAATTCTGAAAGAAAAATACTAGTGGAAAAATCAAGGGGGAAAAAATGACTTGTCGTCACCCTATTTTATAATACGTGTATCAGACTGTTAATAATTACGTATTCAAACAAAAAATATCATTCAAGCGCTGTCTGATATAGTAGAAGATTTCGGTTTAATGTGTTAGAAATTAAAAATTCGGGCAATTAACTCAGTCATGAAAATAATAATACATGGAAGAATAAAAATATTTCTGGCATAGAAACAGGTACTTTTTTTTTTTTTTTTTTAACAACCGAGGTATATATTAGGTTGGCAAATAAGTTCCCGCCGTTTTTAAACTTTTAACTTTACACCGGCATCTGTGTTTTGTGTTTTGTTTTATTTTAAGAACTAATCTACAGCATGGAGTTTAGGTCTTTAAATAGAACAAAAAACAAAACACAGATTCCGGTGTAAAGTTAAAATTTGAAAAATGGCGGAACTTATCTGCCAACCCAATAGATGCATTTATGAGTTTTAAAAACAAATTATTTAAAATGTTACGCTCTAAAATTTCATGCTTCAAAGGATGCTAATAATTTTACAGCACTTCTGGATTCTCCAAATCTCGTTTTGCATTTACTTACATCAAAGTCGGGATTTACTTACATTTTACTTGCAATTTAATATCCGAAGAAAAAGAGTTATAAATTATCTCTTTACCTTTGGTGCCTCTGCTGTATGACTTACAGGTGGCTACTGCACACCCAGGCATTGCAAAGATTTAAAAACAACAAACTTCAAAAAACAAAATAACAAATAACGATGAAAAATAACAAATTTTAATAATAATAATTATTATTATTATTATATATATAACTCTAAACAATATTCGTATCGCATTAATAAAAGAAAAAAACCAAAAAAGCATCTGCTACAAACTAACGTAAACAAACAAATTTGATTCTACAACTACGTCATGCGCAGTTGGAGATAATACGATATCTTATGTACAGCCCATTTGATTTCAGCATCCTCTGCTTGCAGCTTTCCTGAAAATTTTCTCTCATTTTATTGTATTGCCGTAACTGAAGATTTTTTTTTTTTTTTTTAATATTTTAACGTTAAAATACTAAGTAAAAATGATTGTTTTAAAATAGTGGAGCTAATATAATAAAATGAGCACAAAATGTTACGAATTTTACAAGAAAAATAAAAGGAATAAAAGTCTAGAATAACTGAAAGTTTAATCTATTCCAATTCCAATTCAACTCTTTGAAACTGACAGGCACAAACTTCAGCACACTATCGCAAAAATATAGACCTTTTGTGATTATGATAATTTTATTTAAAAAAATACCCCAAATCCTTAAGTCAGAATGTAATACATCAATTAAGCATTGTCAAAAAGAATAAAAGTGCTTTAGAAAAAAATGTTTTATGGTTAGTAAGCATTGTGATGGTTAAGTTAGATATTATTTTTTAAAATTCTGTGCATAATATTTTTAAAATTCTTGGAAACAAAATATGTTTAATATTTATATATTCTTATCAATAAAGAAAATACTATTTCTAAGTAAATAATAAAGATTTCTTAAGATAAGATTGAATTTCAGTATTTAATGAATTATTAAATTAAAAAAAAATATATATATATATATATTGTAAAAATGATTTTTTATATTAGACAAAAGAGAAAAAGATGTAAAATGACTTCAAAGAATTCGATTTCTTTTAAGTTTTTCCCATCTATAAGAATTAAAAAAATATAGTACAGAGAGAGGGAAAAGAAGGGATATTTTCGCAGTGATGGAGGAAAATTGGAAATTAATAAGTGTTTTAATATTACTATTTCTTTGCAAAAATTTCATTCATTGTTGACAGATCAAGCGAAATTTTTATTCAAAAAACACAAATAATTTTTAATTGTAACGTTTGGCTAATCACTTAAAATACTGATAACAGCCACCTAAACCAAATGCCTGTCGCGTGGCTCGGAAACATGGTAGCAGTTCAAGCGACAGACAGCGCAACCTGGTACAGAATGCGTGACTTTTTTATTCAACAGCCACCAAAATTTTTTAAAAGTGGGATTTGATATATAGGGTGATTCAACGATGATTGTACAAACTTTGAGGGGGGGGGTAGGACACATAATCAGGACTCACAATTGTATAGGATCCCATGTCCCCAAATGAAATTGTAACACTTTACGGATCATGTGTTTTCTGACGTTTTTAACAGACAGCTCCGTCTACTGACATTTCTTGTGAATGGTGCACTATTTAACAGAAATATTCTGTCTTTTACTGTTAATCTTACAAAATACATGATAAAAATGTTATTTTCGAATACTTGACATTGATGGAATATATGCCTATATTGTGAATAATTTTTTAGATGTACTGTCACGCGCACGAAATGTAAAATTTTCGCAGTAGGCGGAGTTTCAAATACATCGCAAAGTGTATCTTTGCAGTAATATTGACAATAAATGCTTAAAATTGCAATTACCAGTATTAATACAATTAAGCAAAATTAGGGTGATTGGCTGGTAATGCTGAAGATACAGAGCTTTAGTAGACCTGGTCATTCATTATGTGCATCTGCTGTTATAATTTTAAACCATGTTTTTCCACGGTCATTGAAGATTTTCCTAATAATGAATAACATCTAATGTAGGGTGCTGATAATGGAAACAGTAGAGCACCGCTACGACTGTATCAGGAATAATTTTCAAACAAGCACATGCCGAATCACAAAATGTTTGAACGGTTGCATCGAAACCTTTGGGAAAATGGTACATTTCTCGCTAATTCTGACGCAAGAACTGGAACAAGAACTGCTTAACATCCTGGCATGGAAGAAACCATTCTAAACATTGTGGATGAAACACCCGTTAGTCCACTGTTTGGAGAGTCTTACATGAAGAACATCTACACCCATTCCATATTCAGAAAGTGCAAGCATTGGAAGTAATTGATTACCCTCTGTACGTAGAACTCTGTCAATGGTTCTTGCAACAGTGTGCGTGGCAGCAGGATTTTCCAACTTTTATTCTGTTCTCAGATGAGGCATATTTTACATAGGAAGGCATTTTCAATGTGAACAATACTCATCTGTGGATAACAGAAAATTTACACTTTATACGCCCGCATTCATTCCAAAAACGTTTCTCTGTTAATGTGTGGGCAGGTATTGTGAACGATTACAACATAGGCGTATATCTTTTACAAAAGCCGTTCAATAGCTCACGTTTTGCTATTTTTTTTTTAAAGAGGAGGTTTTGCCAGAATCTGTAATATGTTCCAGTAGCCGTGCGCAACCAAATGTGGTTTCAGCATATTGGTGCGCCAGCACATTTCGATATGGAAGTCCGCAATTTTCTGGATGCCAGTTTTACAGGACGGCGATAGGTTGGATGACGCAGACTAGTCCGATAGCCACCACAATCCCTAGATTTATCGAGCATCGATTTCTTCTTATGGGGGCGTCTGAAGGCCATCATTTACGAGACTCCTGTGGATTCACCAGAGGACTTCGTTTCTCGACTGTCCACTGCGGCTGCACAAGTATGCGAAACACATTGAATTTTTGGAGCTGTTATCCAATCCACACTTCAATGGTATCAAGCCTGCATCACGGTTGATGGTCGCAATATTGAACACTTATTGTAAATATTGATGCAAAGAAGCACATTGTTTTTACTATTTGTTTTTATACGTTTTTACTTTTGATTTTGCACAATGTTTTTTATTTTATATTTAATTTTTTGTGTTATGCCTATACAAAAGATGTATGTTTTAGAAAACTGTTCAAACCCTTAATGTTTGTCCCATGACCAAATAAATATTCGTATTTGAAACTCAGCCTGCGTTGTAACATTTAAATTCTGTGTGTTACAGTATTTCTAAAAAATGTTTACATATTCATATTTATTCAAGCAATGTGCATTATTCGGAAACAAACTTTTTATTAAGAATGGCCTTTTGTATGATAAACAATTATAAATAGAATATATCTGTTAAATAATACGCCATACAAGAGAAACGGCAGTAGGCGGAGCTTACTAGTAAAAAACACAGAAAACACATGGTCCGTAAAGTGTTAAAATGACGTTTGTGGACATGGGCTCCTATCGAATTCTGACTCCTAATGATGTGTCTTACCTTAAAGGTTGTCCCATCATCGTTGAATCACCCTGTATTTAAAAGGCGAATAGTATCGAAGAAATGACAATTACATATATATTATTTCTTAATAATATATTATTTCTTAAAATAATTGGTTGCAGTTGAATAAAAAATTCAACCCAATCTGTACCAGGAAGCGCTGTACACCGCTTCAACTGTTGCCAAGCTCTCGAGCAACGCGACAGGCATCTAGTTTAGGAGGCTATGCTATTACATACGTCAAATACCACTTATCAAAATTATTGATGATTATAGAATTAAAAACCACCAGATCTGGCACCACTGATTTCATTATGTATAATTTCATAAAACGGCCAAAAATGTATTGAAAACCTCTAGCAAAAAAATTTACAAGTCGGTAGCTATGTATTATGTCTAAAAAGAAGACGTAGCACGTATGAATAGTGTTGCTAGATTTGGCCGATTTTTTATTCATTAATCACTAATAAATTTGAGGAGTAATATTTATATACATAATAGACTATCAGTCTTCGAAGTGATTAAGAAAACGTTAGAATTAAAAATTATTATTGATTATTGTACAAAAAATCCGCTAGATATGACAACACTGCCTGTGAATGGATAGGGGCATGGTATATACAAAGAGTGAGATATGTGGAGGTTGAATAAGAATTATTACTGGAAATTCGGTCGAAGACATTGAATAGTTGAGAAAGACAACCGCTAAATTAGGCAAATTTGAAAAAAAAAGTAGTTTATTACCCTTTACTATTTCGCAGGGATTTGGGAGCTACGATAGCAACGCATATGTTGGACTTTTAGCTGTTTAATGCGCTCAATAAATTTTAATTCCTTATCTATTTTAGTTCCAATGTATTTTAAGTGTTTACTCGTTGCTATCGTTGGACGCAGTCACCGGTATTTTTTCTACAGTCTAAGCTTTTGCCACAAATTTGCCTGGGGGAAGGGGAAAATGTTATTTTTGTTTACAAATATTTGCCCTGTATGTCAGAATTTAGGAAAAAATAAATAACTAAAGACTAAAATATAAAACTGAAAATATTGAATTATTTTAGAACTTCTTAATGAGGTCAAAAGGGCTCGTTTTCTAGTTAAAGTGACTAGTGCTCTGCGTATTTCGACTTTTGTAAATAAATAGTAATCAAACAAAAGTAAACTTGCTTCTGATTTGCCTACGAAGCTGTAAAATATTAGTTATTCTGAATTTTTTTCTTTTTTTTCTTTTTGTTATATTTTTCGCTTCGATGCAGTTATATCTGTATTTTTACTGATTTAAAACATTTCCAGAGAAAAAAAGTAATTGTTGCATGCCGAAAGGATCGGACTCATTGGAATAAATAAATCATTTCAGATTTTTGGTTTCAAATGTTGAGTGGCTTTTTTAAAAAATAAATTATTAAGCAAGTTTATTATATTTCATTCTAAAATTATTTATCTGCTTGCACTCTGTTTCAGGAAAGGTCAAAGCAATTGTGATAAAAATTATAACTCATGGCGCTGGCAACCTTTCTACCAATACTGAAAAAAAAAAAAAAAAAAAAAGAAGATTCCAAGTTAAGTGCATAGTACTGGCGTCATATAAACACCAGCACACGTTGGACTCCAGAGTAACTAAATTTCGGATGTTTTCGCAAAGAATGTTACGAATAAAACGACAACAGATAACTCAATAAACATTTCTGCTTCACACGTTTAATGGACACTAAAATTATTGGTACTGCGATCATGATAGGAATATTGAAAATATTCTTCTATGGTCGCCGCAATCATGGTCTAATCCCATGAGTCTTTCTGCAACAATTTATTCTAAATCCACATAATACAGGAATACAACAGGCAATTGCTCATTCAAGGCTGCTTGCTTGGGTTAACATCGCTCAAATTATGATTTCTGAGAATACGGGGAAATAGCTTCAACAACATACTACTAAAATTTCAAAATTAAACCATTTTAACTCAGAGACAGGTCGACAGTAAAATTTGTAATTACACATATAATAGGTAATTACACAGGTCGGCATGTAAAATTTTGATTTTATAATTTTAGCTGATCTTTGTGTTTTCTGATGTGCTGAAACCAAAAATGAAGTCAGTTTTTCTCTATCACCTATAGATTTTTGTCAATACAGGGTGCCTACCTATACAATTTCTTTCATTACTCTTCCACCAATATAATTACATGGTAAGTTTCATTATTCTTCCATGATTAATTAATCATGGATACCGATTGTTGTGATTGCGCAGCACTAGTGCGATGTAAAACTATACCAATCAATCAACCTATTGTTATGATGGCATATGTAAGAAACTGTGGCGGTAAACACATTGTATTGACAAAAGTCTATACGTGATAGAGAAAATGGGCTGTACTTTAGGTTTCAGCACATCAAAAAACATAAAGATTAGCTAAAATCATCAAATCAAATTTTGTCAACTTCATTTTTGTAGAAATGTGCTATTTGTTTATTAGATCGGCTATTGAGTATACTTACACACCCACTATTGCAGTCGAAACTAACATAAATTTAAAATTTCATTCATAATTTCAATAATAACACCTCCTATCAAACCTATACAGTTTCTTATACCTTCAATGCTCAAAGTCAAACCTTCGTGATTCGTATTGCCCAATAGAAATCTGGGAAATTTAAACAAATCAAATTAATACAATATATCGTTATGCAAGTTTCCAAGTTTATCGTCAAGACTGACTTCACTGAAAATCAATGAAATGCTGCTTTATTTTTACTTTGCCTATAAAACTACTTTCACTGCAACAGAATAATTTGTACAGAGAAAGAATACGTTGTAATGATATTGATCCACTTATAAATTTTATTGGATACAAATTATTTAGTAATAAAAAAAAAATCAAACTAGAAAGTTAGAAAATTAAAATTAATCAAACGAGGTTTTCCAATTAAATTTTCTTTCTTACAAATCTTTCCTGTAATTAAATCATTTTGACTTCTAATTATCTTCAGAAATTTAAGATGAGGTACTTTCAATTCTAAACTATTCTAATACATTTTTGTATCCAAAACGTGTTACACGAAAATTTTAATATGAAATGGAAACTTAAATGGCATTCATTAAGCATTGAATATATCACAAATTTATAAACATATCAGAATTTGACACTATGCGTGTGTAAGGACTACATACGTCACTAAAATATCGTTCTAACGTCACTAGAAATCTTTAGACAAGAATCCGGGAATTTAGATTCTGATCTTTTGAATACATTAAAGTATAATTATTGAATAATGTGAAGTCTTCTCATAATATGAGGCTTCATTTGAATTTATGTCGAAATATTTGATGACTCTTGAATAGGTAGTCGAAACATGGATTTTACTTGCTGTCAATTCACTGTAACCGTTTCAGAATTCATTAAGCAAATATAATAGAGAACGGTTACAATCTAGTTTTATAAAATTAAATGAAAGCTGAGAATTCACAATTTTCCCTTGTTAATTTTTCTGCATAATATCTCTACTCTATTCATTAAGATACTTAATAATTATGAATTTCTCCCTCGTGAATTTGTCTTAGAAATTGTTGCATATAAAAAATTTTTCAAAGACATATTCAAAATAGTTTAAATTAATAATTTTCTGATTTTCTAAATCAGTTATTTTAGAGTAAAAGATGAAAATAATTACGACTTGATAAAATATTTTATTTAATACGCATGGGAATTTCCATTATTTTATTTAAGAGGATGGTGGAAATTGTTAAACTTATTTTTTACTTTTTAATTGCTACTTGCATGAAAGTTTGCATACATATGCATCCAAATGCTTAATATATATTAAAATGCCTCTAAAAGTTTAAAAATTAAAGTAGTTAAAGCGCATAAGGCAAAATTTTTAAATATTTAAAGCGCTGTATGCTAATTAATTTTCAATTTCTTTTTCCTTAAATTTCACATGATTATATTATATAATTGTATTCTGAAAATAATTAAGTATTACTTTTTAGATTGATTGGTAAATTAATATATATACACTGAGAAAATGTTCTCTAAATTGACATCTAGAATCTAAATTGTGTCTCTAGAAAAAATAGTTCCGTGTAATCCTTATAAATTCTAGTCACCATTCAAAGCGAGTTCTAGAAACCCCTATTAGATTTCTAGAGTGTTTGCTTATATTATCGAGCGCAAAGGTATTTAAAAATCTCTGCAAATAAATGAGAATACTAGAGGCGGGTTTAAGCAACTATAATCTTGGTTTATTACCCAGTTCTAGAAAATCAAGCGAGAATTTCTCGCAATACAAAAGATTCAGAATATTGTTTCACCATCTAGAAATGTGCAGACTAGAAATTCTCGATAATTTTGTCTATCCCAGGGATGGAACACGGGGGCAGAATTCATACCGGAATCTGTTTAAGAAATATTTCTACCAATAATATCGTTGATTTAAGAGGTAGAAAATTTTCTTACATGGATAGTGGTATGAATTCTGCGCCCGTGTTCCATCCCTGCTATCCAGTTTATTGGCGTGCCTCATGCGCATACCTCGAAAATATATATTTCTAGTTTAGGGATTTAGAAATTGACCACTTATTCATTTTAGACGAAGGAGGTATATTTTTTTCTCAGTGTATATATATATATATATATATACAGGTTACAAAGCAAATTTCCGAAGAGCCCTTTATCTCTGCAACCATTAGTCGCAGACATATACTTCCAATTCCAATACCTTTTAGAATATGTCATTTTCAATATGGCATGTTAAAATTAAAAGAAAATATTTATGCACACGCAAGGCCCACTATAATCATATTTGGTAGAAGTTGACACTCATTCTATCAAATATAACACAAAAAGTTCCACTTCCTTAGGCTGGGAATTGACCACGATACTTAGAAAGAATGTTTGGGATGTTTCCATATTTTTATGGCTTTTATCAAGGGGTCAGTTAAAAACCTTAATAAAGCCGAGAAAACACGAAGAAATGTCAAACATTGAAACTAAACATCCCAGTCAATTTTGGGCTCACAGGAGTGAACTTTTTTGTTGTTATATTTGTAAGAATACGTGCCAATTTTTACTAATCAAGTCTATTGGGGGCATAGAGACTGCTCAAAATGTTTTTGTAATTTTCAAAAAAATGGCATTTTAAATTTAAACATATCATAATTGCTCACTTTTTCAAAAACATTTTGTAGTTAGAAGCATATGTCCGCGACTAAAGGTTGTGGAGATAAAGCCTACTCACGATTTTGCTTTTCGCTCTGTATATACGAATAAGTTAAAACTGGAAGCGATCATGTGGTAGGAGAGATTGTGTACGTAGAGGATCAAAAAGAAGGAGTAGTGTGCAATATCTGCTAGTCCATGTAGTTGTACAACAGTAATAGTGTAACGCTGACTTGAAAGTTCGTGTTGATTTTTTCGATCATCTAAGATAAATCATAGTTATTTTATCTTGCATTCGAAATTAGACGCTTGAATTTTCATACCACTTTCTACTGATTTCTATATAATCGTAGTGGTAAATTATATTTTTATATTAAAAGTTTTCACATAAGCTACTAACCTAGACTAAAAGTACAAACACCAAAAGTAAGTTCCAAAAAGAGAATAATTACTGAATTAAAGGCTGCGCTACCTTTCCTACCGAAATGGATCAGTTTGAGTATTTCCTTCGTAGGTGATATTTCGCACTGATTTCATTAAATTCTATACTAAGAGAGATTACGCAGCTTATTGGTAATGACAAGGCACATAGAGTAAGTTTGGTGAATGTCTGGAACTGTAATAGAAAACAACTTCGACAATCGAATAGACTAATTTAACCAATTTGAGAGAGCGCATCTTTGAGAAGATGAAACCGAATTCCAAAATCGGACATTATTGAGAAGTGGCGACGATCGACAAAACCACACATCTGATTCTATTTACTTTTTAAGGGCCAATGTCAATCTATGGGAAATTTATCGCAAATTATTTAATGTTTTTGTATATCTATATAGTTTTGCAGTTTTTTCAAGTATGATGCTCAAGGTTTGTGCAACTGTCGGCTGCTTAAACAAAACTAAATTGTGGCACCTGGATGTAAACAAAAAATATCACCCTTTTCTGATTGCTTTTTAAAAACCGTAATTATCTGAATTTCGATGTAATAAAACAAACTAAATTAACATAATTTTTTTAAAAGTTGAAACGAGAAGGTTTCAACCCAAGTGAGTTAACTTGTGGCAGTTAGTTACACAAAAGCGGCTCTGTTTGCAAATATAAGTGCAACGATTGTGGAGAACGACAGATTAGGTCAGGAAACAAAAAAAAATATTCAAACTGAAAAAGAAATTGTCTAATTTTAAGTTAAACGTGCTATCTAGAAATTTAATGTTATATTAACTTACATTGTTTCTTTCATTTTTTTCTTCTTGTCCCCTCTGATTCTTTGATTCATTTCTTGTATTTTTTTCTGATTTTGTAATTATTAAACTGAAATATCTACTCGTAATATAAAATATTCGTTTACAAAAACATTATAACAATGTCATATAAATACAATATTTGTTAACGGTTAAATTGTAATTATAATTAAGCGTAATCTTTCCTACTCATGCGCGCATCACGCGTACCGTGTAAGGAGAAACTGCGCAAAATAGCTCTTTTGGATTTAATACAGTTGTTACTCTAAAATACAATATAACAATGAAATATTAATGGAAATGTATATACAGCGAATGAATTGAAAATTATTCAGCAATAGCTTAGCAAATAATAATAATAATAATAATAATAATAATAATAACTGGATTTTTTATATCATTTTGTTAAATTGTGCACAGATTCTCATAGCATTGTTTTAGTTGTTTAAAAAGTTCAGAAAATCTAGGCATTCAAATGTATTCTTTAAATTAACTTATCAATCAATCAACAAAGCAATGGTTAAATAGATTTAGAATATATTGATAAACTATGATAAGGAGAAATTTAGAGGTGAAATTGAAAACTAGTTAGCAAGGAGCATTTTAAAATAAAATAAAAATAAAAACAAATTTAGAATTTAGAATAGCATGTTTGCAATTTAAGTTTTTAGAGAAATTTTAATTGACTTAATATTTACAAGCTCCAAATCATATGTACGCAAACTTTCTTATATGTAAGAAAGAGATTAAAAAAATTGATTTTCAACGTTCACCATTCGCTTAAGATGACAAAAAAAAAAAAAAAAAAAAAAAAAAAAGCCGTATTTTAAATCTATTATTCCTTTGAATCATTTTGAAAATCTTAACAGCTATGTTCAGAACTAACGTTTGGAGATCGCATAGGTTCCAATTTGCACTATTTTTTAACACCAGTATTTCTTTGCAAAAAAAATTCATCATGTTTAATTACAGAAAACTGGTAAAAGACTTATTGAAAATTTCTTTTAAAAATTTTCGGTAGCCAAAAAATTAATAAATAAATAAATAAAAATGAAAATGAAAATAAGTACAAGTTGACAACTATGAGTCAGTGTGACTGTAAAAAGAACCAACTCTATTCTACTTGTTACTTTAATTTCTGAATAATCCAAACCTGATAACTATCTATATACATTTCCTGTGCATAAGTGTTAAATTGTACGGTTTTTTAACAATTTCTATACAAAAAATATCATCATATTTAATCTCTGAACACTTCTAAAAGACTTATTAAAAATCTCTATAAAAAATTTCCGGTAGCAAAAAAACGTACACGTTTGCAGTTATAAGCATGTGTGACTGTAAATAATACCAACTCTACATCTCTCGTACAAGTACTCATAAAAGATTTTCTGTTGCACTAAGTCTGGACTGATGAGTCTATAATAGCAACTTGACTCTGTATAAACCAAGCATTGCTGAGTAAAAGGTGTGAATCTACGCATTGGCCTGTTGGAATTTACAGTTTCCCCAAATAGATATTTTCCAATCGGACGTAAATTGCTTTTGAGGACATTTTTACAATCTTTGGCTATTAAGGCCTGTCTATTTGGATTCTTAGTCTATTAAGAAACGCAAATCAGCATTTCAACATGAGAAAACTCCCTCTTTTTTGTCGAGAAAAGAACACGTGAGATTCTCGTCATTGGACGAATGAATCTTTCTTCAGTGATGAAAAAATATTCCATTTCATTGTCCCTAATGTTTGAGCATATTATTTTTATGTTATTTGACGAGAACCTCTAAGTTCTTTAGTTCACAAAAAGGAGGTAGTTCTGTATTTCTTTGCAAAAATTTCATCATATTTAATCTCAGAAAACTTCAAAAAGACTTATTAAAAATTCTATTAAAAAATTCCGGTAGCATAAAAAGTACGTTCGCAGTTATGAGCATGTGTGTCAGTAAAAAGTACCAACTATGTTCTACTTATAGCTTTAATTTCTGAATAATCGAAAACTGAAAACTATGGGTGGGTATACATCTCTCGTACAAGCACTCACAAAAGATTTTCTGTTGCACTAAAGTCTGGACTGATGGTTTGCCAGCCTATAATAGTAATTTGACTCAGAATAAACCAAGCTTTTGTTGTGCAGGAGGTGTGAATCGACACATTGTCCTTTGTGATTCATAGTTCCCCCCTCCCCCTAAGATATTTTCCAATCTTACGCAGATTGCTTTTGAATGTATTTTAACAATCTTCAGAGCAATGTAAGCTATTAAGAAACGCAAATCAGCATTGCACCATGAGAGAACCCCCTCTTTTTTTTTTTTTTTTTTTTTTTTTTTTTTTTGTCAAGAAATGAACACGCGAAGTTCTCGTCGTTGAACGGATGAATCTTTCTTTAGTGACGAAAAAATATTCCATTTGATTGGCTTTAATGTTTGGGCATATTATTTTTAAATTTTGACAAGAACCTCGAGAGTACTTTAGTCGACGAAAAGGAGATAGTTCTTTCATCATGTAAGATGCGTTATGTTTCAACGTAAAATCGCATATTGCTGAAATTTGTACGCTTAATGAATGACATTGCTCTGGGGATTATTAAATTGTCTTCAAAAGCAATCTCCTTCTAATTGGAATCCTCTTAGAAGGGTAAAATTGGGAATTACAATAGGACACGTCTCTTTGATTCATGCCTTCTACAGTCGGTAACAAAAGTGTCCTAACTCTAGCCAAAATTCCTATGTAAAAAAAGTACACTTCATACGGTTTTGTTAAATAAATCCTTATTGAATCATGTTCTTACACTGGCTAAGAACAGGATTCGACAAGGATATATTTAACAAAACCGTATGAAGTGTACTTTTTTTACATAGGAATTTTTGCTAATGTTCGGACAATTTTGTTACCTACTGTACTTAACAAAAAGCTTGATTTATACAGAATCAGGTTACTGTTCTAGACTGACCAGCCATCATTCCAGACTTAAATGTAATAGAAAACTTTTGGAGAGTACTTGCTCAAGAGGTGTATGATCATAGTCTTCTGTTTTCGACTATTCAGAAATTAAAGCAGCAATTAGAGCAAAGTTGGTACTTATTACAAACATACATTCTCTAAACTCTAGTTTTATGCATGCCTGTTAGAATTTTCAAGATAATTCAAAGGATATTCATATCAAAAAATTTGAATTTAAATACCAAATACTCTTACAGTCTTCATATTTTTGAGAAGCCGAGGATGAAACGGTGGCGCAGAAATACCGATATTTGTTTAAGAAATTTCTCTACGTATAATATCGTTGATTTCAGAAGTAGTAAATTTTATTTCATTGTTAGTGGTATGAGTACAGCGCCAGTGTTCCATCACATTTTGGTTTTTATTTACTTATTTACAAAAATTCTGTAAAACGTATACTGTATCTTTTTGCTGTAATACACCTATACCCGGATTTCATGTACTTATAATTTATTTCGTGATTATTCTTTTATCTTTTGAACTGTTATTTTAACTAGTTGGCATAGGTGGACTCTGCTCAGTTCCCCATCATATTTATGTTCTCAGAAATTTCTAGTCCGAGACATATTATAATCATGTTAAAAGAAATGAATTTGACCAAAGCTTGATATTATGACAGAATGAAATCCCCGCCTAATAGGCTATCCACCGTTCACTTCGATATATTTATCTTATTCTAATCTATTAATTTATTTTATCAGGGTCGATTCTATTGTTTAGTTTTCATGCTAATATTTCCAATGCAATAATCCTCAAAATTCATATTTATATGAAAATTTTACAATTTCGCTATGTTGATAAAATCGTAAATTACGAATAATTTACGAAATTTTCCTATTAGAATATTTGTATTCTATCATGTTCAAACAAGTATCATAAATGTAATTTTGAAGTTGTCTAATGTATTTACGATCCTCAAAATGGAAATTAATGCTCAATTTTGCCTTATTCTGACATGTTAAGTAAATCGTAAATTCCAAATAACTTACGAATTTTTTAAATTGGAAAAATCCTAGTCTATGATATTCATGCCAGTATCCTAAATAATATTTCGAAAGTGCTTTGACATCTTTACGATGAAAATAACCCTCAATATTGACGTTTATGTGAAATTTTGCTCTATTTAGCCATGTTAAGAAATTCGTAAATTTCCAATAACTTACGAAATCTTTATATTGGAAAATTCATAGTCATTAATAATCATGCCAGTGTCCTAAATAATATTTCAAAAGTAGTCTGACATCTTTACGATGAAAATATCTCTCAAAATTGACGTTTATGTGAAATTTTGCTTTATACTGCCATGTTAAAAAATTCGTAAATTTCCAATAACTTGCGAAATTTCCAAAGTAGCATATTTATAGTTACTGATGTTCCTTCC
Source organism: Salticus scenicus (assembly GCA_963930645.1). Lineage (NCBI taxonomy): Eukaryota > Metazoa > Arthropoda > Arachnida > Araneae > Salticidae > Salticus > Salticus scenicus. The sequence goes on along the minus strand of OZ005660.1, from coordinate 132,409,644 downwards.
GGCATCAAAACTCATATTTTAAAACTGGTCTGACATTTTTACAGTAAAAGGTTTCCATTAAATGCACGTTTAAGTGAATTTTTGTCCTATTCTCCCATGTTAAGAAAATCGTAAATTTCTAATAACTTACGAAGTTTTTAAATTCGAATGTTGCAAATGAATAGGGTTTTTGCCAGTGTCGAAAGTAATACTTTAAAACTGATCTGACCTCTCTGCGATCATTTGATCGTGAGATATCGTGTTAACAGACTAACAAACAATGGACTAACACACTAACGGACTGACATACTAACGGACTGACATACTAACGGACTGACACACTGACACACTGACACACTAACAGACACCCTACAGACAGACACCATAGAAATTTTGTCATTTTCCGATTCCTCACACCAGAAAACGTGTAGAAAAGTCAAAAAACCGAGGTCGAAAATTTTCACGATTACCTAAGTTCCCCATACCTATAGTATGATGGGGAACTAAAAAATCACGTGCTTCTATATTTATGAGACGAACAGTACTTTCAAAAACTATCCTAAAAGTTGAAAACTACGTAGCAATCTTGGACGATACATAAAATTAAGTATGGATTTGAATGAATCTTCATTATTATAATCTGTGATAAAAATATAAATTCCTTTTATTTTTAAGTTTGAAGTATCTGAGCGTAATTATAAGGTTTCTACATTTTTTTTTTTTTTTTTTTTTTTTGAAATAAATTTCTAAATAGTAGATTTTCAGCCACAGAAAAAAAAAAAAATATATATATATATATATATATATATATAAAGATAAAATTGCAAAAGAATTCTGTTACGGTAACAGTACTTTTCATGAAGTATACAGATCTATACTTGACAAAGTTTTTAATTTATTCAGTGTGATTGTAAGCTAAAGTATTTTATTTAAAGTATCTCATCACTCTTTTTTTTTACAGTTAGCAATCGCTCTTTCTGTATATAGTGGATTGTTCACATTTGAAATATTTTTTTTTTTTTTTTTCCCTCGAATTTGCAAAATTATATATGTATATATAGATATACAATAGAACCTCGCTTATCCGATGTAATGTGGACTGAGTGTACCTCGGATAATCGAAAACTCGAATAACACGGACTCTGTCGTAAATCGAAGAGGGAATATACTACAAAGTTTTAAATTGATTGACACATAATCAATGAAATAAAATAAAGCATATATTACATATTTAAATACAGTCAGTTAAAAATAAAATTCATACATACATATATAAATTATAAAATACAATGATGTATAGTAAAACCAAAATAACTTTTAAAAAGAGATAAAAGCTCTAAATTGCATTTTTAAAGATACATTTTAATTAAAAAACACGAAAACACGAGACAGACGTATTAAACCTCAACTCCGTATTAGTAACTTTCTCTCAAACTTTAAACCCGCACCCCTCCCCCCCCCTAAACGTTTAGTTGTAATCTACAGTATCCCTTGCGAAAATTGCAATTCTACTTATACAGGTGAAACTGGCAGAACAGGTGAAATTAGATTAAAGGAACATAAACTCTCTTATAAAACAAGTAATTTATGATCGAAACGCGTTATTAATTCTCTCGATAGTAATCACAGTCCTGATTTTAACAACATAAAAAAGTTAGCTTCAAATGTAAATATGTACGAGTCCCGTATTTTTCTAGAGGGCGCCTTTACTAAATTGCACTTTTCAGCCCAGAAAGAGGCTAAAGCTGTTCCTCCAGAGTACCTAATTTTGCATTCATGTTTCATAACTCTATTATAAATGTTGTGCTTTGTATGTTTATAATACTAAGCAGGGCTAGTGTTTAGCCAAAACGTCTGTCTTGTGTTTTCATGTTTTTTATTAAAATGTATCTTTTAAAATTCTAATGTTTTTATCTCATTTTAAAAGTTATTTTGTTTTTAATATATTTATGAGACCTACAGACTATGTTTAATTTTATTAAATGAATAGTAAAATTTGTCAAAGTTATCTACGCCATTTGTGAAAAGCTACGTCTATTCCAGGGCGTGGCCTTTTCGGGACTGCCTCGGTTAACCCCGAATACGGTTAAACGGGGCTCAGATAACCGGTACTGTACTGTATAACCTTTTTAAACTGAGGAATATTAATTACAAAACACAGTATTTGGTAACAAAATTTAAAGAGTTCAATAACAGAGTACCAGAAATACAAGTATATTTATATTCCTTCATAATTTCATTATTTCGTTCATGATTTGTAATTCCTTAAAATACCGTTTATTTAATTAGAATTAATGTTTGGAAAATTCTCAATTGAAGCAAAGTTTTAAGAAAATTTATAATGGCTTTTGAATTTCAAAATTAAACATTTGCGAATTCCTAACTACAAGAAATAATATGCATACTTGCCAACCATCTCATTAACCCCTTCCGCTCCAGGCTAGCTGTAGTGTAAATATGTGAAATACCAGATTATAATTTTGAAATAATGCAATACATAACAAAGTAACAATGTGCATTTTGTTGTGAAGTAAATATATTTAATTAATGAAGGTAGTAAACATGAATACATATCAAAGTATTTCAATTATTTATAGCAATGACTGCTGTAAGTGGTTCATCATCACTGTCATCGCTTTCGCCGTCTTCACTTGTTGTAAAGTCATCATTGGAATCTTCAAGTTCATCATAATCGGGGATATAATCACTATCCGAATCACTAGAATCAGACATTATTCACAGTTTCAAACACCGGCAAAATACACAAAATCGAGGAGCGAAAATTACACACAACCGCAGCCAAAACTAATAGGTCACCGAGACAACTAACGCTATCTAGTTGTCAGTAATGAAAATACAATTTCAAAATACCATATGACAAATAAAATAACGCTCTCTGATACCGCTACAACGTTGGGCTTATTATATCGTATACTTCCTTTGGGCGTATGCACTTACGTCCATGGTATTAATGGCCATTAACACTAGGACGTACGCACGTACGTCCCTGGAGTGGAAGGGGTTAATAACCGTACAATTTTTAACGCCCCCTGAAAAAACGCCCCTTACCACTGTATTTTTAGAGTTATTCTCTCCAAATGTTGTTATGATTAAATAAGACTGAAATTACTCTAAAAAATTATTGGTATAAAAAATAAGGCGGGTACTAAAAATTGTACGGTTCATAATGAGATGGTTGGCAAGTATGAATATGTAAAACAACGCTTGAAAAGAATTTTAAAACATGGCGATACTTCTTATTTAATAAATAATATGATAATTTATGTTCATTGCTTTTGAATAATAAGATAATAGATAGTAGTACATATCTGCAAAAGAATAATACGAAGTTCGCTTTATAATATTATTAAATATAGTGTTATTTAAATAATTTAAAACATAAATTAATTATTTATTTAAATAGTTATAATTAATTAAATAGTTGTTAAAAAGGTTATTTAAATAAAATATAAAATATAGGGTTATTTAAAATAATGACTGCTGAGATCCTTACGTTTCACATAAAATATACAGTCGGTAAGAAAAGTGTCCAAACACTAGCAAAATTTCCTTTGTATAAAAAGTACACTTCATACTGTTTTGTTAAAGAAATCCTTATTGAATCATGTTCTTACATTGACTAAGAACAGGATTCGTCAAGAATTTATTGTCTAGATATCACTATTCACAAAAAATTAACTCTTTTCTTTTTTAGATTTTACAGAGCGTAGAGCCACCTATTGACGAAAATAATTAGGTAACACTGTCATTAGAAAAATGGAAGAAATATCTTACACATTTCGTCAATACGTGGCGCTTCGCCAAAAACTAAAGCGATCTTATCAGATTTTTTATAAAAAAGAAAATGAGTTTTGTGTACTTTGTCTGGATTGATCAAAATTGATGGAAATTTTTTTTTCGGAAAAATTGCTTTAGATATTGGAGCAGCGCCACCTACTGACAAAAATGTCAACCCTTTTTTTTTTCTTTTTTTTTTCTCCCGATTTTCGCAGAGCGCATCACTTGAAATTTTGTTTCATTTGGAGCCATAGACCCGGCTCTAGAAACTTTAATTATAACAACCCTGTGTATTTCGAGGTTAAATACTTTGTTTACAAAATACGTTTTCTAACAGATTTTAAATCCTCTTAATAATGGGAAATATCACAACCAACATGTTTATTGTCTTACATAATATAATGAATTAATTTATTCATTTATCGTTTAGAATTTCTCGAAATATCGTTTGTGTAATTAGAATGCATGCTTTGGAGTTATTCTCGATTGAAACTGATTATTAGGAAATTTTATTGTGACTTTTGAATATCAAAAGTAAACATATACGAATTTGCAATTACAGTAATTTGCATATGAATATGCGATTTTAATACAAGCAATTTAATACATTGCACGCTAAAGAATAGAATAAAATATTAATAATTTTCAAATAATAAAATAGTAATTAGCCACTTTTGGGATTTTATTTTTGTTATTGTTATACAAGAGTCATTTTTGATAAATATATAATATTACAAACTGTGATTTTGTTTTTGTTTCTTAGAAAAACTGTTTGAAGACAAATGATTGAAAACTATTTTAATTTTATATTAATTGCATCTTAATGAAACTTATATATATAATACGTATGTTTTATACAAAATAGGAAAATATACGTAAAAAAAAAGGAAAATGTCATTGTTGTTTGTACATATAGATAAGGTAAACCTAGGAGAGATTGCGCACATACGCATAGCTGCCAACATTATTAATTTTTAAATCCGATTTATAGTATTTTTAAGAAGGAATATGTCACATACGTTTCAACGAATACATAAAATTAATGTAACTTAAAAGAAATAATAATAATAATAATTCCGGTATGAAATCTCCGTTGAAAATAACGGAGACTTAGCACCTATGCATAGAGAATCGGAGGGAAGGAGTAGTGTACGAGCACTTCTACTAAAAGTTGTTGTACGGCAGTAATAGTGGAGTACTGACTTGAAAGTAAATGTTGATTGTTAATTGTATGAAAGTAAATGTTAATTGTTCTCTCATTTCTGTTAGGAAAATATGAGGTTATAACTTTTTTCTTTTAATATTCTATTAATCAATTTATTTTTCTATTTACGAAGGGATTGTTATTTCTTAATTGCAATGTCTATTTTTGATGCATATATTCCTACTCTATTTATGTAGAATTTATTGTTTCTTAATTGCAATGTCAATTTTTGATGTATGTACAGTCGGTAACAAAAGTCTCCGAACACTAGCAAAAATTCTTATGTTAAAAAAGTACACTTAATTCAGCTTTGTTAAATAAATCCTTGTCGAATCCTGTTCTTAGTCAGTCTAAGAACCTGATTCGACAAGGATTTATTTAACAAAACTGCATTAAGTGTACTTTTTTTACATAGGAATTTTTACTAGTGTTCGGAGACTTTTGTTACCGACTGTACTCCTGCTTTATTTAGGACTATTTTATTAAGTTGTTTTTCCTCAGTATTTAAATTATGTAAAGTAAAATCTATTTTGAAATGTTTACCATAATTAATCAAGATATTTTGAATATTAATTTTATAAAATTGCATTTATAGATAGTAATCAAGATTTATTATAATTTTTGTACTTTTTCTTCGATATTGCTAACATTAATGCTGTATTAAATTTTATCACTGTTAGGTTATTGCATTTCATAATTCACCTTATTTCTAGAGTTTTTATTTATTATATTAATTCTAGAATAATTATCTTCTTTACTCTTTACATGGTAGTTTTTAGTAAACTCTTAGCGCCTGGCAAAAAAGGAAAATATTACAGTTTGTCTTATGCTCGGTACAGAGTAATGTACAGAGATTATTCTGGATCGTCAGCCTGCTACCGCTATCATCCTCCACTTCGAAATTTATTTTTCAAAATTATCATTATTCACGTAGTCTTACTTGTTCTCTAGCTGATGTTTCTCATTTTAGTGCTAGCTCTTCTAATATTTACTTTTGTAAGGCTTCTAATATAATTTATTCTATCAAGTGTAATTTATGTTGTATGATATATATTGGTCAAACCAGTAATCCATTGCTCAAGCGCATTAACCTACATCGTTCTGATACACCCAGTGACAAAAAGATAAATACAAAGGGGGTTTGCTTTGATTTTTCATAAAAGAACATTATCTAAATTGTGCTTATCATTTATTATTATCGTAAAATAACACTATTCCCGGACTAATTTTTTTAAGACTAATTTAGAAATTTTTTAAGACTAAAATTTTTCTTTAAGACTACAGACCGCGACAAAAAGATAGGTACAAAGGTTTTTTTTTTTTTTTTTTTTTTTTTTTTGAGCATGATTATTTTGAATATGAATATTTTGAATATGATTCAAATATTTAATATGTTTTTGATATGATAATATTTTGTTATGATAATGAATGATCAGCACAATTTAGATAAGGTTATTTTATAAAAAATTTAAAAAAAAAAACCCTTTGTTCCAGTCTTTTTGTCGCAGAGTCAAGTCTTAAATTAGAAAAAATTAGTCTTAAAACTTTTCTAAATTAGTCTTAAAACAAAAATTAGTCCGTGAGTAGTGTTATGTTATGATAATAATAAATGATACGCACAATTTAGATAATGTTATTTTATGAAAAATCAAAGAAAAAACCATTTGTACCTATCTTTTTGTCTCGGGGTGTATATTAAAAAAAAAAAAAAAAAAAAAAAAAATCACGTCAATTTACCATCAAGTTTGAATATAATCATTTCCATCACCATGACTTTAATAATATTACTATAAAAATTCTTAATTTTAAGAAGAATTTGAATGAACGTCTTTTACTTGAATCACAATACATTAATTCTTTGAATACAATTGATCCTTCTGGATTGAATTCTCATGTCTATAATAAATAAAATGTTGTATATTCCAAGAATTAAAAAATTGATTTTTACAACAATATACACCCTTGTGCAAATTAATTGAAACAAACTATTTTTTCCGTGAATTTTAAAACCATTCCTATTATTCTTCAACAATCATGCTCAAATATGTTAAAATATGGATGGGAGAAATAAATCCGTTGCCTAGTAACCATTACCGCTAAACAGAAATGGCGGTCGAAACTACACTTAAGCTGTGTTTAGAAATATGTAGTGTGTTTTTATCGCACTATAACTGTACTAATATATATATATATATATATATATATATATATATCATACCGTCCAACATACTAAGTTATATTCCACAGTATTGTTAGCCCTGCCTTCTTTTTTACACCAGTATACTTTTAGAGTATTTTTCGTATTAAATCGCAATTGCATTTGAAAAAATATTTCTCTAAAATTTCATTGGTGGGAGAAAAAGGGCGGGTGTAACAATAATACAGAATATTAATTAGGATGTTGGAGGGTATGATGATATATATATACATCTGAAAGGAGGAAATCTGAAAAAGTGCGTCCAGTTCCCACCGCCGTTTATTTACGCTTGAAATTGTATTTAAACAAGTTGATCGTAATATTAGTGACGAAAATATTTTATATCCATTTAAAAAAATTATTACTATAATTATTGTTGTTTACCTTTTTAACACACTCATGAAAATATGTTGCTATAATAAATAATCTTTTAAAATTTATTATTATTATCATTATTAATTGCTTAATATGAATTTCAAACATACAATTCCCAAAACTTTGTACAAAACTGCTTGCTTGTAAACTTTAAAATACTCCTTTCATAGACTTTATAATAAATAAAAAAAATAGATATATATATATTTGTATAAAAACACGTTATACAAAGCTATAATCATTTCATAACGTACCTAGAAAATTAATACATTTTTATCTAATACGTTTTCCTCAAAATAAATAATTAACAATTAAAATAATTTCGCCACTAACGTTAACAAGTAGTTGAAATGTCATACCTCATAATATTTATAATTTCTTCCAGAGTACTATGAGCTCCGCCTTCTTTTCACACCTGTATGAATTTGGGAAAATTTTCTCTACTGTGTAATTATGATGAAATAAGAAGAAAAATGTTTTTTAAATATGCTGGTATGAGAAAAAGGGCGGGGCTAAAAATAATCTGGAACAGAGTTCCCAACTTTTATAATTTATTCACGATCATTTTTAGTCCCGCCTTCTTTTTTGCACCAGAAATTTTGTAGATTATTTCTCTTTAATATGTGACAACGATTAGAAAATCATTTTTCAAAATTTCCGGTATGAAAAAGAAGCGCGGCTAAAAATGCTCATGGATAAATTATAAAAGTTGGGAACTCTGATCTGGAATAACCTAAAAACGCAGAGAAAAGACAGGTACAGAGTGATATATAAAATAATTACTATATGTGTGTGCCGTATGTCGACATGATTCAAAGTAAATTTTAAATTTTGTCATTTATTTATTTTATTTATTTTTATTTTTTTTTCTATGAGTGTGTGCTGTACTATGTTAAGTACATTGATTGGTATGTATATATTTTTAAATTACACAGGCCTGCAAAAAATAGCTTTATTTCAGTAGCATAAAACTTTTTGGTAAATTTTATATTTTCAAGAAAGTTGAATCCAAAAATGACTACCAATTTTTACCTATCACCAACAGATTTGTTTTGCAAAGTAAAGAAATATGCAAAAAAAAAAAAAAAAAAAAAAAATACTTATTACATTAAACAAAACATATTATTTCTCATAATTAAGCAAAAAATATACTTAAGGTACATTTAACATTATGTGTTCACTACATTTGCCAGTGAAATTTTTTTTATTTTTTATTTTTGGCCACCACTTCGTCTAATAACTCACCCCTAATACTGCCCCCATGTTTTTGTCTGCAAAAACAAAGCAGTTTTTTTTTTATCTCTAGGTTTACATTTTTAATATTGTTTTAAAATAAATAAAAAAAACATTATGAAACATGTTTGTATAATGAATTATAGGATACAATTTTTATGATTTTATGCAAAATTCAACTAAAATTGTGAATTTTGCAACTAATCTAGACGTGATAAAACTTTCTTACTTTGTTTTTGTGTTTCATCAAGTAAAAGTCTTCAAGAAAGAGTAAAAAAAAAACCTTCTTATTTTCTTTGTTGCAGACTTGCGTTATTATACCGGAATACAAAAAATTAATCCCAAAGTTTTCAGAGAATGGTTCAGGTTACAATTTTATTAATAATTTGATATTAATTTAAAATTTAATGCAAACCTTAAATGTTTTATAAATGCAGGTATAGCATAGCTACCAAATATCATTTTTTCTCCAAGGGACTTCAAACCAGAAGCATAGCCTCCTAAACTAGATGCCTGTCGCGTTGCTTGGAAACATTGCAACAGTTGAAGCGGTAGACAACGCCATCTGATGCAGATTACGATCTTTTTTATTCAACTAACCCCAATAATTTTAATACGTGATATATGATATATATTATCGACGTTTCTTCGATTCTATTCGCCTTTTATGAAAATCAAATCATACTTTAAATTTTTTTTGAAAGCTATTGAATAAAAAAGTCGCACAATATGCACAAGAAGGCGTTGTCTACCGCCAAGTTTCCGATCCACGTGGAGGGCATTTAGTTTAGAAGGCTATGCCAGAAGTTTTCCTATTTCAATTTTCAATTAATTTAATCCAATGCTCATACAACGATACACTGCGTCTCTTCTCACATTAATTTAAAAAATAAGAAATTTTCGCCTTTTTTTACTACCAATTTTGTTATACAACAAACTCTATGCTATTTAATCACGATGCATTACTATAAAAATAAGATTAACTTTCCTGTAAGAAAATAGTGGTAGTATAAATTATGCTGAAATTTCTCATTCCCCAAAGTTTCAGGAAAAAACGGCAGTAAGTAAAACACCAGAATTAGTTGCAGAAGATAAAGTTGCAAATTTACTATTTAAAAATATTGGTGAAACTGACATAAAAATTCGAAATTTTATAAATTAATTCCTTGCATTGTGGTGTTTCCAGGACAAATGGTCTCAATGTTTTTTGGATAGATTAATACGTTCAGTACAGTTTCATTTTTAACCCGTTAGTAGTCGCTATAGACAGCGCCACCTATTACAGATTGCGCACTTTTTATTTAACTCTCACCAATAATTTTAAGAAATGATGTGATCGACGTTTCTTTGATTTTATTCGCGTTTTTTGTATATCAAATGCCACTTCTAAAACTTTTTGGTGGCTGTTGAGCAAAATAATCTTGTAAAAATGAAGAATGGGCGGTAAATCGACGAACTCGCGACTACTAACGGATTAAGTTTCCTAGATGCATTAATTTTGAAAAGTTTCATATTATTTATATACAAATAACTGTTTCTAAATAATAAATACCTATTACAAAATAATATATTTCATCCAATAATAGAAAATCAATACAACACATTAGTCCATTGTCTTTCATATTTCAATGAATTCGTTTATCGTCTTGAATATCTCGAAACACTGTTTGTTTAATTAGAATACATGCTTTGAAGATTCTCGATTGAAGTCAATTATTGTGAAAATTTATTATGACTTTTGAATATGAAAATTAAACATCTAAGAATTATATAAATTGGTATGTAAAACTACGATTGTAATGAGTTAGGTTAAAAGGAATGTAACACTTCGTAATTTAAGAAATATGATAAATTATTTATTAAGATAACGTTTGATTCCTCTTGTGGTTTGCATGTAATTTCCTTTTTATAATTAAGAGTGAGTTATGCAAAATACATTTTGATATGTCAAAATATTCAATATCTCTCAATAAAATTATTTAAAGGTATTTATTATTTAAATTATTTAAATTCATTATCATAATAGAATATCATATTAATCGCAAGAAGTAAAGGTATTGCATTCATATAACTGATACAATGGTTCGACTTTAAATTAGCAGTAAATTGAAATTTGATAAATAAAAATTATCTTTTTGTATTTTTATGGCATATGTTAGATATTGTCCATGTTTTATTTTATTCTCTCATTTTTATATTTTTTAACTCACGTGATGTATTTTTGTTATTGTAAAAAAAAAAAGAAAAGATTATTGAGATGATGCTCGTGCGCGTGCATCTAGTTTCTTTTTCTCAGTATTCAAATTTTTCAATGGAATAAAAGCAGCAAGTAGATTTTGTTGTTAGAAATTATTATTTAGTTTTTTAGAAAGCTTAGGAGTTTAAAATAACTTCTTTTGTATGCTTTAAGTTTATTTGGCGTCCGCAATTATATATATAGTAAGCTAGAGAGTTAAAATAACTTTCTTTTTGTACGCTTAAATAACATTTTGTGACGTCCGCGACAGGACGAAGTAAAACAATGTTTCAAGCAATTAAAGGTTTTAGAAAAGCCGATCTGAAGTTTGTAGCGGAAGAGCTTGGCGAAATAATTCCTCCTGAATGTACTATTGCTACCTTGAAGGAAATTATTTTGAATAGCAACGAATATAAAAATGATCCCAATTTTGTGCAAGAAATTCTATCAACGGCTGTTGTTGAGAGGCAAGAAAAAGAAAAATTGAAAGTCGAGCAAGAAAAAGATCTTCAGCAACAAAAACTTAAACTTGAACAAGAAGAAAAAATTGAATTAGAAAAGCTTAATCAAGAATTAGAGATAAAGAAGATGGAATTAGACCAACAGTTGGAATTGGCTAGAATACAGTCACAGGCCTACATTCAAGGGGAGTCAATTTTAACTGTTAATGAAAATAATTCATCTAGAAGAAAAATTTCCTTACCCAAGTTACAATTCCGACAATTTGATGGCGATTTAAAAGAATGGCTACCATTCTGGAGTCAGTTTGAGCAGATAGTTAAAGATAACGATATTCCTCCAGAAAACAAATTCCAGTACCTCATTCAAGCAACGGTCGCTGGTTCCAGAGCACAAGAAGTCGTAGACAGTTTTCCGCCAACTGGCGCCAACTATGCCAAAGTTATAGAGAGTCTAAAAGCTCGTTATGGAAGAGATGATCTTCTAGTTGAAGTGTACGTTAGAGAATTATTAAAATTAATTATAGTTGCTCATACAAAAGAAAACTTTTCTCTTACTTCATTGTACGATACACTTGAATCATATTTAAGGGCTCTTGAAACGTTGGGTGTCACTACTGATAAATGCGCTTCTATATTATATCCTATGGTAGAATCCTGTTTTCCAGCTGAATTTTTGAAAGCTTGGAATAGAAGTAACATTGTTTCTACTAGTTCTGATGCGAAAGAACGGTTGGACAATTTGATGCAATTTCTCAAATGTGAAGTTGAAGGAGATGAAAGAATAAATTTGGCGGTAGCAGGTTTTGGTCTGGCGAAGAAAAATGATGACCGAAATTATAGAAAAAGAAGGACTTATACTGATGTTGTTAAGCCTATACCCACTGCCTCTACTTTATTAACGACTTCTTTTAAACAGGATCTAAAGAAAAATTGCGTGTTTTGTAATGGAAAGCATATGAGTTCAGACTGTTTTACGGCACGAAAGATGAGTTTTAATGAGAAACAGAATGTTCTAAAGGATAAGAAGTGCTGTTTCCTCTGTTTGGGGTCAGGTCACACTACCAAACAGTGTAAAGCTGTCCTGAAGTGTTTTATCTGTGATAGAAAACATTCCACCGTGATGTGCCAAAGTCTTGATAAAGGCAAAACAAATGAACGAGAAGAGAAAGAAAAGTCAAATGAAAGTGAAGTAAATATGGCAAATTTCAATAAAAATCCAAGGGTATTTCTTCAAACTCTCAAAGCAAAAGTCGTCTCTGATAATAAAGAAAAGGATATTCGTCTAATTTTAGATACTGGTTCACAAAGATCGTATATTTTGAAGAAATTAGCAGAAGAAATGAAATATGCAGCCATTAAAAAAGAAAAGGTTGTACATTCACTTTTTGGCGGAGTCTCAACCAAAGAATATGAACATAACTTTTATAAAATAAGATTAAGAGATTTGACAGGGAAATTCAGATGCAATTTTGAAGTTTTGGATCAAAATATTATATGTGAAAATGTTAAGCCTGTGGGAAAAGGTTCTTGGCTGAAAGAATTGGCCGAGAAAGGCATTGTTTTGACAGATGTTGGCGATGCAGATGAGTCTATTCAAGTACTGATTGGAGCCGATATAATCGGTAAACTATTGACAGGTCGAAGAGAAGTGTTGTCTTCTGGGCTAGTTGCAATGGAAACACTTTTTGGCTGGACATTAATGGGAAAAGTTCCTCAAGAAAGTTCATCTAAAGAAAATTTAGCTCTATCAGTTACTTCCATGTTTGTAAAAGAAGCAGAAATTTCTGACTTATGGAGATTAGATTTACTTGGAATAAGTGATCCAATCGAAAAGCTATGTAAGATGGAAGTAGATCGTCAAGTAAAAGAGCACTTTCTACAGACAGTAACACGGAATAAAGACGGTCGTTATGAAATATCCTTACCATGGGCTGAAGATAAACCACCTTTACCTGATAATTTGTGTTTAGCCAAGAAAAGGTTAACCAATGTCACACAAAAACTACTTGCGAGTAATATTTATGAAAAATATGAGGAAGTACTTTTAGGATGGCTTGGCGACAAAATTATTGAAGAGGTCCCTAAATGTGAAAGGTCCTTTTATGGACACTACTTACCTCATCGACCAGTTATAAAGGAGAATAGCACTACTCCAATTCGTCCAGTATTTGACGCATCAGCAAGAATCCAAAACCATCCATCTTTGAATCAATGTCTACACTGCGGTCCAAATCTCATTGAATTAATTCCTGACATACTTTTGCGATTTAGAGAAAATAAATTCGGTGTCTTAGCTGATATCAAGAAAGCGTTTTTGCAAATAAGCATCCGGAAAGAAGATCGGGATTTTTTACGTTTCCTCTGGTGGAGCAATCCAGAACAAAGTGAGCTGAGAATATTTCGTCATGCTAGAGTCGTTTTTGGAGTCAAGAGTTCACCTTTTTTGCTAGCTTCAGTAATAGAATACCATATTAAAAATGATGAAGAATACGACCCAGAACTTAAGCAAAGATTGTTGAGAAGCTTCTATGTTGACAATGTTGTTACGAGTGTCCGTACAGAGCAAGAGTTAAAGAGATTTATTACTTGCTCTAAAAACCTAATGTCTAAAGGCGGATTCGACCTAAGAGGATGGGAACATACAGAAGAGAGAAAGGACTCGGAACACAATAAAGAAGCTGTTGTACTTGGATTACACTGGAACAGATTTTCGGACATTTTAAAGGTCAATGTATCCTGGACGAAAGATGTAAACCTGGAGAAAATAACAAAACGTACTATGCTATCAGTGGCACATAAAGTTTTTGATCCAATTGGTTTTACTTCACCAGTCATGATTTGCCCCAAGATGATGTTACAGAAAACCTGGAAAATTGGTTTAACCTGGGATGAAGAAATTACCGGGGATCTAAAAAACGAGTTTATCGGATGGTTTCGTGAATTAAATATATTGGAAGAAATTGAGATTCCGCGATACATTCAAGTCACTCCAGATAATTTAAAAAAATGTACTCTTCATACATTTTGTGATGCTAGTAATCAGGCTTATGCTGCTGTTGTATTTTTGAGAATAGAAAAAGCTGATCAAGTGAAATTATTCCTTCTGGCTGCCAAATCCCGCATCAGTCCTTTAAAGTGCCCAACTATACCTCGAATGGAGCTTTTAGCGGCTTTGATTGGTGCTAGATTATCGAAATCAGTAACAGATGCATTCAGTTGGGAAAATATGGAAAGATATTTTTGGAGTGATTCCACGACAGTTCTTGCATGGATAATCAGAGAAGAGAACTGGTCAGTTTTCGTCAGGAACCGAGTTCAAGAAATCAGGAGTTTGACTGATCCTTCTTTATGGAAATATATACCCAGTGAAATGAACCCATCGGATCTACCCTCTAGAGGTTGTAAAGCCAATCAACTTGTCTCTCTCAAATGGTGGGAGGGTCCATCGTGGCTTATGAATCCATCTGAGTATAATAAACATATGGATTTCATCTGCCAGAATATAAATGAAGAAGACGTTGAAAGAGAAAAGTTAAAATCTACAAAATTACTGATAAATGTAGATGAAAATTCACAGAATACTTGGTACTATCACTATTTTTCATGTTATGAGAAAATCGTTCGCCTTGTGGGATGGATTCTCCGTTTTAAACACAATACTTGTAATCCAAAGGATAAAGTGAAAGGGGAATTGACAAGTCAGGAATTTCACAAAGCAGAAATGAAAATAGCTTGGATTATTCAGAAAGAAGCTTTTTCCTCTAAAGATTATGAGAAATTGTAAACTCTTGAGACTTTCAAAGATGAGGAAGATATAATCCGCGTGAAAACTAAAATTTTGTACAGACAAGACAAGAAGGATTTTCTCACACCTATCGTTCTACCATCTAATCATGAAGTTGTTAAACGACTAATTTCATATTTTCATCTGAAAAATTGTCACGCAGGTCCTCAGATACTTTTAAATTTGATTAGAGAAAAATATTGGATTTTGAATGGAAGAAGAACTGTGACATCTGTTTTATCTAAATGTACTACTTGTAAAAGATTCAACTCTAAGAACATGGAATCTTCGCCTATTTCTCTACCAGAAAATCGAGTAAAGGATGCAGCTGTGTTTCAGATCATTGGTATTGATATGGCTGGTCCTTTGTTTCTGAAAGACAATCAAAAGAGTTGGGTTATCTTGTTCACATGTGCTATCTATCGGGCAGTACATTTTGAGCTTGTTACATCAGCATCTACCGAGGTTTTTTTTATGGCTTTAAGAAGATTTATATCTCGTAGAGGAAGATGTTCCATTATATATTGCGATAATGGCTCTAATTTTGTTGGTGCAGCCAACTATTTGAAACGACAGAACTGGAATCATATACAAAAGGATGCAGCAACCAATTCAATTGAATGGAAATTCAATCCGCCAACTGCGGCGTGGTGGGGCGGATGGTGGGAGAGGCTCATCAGACTGATGAAAGATCTATTAAAAAGAGTCCTTGGGCGAGCGTGCTTGAATTATGAAGAAATGATTACTGTATTGGCTGATTGCGAAAGCATTATCAATTCTCGACCTTTGACTTACATGTCAGAGCAAGAATCTATTAAGCCAATTTCTCCTGCTATGTTTTTGAAAGATATTCATGAATATATTGTGCCAGACATTGATGCAGTCGAGGGAAACTCTTTCAAACGAAGGCTTAAATACAGACAAGCATTGCAGAAAAGTTTAAGAAATCGATTTAGATCAGAGTATTTGGGTTTACTTATTCAGCGACCGAATGTGAGAAGAAGCCAACAGACAGTTTCTGTAGGAGACATTGTATTGGTGGGAGCGGACAATAAAAAAAGGATGCACTGGCCATTAGGACGCATCATAGAGCTTATTCATGGCAAAGATGGAAAAGTGCGACTCGTAAAGTTACAAACATCTCATTCAGAGATACTTCGACCAATACAAAGAATCTATCCTCTAGAAGTATCATCTAGTGACGGTGCTGAAAATACGTTTCCTAATCCAGCTGTGAAGGAAGCACAAATTAAAAAGCCTTTGGAGGATAAGTCCTGCAGGGAAATTAGAAAGACTAGATCTGGAAAACTAATTAAAATGCCAGACAGACTGATTTTATGAAGAAGAAATCTTCTAGAGATATCAAAATGAAGAGTTTTGATTATAAGATATAATCAAAAGGTGGGAGGATGTTAGATATTGTCCATGTTTTATTTTATTCTCTCATTTTTATATTTTTTAACTCACGTGATGTATTTTTGTTATTGTAAAAAAAAAAGAAAAGATTATTGAGATGATGCTCGTGCGCGTGCATCTAGTTTCTTTTTCTCAGTATTCAAATTTTTCAATGGAATAAAAGCAGCAAGTAGATTTTGTTGTTAGAAATTATTATTTAGTTTTTTAGAAAGCTTAGGAGTTTAAAATAACTTCTTTTGTATGCTTTAAGTTTATTTGGCGTCCGCAATTATATATATAGTAAGCTAGAGAGTTAAAATAACTTTCTTTTTGTACGCTTAAATAACAGCATACCCCCCCCCCCCCCAACATCCAAATTTATTCCGTAGTAGGGTTAGTCCCGCCCTTTTTCTCCCACCAATAAATTTTTAGAGTAATATTCTTCAGATGCAGTTGCGATTAAATAAGAAGAAAAATACTCTAAAAATATACTGGTGTAAAAAAGAAGAGGGGGCTAACAATACTACGGAATGGGAGGGTAAGTTTTATGGTCTTAATCAAAATAAGTAAATATGTTGTTTTCGCAAATCCATAAGCAAACAGATATTAAGTTAATACTTAATGTTAAAAATATTAAGTAACAGTAATTTTTCATACACTACAGAATGTCTATTTAACTCTTTACCGGTCTTGTTTACTTTTACATCTCTGGCACTATTGCTAAATTTTTGTATATTTTTATTCAATATCCACTACTAAATTTTAATAGTGACTGTAGTGTAATTATTTCGAAGATTACATTGAGAAATATATATATATATATATATATATATATATATATATATATATATATATATATATATATATAGCGCAAACCCGTGTACCTAGGGCTAGCCCACTTTATTTCAATAATATATAATTTTAAGTTTTAATACTCAATTGGGCGAGTAACACCACCAATTGCTACTTTTACAACTACTTTGGAACTTTTGAGGAGAAAGTTTTGAGAAGTTACATGTAGAAAACGAATTTACATGGTTTGAAGTAAAATTTTGCAGCTCATCTCTTTTGCTATTTTACAAAAGCAAATCAAATATTTTTCTTTCATTTTTAGTGTATAATGTTGCTTATTATTTTGAGTAATAAATGAGATATTTACTTAGTCCTCTCTGCATGTGGATTTTTTTGTGGAGGGCATTTTGAATGGAGTTACCAAAACTTGTACCTAGGGCCACATAGTTGCCTTGTACCTAGGGCCAGTGTGTTTGGACCCTTTAAGACTTTCGCGACCGCGTTTTTTTGTTTTTTTGACAGTAAGGTCCACCTGTGGGCGTTTTTCTCATAAGTTACAATTTTTCAAAACAAAATTTTCCGTATTTGCATTTATATTACAAATGGATATGCATTATAATCATACTCTGTCTCTAATTAAAATATTTGCATCCATAGTATACTAATTGTACAAATATGAATATTGTGTATATTTTTTAGAAACAAATAACATACAAATTGTAAAAGTAACACCCACTGGTGGAGTTTCATATTTTCAAATGACGTGAATCTACATCAGCGGTCGAGAAAATGTTAAGAAACACTGTACAGCCTATAGTAATTGGATGCTGGCAAACCCTGGTAAACCAATCACTATATATGACGTTGCTGAAAGTGTTGGCATGTCCTATCCGTCGGTCTTTACTCCTGTAAACATTCTATCAGGCTTTCGTGTATCCGGCATATAGCCAATAAATCAAAACACATTCAATGAGGATGAATATTTAAGTTGAAATGTGACTGAAAGACAAGACCCCTCCATAAATTAATAATGATAATAATAATTAAAAAAAAAAGATTTTCCAGGAAGAACCAACAGTGATAGAGTTGGATAGGTCTTTTTCGAGTCCTGTTGAAATTTCGAAACCTTCAACATCTAACATCTTTTCGTGTGTTATGCTTAAACAGGTACGAACCTAAGTAAAACCTTTACCTAAAGCAAAACCTCCCACATCAAAGAAAAGATGTGACCGAAAACCAGAGAGATCTAGAAATCCAAGACACACTCCAGTAAAAAAAAAAAAAAAAAAGAAAAAAACATTCTGTTAGAGTATCTCAGAGAAAAAAAAAAAGGGAAAAATTTCGTGTTTTAACTTAACGCAACGACATGATAACTATTATATGATAAATAAATATATTACATGATATTGTTTCTTTTATAAAATACATGTTTATATGCTTATTTTTTATTCATTACAAAGTAAAATCTAAATTTGAGAGAATGGCCCTAGGTGCAATGAGGTCTGCCCCCAGGTACAATGAGGTTGTTGTACCTAGGGCCACGAGTGAAGTTTTTTTTAAAACCTTCTATTTGTCAGAATTTATTATTTTAGGTATTTATATGAATAACATTTGGAAGTAATTAGTCCTAAAGATATGTACATATCAGTTTGATAATTTTAAACAGGTCAAGGGCTCTGTTTTTGGGCATTGAAAAAAGCTGCACTAGGTACACGGGTCTCCCCTATATATAAATGATAGATAACGTAATAAAATTTAATCTTAAAATTTATATATATACCGCCTTCCTCTAGAATGAATGAGGGGCCATTTTCTTAATCCCTTAAATAGAAATATAGATTTCTGAGCTATGTGCATAAGGCAGGTTAATAAACTAAATAAATAAAATGATCAAGAATTTCTAATTTACACATTTCTAGATTGTGAAACAAGATTCTAAATATTCTAAATCTTTTGCATTGCGAGAAATTCTCGCTTGATTTTCTAGAACTGAGTAATAAACCAAGATTATAGTTGCTGAAACTCGCCTATTGTAGTCTCATTTATTTGCAGAGATTTTTAAATAACTTTGCCCTCGAGAATATAGGCAAACGATCTAGAATTCTAATAGGGGCTTCTACAATTCGCTTTCCAAGAGAACTACAATTTATAAGAATGGCATGGAACTATTTTTTCTAGAGCCGCAATTTAGATTGTAGTTGTCAGTTATAGAATTTTTTCGCAGAGTAATCATCTATTGTATATATCAAATACTACTTTTCAAAAAATCGGGACTAGCAGCAGTCCCAGACTCTAACGTCGTCGAATTAATTATTTTTAATTTAGATTATATTACTTCTGAAATCAAGACTGCATTGAAATCTATCATTTTAAAACATATATCGTATTTTAAACTTTTTTTTTACGATGAAAAAACGTTTTTAGTGCAAAAAAATATAACAAAATGTTGCCCAATTTAAAAATACTTCTTGCTAATTCTAAGTTATTATAATGCTCCAATTCTTTTATTCTGTTTTTTCTATGCATCTGAATATGCAGGGTGATTATTAAGAAAAAAAGAAAATAAATAAAAAAAACTACCCCGATATATGAGACCATAACTACAATACCGTTCCAAGAAACTGAATAAAAATTTGGTTGAAGGTATTCTGAGTATGCACATAAGAATTATATAAAAAAAAAAAAAAACAGTGAAACTCTATCAGTTACGGTTTTAGTGGCAAAATTTCGAAAATTTCAAATGGCAACACCAATTTTCTTTTTTATTGGAATGGGATTTCCATTGAAAAAAAAAAAAAAAAAAAGAGATAGCGTTGGAACGGTACCCCTAGCATGAAAATCACCGACGCTAGGTATACTAAGAAAAAAAGAGAAAACAGCTGTGATGTGCCTACCAGAGCACGACTTTCATTTTCTTAATGACGTCACATTTCCCACTGAGTCTTCGGCTCTCAC
Organism: Salticus scenicus; assembly: GCA_963930645.1. Lineage (NCBI taxonomy): Eukaryota > Metazoa > Arthropoda > Arachnida > Araneae > Salticidae > Salticus > Salticus scenicus. The sequence goes on along the minus strand of OZ005660.1, from coordinate 132,389,235 downwards.
AAAAGTCTACTGTTTCTGCTTTGAAACGAGAAGAAGAGACCATGGTACCTTAATTTTACGTAGGTTTACTGAATAAGGGTTTTAATTTCGTTGTTAGTTGTAAGACACCGACATGACTGACGTCATCACACTAAGTGGAAAATAAGGCATTGTGAAATGTGTGGTGAATATTTTGCTTTCTTACTCTGTTAACAATATTCCGCTTACTGGGAAACATCATTATCATCATCAAAATCGATTTTGATTGCCATTTCACAATGCCTTGTTTTTCATGTAGTGCGATGACGCCGGTCATTACAGCGTCTTACTACTAACAACGTAATTAAAGCTTTTGTTCAGCAGCCTTACACGAAATTAAGGATACCGTGAGCTCTTCTTTTCGTTTCGAAGCAGAATCAGTAGACTTTAGTCTGTACCAAAGACTCAGTTTGAAATGTGGCATCATTAAAAAATTGAAAGTCGTGCTCTGGTAGTCACATAACAATTATGTTTATTTTCTCTTTTCTTACCCTAATAGCGCTGGTGATTTTCGTGCTACAGGAACCGCTCCAATGCTATTTTTGGTTATTTTTCTATGGAAATTCCATTTTAATAAAAAAAAAAAAGTAGGTGTTGTCATTTGAAATTTTGTCACTGTAACCGCAACTGTTAGAGTTTAACTGTTGTTTTTTATATAATTTATGCGCGCATACCTCAAAATACCTTCCCCCAAAATATTATTCAGTTACTGTGAACGGTATGACAGCTATGGTCTCATATATCGGGGTAGTTTTTTTTTTTTTTTTTTTTTTTTATGTATAATCACCCTGTATGTGTAAACTGAATTTTTTATATCTCAATTACAGAATCAATTAAAAGCAAAAAAATAAAAAATAAAATAAAATAAAACTTGAAATCTTCGTGATTGTTTGTCACGCGATTGAATTTAAGCGTTTGTAATAAATATAATAACTTCTTGATTTCAAAATAAACTCCCAGCTTTATGGCAAATAAACTGATTAATTTTCACTGAATTGTATGGAAACAAATTAGCATGGAACTAGTTATTTGTGAAATTTGGAATTCAAGAAAAATAACAGTTACAATTTGGCAACAATTTTAAAACAATGTTTGAGAAACTGCAGAATGATGTTACTTTAAAAGTACAGGGTGATTATAATTAATGTTACGATTTCAAAACGCCATAATTTTAAAACTACCCATCAGAGCGATTTGATATTTTACCAGAGCAATCGTGAGGCAATGGAATTTTGTTTGGGGAAGGAAAAGAAAAAACAGTTTCAAAATGTGCCGTTAATTATCCTTAAAGTATTTGTTTCATGAAGATACCCTTTTTCTAGTTTCACTATGACCGTTTTCGCTTTAAACACGTACTTTTGTCGTTTTGCTTAAAAAAAAAAAAAAAAAAAAAAAACCTTTGATAACGTAAACCTTTGATGTCTATATTTCCTGCTATTCCATTGTGTTGCTAACAATATCCTTGTGTTTAATGAGTCCATGTTTTCCCCTGAAATTACCCAAACAGCGCTATCTATAGGAACATGTTGGAACTACTTTTTTCTACTACAAAATTTCATTTCCTCACGGTTGCTCTGGCAAAATATGAAATTACTCTCATTGGTTTTCTTAAAATCATAGCGTTTTGAAATCGTAACTTTAATTATAATCACTCTGTATTACATAGTTTAGTACACTCTATAATAATAAACATCTAGATATTTTGAATTTCATCGATTTTTTTTTTTTTTTCATCACATCTTGTCTCCTTAAGCCTAATAATAATAATTACGGTCCATTCCAACACAAGCAATTAAAACAATTAAATTGCTTGCACTCATAATTTTCATTCTTTACAAGCTGTAGAACAGCTTTTTTTTTTTTTTTTTTTTTTTTTTTTTTGCTGAACTCAAGATTTGCGCTCTTTTTTTTAAAACATTTTGAGGAAAGAGATATTTGTGCCATTTTTCCTACCACTATTTTTAAACAGTCATAAAATACGATGGGGGAAAAATCTGCATAATTACAGAATTATAACCAATCCTAAATAAAAAATAAAACTCAGAAAATAAAATCACATAATATAAATGCTCAAAATTCTCAATCGGAGTCATAATTATTACGCAGATGTGCGCTTCGCTAACATGGAAACCTAAAAACTATTACTGAAAACTCCTATCTCAAAATGCACGAATAAAAAAAAAAAAAAAAAAAAAAAAAAAAGTGCTCCAGCAATCAGTAATGCGTGCGTCTGTACACTACGCATACACGAAAAAAAAATATCTGAATTCCTCTATCTCAAAATGCATGTATCTCAAAAAGGCATGAAATTACATATTGCTTCAATCAGTAATATGCACCTCTGTTCTCTTCACGTACATAAAAATAATCTCTGAATATCCTCATCACGAAAAGCATGAATCTCAATAATGAATGAAATTATATATAGTTGATATCAGTAATACGCACGTCTGTGCGCCTTGTGAGCATAAAAAAGAAGAAAAAAAAAATACGCTACATACCCCTATCTAAAAATTCAAGAAATTACATAATGCAGCAGTTACTGACACGTTTATAAACGCTTCGTGCACATAAAACTAATTGTTACCCTTCATTCCCTAACTTCACAAATCCTAAACAAAAAACGCAAATTACAAAAATACCAAAAGCATTCGTCAATATTCTGTTTTATAAATATGAAGTAGATAAAACAATTTAATCCTCGCTCTTTATAATCTAAAGAAACATGTATTTTTAAACTTTGCATAATTATCCATTTTCAAGAGATTAATGTTTCAGTGAACATAATATACTCACATACCTAAATATTTCTTCTACATATATACTATTTACTTAGAGATAAATATTTATTTCCTAAATAATGATTAAATACACTACCAAATCCATATATATATATATATATATATATATATATACATGTATATATATATATATGTATATATATATATATGTATATGTATATATATATATACATGTATATATATGTATATATATATATATATATATATATGTATGTATATATATATATATATATATATATATATATATATATATATATATATATATATATATATATATATATACAGGTTGACAAGAAATAACTTGGACACACATGATACATTATAACTTTAATGCTAATGAAAACATTACGATCAAACTTCAAAATAAATATGAATACATTATTTTGTCTAATATATTTACAAATTTTCAAATTGGCTGCCTTTAGCCTTAATACAGAGCTTTAAACGTGTCACAAAATTTTTGGCTATGGGCCGCAACTCACTTACTGATATTTTATCCCATTCCTTGCATAAGGATTTCTTTAGGGATTCCAAAGTTTTATGAGGTTTAGCACACACCCTTGTCTCCAAGATGGACCAAACAGAATAATCCATTGGGTTCAAATCTGGGTAATACAGTGGCCATTCTTGAGCTCCAATGAAGTCAGGAAAATTTGTCTTGCACCAATCTTGAGTGCATTTAGCTATGTGTGCAGGCAGGGCCTGATTAAGGGGGAAGCTCGCTCTTCACACATTATTTATACTTACACCGTTATTTTTTAACAAATACTTTCCTCCTATAATAAACAGAAAATTTTCATTAAACGTTATTTTAAAGGAATTCTGGTGTCTAATAACGGTGAGTAAATTGGATTGTTTTACACCGTTCATTTTTTATAAAAAATATTTCCTCGTCAAAGCGTGGAATTTCTATGACATGAAGTAAAAAATAATTGTAAAAATATTCCGGTATGAGCGAGCTTCCCCCTTAATCAGGCCATGTGTGCAGGTGAGGAATCCTGTTGGAAGGTCCATCTTTTGTTTCCAAAGAACGTTTGCGACCAATGTAAGACAACATCTTCCAAAATGAGTTTGCGATATGTTTGTTGATTAATCTTTATCCCTTGATCGACAAAAACAAGTGGTGTTTTCCCACTTGCACATATCCCACCCCCAAACCATTACAGATTGGGGTCGTTGACGCTGTTGAACAATGCAAGAAGCTCCAGGTGCTTCTGCTGACCAAACTCTATAATTATGGCTATTGTGAGTTTATTCAATCGAGAACAGTTTCTCATATGTGAAGACGATCGTTTGCCATCGATCACCTGCGGCCCGCTTTAACAGTTCTTTACACATTTGAAGTATTGTGAGTTTGTTCTATGCTGTTAGCTTTTGAGCCTCTTTCATTTTGTAAGGGCGAAGACCAAGCTCTACTCTTGCCATCAAACGTGCGTTTTCTCTGTTGATCTTCAACTTTTTAGCAACATTTCTCATTGAAGTCCTAGGATTTCGTTGAACTCGGTTTTTGATAACCTTCCGGTTTTTTGATGTATTAACTGTGCGCTTTCTTCCTCTTCCTGGCCTGTCACCATCAAGTCCGAGTTCTTTAACCCTTTTGATTGTGTGTGAAACCGTCTGCTTAGGCACTTTCAATAGTTGAACAATTGCACATTGTTTCTTTCCTTGCTTATGTAATTCAAGTATGGCAGATCATTTGTTAACCATAATAGTTATCACAACTAACTTACTAACTTACTTACACCTGTTTAGTCGCTTTCTAGGATCAATACCTAATGAAATAAATTTATAACTTTAGTGGTAGTTACAGATATTTCGTAATTTCGTCCAAGTTATTTCTTGTCACCCTGTATATATGTATATATATATATAATCCCACTTATCCTCATTATATTTAAATACACAGCAAGAATTATAAAGCTGCTTCCATAAAGCGTTACTAACACTGATAAAATATCCTTTAACTTCAATAAATATCACTCCATTTTTGTTATTTACTTCAAAAACGACATGATTCAACAACAATAATATACAGGGTGCATAGGAAAGCCCCTTTAACCTGAAAATACTTGCGAACGGAGAGTGCTACAGCCACGCAAGTGAGGTAACGGTATAGTAAAGTGACTATACCCGACCTAATGCAAACGACAACACCGCCCCTAGTGGCAAAATTTGGAAGTTAGCCATTGCAAATCGAAAACGAAAAGAGATAGAGCAAAATTTCCAATTAGAAAGTCTTAGAGCATCAATTATTTAGTACAAAACGATATTTCGTTCACACGGATAAGATAAATTGGCGCCTGTATACCCAAAAATGTCCGTAATCTATACGCGACTGTTCTACTCTACATATTCACATTTCGAAAATGTAGCAGTGTAAAAATGCAGTTTGTGACTTTGCACTGTACTGTAATGTCTGAAAACTTTAATTTCCAATGCATTTAAAATTTTAGTTTAAAAGGTGTTGGCGCTCGCTTGATACAAACAACACAATCTCATAGCATGAAATTATTGATGGCAGACGATAATTTTATTCCTAATGTGCGAGCGCTTTCATATCTAAAATTTTATTTTCTGTGTTGTGGCAATTTTAATCGTTGCCTAGCGACGGGTAGAAAATATGTGTTCTTTTTTGAAAGTGACAAAACAAATGGAATTTTGAATGATCTTAAATGAATAAGATCCTACAAAAAATACATTTCTTAAAAATAAACGTTTGGATTTTGAATTTTGGAGCTGTGTGAGAATGTCAAGCTTCACTAACTTTCAATATTGCGAGATGGTGCTTATTTATGGCGAATATCAACGAAACGCAACGCATGCAGCACGGGAGTATGCCGTTCGTTTTCCAGGTGGGCTATATCCAAGTGCAGTTATCATCGCAAATGTAGTGCGACGGCTCATGGAGACAGGGGGCACTAAAAGTCGCCCGCGTTCTGGCATACCAGTTACTGCAGGTATGCGTATACCGCCAGAGAGTATTTTGGCGTAAGCACTAGCCCATCCACACAGCTGTACAAGAGAAATCAGCATGGCTTGTGGCTTAACACGGGCCCGAGTATGGCAAATACTGCATAGTCAACATGCACATCCCTATCATGTCACTCTGCAGCAAGAACTGTTGCCACGGGATAATAAGCGTCGATTTGATTGGTGCAACTGGGCATTAAATAATATTGAAGATAATTTAGATTTTTTGTCCAACATTGTTTGGTCGGACGAGGCACTGTTTCAGCGTACCGGAGTACTAAACCGGCATAATGCCCACTACTGGGCGCTGGAAAATCCCTCGTGGGGACTATCCACAAAACACCAAGGGCGCTGGTCCATTAATGAGTGGGGCGGTATCTGAAAGGATCGCTTACTGGGACCTGTGTTCTACGAAGGCACATTAAACGGACAGAGGTACAGTCGGCTGCAAAATTATTCGAGCACTAGCCAATAATTCCTGTATTTAAAAAGTACACTTAAGACTGTTTTGCTAAGTAAATCCTTGTCGAATCATGTTCTTAGACTGATTAAGAACATGACTCGACAAGGATTTGTTTAACAAAGCTGTATTAAGTGTACCTTTTTTTGGCAAGGATTATTGCTAGTGCTCGAATAATTTTGCAGCCGACTATACCTCCAACTATTACAGGATATCATACCCTACATTTTGGATGATATTCCCCTGTCCGCATTACGGGACACGTGATTCCAACATGACGGTGCTCCTGCACACCAGCCAGCTGGAGTTCGAAGCTTTCTAAAAGATTGCATTGGACAACAAATTATTGGGTATGGTAGTAGTATTGAATTTCCTCCACGATCGCCGGACCTGACTCCGATGGATTTCTTCCTGTGGGGTTACATAAAAGATCAGATTTATCCAACTCCACATACAAGTCTGCTGGATCTACGTCATCGTATTACAGATGCCTTCAATAGTTTAACACCTTCCATGCTGAGAAATGTGCATGCAGAATTACTCACACGAATACAAACGTGTATTGTGAGTAATGGCGAACTTTTCGAACATTCTCAACATTAACTTTTATCACTACGAGGCTTAGAGTTTAGTTTACTTATTTTGTTTTTATGCGTGAAGTTATCAAAATATATTGATGTGAGTACATAGTATTTATTCATTAAATTGTGCATATTTCTTCTTTCCTTTGGGTATTCCTTTCGAATATTTACACAAAATGGAATGCTTCGATTTCGATATTTTTTGAGTATACAGGCGCCAACTTATCTTATCAGTGTAAACCAAATATCGTTTCGTACTAATTACTTGATGCTCTAAAACTTTCTAGTTGGAAATTTTGCTCTATCTCTTTTCGTTTTCGATTTGCAATGGCTAACTTCCAAATTTCGCCACTAGGGGCGCTGCTGTCGTTTGCATTAGGTTGGGCATAGTCGCTTTACTATACCGTTACCTCACTTGCGTGGCTGTAGCCCTCTCCGTTCGCAAGTATTTTCAGGTTAAAGGGACTTTCCTATGCACCCTGTATATATATATATATATATATATATATATATATATCAAACAACTTACTGTAAATTACTTCCTCTAAAAATCGCTCTGATCATAGCATCATTCTCGTAATTTCAATTCAAAGGTTAAATTTAAAAAAAAAATCGCACGTTTAATTCTGTAGCTAAACTGAGATACAGTGATGTCGTAGCACTTGACGCAAAGAAGCAGAGTAAACACAAAACCCATAATCTCTGGCAATCTAGCGAGTTTATAAGAAACAAGCTAAACATAAGCGGAGGGCGAAACTGCACTTAAGCCGTGTCTAGAAATATGTAGTATGTTTTTATCGCACTATAACTGCACTAAAAAAATATGTACTATATATACATCAGAAAGGAGGAAATCTGCAAAAATGCGTCGAGTTCCCACCGTTGTTTATTTACGTTTGAAATTGTATTCAAACTGTTTGATCGTAGTATTAGTGGCGAAAATATTTTATCTCCATTTTAAACAACTATTACTCTTATTATTATTGTTTAACTTTTTAACACACTAATGAAAATATCTTGATATAACAAACTCTTTTAAAATTTATTATTATTATCATTATTAACTCTCAATAGGAGTTTCAAGCACATAATCAGGGCCTGATTAAGGGGGAAGCTCGCTCTTTACACATTATTTATACTTACACCGTTATTTTTTAACAAATACTTTCCTCCTATAATAAACAGAAAATTTTCATTAAAAATTATTTTAAAAGAATTCTGGTGTCTAATAACGGTGAGTAAATTGGATTGTTTTACACCGTTCATTTTTTATAAAAAATATTTCCTCGTCAAAGCGTGGAATTTCTATAACATGAAGTAAAAAATAATTGTAAAAATATTCCGGTATGAGCGAGCTTCCCCCTTAATCAGGCCCTGCACATAATGCACAAAAAGTTGCACAAAACTGCTTGCTTGTAAATTTTAAAATGCTCCTTTTATAGACTTTATAATAAATAAATAATTAAATAAATAAATATATTGGTATAAAAATACGTTATACAAAACTATAAACGTTTCATTATATACCTAGCAAATTAATACATTGCTATCTAATGCTTTCCTCAAAATAAATAATTAACGATTAAAATAATTTTGCCACTTACATTAAATCAAGCAGTTTAACTGCCAAACCCCCTAACTATAGTTGCCCACTTTGTACCTTTTAGCTACCGGAAAAAATTAATAGAAACATTTATGTTATTTAATCAGTGAACTTTATCGTTTTTTACTGATAAATTAAAATAAGAAAAAATATTAACATTTTCCGATTAACCCAAGCTGCTAAGCTGGCAACTGTACTCAGAACATCTGTAATTTATTTTGGAGTACTATTAACCCAGTCTTCTTTTCACACCAATATTACTTTACGGAAATTTTCCCCATTATGTAATTATGACGAAATAAGAAGATAACTGCTTTTAAAGTATACTGGTATGGAAAGAAGGCGGGGCTCTCTGGAATAAGTTATAAACGTTACTGGGTATGTAGATACGATTTCAAACGTCAATAAATGACGATGGGTACATGATATTCTCATATAGTTCTTTCTTTCAGTGATTTATTTATTTATTTATTAAAATCTTTCATTTAGTGCAATAAACACACTACATACTTCTAGATACTGTAAGTTAGGTTCATGGATAATAATTTTGTATTTTTAATAATGGGTCCCTTGCGTTTAAAATTCATTTAGTTAATTTTTGTATTCATTTTACTTTCAGGATTTAAAAGTACAGTTGTTTTCCTTAATACTTTGTTCATGAAGAACCATGTTCTTTCTTATAAATATCGCAAAACTATTCATTCAGAATGCGAATTTGTTTTCTATTGGAAAAATTTTCTGCTAAAGAAAAATTAAATAATAATCGTAACAGTAATAATTACATAGAATTAACACTTTCGCGACCGCTAACGTAGATTCACGTCATTCAAAAATCTGTAACTCCAAAAATGGTAATTTCTTTCATAATTTGTATATTACTCATTTTTTAAGTGTGTACCCAGTATTCATATTTTTGCAATAAAATATACTATGGATACATAAAATTATGAATATAAATATGAATACATAAAACTTTGTTCTGAAATATTTTAACTTAGGAGAATAACGCCAAAAGACGAACCTACTGTCAAAAAAAAAAAAAAAAAAAAAAAAAAAAAATCATGCTGTCGCGAAAATGTTAAAATATAGTGAAAATAGGACACGCTCTTTTAATTTTATGTCATTTTTTAACAATCAAACTTTTGAAAATTTTCGCATTTAAATACTGAAAAAAAGAACAAAATAATAACTAAGTGTTATATATATACACAAATTAGAATAATTATCTGAAATAGTGTACACAAAATTTTAAAAGATAATTAAATATATATATAAGAAAATACTTCATTTTTTGGGAATATGTAATATTTGTAAAAATATCCTATATATCCTAAAATTTCATCTTTCAAAGAAATAATTTAGTATAGTATTTTTATTTACTGGATAAATCTCAAATAATTTATCATTGTCTACAAACGCATAAAATGCTCATAGATCAATCGATTCTCTCAAGAAGGAAAAGCGTTAACTGATATCGATTTTGGAATTTGTGCCCATAACGAAAACGTATGTTCTCTTTTATCAGCAATATGTTCTCGATTTATCTTAATGTTCAGTAGCTATAAATGCAAGATATCAGAATTCTAGAAATATATGAGAAAAGTAGGGATTGAAAATAATATACATTAGGGGAGCTGAATACCTAGATCTTAAAATATCGAAATTTAATACGGACTGTCATATATAAAAATGATTCCCTTGAAATTTCTTAAATTTGTTTTAAATCTAAATTTGACTATGTCAGATTTGGAAAGAATGCAGTGTGTTTTAAATAAAAATAAATATTCATAGTTGTCAACCTTTCTAATTTTTTTCGATACCAGTATTTTTACACGCACACACACACACACACACATATATATATATATAGAAAGAAAAAATTTAGTAAGTTTTTATAACAGTTTTCTATAAGTGAACGAGGCGAAAATCTATGTAAAAATAAATAAATAAATGAACATAAATAAATAAATAAATAAATAAATAAATAAAAATAAATAAATAAAATTAATTTATTTATTTATTATTAAATAAATAAATATATATATATATATAGTTTTTTTTTTTTTTTTTTTTTTTTAAATCAGAGGGCTGCAACAGCTTGGTCGGCACATCACCCAGCTCGTAATTGGAAGATTGAGGGTTCGAAGCTCGAGCTTGTTAAATATCGCCGTGTACATTAACGGTAGCTGGTGCACATACAGTCCGTCGAGGCTACAGTGTCTTCCAAGTTCCCATCAAAAATAATACCTCTAAGGATCATCGAAGTGGGATTTTATCCCCTCCACGTAGGATCAAAATTGTGATGGCTTTTCTCCAAAATACCCTTAGAGATTAGACCCAGACCTTTATTAATTGGCCAGAGCTTAGCACTGTTGCAATGTAAAAATCCGTCAAACTCTCAAAAACAATCGTAAAGTTTGGCATCTATGAATATACTAGAGGTATTTTAGGACATTTGTTTTTTATGCCAGAAACATTTTACGTTACTTTACTTCATTGAACTTAGTACATTGCTAGAATTTACTATTAAGAATTAAAAAAAATAAAGAAAGAAAGAAAAGAAAAAAAAAAGCCATTTAACTCATTCAGGGGCGGTCGTTGCAGAGTTCAACCACAAATGTTAATTTAAAATTGCAAAAACTGTCCCCAGAAATTTTTTATAATTCTTTTTTAATAACTTAGAGGAATAACTTCACTTATTTCTTCATTTTTAATATTGTTGGTGATTTCTGGTGGCTCGATTTTAAATTACTAAAATTTGCTTGTTAAGAAAGGGTTAAAAGAGTGTGTAATGTTTACAGAGAACAATGCCAAAAAAAAAAAAAAAAAAAGTAACAGTCAATGTTTCAATTTTACATAATATCTCTTAGGAATATTCTGAGTTAGTGGGTGAACAAAGGCAAATAAAATGTTGAGGGGGAAAAAAAATTAACATTAGTGACATGGCAATACATTGTTTAGTGTAGAAATTGAGGAATTTCATTTGCTTTTATTTATTATTATTGTTATATTTTTTCGATAAGTTTAATACTTTTTTTTTTTTTATAATAGTGCACACGTTTATTTGTGGAAGGATAATGATTCTACTCTATACAAACTGTAGCTGTAACTTTTACGGTTTCAAAATACATTCCGGAAATATATATATATATATATATTCTCTCTGTCGAAAATGTTATTTCTCCGTCTTTCTGTCTCTATCTCACCTAAAAGCTTGTCCCATGACCTTGAAATCACCTTGCATATGTAATTTTAACTATCGTTTGTAATTTAATTAAAAAGAGCTGTGAATACTAAATAATTGTTGAAGAGTAAAGAATTGTTGAAGGAAGAATTGTTACCAATCAGCCCTTCTAAAGTTCTGACAGATTCCTCCTGCATTTTACTTTTGGAAAAATTAAGCAAAGATAAAACCTTATTAATCTAAATAAATATATGTATTTCAGACTTTTTTATAGTTTATTTTTAATTAATTATTTATTTATTTCATTTCATGAAAAAGATGTAAGTATAATTATTTTCAGAAAAATAAAATTATATTAAATAATATCTATACAACAACATAGCTAAATTTTTGCAATGTAAATAATATATTAGATAAGCAATATAGCACTTTAGTGACTAGGGCGCAAAAAGGGAAGTGCTCAGGGATTTAAAGCCTTGTACATTTGGTTTGCAAAATTTCCTTTTAATGCTACGTAAAAGGCGTGCATTCCTTTAAAAAAAAACAATTATTTATTTTTTAAAAATGTAATGATAATAATAATGAGTAAATATTAATTAACACTGAATTATTAATTAAATTGTGGAAAATAATTTTAATCCATTTTAAAATGAAATATTTTGAACCACGGTTTTTCAATCGCAGAGCCTATTTAATTAAACTGCATTAAATTTAAATTTATCACATAATACTTTTTCATATATTTTAATACCTTGCGTCGAATAAAATTGAAAGAAAGCATTAATTTACATTTTATTTTACTTTATGTATAATTAATAATTAATAATTTTAACAACATATTAATGTTATTTTCAATGTGTTATAATCAAATTACTTCAAATACATATACACGGAGGGCTCAAAAACTATTTCCATTTATCGAATTTAATAGATAATAAAACTTTCTTTTTTTATTCTTTTTTTTTCTTTTTTTTTTTTTTTTTTTTTTTTTTTGGTAATGAAATAAAATTTAGAAGAATATGGGTTTTCATAGTAAGAAATAACCGTTCTACCTATTTGTTTGTGGTAATAACAGTGATGGAACACGGGCCAGAAATCATGCCACCATGAATGTAACGAACTTTTCTACTTTTTAAATCAACGATATTATATGCAGAAAAATTTCTTAAACAAATACCGCCATGAATTCTGCGCCTGTGTTAAATACCTGTAAAAATGCATCGATCAATGGTAAATCATAAATCAATCGTTTAGGAAACTTTTGCTACGACAATTATAACTCTATCTTCTCTTTTCATCTAAAAGATTTGTTCAAATATTGACTCATACATTTCTAGATTAAAGAGCTGTATGCATGAGAGCTGTTTAATTCACCAAGTTACTAACAGGCCTTTAAACGCAAGGTGAAAAGAAACGTAACATCTCGAACAGGAATCCAGAGCTGCCAACCTAATCCGGCAAATTGTTTGTACCACCTCCTTTTCTACACCACTTAATTTTTAGAGTGATTCTCTTCAAATATATTTACGATGAATTAAGAAAACAAAGACTCTAAAAATTAAGTGGTGTAGAAAAAGGGGCGGTACAAACAATTTGCTGGATTAGGTTGGCAGCTCTGGGAATCTAAGTTATTTTCAGTCAAAATAATATTTAGATTACAGGTACATAAGTGCCAGAGTTCGAATTCTCCGCTATTTTTTTAGGACACTTTCAAAGATGAGAAATTTCTACCTTTTTTGTTACAAATAATATCATACAGAATTTTTTACAGTACTTTTATAGAAATGCATACTTACCAACTTAACCCAGAAGATTGTTAGTTCCCGCCTCTTTTTGTAAACCACTTAATTTTTAGAGTAATTGTCTTCAAATATATTTACGATTAAATACTAAGAAAAGTACTCTTAAAAAAGACTGGTGTGAAAAAATAGGCGGGAATAACAATCTTCCGGGTTAGGTTGGCAAGTATGAGAATGCATGTTGATTAAATAGGATAGAAGTTATTGTATAAAGGTAGTGGTAACGTGAAAGGCAGAAATTATTCATTTTTAAAAATACTCTTTAAAAAAAAAAAAAAAAAAAAAAGGAGACTCCAAATTCTGATAACTGACAACATCTAAACCACACTCCGTAGTAGTCTTAGAACTCGCTTTTCTTTCATACAAGTCTCATATTAGAGTATTTTTCTTTTTATTAACCTTTTTCATCTTTATCATGAAAAATGACGGTGCGAGTTTTCGCTCTCTATTTCTCGTGCATGTGATGTTTTCGGGATCCAGTCTACAAAAAAAACCACATAAAAATAATAATAATAATAATTAAAATGAAACCCTTTCTGATTTAAAATGTAATTGGAGATAGTAAATTTATTTTAAACAGTCAGCACTATCAAATTACAAATATTTATAATACGTATTTTGCAATCTTAACACAGTTTAGCTTTTGAATTACACAGGGTTTTGCACTCGGTGGTAAAATATTTTTATTTATTTATTTTTAACATTGTGCATATTATATTATACGGTCAGAATCAGAAACTGATTTGTATTCTAATTTTAGATCAACTGCATCGGACAGCGATTCGGAAATAAGTGATATTTACATAAGTTCGGATAGTGAATATTAAAACAATGTTTTATACGTATAATGTTGTATTATACAAAAATATTATTTTTATAAAAATCTCTATTAATGTTTAAAACACTCATCTTTTATTTTTTTCTACTCCCTGGAAGATTAATATTCAGTCATAATAACCTTGATTGTTTCTATTACTGCAAAATTAAATTTTCTTAATTTCAAGCTAAAATAGTTCCAAATAATTAAAAATGCATACATGTATTGTTCATACACTTTATTTTATACAATTTTCTTGAATTAGATAAAGGGGACATATTTTTTATCGTTCTCTTGAAAATTGCGAGACCCTTAAGGTGTTAAATCTAATTATATTTGAAGAGACGTAATCTAAAATTAAAGTGGTGGGAGAAAAGGAATGTGTACTATGAATTCTACGGAATATTAATAAGGACATTGGCAGCTATGCAGATACACAGATTGTTACACAAAAGAACAAAAAATTACTATAAAATGAAAAATTAGGCAAAGGTCAATTTTTTTCAAGGTGAAATCAATCAATAGCCCATTCAGGGTAAACTTAAAAACATGCGATAGAAATGTTATGTGAATTAAAACAAAATTGCTTACGTTTTTCAATTTTTTTTTCAATTATCATTATTTAAGGCTATATATCAGTCATATTTCCCCTTTCTTTCTTCCCATAGTATCCATTGTAATTTTCAATGCTACATCTTAACACTTTCGCGACCGCATGTTTTTGTCTTTTTAACAGTAAGGCCCGCCTGTGGGCTTTATTCTCCAAAGTTGCAATTTTTCAGAGCAAAATTTTCTACATTTACATTTGTATTGCAAATGAATGTAAATTTTAATCATACTATCTCTAACCAAATTATTTGTATACTTGTATATTGATTGTAAAAATATGAATATTGTGTATATTTTTAAGAAACGAATAACATGCAAATTGCAAATGAAAAGCCCACTGGTGGAGCTACAGACTTTCAAATTACGTGAAACTACGCCATCGGTCGCGAAAGTGTTAAAAGAATATTTCTTTCAAAAATTAACTTTTTCGGATTTCGTTTTTTGAATATTACTCGTTGATTATGTCGCCTTTTAGCCTAGTGAGAATATTTTTTTTAAATAAAGATTTCATTTAGATATCCAAATTTAAATTCCTAAATTTACTTAATGAAATAAAATGTTTAAATTATTGTTATCTATATATATATTAAAAAATAAAGAAATTCTCACTATGCTAAACGGCTACAGATTCAAAAAAGTAGTAGTAGTATTAAAAAAAAAAAAAAAAAAAAAAAAAAAAAAAAAAAATTCGAAAAACTTCATTTATCATATTCGTATAAAACAAAGAAAAAAAAAATCCCGTAAGATACTATTGTCAGAAAAAAAGAAAGAATATGACTGCTGTACAGCCTTAATACATGATAATGTTACCTTTATCAGATAAATGACTTTTTTTCATGAGAAGAAATCCTAGCTGCCAACATTTTAATTTATTCCGGAGCAATTTTAGCTCCACCTTTATTCCACGCCACTTTTTTTTTCTTTTCTTTTTTTCCCCATTTTATCATCGTTAAGCATTGGAGAAAAATTTTCTAAAAATAGAGTGGTGCGAAATAAAGGAGGAGATAAAAATTCTCCGGAAAAAAATAAAATATTGGCAGCTATGAGAAAGGGTGCAAAAGAATACAATAATAATAATGCATTTTCAGTGTAATAAATTTAGAAAAAGCATATTATCTCTTATTCATATAAAATATATTTTAATTGTAAACTGCATCATATAAAATTAAAAAAAAAAAAAATCATAAAGAATTTTTGCTGTTTCAATATTAAAAATGTAGCATTGAAACATTTACCAATAAATTATCGATATCTATCAACTGCGCAGTAAGCATTGAATTACAGTTAAGGGAAATATTTATCGTTTTTCACTGGTGATTGGATTATATTGTAATGTCAAAATATTTCTTTATTTCCACAATTTAATATCAAAGAACTTTTTTTATCAATAAAGTACTGGATGCTTGGAGGTCACTAATAAAATCTGTTATTAAAATAAATCCCTTTTTTTTTTTTTTTTTTTTTTTTTTTTTAATTATTATTATTATTAACAATATTATGAGTATTGTTGTAAAGATAATTTTTAACGAGAAGCTCTACGTGTTGTCACATCTCTTTTAGTGAACCTAAATAAAAATTAAATCAAAAATGATAATGATATAATTCTTATGAAGAAATAATTTTTAAAATAACTGACACCACTAATATTAGTTAGATAATGTTTTATGTATATACAACAATAGTGTAATTTTTGTGTTCGTGAAGATGATAATGTGAAAGTCTTGGTAAAACAACACTGCTGTTTGTTATGATTTAGAAGAGAGATCAGTTTTGTGAGCAATCTTTACTGTAAATTATTTGAGTTAGGAAAGTTTCAAAGAATTGTTGCAAAACTTAGTCATCAAACTGGTTTATCATTAATGGCCCTCTTGTTGACGTAAATAAATCAGTAAGTCATTGCTTCATCACAAAAAAAAAAAAAAAAAAAAAAAAAATGTCACTATGTTAATTTACTGCATTAATTACCTGAAAATAAAAAGGCAAAAAATGTTTTTTACTACTCTTGCGAGCACACTGTATATAATCTGCGAGAAAAATATCGTTAGTTTTCTGCACCTTATATACTTTCTTTAAAATAGTGAAAAATAAATAATTAAAAATTCTTATTCGCAGTTTTTAGACAGAAAAAACATAGCAAATTTTAATGAATATTGTAATTATCAAATTTACTATATTTTTATTAAAACAAATGGTAAAAGAAATAATATTAATTCCATCGAATGAAAGCCAAAGAAAAATAAATGGAAAAAGGATACGAAGTCATTTGAGATATCCGATTTCAGCGTACTGATTTTTAATTTTGACTGTCATTGTATGAAACTAACACTTTTTAAGTTATGGCTAACATAAAACAAATGCATTAAAAGTCTCATAGACTGCTGAATTTCTGTCATAAACAAATATATACTTTATGAATACCTCATGAATATACTGCTAAAATTTAGGAACAAAAAGTGCTATTTTTATTTATTATTATTATTATTTGTAAGCATTGGAGTTAGATTTCTTTCTTTCTTTCTTTATGTATATATGTAATTTTCTACAAAAAATTAAATGATCACGTGTTTAAATAAATGTTTTTTAAGAACTAGTTTCCACTATGTAATAAATAAAACTTTCTAAATCGCATATTTCAGTAATTCTTAATTTATTTCAAAAAATCTCAGCCATTGGACCAATTAAGCAAACATTTATTATATTACTTACAAACTTTGAATAAACACCATAAAATGCAATAAACTCGCAACAATTGTTTCGGGTCGAAAAAACACACGACCCTTCATCAGGCGAATAAAGTAGGCACGAGTGCTGCAGTCAAAACAGCATAAATTATCTTCTCTTAAGGGTCCCATTCCCACCGAAAACCGTTCTGGAATTTATTTAATTCCGTGTTCGTCCTGCAACTTAGGTTATATTTGTTAAACTAGGAGGCGTTTGAAATACAGAATAAATGAGCACCGTCGGAATGTTTGTAATGAAGAGATTACCAAATCTTCTATTGCTTCCCACTGCTGGTCTCAAGGTCATCGTTTTGATTTTTCCAAAACTAACATAATTTCATCTCCTGCCTGTTCCTCCCATTCGGATATTCATGAAGCATTTTACATATTTAAAAATTCGAAATATCTTGTTAATGATATTTCTTCCACTCCATTCTTCTCTGATGCTTGGAAATTACTCACGTAACTTAGATTTTCGTTTAATTTTGATATCTTTAGATTGTTATATGGTTAATCTCACTCATTTATTTATATCAAATTATGGTGCGTTGCCGCTTTGACTGCAGCACTCGTGCTTACTTTATTCGCCTGATGAAGGGTCGTGTGTTTTTTCGACCCGAAACAATTGTTGCGAGTTTATTGCATTTTATGGTGTTTATTCAAAGTTTGTAAGTAATATTTTTTACAACGCCAGTTTTCTGGTGCTTTTATATTAAAACATTTATTATAGCTGCCTTTTGGTTTCACCTTTAATCACGTTTCTCAACCATCGTGTATTAGGCTTGCTTCTCTCATTACATATATTCTGCAATACTAATTTTCTCCAAAAAAATGGTATTATGTAAAATTTGATATTAACAATACTACCAAGAGTGCAAAAATTTCCCTCACAAGACGGAGCCATGCACCTAAAGTTGCTAACTCAGTACCTTTTGGTTACCAGAAAAAATTGATATATATATATATTTATTTATTTATTATTTTACTTAATCAGGGAAAACCGTTTCAGTTCTCTGATCAAATAAAATGAATATTTCTGTTAACCCCTTAACGCGCGCTGTCCTCTCTGCGAGAACGCAAAATTTAAGATCCAGCTACAAAAATTCATCCCGGAAAATTTTTAGTAAAAGTTTACGTTTATAACATAGCAGAAAAGGCCGTTTTTTTTAATCATAAAATTTAACCCTTATCGCCCGTATGTCACTTCTGAGGGGACATTAAAAAATTGAGTCACGCCTCTGCAAAAGAAATGTTATTTTTCTAAAACGTGTAACTATAGATTACCTTTCGGCTACCGGAAAATTTTAAGAGAAAGATTTATTTTATTTAATGATGAAGTAATATAAAACAAATTATTACAATCTTTCTGTAGCCAAAAGAGAGTAAGTTGGAAACTATACGTGCGACGTTTTAAAGGAACGCCAAAAGGCGTGTCTTACTGTTCAAGATAGGAAAATATGCCGAGCGTCATGGGTTAAAATTTCTTTTAGTTTAATTTAGTTCGCGAATTCCGGTGGTTGTATAATTTGAATAACCCGAATTGTCTTGGGCCCCAAAGGGTTAAAACTTTCTGGAACCCAAAATGTGCTAATATGGCAAATATGATTACACCTGTATTTTTTAATGTATACCTTCTACCATATTTACTTAGTAATATATTGTGATTGAATATGATATAATTTATTGATAAAAAATACTATTGTCAGTGTTCCGTTTTAAGACTGAATTTTTTGCACCCATGAATAAATACTATGGAATGATATGGAAAGTACAAAGCCCCCTTCTTATAATGTATGCTAATGTATTTGGGTGCATTGAGTTCATGATATTTTTTCAGTGTATTAAAAGGAATCAAATTTATTTATATGCTTGCATCACAATTTTTCATTCTTTACAGAATGTCTACTATATAAATAAAAGTGAGATGCATTGATTTTAATTATCGGTTTTCCAATTCAGTCAAACGTGGGATAATTTGAATTAAATCAACTAGTAATTAAAGAGAAAAGAAGACACGTAAACCAAGGGAAAATCTTCAACGTCTATCATGCTAAAGAAGAAAAGGAACTGCAGGCAGCTGTTTTGGTAGCATTTATCGTACCGTCGTTAATGCATCATCATCATCATCATGTTGCTCACTAAATTTCCTACGATGGTCACAACTGTTGCTTACCTCCACCTAAAGAAGGTGAACGACCGGGAAATGCGTTGCCTGTTCGAGATGGTCGGAAATTTTAATTATTTAAGCGGCAAGTGCACTCAGGTGTGATCTTTGCATGTCTTTGAGTAGAGGCGAGAAACTTGGAAGGAGCTAAACTAGGAGCTTTAAAAAACATTCTGACATACCAAAAAAAAAGGATTCTAATTCACATTTTTTCCATGACTATTAAACTGCAATTTTCTATTTTTTTTCTTTTAAACTAACAAGGAGGATTAAAAAAATTAATTAAAATAAGAATAACGTGACTGTTAAGTAGTCCGAATTCAAGATTTTAAGTAGAAAATTACAAAAAAGAATACTATTTGCAATTAAACTTTACAAGGAAAGAATATTTATAGGTATTCCCTTCAAGTAAAGTGACTGGTAGGACAGCTGATCTTATGCTGATGAAAAAAAAAAAAAAAAAAACAAGCAGGTTAATGAAATGACAGGGAAGTGTCCCTGTGTATAGGAAAGGAATTGTGTCGTGATCAACACAATTAAATACATGGAATGTGTGGGATTAATCAAAGGGAAACTGAGTAAAGGCAGTTAAGGAGAAATGTAGAAGAAATTAAAGAATTGTGGACTGAATGTAAAATTTTCAACAATCAGACGATTTAAATACAGATACATTACAATTAACAATATTTTAAAGATTTTTATAAATGCTTCAAAGAAATCTTCTTCGTGTGTAAATTTGAGCTTGCAAATTATTCTACATTTTCTAATGCAAATTATTCTAAATTTTAACTAATCTTCATTATTTTTATTTACAACATTTTTAAATCAATCAATATATATATATATATATATATATATATATATATTTCATGACTTCATGAAAAAGCTATTAAGCTTACTTTTAGCATTCTAACAGGCAAGCCAACATTTCTAATTTATTACGATGCATTTTTTTTTAACCTCCTATATTATTTCATCTTTTTCTTTGTTAAGATTTTTCCTTCATACTTAACTAAACTAACTATAACTTAATATTAAAGAAAATGACTCCAAAAATATTTTAGTGTGAAAAAGACAGATACTTACAGTGAGAATTAACCGTTGGTTGGCACTGATGCTTTAAAATGTGTTGCCAAATTTATTGAGTATTTTACTAATTGCCACCAATAATTTTCGCGAGTGATGTTTTTATATGTATAAAATAGACAAATTCTGTTCAAAGAGGTTAGGCAATTGTTACATTTAAAATTTAGTGGTACACTCCCCCCCCCCTAATTTCGCCGCAAGCTGTCGCAGAAACATGTGATTGGTAGCAATCGATTTGTAATAACGTCTAGTTTATGATGGTATAATTAGATTTTGCTTAAGGGGTCGTCTACATATTAAAACTGGCATCAACTTCATTTTTTTCGATGGTAACCGACATTTTTTATAATTTATTTGAATTATTTTGAACAAATTATCACGGGAAATGTTATAGTTTATATATTTTGTTCAATTTTTCATAGAGTTATAAGCTGTCAAAATATGAGGATGCTAATGTTAAATGAATGTGACAAACATTAATTCATATCCTCCGAAATAATTATGATATTCAAATTCTGTTTTTTATACGATAAAATGAAGTGATCCAAACATATGCCATGCAAATTTTTGCTAAAAAAACTTTTTTTGAATTATGAAAATTTTTAATAAATTCATATTTGAAAAAATTATGAATTATGACCTATGTTAATTTTTGCACGAATAGAACAGGCATCATCAAAAACATGGGTTACCAAATTTACAGCTCATTCCTAACATTATTTTTTGAGTTACAGTGATATTTCATTTTTTGCTGCTGTAAGGGTGGCATCTTTTTTTAAATTTGTATCCTCTGTGAGTCAATATTTCTATACATTTTGACGAAAAACTATTTTAATTTACCTTTATGTTATTATAATTGTTTTCTAAGGAATATTTCGATGTTTATTATACAAATTGGCTTATTTTTTATAAAATTATCGCAATGCAGGCTAGAGATTTTGAAAGAATTCCAAAAGAAATGTAGCCCCGCCTCTATATTGCGGAAACAGTATTAAAAAAACTAGTTTGCATACTCGTATATGACTCATTATGTGACGCTGGTATGCATAAATGTCAATGGCATTTACTACTTTGAATGCTGATGACAAAATTTAAATGATTTAATTGGAAGTATGTAAAATAATTTTGTTTTATAATGTAAAGTTTTAGAAAAATTCTGTAAAGGCATGGCTTTCGTTGCAAAAAGGAGTTTACTCGATTCTGAAATGTTAAGTCTTTGTTCTTAAATATTACATAACTTTTTCTAGTTTCTCACTGCTAAAATTCTGTTTTATCCCTTTTGTCTTTTGTTTTTAACTTGTGTATTCTATAATTCGTGCATCTCAAGTTGTATATCATGATTTAGAAAATGCGGTAGGACGAGGATTATTATTTGAAAGAGCAATATGCAGTGAAAAATTCTTTTGTTTTTGCTTTCTTTTAAATTAATATAATTAATTTTTATCAGATTTTTTAAAACATATATTCTGTTTTAATCTTGTTGTGACATTTTCGCATTCGTTTACTCTACCGTTTATGCTATTTAAATTTTATCGCATGACGTAACATAATAAAATATAAACTTCTTATTAAATGTTTTTTTTAATACCGAATAATATAGTGGAAATTGCGCAATATTATTTATTTTCGATTATTCTAATCACGACGTAAAACTGGCGACACATTTATCACGGAAAAAGAATTTATAACTAAGTAATATGTCTTATAACTTTTAAAGATATAGATTTTACGCATTTAAAATTAAGAATTCAAGTACAGTAGACGACTGCAGAACGAGGAATATTCGTTCTAGGCAATAGGAAACCGTTTTTTCTATATCCATATTTATTTTCATATGAATATACACAATAATTATACTCTTTCTAGTGAAAGTATTTGTTTCAAACTATTTTGTTTATATAAATATGAATATAATGAATATTCTTAACTGAGCTGCCACCCTAATCCGGCAAATTGTTTGTACCGCCCATTTTTCTGTACCAATATATTTTTAAAGTACTTGTTTTCTTAATTCATCGTAAATATATTTGAAGAGAATTACTCTAAAAATTAAGTGGTGTAGAAAAAAGGGCGGTACTAACAATTTGCCGGATTAGGTTGGCAGATCTGTCTTAAGAAATATCGTAACACACAAATTGTGAAAGAAACGCCCACTGGAGGAGTTAAAGATTTCCAAATGACGTGAAACTACATCAGCAGTCGCGAAAATATTAAATATCCTTTCTCAGATTTTAGTTTAAATCTTGTTATCTATATTTTTGTATATTAGCTATTGTTGGTTTGTACGCCTAAAATTAAATGTAAAACTTTATAGTAACACTTTCATGCGGGGCTTACTGTATAAAATAAAAATATATCCAACAATAAATATTAAACATTTTTTTTTCTTTTAACCGCTATTAATATTATTATCATTATTACTATTATTCTTTTACCTTGGTACCTAGATTTTTGTAATTCAACATTGTACTCTAGGGTTCATATGATTCAAGCTATTTAATTTTCTTCGTATGAAATGATGTATTTTATTATTCAATGCTTAATGAATAGAAACCAATAAAAAACTTTTAAATCATAAACTAACACAAAACGTTTTGCGAATTAGAATCGTTTTTTATTTTATAATAAACATTTCTGAATTTTTTTTCCGGCGTGAAATTTAATAAATAATGTATATTGCGTGGCAGATCAAAATTTATTTTTTCTAAATGTATACACGGTCCCCTAACACATTTTTCAATGTAACTCTGAAATTCATTTAAAATGTATAAATAGGTAGGTTTTCCGAGCTGCCTTGATCTCAAAAATCGGAATATGAGGTCAAAAATAGGGGTCGTCATTGAAAAAAATGAAGTTTATACCTGTTTTAATATGTAGATGACCCCTTAAATCAAATCGAACTACACCATTAAAAACTAGACGTTGATGCAGATCGATCGGTACCAGCCGAATGCTTCTACGATAATTTACGGCGAAATTAGGTGAGGGCGGGGGGCGTTTTTTTTTTTTTTTTTTTGGCTGACTGTACAAGAGATATTGCATGCTGTGTACAGTCGGAAAAAAAAAAAAAAAAAAAAACGCAACACTCAACGTAACTTCGTTGCTAATCGATGTAGATAAATGTAATAGGTAGCATTCGACGGGGAATTGTGAGTAGTTTCATAAAATGAAATTTTGAATTGGGTGTCGTCTACATATTAAAACGTTAACCAACTTTGATTTTTTCAATGGCAATGCCCCATTTTTATTTTATATTTGGATTCCTGGGATCACGACAACGAGAAAAAGTATATTGGTTGTATATTTTACTTATTTTTTCACAGAGTTATAAGCGTTCAAAGTTTGAAGGTGCTAATGTTAAATTCATATTTCAAACTTTTATTAATATCTTCACAAAAAGTAACTTGATCGATATAATTTTTTTTTTACGAGATACAGTAAAGAAACCCAAACATAATCCATCATTACTTTTGATTCTGAAAAATATTAATAAATTCGTATTCATAAAAATTATAAATTATGACCTATATTAATTTTTACATAAAATGAATCCTAATGCTGAAAAATATGGGCATGCAAATTTTCAGCTCATTCGAGATATTAGTTTTAGAGATATAATTAAATCTTTCTTTTGGAGTGGTTTAGGGGGCCGTCTCTTATAAAGTTTTTCATGAGATAACGAATCAAATCTTAAAAAAAAAAACAAAGAAAATTAAACAAAATATTTTTATTTTTTGTTCACGGGTCAAATTATATAACAACAACGTCAAACGAAAAGAAATGAAATAAAAATGATGATTTTTAGACATTAGTGTTAGCATCAAGAATTCCTGTTTCCTAAAGAAGGCAAGCCCCGCTTTCCTCGTTCTTCAAAACAAAACATTACAGAAAGAAAACTAAATGTGACATTGAGTATTCGGGTTAAACCCTTTATTTTATGTTGACAAAAATATGCACAAGTAGTATTTACTTCATCGATTAATTGGTGACAAATTTTGAAACTTTTAAATGAACACTAGAAGAAAAAAAAAATAACTAAATAGGCGGGGTTTACTGTTTTAAATAGAAAAATATGTTAAATGTGAAACTGTGACAAAAAAAAAAAAAAAAAAAAACGAATGGAATTGCAATGCAAGACAGACTTGTAATTCGTTTCTTAACCATCGTCATAGTTAAAAGCTTAATCATTTGCTTCATAAATTGTTTTATTTAATTTAATTTATTTATTTATTTTGTAGGGGGGAGGATTATTATTTTAAGGACACGTTAGTCTTTAAAATTTTCTTAATATATCTTAACTTAATACATTTTTAAGGAACTGGAAAAGAGAATAATTTAGGTACTGGAAAAGATGCAAAAGAGGAAGTATTTTATTAAATTTTATATTTATTTTTTCCAGAAAGATTTCCGGTGTGAAACGTTAAAATTATGTGTATTTTTTTATAGGATGTTAATTTTTTTTTTCTACATTTACAGATAACTCCCTAAAACATTTTTGATTATAACTCTATAAATACTAAAGATAAAGTATACAAACAGAATACTTTTCCCCATTGCCAGAATCTCAGAAAAGGAAGTCAAAATTGGGTGTTGCTTTTGAAAAAATCAAAGTTGGCGCTCATTTCAATATGTAGATGACCCCTAATTCAAAATTGGGCGGCATTTTCAGAAAGTGCTTTTAATTTCCTGTTGAATTATGTCTATTATATGTTCCTGTGTCAAAAAATAACAAAATTACAGCGGGTGTTACGTTTCTTTTATTTATTTTTTTTTCCCGACTGTACATGCGAGTCAGTCCATTGTTTGGTGACTCTTACATGAAGAACATCTACACCCATTCCATATTCAGAAAGTCCAAGCATTACAAGCGAGTAATTACCCTCTGCGCGTAGAATTCTGCCAATGGTTCGTGCAAAAGTATGCGTTGCAGCAGGATTTTCGAACTTTCGTTCTGTTTTCAGATGTGGCAATTTTTACACAGCACGGCGTTTGCAATGTGTTCAGTACTCATCTGTGGGCAACAGAAAATTCACACGCTATACGCCAACGTTCATTCCAAAACCGTTTCTCTGTTAATAATTTCGCTACCGCTAACGTAGATCAGGTTTGACAAATTTGGCCTTTTTTTCATTCAATTGTCACCAATAATTTTTATTTGTAACATTTGACTAATCACTTCGAAGATTAATAGTGTATTATGTATATCAAATGTCACTTCTCAAAATTATTCGTGACCATTGAATAAAAAAATGGCCAAATTTGGAAACCCTGACGTAGATTCACGTCATTTGAAAATCTCTAATTCCACCAATGGGCGTTTCTTTCGCAATTTGTATATTATTTACGTTTCTTAAAAATATACCTAATGTTCATATTTGTACTGTCAATATAATACGGATATGAATGCTTTGATTAGAAAGAGTATAATTACAATGTATATCCATTTGTAATATAGATGTGAATAAGTAAAATTTGTTCTGAAATGTTGTAACTGAGGATAATAACGCCCACAGGCGGACCTTACTATCAAAAAGACAAAAACAGGCGGTCGCGAAAGTGTTAATGTTTTAGGCAGGTATTGTGAACGATTACCTCATAGGCCCAAATCTTTCACTAGCGCCTCTCAGTGACTCACATTATGTTAGTTTTCTAAAAGAGATTTCGCAAGAATTGCTGCAATATGTTCCAGCTGTCGTGCGGAACCAAATGTAGTTTTAGCATGATGCTGCGCTAGCACATTTCGATATGGAAGTGCGCAATTACCTATATGCTAGTTTTGTAGGGCGATGGATTGGACGGGCGAGCCAGTCTGGTGGACACCCCGATCCCCAGATTTATCGAGCATGGATTTCTTCTTATGGGGGCATCTGAAGGTCATCATTTACAAGACTCCTGTTGATTGAAAAGAAGACCGCGTTCTCAACCGTCCATTGCGGCTGCACATGTGCGCGAAACACCTGGTATTTTTGGAACTGTTTTCCATTCTACACTTCGACGCTATCAAGCATGCATTGCGTCTGGTGTTAGCAATTTTGAACATTTATTATAAATATTAATGCAAAGAAGTACTTTGATTTTAACACTTGTTTTTATACGTTTTTACTTTCGTTTTTTACACAATGTTTTTATTTATTTATTTATTAAATATTTTGTGTTATGCCTATACAAAATATGCATATTTTAATAAACTGTTCAACACCTTAATGTTTGTTCTATGACCGTAGAAATTTTCGTTTTTAAAACTCCACCTATGTTGTAACTTTTAAATTCTGTGTTTTACAGTATATCTAAAAAAATGTTCACAATATTATTATTTATTCAAGCAATGTGCATTATTCGGAAACATTTTTTTTTTTTTTTTTATGTATGGTCTTTTGTATGATAAACAGTTGTAAATAGAATCACTTTGTTAAAAATACACCATTTAAAAGAAACAGCAGTAGGCGAAGCTTAACGTAAAAAACTCAGAAAACACATGGTCCGTAAAGGGTTGAAATGACGTTTGGGGATATGCGTTCCTATGCATTGATGAGTCCTAATGATGCGTCCTACCTCCCCCAAAGTTTGTCCCATCATCGTTGAATCACCCTGTATATATCCTAATGTATATTTCAATTTCGCATGCCCATATTTGGAAATAAATGTTTGAAATAAAATTGAACTTTTTTTTTTTTTTTTTTTCTGAATAAGGAAAGGAAATACGCTATTCTAAACAAGTGACAAAGTAAATATGTTTTATGTTAATTAAGTATGTTTCAAAAGGGGAAAGTTTAATTACTACAAATAAATAATTTTTTGATCAAATAATTCCTGTTTCCAACCCGTAGAATATTTTAAATATAAAGCATATCTATTCTAAATATTCAAATTCAAAACTTGCATGCATAAAACATTAATTTTGTAAGGATTAATTTAGAAAAACTTAAGTTACTTAATTAAGAATTAAATTAAAATAAAAATTGGTTACTTTAAAGAAGATTTTTTTTTTTTTTTAATTGATAATTAGTATTTGGTAATAATCAGGAAATAAAATTAAGTATGTTTGAATAACATGTGAGCAATTTGCTTACAGATGCTTTTATAAAAATTAAACTTTTTTAATTTTTTTAAGTAATCATATTCTCAACAAAATCTGAAATGGGACGCTTTACGTGTATTCACATCTTTTTATTATTATTATTATTATTATTATTATTATTATTATTTATTTATTTTTTTTTTTTAAATCTGGAAAAAAAAAAGCTTATACTACAATATGAAATTAATTTTAAAAAAATATTTATAAAATAACCTGCACCAACATCATTAAGCAGCTAATTTTTTATGTACTACTGAGAACGAGATAGCGATTGGCCTTATCTCTCACCGTAATGATAAATCAAGCAAAAACAGCGTTCTTGCTGTTTGATAAGACGAAGACAAGAATTTAACGAAAACCGATTTCACAACCAATATTTGATTTTTTTGTTTTTTATTTACATGAACATAGTGCGACCACGTTTCCTACGACTAGCAGTGAGACCGAGTCCAAAAGTTTGGAGGGATGCAAAATTGGCCGAGAGGTAGTTATTTGGCAAACATGCAGTTATTTGGTGTTCCCTTATTGCTTGTTTTCTCTTAGTCACCCCTATTTTAACACTGGACTCGTTCAATCCGCACTTGCGCAGAGGCTTCCATGGTCGCAAGAAATGTGGTTAAAGATTGAAGGTCGTGTTAGCAGCTACATTTGGTCAAGATACTGGTTTATCATGAATTTTTAATCGTTTTTGTGCAGTCTTCGCAGCATTAGGAAAATTTTACTGCTTTATTATGCATTCACCACTATCTTCAAAAGTAGATTTTCCTTGAATATTCTTATGTTAAAATATTTTATAAATAATTATAATTTTAAAAGAGTTATGCAATCTTAGGACATGAAATTAAAATATTAGAAAATTGAGAGACCAGCTTACAGAGCTGCCAACCTAATCCGGCAAATTGTTAGTACCGCCCCTTTTTCTACACCACTTATTTTTAGAGTATTATTCTTCTTAATTCTTCGTAGATACATTTGAAAAGAATTACTCTAAAAATTAAGTGGTGTAGAAAAAGGGGCGTTATTAACAATTTGCCGGATTAGGTTGGCAGCTCTGAGCTTATGTTGACTTGGAGAAATCGGTTTATATATTTTTTAGAATCTGTGACATTTTTAGGATGAAGATCTAATTAATAATAAAAAAAGTTTTTACTCGTTTCGCGTTTATTTAATGTTATGGAATATAAAATTGAGGAAAAATCTCAATGTATTTATTTATTTATTTATTTATTTAATAAATATCATTTATATAAGGCACCGAAAAAATTATATGGTTGATTAAATAGGTAGTTAAATTAGGATTTATGCAGATATTTCGGATACTATACCAACAAAAATCCAACGTATGCAAATAATTTGTTAATTATAATACACTTTATTAAAAATCTAATTTAAATTAATCGAACTAATTACCTTATTAAATATTAATCTCATTTGCTGATGGAAAAAGGTATAAAGTCCTCGAATTTTTCGGAGGGATATGCAAATTTTCTGCCGTCTGAGAAAGCATGAAATATAAAAGGCAACTAAACAATCTATTTAGAGTTACTTTAGTCTTTCTCTGTGCTATTGTCAACGATGCTGAGGCAGAAACAATGGTCCGATGTTGAACGCGGTAAGATCCTTGGAAGGAAAGCGAGAGGAATGAGTGGTGCAGCTTAGGGTGCCTCGATAAGATAAGAGTGGCGACAGATCTGTGACAGATTCTCATTGAACAAGACTGACCATCAGCCGCCCGGGGCGATTGTTGGATGATGCTCCATAGGTTTTACATTGAGAGTTTCGGATATGTCGAAAAAAGCATTTTTATCTCTTGATATTAAATAAGTTTGATTTTTCTTTTTTTCAGAAATACATTAAGAAAGATTAATTGTAATATATCAAAACATTTTTTACTGAATAATGTCAATTATTAATCCGTTTTATTGACTTTATTGATGGACGCGATAGGCAGATTCTTTTATTAGCCTGTTTCATAGCTTATAAATTGATATAAATAGAGAAAAAACTCTATGATTATTGTCATAACTGATCTGTAATCATCTTATTTATTAAATATATTATTTTTGTCCTGTTTTTGTGCTATTTTAAATAAAAAATATTATGATTTTATTAATAAATGAAAGTAGAAACTTTTGGCGATATTTAACATGGTACTTGGCGAGAGATTCTTCGCCAGTGCTTTGACATCTTTTCTTAGAGAAAGATAAAAACTTTATAAGTATGTACCTCTGTGTCTGTGTGTGTTATGTGAAAGAGTATGTACTAAGGAATATATAAATTAATTGTTTCTTATTTATCACGTCTGACTAATTACAAATTAATGTTTAATTTTCTTCAATTAAATTAATAGTTATTTACTATTTTGAAAATAAAGATAAAAATAAAATAAATAAAAATTAATTCATTAGCTTTGTTTTTCTGAAAATATTGAGTTTTGAAAATATTAAAATTTATAAATATATTTAAATATTTTACAAAAGTTGTTCCTTTTTAATTGTTTGTTAAAACATTTATTTTGAAGTGGGAATTAATAAGCTAAGGGCACATTATTTCTCCCCTAGAAATGTTTACATAGGGTGTGAATTAAATCTGTGATATCTTTAATTAGAAACAGAAAGATGATACGATTTTAGATTAAATTACCTAGTGTGTCACTCACACGACATTTTCTTACACTGCATTTAAATGTTATGAAGACAGATGGCATATTAAGTCTTAAGTTCAGTAATGCAAAATAATATAGTTCAATTTACTTTAAAATTAATCTACAAAAGGTGTAGGGCATTGTTTCATTTGGCGTAAAATTAAATTCTATGTGAGGGGAGCTGACACAATCCTAAACCCACCCCACCCCGTTTAATTATAGTGCGTACCATTAAAAAAAAAAAAAAAAATCAAGACTAATTTTGAAAATTTCTCTTTCTTTCTCTGTATATATGTATGTTAAAAAAAATTTTTGGCAGCTCGAGATCAAGATCTAATGCACAGTATTTTCCGAAAGTTTTTATTTTGTCTCATTTTAGCATAAACTGGTGTCTTTCAACTTTTTGTGCATATTATTTGACAAATGATGATTGCTGAAATTCCTAATTTTTTAGGAACGTTAGATCTTGACTTCTATAATGTATAAATGTATCAAACATGATAGTTAAGATGGTTAATATGTAAAATAAGTGAATGATTGCTTAAATATATTTAAATCTAAAGAAAGACAAAAAAAAAAAAAAAAAAAAAAAAAAAAAAAAATGCTACTGTTTTAAATTTTATTGATAAATGTGCTTATTAATATCTTCTGGCCTGGCTCGGAGATCCATTAGGGACAATTATTCAAAATATGTACGTGAAAAATTTGACAGTTAGTATAAATTTAAATTATTTATTTTATACATTTAAAAATTATTATTATTATTTTTTAAAACACTTGCACTTGACAAAACTTATTATTAGTTTATTAAATTTATTGGTATAGCTTGCTGTACTAACTCTATTCGGAGTGCATGGATACCCTCGTATCTGGGACAGTCGATGATGGGGCGCGCCAGCATGCCACCTGACTTACTGTACTTACTCGTTTTTGTAATGTTAAAAATCATGCTATTTTAATACATATCTTCATTATAGAAAATAATGTGCGTATTATTTATAGTTTTTTTTTTTTTTTTTTTTTTTTTGAGAGAGAGAGGGGGGGAGGGGGCGTACAAAATATTTTACGCATACTACGTCCTAGTATAGATAACTGTCCGAAATTTAATAAAAAGAGAGCAAAAGATTTTTCTAGAGAATGACAGTTGCTTGAAATAATGTATTTACCATTTAAATTCTTTTACACACACACACACAAAAAAAAAAAAAAAAAAATACTACGGTTCGTTTTTCAAGCATAGGAGCTTGGGCAAGAATACTCAAATATTATGGTTTTCACATTTGTTTACTAAATACGGGCAAAAAACCCTTAGAAAGACTCCTGCGGAGGGCATTCCACCTATAAGTCTTGGATTCCAGCGTACTCATTCGACTCAAACCCTCCATTCACCCATTACTTTTGTTCATTTGCTGAACTATTTAATGATTCACATTGATTTTAATAGTTTGTAACTACTAAATGTTCGGAAAATCAAGTGGATTCACTGCATTTTTTTACATTGATATTATTAAAAAAAAAAGTATTACTTTATGAATTATGATATACTATGATTATTTAAATAAATATTTATTATTACCATTTAAAAAAAAAAAAGCCTGTACTTTTGAAATAAATCGGTTTAACCCAACTTTTAAAACACAGTAATGAAGAAAAAAAAATCCAGCTTGATAACTAATAGAATGATATGACAGCTACTAAAGGGGACTGAATTACACTGAACAATAACTTAATCTGAGCATTTAAATTATCATTATTATTATTATTATTATTTGTCATTTGTTACTGTGTAAATATTTATATATATATATATATATATATATATATATAGTAATAATAATAATAAACGTAAATTTTATTTAAAGTGCTTTCCATGTAAAAATACATCCCCAATTTAAATTTGTTGTAATTGCAAAAACTTTTCTATCTTACTTATTGTTGATTTTCGAAATCTTTCTTCCCCTCCCTGTTAAATTGTAAACATAATATCAAAATGAAAAAAAAAAAAAAAAAAAAAAAAAAAATCTGTAAAGAATTAGAAATTACCAATTTATTCTTATATTCTTATTATTTCAAAAAATTAAACTTAATAAGGAAAAACTATTAAAGTTTATTTTAAAAAAATTTTGTGCTATAAATGAAAAATAATGAAATTAAACCGGGATGCATTATAAATTCTCAAATCAAAAATTTCCTTTACTCACTATAAACAAAAAAAATTCTTTAGTTCAGCATACGTTTTTTGTTTTTAAAGTTCTAAGCTATAAATAATGGTTTAATAATAATAATAAATCGAAAATTAACTCACTGAAAAAATAAAAATAATTATTAAATAAAATTGTTAAGTCGTAAACTTGTGTTTCTAAGAGCAATTTTTTGTTTTCTTTTATAAATTTGGCAATTAAAGTCTATTGATAACTTGTTATTTGACAAAACAAAAAAGAAAATGCTTAATTCCAATAGAATTTAAACTAATTATGAATAAATAGTCTTTTTTACTTCTACGTCTTTTAAGTCTTTTTTACTTCTAAGAAAATTAAATATCCCGCCAGAAAAGTAAATGTTCACCAGAAGCGTTTTCTCGCCAACGTAAGATAAAGGTCATATCTAGAAAGAATCAACCCCACTCGTTGCTCACGCAAGCAACCCAAGATTTCATCCACAGCGGTTGCGAAATGAGAACTGTCGTCACTCTAGTAATATAGGCACCCTAGTGCAGCTATTTTCAGGTCTATCGGTTAGTCTAAAACGATAATCTATACATGTATTAATCTTTCAAAGTATAGTAAATGCAAGCGCCCATGGGGACCTGTACTTCCAATCATCAAAAACCGACAATTTTTTGATGGACGTGCGATAAAAAATTGTCTTATTTTTAAATAGTTCGTGCTTTAAGCTTACCAGTAACCAGCCGAACTATCTGCAGTGTTTTAAATTCCATCCCGAAGGCACAGTTCAAAAATTACAACCTCGACAACACGTGACAAAAAAGGATAAATTAGCTCGCTTGGAATTTCCTTTAAAAAAATGTTTCCTTTTGGGATAAATGGAAAGATATAATATTTTGGATGAGAAATAGTTAAATTTCGATGCGCCAGACGGTTTTAAAAAAATGCTGGCATGATATTAAAAGAAAATAAAACCTAACTTTTCCAAGTTGCCATATATGGTAATTTATATTAAAATGAATGCAGAAACTATCAAGAAATGTTGGGCAATAGTTTGCTTCCAATACCACTCTAATTACATCAAGATATTGGACATTTCAACCAGGATGATGCCAGCATCCATGCTGCTCGGCGCTCATTCGACAAAATTCGGTTTGAAGCAAAGGAGGTCCGTCTGCTTGTTTGACCGTTCTGCAGTCCGGATTTAAACCCACTAGAAAATTTATGGAGCGTAATTACGCAATCTGATAATAAGGATTTATGGCAATATCGATAGAAAAGGAACTCATCAGTGCGGGTAGAACGCATCAAACATCATCTCGACTTGATTCAACGATGGCTGATCGACTGATAAATGTCGTTGACGAAAAAAAAAAAAAAAAAAAGGGGGGGATTTCTACGATATTGACTTTATATTTTCATTCACAATTCCTCGACCTTATAATTATTTCCAAGATGAACTGTCATCAGATTTCTAAATTGTCCTTTAATGCTACCATTATATATTACATATTTTCATATGTTTCTGTTTTTAATTCCATTTTTAAGAAAGAGTGATACTAAATTTTTCGTGTTTAACTATGTTGTACAGTTTTCTTTTTAATACATTTTACGACCTTATACTTACATTTTTCCAGGGCCTTAGTACGTAAAATAAATTTCGAATTTATGTTTTCAATGGTTTTCATTCAATATAAGTTATTAAAATAAATGAGTAATATTGATTAAAAACTTAAACTTAATAGAGTTAGATATCGGAATTCAAGAAGCAGATTTTTAAGAACTAAAAAAAAAAAAAAAAAAGTCATGTTAAGGCAGGGATGGAACACGGGCGCAGTACTCATACCGGAATCTGTTTAAGAAATTTTACTACCTATAATATCGTTGATTTAAGAAGTAGAAAATTTTCTTACATTGATAGTGGTATGAATACTGCGCCCGTGTTCCATCCCTGTTAAGGTCTCAAGCCATTTGAAAATTATTCAAAAAAAAAAAAAAAAAGATGCGCATAGATATTTTTTTAAATGTACATACTTCTTTTGCTTGTTATTTTGCTATAATAAATGTAATTAGCTTGAGCCCTCTGAGCCCTGCTCTTTCCTACGTACTTATAATGAAATGCAGTGATGTTACTTTATGTTATTAACTGGCAGAAAAAAAATGGGCTAGTATATTAAAAGATACTTTTTTTTAATAGAGACCAGACGTTCCTCATGAAGATCAGATGGATCTTTTAAATAAATAAGAATTTTATTGTGATTTATTTTTCCTAAAAATATTTTGCCGGTAGAATCTCTGAAAACTTTAGTCAAGGCTCGCGCTAGAGAGTAACTGTTAGTAAGTCTTTAGATTTCCCCGATTTTTTCTATATGTACACTCAAGAGGCAAAACATTATGACTAAGATAAGAATTTTTCGATCAAATGAATTTGCGCGCAATCCGTACGTTAATATTTTTTTAATTAAATAAGAACGAAAAGAAATTTGTTGCAAAATTTTGTCGTTAAAGTAGTTTATCCTTAACTGCTCTTTATTGACTGAAATAAAATAGTAGGTCAAATAAAATAGTAGTAGAGTATATGATTGATGATTTACACACATTTTTTCGTATTTTGGTCGTTTTTTTTTTTTTTTTAATTTTTGTAGATCTGTCACAGTCGATGAAGAATAAGTGCACTTAAGACCTTGTATATTGTACGAGTTCCAAAAAGAGAATAACGTGATAAAGGCAACAAAAAACTTGTGTGACGTGTTTGGAGAGGACGCAGTAACAGCTCGAATAGGCCAGATGGTTTGCGAAATCTCGTTTGGTTGATTTTAAACCCTTCACCAGCTACCCCGAGATAACTCGGGGGAATTTAACCTTCCACACACAAAGCGGTCAGTGAAGTGGTTAACTTGAAAGATAAACCCAGATCAGGAAGACCATCAGGTGTCAATGACGAAATGCTACAGTATGATCAGGACAAATCCTACGTTAACTTCCACAGAAATGGGCTTCAAGTTGGAATTTCAGACTACTGCTTTGGATCACATTAAAAGGCTTGGTTTCGTGTCCAAACTCTCTGTTTGGGTGTCACACAACGGCAAAATTTTCCTTTACACCTAATATTTTAACATCCCAAAAATGTCTATGCTTTTAAATTCCTTCAGTTAAATTTTTTTCCTGTTAAATGATCCATTTAACATAAACATGCAGTTTTTTTAGAGACGTCATACTAAAAGGTGACTGGAAATTTTACAAAAAACAGTTGAAATTATTTGTTCTCTCCCTTTTATATGGCATGAAGGAAACACGTTCGATTTTAGCATAGCATATAATACGTGTAATAGTGGGTAATGGAAGTCGTGTGGTTGTTTCACACCAGATTTTTTTTTACTTATTTTTATTTTATTTTGCACGCGCACTTTTTATTTCCTAATTCAAAATTATTTAAAAAAAAATTTTTTTTTTCGATAGTGTTTGTTTCGATACTGATTATTATTAGATTTCTTTTCTTTTCTTTAAAAAAAAAAAAAAAAAAAAAAGATTTTGATGAAATTCTGGCAAAAGCAGAAATTAGTTTAGGACTGAGGACTACTAGTTTTTTTTCTTCAAATTATAACATCGCTTTCAAATTATTCAGTTATATTTTCGATAAATTTTAGATTTCGATAAATGTCCAACTATCGAAAAATGACACCGCAAAAATCCCAGATTGAGACTAATAGTCCTCAGTCCTAAAAAAAAAATAAATAAATAAATAAATAAAAAATAAAATAAAGTCTAATGCCTATTTTGATTTTGATTATACTTTTTATTATTGCATTTTTAGTTAATTTATGATAAAAGTTCATATTTTGTTTATATCTTTAAAGTATTGCTAGGTTTAAAATTACGTTATAAATATGCAACTTTTAAAAATATATTTTTCTATAAAATGATATCATCAGACAAATGTCGTCACTTTTTTTTTAATTAGATCACTGAACTAAGCTAGTCCGTGTTCTTAAATACTGCTTATGTATTATGTTTTATCTTCCGCATTTTATTAAGTTACTATCGTATCTTTTGTACAAAAAAGAATTGTAACTGGTCCACGTTAGAGAAATATTATATAGATGATTTGTAAGATCATAAGGGGTTACCCCCCTCCCCCCCCCCCCAAAAAAAAAAAACTTTGGAAAGTGGTTGTAATAATTGGATCTTCAAATTAATTACGCGGCATGTGAAAAACTCCTTAAGAAATTTTAACTCTTGGAAAATATCCAAAATATAGCTCGTTCTTTTTTGTACAATTTTCTTAGATTTTATTCTATTCAAATGCACTTTTGATAAAAGTTGCCCAATACATCTATACATACATATAATTTTCATACATGTTTTGTATAACACATATTTATTTCCTCTAAAACCTTGAAAAACTATTCAATTGTAATGTTTAAATGTCTAAATTAATCATAACGGATCACTGGCTATTATAAACATGAGCATATAAATAGAATTATGTAACTTCATGATTATAAACAACGCATTTCCAAATAAAAACAAACCAAAACTGTTGCCATTCAGAAAATACAAATTCCAAATGGACAACTCTATAATTCCTAATGAACGACTCTTTGACTATTTCATTAAAAAAACGCTTAAAATATTTCTAAAACATATTCTTAAACATAAACCTTAAATATAAAACATAGCCTTAAAAATCTTAAAATATTTATAAAAACGTATTAAAGCCATTAACGGCCCTCTTCACTTAAAAAAAAATTCCGATGCCGGCTAAAACCAGATAAAAAGTGTCCCACGTGGTTTTGACAGCTGGTGTTAACTAATTGAGAAGATTGACAGATTTACTGACGAATCGTTGACTTTTTGGAAGAATAAATCAAAAATCAGCTACTTACGTATTTGCGGTTTTGCTGAAGCTTTGTTTTGTTTTAATTCTGTCTTTCTTTTTTTATTTTTGTCGCTCCTGTTTTATTTATTTATGTTTTCTTTTTCATTTTCAAATGACAACAAATAAGTTTCTTCATTTATTCTTATCTATTTATTGTGTAATTTAATAGCGTAGCCTGATACGACCAAGTGTTTTATGTTATTTTTAGTCCGCTTCAGGCTTTCAGTACTTTATATCGGCGAATTATGTAACAGTGAAATTTAATAAAAGAAAATATTCTTTATAATTAAACTTGTAGTTTGGTATAATTAATTTAACCAAAAAAATAACTAAGATGTATAATGTTACTGAAATATAGAGAAGAGTCTGTGTGTTTCTCTGCGGTTTGTAGCTCAGAATACTGACCGCAGAGTTACAAAACCTGGCAGAGGAGTAATTTGGACTCAGGACTTTGGATGCAGGAGTGCACTTCAGCGATATATGTATATATATTTCGATTTTATCCATTATTAAATTTATTCTTTTATTTCTATCGCTTGCGTCCCATAGCAACGGCTGTTACACTATTGAATCTTGGTTTATTAAATTAACTCAAATTGGTAATATAGCAGAAAAAATTACTTGAGTTTAACTAAAATATATTTATTTAATTCCATTAAAAATCTTTTACTTTTTTATATTATTAATCATATGGTAATATAGTAAACAGTGCAAGGGCTATAAATTACATGGTACCAAAACTAAAAATGTTCAATGGATGCTCAGATAAAGCCATTTTTAAAATTGTAATAGCAACTCAACTTGTAAACCGATAAATATCAAAATTGAAGAGTCCAGGAAAGACGTTTCTGCATGCAGTGCAAATTTGGATCCGATACAACGCGGGTGGGAGTAACGATGTCATTGTTAGCGGTTACCCGAAACGAAGTTCGGGGTGATTTCAATGATTTTTTTTTTTTTTTTTTCGCTATTTCTTTTTTATAAAGTGATATATATATATATATATATATTATTTTTTAAGTGATTCATAAAAAAAGAAATTCATTTGCATATAGCTAATAGCACCGAAGCCCTGCTATTATAGTTATATCGAAAAAATTCATACATATTTATTTTTTGTATTGCTATATCATCTAATATATCTCGAAAAATCATAAATATATATCTACAATCGAATCTCATTAAAAAACAGCTCTACAGAATTTTAAAAATCCTATCTGCTAATGAATTTTTACTTCCATCACTCGACTATTGTATGTAATAGAAATATTGTATTCAGCCAAAAACTTAGTTTTGACAGCCAGTTTTGACCTGATGACATGTACCTCGAGTCCAGAAAAGTGAGGCAATTGGTTAGCGTATATTCAAAAGTGAATCAGCAGTGTTTTATTTAATATATTTTACTAAGTGTGGTATGCTGACATGCTGTAGCGGTAAATGCTGAACTTTTTATGAAATGAGAAGTAATCGCATTGTGGAAG
Organism: Salticus scenicus; assembly: GCA_963930645.1. Lineage (NCBI taxonomy): Eukaryota > Metazoa > Arthropoda > Arachnida > Araneae > Salticidae > Salticus > Salticus scenicus. The sequence continues at coordinate 132,350,176 of OZ005660.1, read as the reverse complement.
CGTCCCGTGTTCGGTGAAATAACCCAAAAGCTGATCGACACTAATTCAAAACAAGATCCAACCAAATATCAAGTTCGGTTTAATTTAAGTTCAATGGTTCATATAAAGTACAGTGTTCGAGCGTAAAAAGACAGATATTTTCTAAACAAGATCGTATTATAATTAGGAAATCTCAAAGCGTGTAACTTCATCGAAAACCGAAAATCTAAAACTTTTCTGCATCTTATACTTTCTCCTTATAGATATGCAGAAGACAGAATAATAAATCCACTTTTTAAAAAATAAGTAGTCAATTTCAGTTAATAAAAATGCAAGGAAATCTCAAAACGTGTAAATTCATCAAAAACCGAAAATTCAAAAATTTTTTGAATTTTACGCTTTTTGCTTATATATGCAGAGGATAGAATAATAAATCCACTTTTTTAAAAATAAGTAGTCAGTTTCAGTTAATAAAATTGCAAGGAAATATCAAAACGTGTAAATTCATCAGAAATCGAAATTTTTCCGTATGTTCTACTTTTTTCTTATACAAGTAGAAGCTAGTAATAAATCCCCTTTTTTTCAAAATAAGTAGTCAGTTTCAGTTAATTGAAACGCAGTGAAATCTCAAAACACGTAACTTCAGCGAAAACAGAAAATCGAAACTTTTTCTTTGATAGATGCAGAAGCTAGTAATAAATCCACTTTTTAAAAATAAGGAGTGAATTTCAGTTAATTGAAATGCAAGGAAATCTCAAAATCTGTAAATTCATCGAAACCGAAAACCAAAATTTTTTTTCAAATCTTATGTTTTCTTCTTATATATGCAGAAGATATACGCAAGCGAAGTATGACGTCACTAACCGTCGTTGTGGCCAGTTAAAAAAAAATCCTAATCGTCCATCGGATTTTTTGTAAAAAAATTATTAAAAATCAAGGAAAATTATTTCCCGATTTTAATCCCCATATTTGGGTATAATTACAAATTAGTTTTCGTGCACATGTGTTAAATTCAGTTATTTTGCTGTCAAATTGACAAAATTTTAATTTTAAATTTTAAAAATCTAGAAACAAAATGGGCATAGATTTAATATCTGTTCGTCCTCCGCATTTTGTGTATTTGGCGATCAAAACGTAATACGAAAATATACATGCCAGATGAATATTTTCGTAATGCATATATATTGTACAAAATATTGTTTCATATATTACTGATTGCTCTCTTAATATACTTTATAAAAATAACCATGATTTTTTAAAGGAATTAAATATGTTCGTCAGATAATTTGGCCATCTTTTATTATTGCTATTTTGCCATGGACGACAGATATCAAATCTGTTCCTTTGAAATGACATGTTTATGTTTATAGTCGAAAATGGAAGTCTGTCATTTTATTTCTCTAGAGCTTTGAAATTAAAAATTAAAATTTTATGAATTTTACAGAAAAAAATGACTCAATCTAGCACAAAAAAATCAATACGCAGGACTCTAGTTTACATCAGTTATAGTTATGATTATGTCAAACAATTTTTCTTATTATTATGGTTAATTTTTTTTTTTTAAGTTGACCCTTCTCGTTACAAGCAAAACCCAATAAATCAGTGAACCCTATCCGTTGCAGGACTTCACTGTAATTTTCCCATGAACGGGAAGGCTATGTATAGGCCTTAGATTATATTGTATATAATGGCACAAAACTTGGTATATGAGAGGCCTATTATGAAACTCTATGTTGATTTAATTTATTTGCATATTGGTCAACAGGTGGCGCTGCTATGCTGCAAGTTGAATTCGTGAATAGGAAGACTAAATCTCAACTTCTGTAGCTGCTAAATGCATTGAACTCGATATTTGACATTACCAACCATTATGAAAACGAAAGCTAGCTTAATTTGAGTGTATATCGTTCGATAGGTAGCGCTGCTATTTCTCACCTTCTGTGATTTTCCATATGATTAAAATCGCACCAAATTACTTATATAGTTGAAATTTTCCTTCTGAGAAACTATTATAAAACATTTGAGCGCTCGTTAGACAGTAAATGACGTTGTTATATAGATGATATAGAAGAAAGTTTTGTTATGGTTTTTTACTTCCATTATCCGACTACCGTAATTAATAAAAGTATTGTATTCGGTTCGAAAATTCGATATCGAGTTTCCACCTGATTTACATGTTTTAGGGTCTCTTGAGTCCAAAAAAGTAATTTTTGGCAATTGGCCAGTGTGTATGTATATATGTTTGTGGGGAATCTTCTGACTATCATATCTCCGAAACTAATAAAGATAGAACTACGAAACTTCAGAATTGAGACTGGTTTGGTATACAGATGAATTTTCTAAATTTTGGTGAAAATTGGAAAACCGGAAGTGGAACATCGGAAACCGGAAGTGATACCGTAAGTCTGTATTCCAGAAACGGCACTAAACATTTTCTTCAAAGTTGCTGTACAAACACTCTATTCGATGTCCTTTCGAATGATATAGTTGGTTAGAGAAGGAAAATTGATAAGCGTCCTGTATAAATAGCTCAATTTCAGCTCTCTCAACTAGGAACGGACAGGAAAAACCGAAAACGGACAGGTTCCTCTAAAAACGGCTGTAGGGATGTTTTTCAAACTCGCCATATTAACTCCCTTTTAAATATCCTTTTGTACGTAATTATTGTTTTCCGGTCAATAATTGAGTATGCCAAGTTTTGGCAAAAGTCGGTATCTCAAAAACGGTTCTAATGATTTTCTTGAAAATTGTTACATAAATCCATTTTAGATATCCTTTCTTATGTATAACGTGGCTATTAAAGGTAAATTAGCAGTCATCTTGATTAGGTAGATTAGTTTTAGATGTCGGAAATTAATGTTTCGAAAAACGGCTAAACCAATTTTTTTCTTCTTACTATTTTTAAATTTGCTATGTAAATCTATTTTATATATCTTTACATGAGTATAAGTTTTATCTTACCAGAAAATTTTTGGTTTTAGGTGTCTAATTTGTTAGGTCAATTTTATACCTTCTGATTATATTGTCTCCAAAAAATGCATATAATACATATAATAGTAAGTAATGGAAGTCGTGTAGTTGTTTCCCACCAGATTATTTTTTTTTTTTTATCTAGAACTTATTCCTGAAAATTGCATATGCATATCTTATAATAAGCGAAAACCTCTAATATTTTAAAATATTACATATAACTTCAAGATAAGTTTGTATTATATACAAATACATCGGCGAGATTTCTCTTTATGGTAATTCTAAAAGAATGCTTATAAACTATAATCAGTGTCCATGAATCATTCTGAAAAGGTCAGCTGCGCATTTACGTCATCAGGCGCGAAAATCAACCCGCGAAATCTTCGAGTGTAAAGTGTAAATAATAATGTGGTTTCTTCGCTTGGAAATAATTTTATAAACATTTGCTCCCATTTCCTGCAAGCTTTATATTAGAAACTAGCCGCCTTCGGCGACCAGCTGGTTCGCGATCCTTGAAAAATCCGACTTTACGAAACTCCCGCTCGGTGGCTCATGCGGCGCCTTTTTCCCGTTTCAGGTCTTACAACACCTTACTGACGTATAGTTAAAATAGCTTTATTGAAAAATTTAATCGCAGTAAATTACCGCTCGGTAGCGCCTGCGGTGCCCTCTTCCAGTTTCAATATCTGAAACAGCCTGTTCGCTCACCGCGTTACGATCTTTCAAAATTCTGAATTTAGCAAAGACCATCTCGGTGGCGACTGCGGCGCCTCGTTTTAGAACTTACAACAGCTTCCACGTTCGTATCGCAAATAGATTTGAAAATTTTAACTGTAACAAATTTTTGCTCTGTGGCGACTAAGGCGCTTTACGTTTCATGAATTGAAATAACCTGTTCGCTCACAAAAATCCTTAATACGAAACATGAACGGAGTATCGGAATTCGAAAGCCTGCATCATAATTAGAATTGGAGAATTATGATAAAGGTGTTCTGGCTTTTCTGTGGTTTTCTCAGAAACTCCCGTACGGAATTTAACGGCTTATATCAGTTTAAAAGTCCGTAATATTTCAAATGATGTGTTATAAGTAGAATTCTAGATATTGAATTATTAAAATATTAAAGCGCCCTCTGGCGACAGAGATTTGAACATATACTGATCAATTCTAATTCAAATAGCTTTTTAAATGATAGATTACTTATGAAATTATGTTAATTAGAAGCTGAGATACAGAGCTAATATAGACATTTTTATAAAAAGATCCCTTGGGAAGGCTTCTAGGCATCTGTATGTCAAATTTTATACTTCTGCGTTCAGTAGGGGCTGAACGTGTAGATGCTCAGACAGAAAGACAGACAGAGAGATAGACAGACAGGCATTTTCTTTTATTATTATAGATTACTCACATTTGATCTCATTTTTCTTTCTTTCTCCCCCCCCCCCCTACATTTCGAGAAAAAATGCGAAAAGTATAACCAAAAACTGAAGTCATTGATATAGTGCACCTTGTTCTGTATTTATAAGAAAAACTAGCATGTTGTGGCCACCACAAGACTTTCTACTATATTTTCCTATACATCTTCACTCAATAACAATTAAAGAAAAAAAAAAAAATTTCGAAGTTTTTTTTCGTTAAAAGTAAAAAAAAATCGATAACTTTGTTTTAAATTATCACAGATTTATAGTTCAACCATTCGTTTTAAAGGTATTGACGAGATCTTTCGAAAGATACCTATCTTGAAAATTTACCCCCCCCCCCAAGGGGGAAGCGATGCCCCCACATGCACAGAATTTTTTTCTATTATTTCTATTAATTTTACAATCACAAGTTAAAAGCTAGTTGGCATAGGTGGACTCTGCTCAGTTCCCCATCATATTTATGTTCTCAGAAATTTATAGTACGAGACATATTATAATCATGTTAAAAGAAATGAATTTGACCAAAGCTTGATACAGTGACAGAATGAAATCCCCGCCTAATAGGCTATTCACCGTTCACTTCGATAAATTTATCTTATTCTAATCTATCAATTTATATTATCAGGGTCAATTCCGTTGTTTAGTTTTCATGCTACAATTTCCAATGCAATAATTCTCAAAATTCATATTTATATAAAAAATTTACAATTTCGCTATGTTGATAAAATCGTAAATTACGAATAATTTACGAAATTTTCCTATTAGAATATTTGTATTCAATCATATTCAAACAAACATAATAAATGTAATTTTGAAGTTATCTAATGTATTTATGATCCTCAAAATGGAAGTTTATACTCACTTTTGCCTTATTCTGACATGTTAAGTAAATCGTAAATTCCAAACCACTTAGGAATTTTTTAAATTGGAAAAATCATAGTCTATGATATTCATGCCAGTATCCAAAATAATATTTAAAAAGTTGTTTGACATCTTTACGATGAAAATATACCTTAAGATTGACGTTTATGTGAAATTTTGCTCTATTCTGCCATGTTAAGAAATTCGTAATTTTCCAATAACTTACGAAATTTGTATATTGGAAAACTCATAGTCATTAATATTCATACCAGCGTTCAAAATAATATTTCAAAAGTAGTCTGACATCTTTACGATGAAAATATCTCTAAAAATTGACGTTTATGTGAAATTTTGCCCTATACCGCCATGTTAAGAAAATCGTAAATTTCCAATAACTTGCGAAATTTTCAAAGTAGCATATTTATAGTTACTGATGTTCATTCCGGCATCAAAACTGATATTTTAAAACTGATCTGACCTCTCTGCGTTCATTTGTTCGTGAGATATCGTGTTAATAGACTAACAAACTAACGGACTGACACATTAACGGACTAACACACTAACAGACACCCTACAGACGGGCACCATGCAAATTTTGTCATTTTCGGATTCCTCACACCTGAAAACGTATAAAAAAGTCAAAAAACCGAGGTCGAAATTTTTCACGATTAACTAACTTCCCCATGCCTATAGTATGATGGGGAACTAATAACTCTCATTATGTACATTTATACGAAATTTTGTCCTATATTGCAATGTTAAAAATTTAAAAAAAAAAAAAAATGAGATCACAGCGCCACCTGTGGAGCGATTGATCCCCAAGTGTAATCAGCACCAGTTTATGTCAGGGACCAACTAAATACCAAATTTGGTTAAATTTCGTAAAAAAAAAAAAGTTTTTTTTTCGTTTAAAGTGAAAAAAATCGATAACTTTGTTTTAAATTATCACAGATTTATAGTTCAACCACTCGTTTTAAAGGTATTGCCGAGACCTGAAAGATACCCATCTTGAAACTTTACCCCCCAGGGGGGCAACCGAAGTCCCCACATACACAATTTTTTTTTCCTAGTTTATTACTACTATTATCAATAATTCATATTAATTTTACAATTACAAGTTCAAAGTAACTCTCATTATGCACATTCATACGGAATTTTGTCCTATACTGTCATGTTAAAATTTTACATAAAATGCGATCACAGCGTCACCTGTTGAACGATTGATCCCCAAATGTAATCAGCACCAGTTTATGTCGGGGACCAACGAAATACCAAGTTTCGTTAAATTTCGTCAAAAAAAAAAAAAAAAAAAAAATACGATTTTTTTTTCTAAGTTTTTTTTTTTCGTTTAAAGTAAAAAAAATCGATAACTTTGTTTTAAATTATCACAGATTTATAGTTTTTTAAAGGTATTGACGACACCTTTCGAAAGATACCCATGCCCCACATGCACATCCACCCTGGGGGATACTTCCCCCCAGGGGAGTGAGAACCCATGCCCCCACATGCACAAAATTTTTTTCCTAGTTAACTACTACTATTATCAATAATTCATATTAATTTTACAAACACAAGTTAGAAATTACTCTCATTATGCACATTTATACGAAATTTTGTCCTATACTGCCATGTTAAAAGTTTGCATAAAATGCGATCACAGCGTCACCTTTTAAGCGATTGATCCCCAAATCCAATCAGCACCAGTTTATGTCAGGGTACAACTAAATACCAAGTTTGGTTAAATTTCATTCATTGGTTCGTGAGATACAGCGTGATACAGACAGACAAACATTTTCTAAAAAACTATCAATTCGTGTTCTGGACATCCCAAAACATTTAAATACATCAGAAAACGGAGGTCAAAAATTTTCACGAATCCAATACTTTCTCTATATTACATATAGAAGAAAGTAAAAATTATTGGATTCGTAAAAATTTTTGAAGCCTTTGTGATTGGTAGAAATATCCTCCTATTTACTACAAGATGCAATAAAATATTGGACTCATGAAACCTTTCAACTTCTAGCTTTCAGTATATTTACACATTTTCAAGTGTTCAGAACATATTTTGACCATTTAAAAAAATTATCTATCCTTAAATCTGTGACAAAAAAAAAAAAAAAAAAAAATGGTGTGAAGCACGACTTTTATTACCCACTATTTCACATATTATATACAATGTTTTTTAAATGTGATCAGAAGACATAAAATTGACCTAACGAAGTAGACGCCTGACAAACTGATATTTAGACATGCAAAACAGAGTTTACATAGCGAGTTAAGAAATAAGGGGAAAAAAAAGACTGTTAATTTTCCTGTAATAACCACGTATTATACGAGGTAGGATATCTAAAATGGATTTATGCAACAATTTTCAAGAAAATCGTTAGAGCCGTTTTTGAGATACTAACTTTTACCAAAACTAGGCAAACTCAATTATTGATCGGAAAACAATTACATTCAAAAGGATATTTAAAAGGGAGTTAATATGGCGAGTTTGAAAAAAATCGGTACAGCCGTTAAAAAAAAAAAAAAAAAAAAAAAAAAAAGAAAGAAAGAAAAAGAAAACGCACTTGCGAGACCTGAAATTCAGCTATTTATACAGGGAGCCTATCAATTTTTCCTGAACTAACCAACTATATCATTCGAAAAGACATCTAATAGAGTATTTATGTAGCAAATTGGAAGAAAATCGTTAGAGCCGTTTTTGAGATACGGACTTACCGTCCCACTTCCGTTTTCTGATGTCCCACTTCCATTTTTCCAATTTTCACCAAACTTTGTAAAATCCATCTGTACACCAATTCTGTCTTAAATCTGAAGTTTCGTAGCTCTATCTTTATTAGTTTCGGAGGGGTCGGCAGCCCCCCTCAGGAACGTATCTGTTTATGTAGCAAGTCAATCGAATCAATATATGCGCATATATTAAATAGTGAGAAATAAATAAAAATGACCTGTTCAATAATGTGTGATGCAAATAGGATATTGGGGCTCCTGATCTGCAGATCCACTAGTTTATTGTCGAAACGTCAGTGGAAGCTTCCCTGTGGAGACTCAAAAATATTTTGGGTTTCGTCTGTGTGTATATTTTGTTTGTCTGTGTGTCTGTCGCAGCGACCGCAAAAATCACGCTATTGATTTGCAATTTCGTACACATGTTTGCGAGCCACATGGAATTGGCTGTATTGGTTTTGGCGTGTATTCTATTTGCAATTCGTGTACAGGGACACACCAAAGCTTTCCTTATCACTATGGCCTATGGACAGAATGTGTATGTACCGCAATAACGGCTGCAAAAATCCTCCAAATAACTTGCACATTGGCATACAGGTTTAAGCTCTGTATAGAAATAGCTGTATAATTTTTTATGTGTATATTTTTTATGGTATATGTACAGGGATACCCCAAAGTTTTTCTTATCATTAAAGCCTACGGGGTGAATTTCGTTTAAACAAATTTTAACGTCGGTCTCTGCATTGAACAAAGTGAAATTAGGGTATTACTGAGATACTTAAACTGATGTTTTCTGCAGAAAATACGTGTGCTCTTAGGCTTCCTAATTAATACACAGGACTTTACATACGTGTTCCGATACTATCACGCAATCATCCAAATTATGTCAAATTTCGAACAATTATTCATGGAAAACGTAGAATAAGTTGAATAGTTTTTACTGACGTATACAATGTTTATGGATTGTTTACAGAGACACACAAAATAATTTCATGACATTATTGCCTACAGTAAAAATAAATATATATATATATATATATATATATATATATATATATATATATATATATAAATAAGCGCATTTTAAAACGTTTATTCTGCTTTCAACACAGTGGAATTAACATACATTATAAAGATATATAAAAACATGTTTACTTTAATAAAAGGGATATGTATAGACTAAATGATTTATTTGCGGGATCACACAAATGAATTCGGATGACATCCTCTAATCATCCAAATGATTCAAATAACATTGAAATATTCATGAGTTATAATTAATTAAATAGGTGTATTCTAATTTTTTTAGTGTATATAATTACTGTGGCTGCTTTTCCGAGTTACATAAAATAATTTTGTTCTGCTACGGTCTATAGTCCATATTTCAACACTGGTATTGTATTTCAACATGGTTACACCCCACGAAATATAATGAAATTTTATTAGAATTTTAAAAGCATATTTTTCTGTGGGAAAATGTGGGCATAGAATTCGTATTTAATTTATAGGGTTGCACAAAATAATTCTAGTATGTTATGTAATCAATTTGCATGAAATTTGGTAGAAGTACATGAATTACAGGGAATTAGTACAAGTACAAGACAGTCAGTTATTAGGAATACATACATACACAAATAGTTAGAGAGAAGCAGATGGGGTTGAAAGGAACTGCAACCCCCTCAGAAATGATTCTGTTCATATAAAAAGTCAATAGATCCAATATGTATATATATATATATATATATATATTATAATAAGGAATAAATAAAAATAATCTTAAATAATGCGTGATGCAAATAGTACGGTGAGGTTCCTGATCTGCATATCCACTAGTTATATATAGAACGTTATCTTACTCGTCAATCTGCAATTTATCTTAATAGAATTTTAATTTTAGGCAAGAGAAAGTCGTATGGGTGCCATACCAGATCATTTACTTTAAATTCTATTATTGAAAATCTGTTTAATTCAACAAAATATTTTTTTACGAATCGCTAAAAGTGATGTTTGTATATAGCTACTCATTGCATTATGAGTAAAATATCAGATTTGTCGTGCAAACAGTATTATGTGCCACGAAAAATATTTAAAATGAAATGCGATCATATATTTCGTATATGCTACTCAGATTCACATCCGTAATACAAAAAGAAAAAAAAATCTGTAATAATAAAAGAAGTAAAGAAATAAAAACCACGACGAAGTATCTTCATCACAAAAATATAAACATCTGTTCGTCGAACCGCAAAAACATCTGTCTGAGAGGTAGAGCCGAATAAAGGGTGTGTCAAATCGAAAAATTGGAACATTTTACTCCAATTTTTGAAATTTCTTTGGAATTTTAATTAATTTAAAATTTTATTAAAATTTTAGACTTTTACGTGCATTTCATTAAACTCTTTGAAATTGACGCACTTTTTTAAATTCTTTTTTAGCAAATTAAGCGAATAATTTATAAGCCATTTAATGCATCAACCCAAATATTGCAATAAAACAGCTTTTTTAAAAAAACAACTGTTATTCTTTCATAAAATCTAAAAAAGCTGCGTCAGTTTACGAAATGAGAGTAATCCAATAAAAAAAACCGCGTCTCAATCAATTAATATGTCACAGTTTTAAGTGCAAAGAAAGTTTTCCATAGAATAACATTGGCTTTTAGAAAAGGAAATCGTAAGTGAAGAGGGCCCTTAAGTAGATGCCTTCCACGCGCGGCGAATCCCAATGTTAAATTAGGCAACGTTTAAAAAACAAAACTAATGCTAGGTGACAGCTCCTACGCAGAGCAACAATTTTCTTCTGTTTCATAGATAAGTTATATTTTTCATCTAAAAATCTAGCTATTAATTTCAATTTAAAGTCCAAAATTGTATTTTTTTTTTGTTTTCTTTTAATTTGAAAAAATGATGTGAAAGTGCTTTATCGTAAATATTTTCAATAAAATATTCAAATATTTATATTTAAAAAAGTATAGGGTTTAATTTTCTTCGAAAGTGGACAAGACCTATTTTAGCTTTTCAACTAACTGAATTACAACGTATCAAATAAATAACACCTTTTTTTTTTAAATATATTAATTAAAAAACGAAATTTAAAATTAAATAAGCAAAAACATGGCATGTCCATCACGTGATTAAATTATTTTTTATATACTTATTCAATAAAAATTTCAATTTTTTTTTTTTTTTTTTTTAATTTAGATATCAGATGAAAGTTTCGTTTATATAAATTAAAATCTGAACTTTTTTCAGTCTAGAATGAATAATTTATAGTAATAAATTATTAAAATCATGTCTTTTTTTTTTTTTTTTTTTCTTGGTCATGTCCTTGACGTTACATTTTTACCTTATATGGTGTGAATTATTTTTCTTAAATCGAGAATTTTATATTATTTATAAGAAAAATAGACCAGCACATTAACGAGATAACTTAACATTCAGCAATAAAAATTGGAGAAGAAAACAATCTGTTGTCTAGTCCGTCACAAAAAAATAAATAAGTAAATAAATAAATAAAATAAATAAATAACCATTAAGATTTAAATTTTTAAAATTAAGGATTTCTTGAGTATAAGTTTTCTCTCGCACCAAGTTTTTTTTTTTTTTTTTTTTTTTTTTCCAAGATTTTACTAGCTCCACCTGTTCCGAGAGGGTATGCTTTTGAAACTGATAGACATTTTCGAAATAAACTTGTGTTATATTTACATGTTTTGAGGCCTCCTGAAACGAAAAATAATGTTTTTAGCGGTTGGTCTGTGCGCGTCGGTTTGTCTATCTCGGATATACTTGGAAAATGCTGAAACTGTATTTCATTTTGTGTTAGGTGTTTTTCATATAAGACTAAATTTAAATGCACAATCTGATGTGCACATAGTTTATTGAAAACATACAGGGCTATCCAAAATTAAGCTAAACGTTCTTTTCTGTAGAATGTAATTGACGGAAGTGCTTTGCTACACTTTTTTTATGTCGACGAATATTGATGAAGAAGGAAAATTATATTTTCGAACTAATAACGTAAACAAAGCATTTTTTTTGAAGTTCTATTTTCAACTTCCGTTTTTGAATAAAGTCACGTTTCGGGGCTCCCTGAATACAAAAAACATTTTTTTTTTTTTTTTTTTTTTTTTTTAAGTTTTTAGTGATTGATTTATATGAATATTTATTATCAGAATAACTTAAAAAGAAACAAATGCACGAAATTCACAATTGTATTTTGAAACTCGTATTAGGTTTCAATTTTAAAAATTTGATAATGATTGGCAAATTTAAGGACAAATTAATAACTTCCTTGAATTATTTTTACTTCCATTACCCTACTACCATAGGTAATAAAAGTATTGTGTTCAGTCAAAAAATTCGATATCGAGTTTTCCCCTGATTTATATTTTTAAGGTCTCATGAGTCCAAAAAAAGTAGTTTTTGGCAATTAGCCAGTATATGTGTGTGTGTATGTGAGTGTATGGATGTGGAGAATTTTCTGACTATTATATCTCCGAAATTTGTGTGGTAAAAGGTTAATAAAAGTAATTTTATGAATCTTAAAACTTAATATATTTAAAAAGAACAAAAGTAGAAATAAAAATTTTCTATTTTTTCTTTTCAAGATTCCCAACACTTTTGTTTCGATTTAACTGAAATAATAAAAATTTTATGCGCATTTACACAAGTCTTTAAAAAACAGTGGTATTAAAAAAATATAAATCAATCTTGTTCATATATTGGAGTATTTTATAGTTTTATTCATAAGTTACTAATGTAATTTATGAATAAAACTATAAAATACTCCAATATAGAGTTACTACAAAGTAATTAAGAACAAGTTATTTTTTTGTATTCCTACATCAATAAATAAAAATTTCATTTCATTTTGTAACAAGCATAACTATTTTATTTTTTAAATCTTACTAACAGAGGTGTCAACCATTCGAATTTTTACATCATAATTTCTTTTTAAATTTATCTTCGTCTTAATCACAGAATTTACGATAATAAATAAAAATGTTTTTTGTGAAAAATATTATTGATATTCAAAAATCCGGAGGGTTGGTAATTTTGCATTAATTATTTATGCAGTTTACATACCTTGTCTTGAAATATTTGCAACCCATTTTTTACGCTGAATTGCATTGCTTGGTATTTCGCGAAAACTTATATTTTTACGGCGACTGTCCGATTTACAAAATAGAATGACGCAATGCACCATATTATATATATATATATATATATATATACAGGGCCTGATTAAGGGGGAAGCTCGCTCTTCACACATTATTTATACTTACACCATTATTTTTTAACAAATACTTTCCTCCTATAATAAACAGAAAATTTACATTAAAAATTATTTTAAATGAATTCTGGTGTCTAATAACGGTGAGTAAATTGGATTGTTTTACACCGTTCATTTTTTATAAAAAATATTTCCTCGTCAAAGCGTGGAATTTCTATGACATGAAGTAAAAAATAATTGCAAAAATATTCCGGTATGAGCGAGCTTCCCCCTTAACCAGGCCCTGTATATATATAAACCTCTCACATTTGTTAAATTAATAAAACATAAACGATGAAGAACTCAATTGAAACTCAATTGAATCGCGGGAAATAAACAGAACTTTACGACACGGTATCAAGCGCCATCTACTGGCTATGTTCTTCTTGTACTGTTGCCAAGTTTTCAAGCGACTCGCTAGTAATCTACTTAAGGAGGCTCTGGTAGTGGTAACAGGATTGTAAAATGAGAGTAAAATTTTAAAAAACGGTCGAAGCCGTGATTTATTACTCAAAATAGGAATGCTTTTGTACAGTATCCTCTTTTTATTAAATAATTAGACCTGCTAACTATGTTAGTTTATCCGTAATGGTATTAGGCCCCGCCTTATTTTCACATAAGAATAGATGTAGAGTAATATTCAGCAATATGTTCTCATGATTAAATAAGAAGATTATTGCTCCACAACTATTCTGGTGTGAAAAAAAGGCGGGGCTTAATACCATTACGGATAAACTAGCATCGTTAGCAGATCTAAATAATAAATATCCTTTCTCAGATTTTTGTTTAAATCTTGTTATCTATAATTTTCCATATTGTATATTGTAGGTTTGTCCACCTCAAATTAAATGTAATACTTTATAGAAACACATTCATGAGGGGCTTACTGTACAAAATAAAAATATACTAACAGAAGTAGCTAAATTATTTTTTCTTAAATATTAAACCTTTTTTTTTCGTTGTTATTTTTCATTATTACTATTATTATTTTATCTTGCTATTGACATTTTTGTAACTGAATATTGTAGTGTCCATATGCCACAAGTTATTTAAATTTTAACGTATTAATTTAGATAAGAAACAACTCCTTTCTTTTTAAAATTAAAATATTTAAAAGTTTTTAATTTATAAACTATATTAAATAAATTAAGAAAAAAATAATGTTTCTTCTAACTAACTGTGGTTTAAATTTGGTTTTTATGTCAAGAACGTCACATTTATTTAAATTTCTTTATTCATGAATTCCGAAAATTTTTTAATTGGGTTATTATATACACATTTAATCAACTGAAAAACTTTAAATACGTATGCAATTTTAAACATTTCTATTTTTCAAATAAAATTTAAACTCGAATTCGATTTCTTATATGAAAATCACAATTTAAGTTAAATTTAATTTTGTTTATCATAGTTGTTTAATACATTTCAAGTTTTATTTTTTTTTCTTCATAGCTGCCAACTTATTTTTTTTTTTTTTTTTTTTTGCGCGAGAAATGTTTAATAAGTTTTTTAGCAGTTTTCTCTCAATAAACATCGCGAATTTTTTTGCAAACCAATGGTTGTATTAACCCTGTGGCGCAGGGTAATTCGGATCATTTAAATTATACTGCCACCGGAATTTACGAACAAAATTAAAATAAAAGAAATTTCAAATTTTCAGGTTGACAAAAAGGTGTGCTATGTTATAAGCATAAATGTTTGCTAAAAAATTCCGGGATGAGTTTTTGCACTTGAGAATTACAATTAGGTGTTCCATCTGCGGGAACACTGCGACTGAAAGGGTAAGAAACCGTTCAAGTTGGCACCTATGTTCATTATTATTATTATTACTTTTTCAAACATTTTCTTTTTCGTTATGCATGATGATTTTGTATTTATTTGATAAGTGTTTTTCTTTTCTTGAGAGAAACGTGTGTAAAAAAATAAGATAATGCATTTCCAGTGTAATAAATTTAGAAAGGTATTTTCCACATATTTATATAATATATATAATAAAGATGGATCCCATCTTACGAAGTTAAAAATAACATAAAGAAATTTTTTATATTCGATTACAGTTAAGGGGCAGTTTCACGTTCCTGACCCGTAAATGGATTATATCGAAAACTGAAAATATTTTGTAATTTGTAGACACAGATGTCAAATTCCCACTTTTAACACTTAATTATGCGATGTCGATAAGTTGTTATTAAATGCTATTAGACCATTGATAGAAATATACTCAGAGAGGTTGGAAACTTCTATACGAGGTGATCCCCCCAGCTGATAGATATTACGCCATTGATAGAAATATCCTCCAAGAGGTTGGAAACTTCCATACAAGTCGATCCCCCAGCTGATAGAAATTACGCCATTCATAGAAATATCCTCAAAGAGGTTGGAAACTTCCATACAAGTTGATCTCCCAGTTGATAGAAATCACGTCATTGATAGAAATATCCTCAAAGAGGTTGGAAACTTCCTTACAAGTTGATCCTCTAGCTGAAATTTTGAGTTGATTCCACATCTCAAAATTTCAGCTGAAAAAAGTTTTTTATTGAAAGCAAAACGGCTGAATATCAAAATGAAATCACAGTGATATCATAGTATTATAATACAAAATATTTGTGCTATTTGGGGACTACGACGGATGAGAAAAGGAGCTTCAAAAATTATGTGTTTACAGTATTAGGATTCGGAATGGTTATTTTTTAAATTTTTAAATCCGTTTTGGAGTTAACTTAAACAAAAAAACGCCAATTTGGAAAAAAAAAAAAAATAATAATAATAAATAAATAAATAAATAAATAATAAAATCCAATAAAACTATATGCCAGTTCAAAGATATTTTTAAAATAATTCAAGGATGAACCAGAAAAAAAAAAAGAAAGGAACATTTCGTTTGTTCAGTGGTTGCCCGGAACAAATTTGAAATAATCGCGATAGATAAGAGAAAAGAATTCTCCTAAAATCAGTGTTTCCAGATTTTGAGACTTTTTTTTATTCAACATCAAACACTAAATTTTAAACCCAACGGCTGCCAAATGACTTCGAAAAATTGTTTATTGTACATATGGAATGTCAAATTTCATTATTATTGGCGATTATTGAATAAAATAGTACCAAAATCTGGCAACACTGGCTATAATAGACACGAGAACGCAGTTGTTCAATTCATAGCTGCCAAGATTTTTAATTTATTCCGGAATGTTGTTAGCCCCGCCCTTTTTTCTCAACGAATCTTTTTTGAGTAATATTTTTCATGTTTAATCGTAGTTAAATAATGAAGAAAAATTTATCTAGATATATTACAGCATGAAAAAAAGGCGGCGCTAGAATCATTCCGGAATAAATAAAAAAAACTTGGCAGCTATGTCAATATATGTCTGTCGTAATCTAAATTGAAACTTCGCCTGTCCATACTTGGAAATAAAAATTGAAAAATTGCTTTTTTTTTTTCTTTTTAAATAAGGAAATGAAATATGTTACTTTAAACAACAACTGACAAAATAAAGGGATTTATGTTAATTAAGGACGTTTCAAAAAGGGAAAGTTTATTCCCTGCAAATAAATAATTTTTATATCAAATATTTCCTGTCTGCAACCCGTAGAGTATTTTAAAGGAATACCTTTTCTAAATACTGAAATTCAAAACTTGCATGCATAAGACATTAATTTTGTAAGGTTCAATTTAGAATATTTTAAGTTACTTAATTGAAAATTAATTAAAATTAAATTTATTTTCTTTAAAATGGTTTTTTGATTTATATAGGTAATTAGGTATTCAGTAACTTGAAGAAAAATCAGTTATGTTTAAATAATATGTGAGTAATTTGCTTACAGATGCCTTTATAAAAATTACTTTTTTTTTTTTTTTTTAATAATCACTCTCAACAAAATTTGAAATGGGATGCTTTACGTGTATTCACATCTTTTTTTCTGAATCTACAAAAAAAAAAATAAAAAAAATAAAAAAAATACTAAGCTTATATTACAATATGAAATTCATTTTAAAAAGTTATTTATAAAATAATTGGCACCAGCATTATTAAGCAGCTAATTTTTTACGTACTACTAAGAACGATGGATGCAGCAGGTAGTGCATTTTTCTTAGTTTCTGTCATGAAAAAGCAGTGTTATTGCTGTTTGATAAAACGAAGACAAAACTGTTTAGAAAACTGATTTTTCAAACCGTATTCTTTTCATGTAACTTTTTTTTTTTTTTAAGTCAATGCAGTAAAAAGTGCTAGTAGCTAAAGGTGGTTCAGATATTCGTTTATCACTAACTTTTAATCGATATATTGCAGCCTTCGCAGCATTACTAAAATTTTAGTGTTTTATTATGCATTGACCATTATTTTCAAAATAAATTTTTCTTGAATATTCTAATGTTAAAACAATTTGTAAATAATTATAAGTTTAAATGTTTGATGCAATCTAATGAAATAAGCTTAAATTATTAGAAACGTTTCAACGTTCTTGACTTGAAAAAAAAATCGGGTTTTTTTTATTTTTTAGAATCTGTGACATTATCTAAATGAAAATATAAAAATAGCTTTTACTCTTTTTGTGTTTATGTAATGTTGTGAAATGTAAAAGTAAGGAGAAAATCCAATGTATTTACAATAATAATTATAATAATTTTTTTTAAATAAATATCATTTAAATAAACGTAAAATAAATTATAAATTTATGCTTTAATTGATTAACACTCAATATAAATTATTAAAAGAACTATTGATTAAAAATTTCAAACTTAATAGAATTAGATTTCAGAATTCAAGGAGCAGAGACATAAGTATCATAGCCTGCTAAACTAGATGCCTTTAGCGTAACTCGGAAACTTGGTAACAGTTGAAACGGTGAACAGCGCCACCTGGTAGAGATTGAGAGACTTTTATATTCAACTGTCCCCAATAATTTTAAGAAATGATATATGATATATATAATCGACGTTTCTTCGATTCTTTTCGCCTTTTATGTATGTCATATCCCAATTTTAAAAATTTTGGGTGGCTGTTGAATACAAATTTCAAGTAATATGTACCAGGCGGCGCTGTCTACTGCTTCAACTGTTGCAAAGTTTCCGAGCTTCGCGACAGGCATCTAGTTTAGAAGGCTATGTAAGAACTAAAAAAAAAAAAAAATCATAGTAAGGGCTCAAAATTTTCTTCTGCAAGTTATTCAAAATTATTTTCAGAAAATCAATAATTGAATAATAATTAATAATTACTCATTAATAATATAAATTAAAAAAGAAAGATAAGCATAAATATTTTTAAAAAGTTACTTCTTTTACTTGTCATTTTGGTGTATTAAATGTAATAAACTTGAGCCCCTTGAGCCTTTCTATTTCCTACGCTTTTATCATGAAATACAATGATGTTACTTTATATTAAAATAAACATTTTTTTTCTTTTTAATAGAGACAAGACATTTCTCAGGAAGATTTTATGGATCATTTAGATAAAATATATATTATGACTTATTTTTTTCCAAAAATATTTTGCTGATAGAATCTCTCAAAAGTTTAGTCAACCCTTTCAGGGGCGGTGATGCCACTACAGCATCACCTAATTTTTAATTTTTAAGTGCAAAAACTCATCCAGGAATTTTTTTAGCAAAATTTTATTATTATAACATCGCAGATAATGGTGTAAATTATTTTTATTTTAAATTTATTCGTGAATTCCGGTGGCAGTGTAATTTAAATGATCCCAACTACACTTTACTCCCGATTATCCGTGTGCGGATTATCCGTGCAGCCCAAAAATTTAAATTTTCTCGTTTTTGCCTGTTCTCATTCAGGGGCGAAAACCCCTTGTTATAGGAAAGTCTAAAAATCCTAGATCTTTCGGGAAAAATTTTGAAAACAAAATACCTGTTTATTATTATTCTCAATCATCATCTTGGATGAATACCGACTTGTGTAAAAGGTGGTTTCATAAGAAATTTGTGCCACAAGTAAGCGAGAGGCTACGAAAAAAAGGTCTACCGAAAAAAGCAGTTCTTTTAATTGACAATCCATGCCATCCGGATGATATTTCGTCATGTGATGGAGATATTTTTGTAAAGTTCTTTCCTCCAAATGTAACTTCACTCATCCAGCCAATGGACCAAGGAGTTATCTCAACAATGAAGCGCATCTACAGAAGAAATCTTTTGAGACTGCTATTGAAAGAAGATGAAAATTTCGTTAAATTTTGGAAAAAGCTCACGATCTTTGATGCAGTGCAGCTTATTGCTGAAGCTTGGGATGAAATTCAAAACTCGACGTTGCTTCATGCTTGGAAAAATTTGATGCCTGGGGTCATACATGCAGATGATTCTGCAAACAAAAACAAAGTACACGCTTCTGAAATTGTTGAAATTATTTCTGATGTTGATGGATTTCAAAATATTGATGAAGAAAATCTAGAAGATTGGATGAACGAAGATAAAAACGAAAAAGGCTATAAAATTCTTCAGATCAAGGAATAGTGGATGCAGTTTCAGGCGAGCAAAGCGAAGGTGAAGAACGGGAACATAGTGAAGATGAACATGATGCAACAAGTGTGAGACTACAAGATGCAACTACAAGATGCAAGACTACATGATGCAACAAGTGTAGACTACATGGATCATCAAAATAATTTCGAGTTCAATGATGTCATATCTTTGCGCAACGTTCGCAAAATTATAAGGAAAAATGCCACGTTGGTTCGCAGACAAGCAAATATAACAGACTTCTTCCAGAAGAACAACTGACAGTAATTATGTAAGTTTTAAAGTTATGCCAAATTTTATTACATATTTCATTACTAATACTTAATGTATTACTTTTTGTATTAGTAGAGTATCGTAATTAAACCCGAAGTATTTTATATACCACCGTGTACTTTACTTATAGCCTCCAAATATACACACTTTTCTGCGTGTCTGGTCATTTTCGGATTATCCGTGTTTTTCGATTATCCGTGTACACCCGTGCATTAATTAGCACGGATAATCGGGAGTACAGTATACCTTGCGCCGCAAAGGGTTAAAGCTGACGCAAGAGAATATCTCTCAACAATTATTTAGATTTCCCTGATTTATTTTATTTTCCTTATTGTAAAACGTAAATATTAAAAGCAGTACGGCAGTTTTTATTAATAATGAATGAAGCATTTCATCTTAGCATTAAGCATCATTTACCGAGTTAAGATTTAAGAAAGTATTAAACTAAAAATTATCTATAAAAATTCATTGCGAGAGGACTGTATAATATTACAAGTAGACATCATTGCACATTGCAGCTTTAAAACTTTTTTTTTTTTTTTTTTTTTTTAAATTAGTTACACAGTTCATCGTCAAATATAATTCTAGAATACGGATCGAAACATCTTTTTACATTTGAAAGATTCTTACTATTTTTAAGTCGTTCAATTAAACATTTTTCAGTTTAAAAATACATTTTAACACAACTATGCGTTCTTTTACATGATCCACTGCTTCTAAAGTTAAAGGTAAGAAGTACTTGTATGGAATGCATAGCTGCAAACTTAATTCAGTACCAGCTCCTATTTAAATACCATTTAATTCTGAGACAGGTTCTCTGCAAATGCATTTACGATGAATGAAAAAGAAAAGTACTCTAAAAAAATACTAATGGTGAAAAAAAAAAAAGAAAAAAAAAAAAAGGCGGGTACTAACTATACTCAGGATTATGTATTAGGATGTTGGCAGCTATGGAAATGGTTGAAAAGAAAAAAAAAACTTTTGTGCTCTCTATTTATTTATTTATTTTGTTTGTTTATTTACATTTATTTATTTGTTTATTGGCATGTAAAGAGATTGTTGCTTGAATTTAACTTCACTATCTCTCTAAGTGTTGAAGCAACATTTTTCTAAAAATCGGTACAAATTCATGGGTGACCGTACGGCCAAAAGATATTTCAGATACTTGATAGGATGAAAAAATCAACAGGTGTAGTCATGTGTATCCATATGCAGAGGTATAGAACCAGAGTAGTACTATACGATCAGCAGTGTCTATAGCAACACTTTCGCCACCGCATGTTTTTGTCTTTTGACAGTAAAGCCAGTGTGTTGGCGTTATTATTCCAAGTTATAATATTTCACGATAAAATTTTCTCTATTCACATTTATATTACAAATGGATATACATTATAATTATACTCTTTCTAATCAAAGTATTTGCATCCATAGTACATTGATTGTACAAATATGAATATTGGTATATTCTTAAGAAATTAATAACATACAAATTGCGAAAGAAACACCCACTGGTGGAGTTTTATATTTTCAATATTTCTACGTCAGCGGTCGCGAAATTGTTAAATGAGTCTACCAAAGCTGTTATAGCAATCTCTGCTGCTATAATGACAGGTAATAAAGACATCAGTGACTTTGAATGTAGTTTTGTAATCAGTGCATGAAAGGGAAGCGATGGCATTTTCGAAGCAACGATGGGAATTGTATTATTTCTTATGACCATTTTACAGCTGTACCGTGGATATAGATCATTGTTAAAACATCATATCTCTGTCATTGCTGAGGCCGGAAAAAGGTAAGAACGAAAGCAGGAGCTACTGACGTGATTCATTAAACGCGAGAGACATGCAACCCTTCCTCATATTGCAGTACATTTCAATGCTAGGTAGTATTACTAAATCTGGTGAATTTTGTATTCAATAATCACAAATAATTTTATATAGTTATATTTGATATACATAATAAACGGATAATGTTCGTTGTGATTAGGCAAAGGTTACAATTAAAAATTATTGGTGATTATTGAATAAAAATCCGCCAAATCTGGCAACACTGGTGCTAGGGCATCAACAAGTGCCAGAGTGTATACTATTTAACGGACTATTGTTGATAAGGGTTTTCGGTGTGAAAAGCCCTCTCATGTATCTTTGTTGACTGCAAGACACAAAGCTCTACGCTTCGCCAGGACCAAGCCAATACAACCACTGGACTGTTAATAACTGGAAACTCGTTGCATATTCTCAAATATCTCGTTTCCAGTATTATAGGTCGGATGTACTTCTATGGTTATGAAAGCAACCTCATAAATTCATGGAACTTACATATCAACAGGAGACTGTTCAAGGTGATAGAGGCTCTGTCACACTTTGAGGCGTTTGCAGATTTATTATTATGGGACACGTTACACGTCTACTTATTACTCTGACGTCTAAAAAGTGAGAAATACGTAAGCATTCTGACCGATCACCTTCATCCATTGATGTCTATTATGTATTCCGACTACATGGACAATTCCATCCGGACAATACAACACTCAAAACATCGAGAGTTGCTACTGAGTGGCTCCAGAAAACCTCTTCTGAATTTAGACATATCCACTGGGCACCTAAATTTCAAGTCATGAACTATATTGAGTATATCTAGGATGCATTGCAACGGTCTGTTCTGAAGAGAACCCCGTCGCATTCTTATGAATTTGTGAATTCTCTTTAAGGGTCATGGTGTGATCTACCTACAAGACAATTTTAAAAATTAGTCACGCACCGTTGTCTTGTTTCACTATTGCCTTTTCACTAGCTACCAACATTACATGATATTAGTCACGTGTATCTGTATTTGGACACATGAACAGTTATTTGACCTATAAAACTGACTTGGACAGTGTATCTAAAATGATTGAAATAAAGTTTTCAAATGCAATTTTTTAAATAAGAATATTTTTTTTTTTAATCGCAAAAAAATATTTATTTTTAACTGACAATCAATTGTTTTGAGATAACAATAAATAAATGAATAAATAATAGAAATATATATATATATATATATATATATATATATAAATCTTACATTTTTTGTTATTCAGAGTTTTTATTTTTTCTTTGTCTTATAAATGTAAGCGAAGTAGATATTTTTCAAACCTGAAAGTGAGCATTTCGAATAATTTTGAATCGGTCATTCCTCCGGCGAACCAAGTATACACGATTGGATAGCGTTTATTATTTAGAAACAGTAACAGAAGCGGAAATATACTTGCGTGTAATTGGTATTAAATTTCCCATAGAATTATCCAGCTTTGTATATATGATTTTTTTTTTCTGTTAGAATGTTGACAGGTATCTGATAACTCTCACTTAGAAATTCGAAATGATGATGGAAGTGTTCGATGTTAAAATAAAGATAAGAACGCTAAACAAAGTACACGACAGCTAAATGATTCTTGTAGTAGTCTCTGTGTGAACGCAATCGTGGATAAATGTGACATAAGCAATGTTTTGTTGAGAACGCTTGAAATTTTATTATTCTTGTGGCATGTGTGTAGTGAAAGAATTTTATTCTGAGCGTTTATATATTTGTACCTCAGAAAATACTAAAAATAAACCTATTTTGAAAGAAGCTATGATTTTGAAAGAATTTCTGTAAAATCTAAAAGACGTTTGTAGTTTTCTGGCAATCCCTCAATGAAAGAAACGACTGATCGGTAATTCTCTTTAATTTAATGTGATGAGAGATGACTCCGCTTCTTTGACTATTGCGCAGATTTGCTATTCGTATGGTATTTTGAATGGGAAAGTAAATACTTTGATTGTGAGTTCAAAGCAACGGTATAACAATTCAGAAATCCTAAGACAGGTTAAACAATTTCACTTCAAAATGGTTAAAACTACTTTCAAGAAAATCAATTAAAAATTATATGTTATGTCATATATTTAATCATTATTAAATAATATTAAATGCAAAAATTGAAATATAAGTGAATAAAAGTGGGATTTCCATTGAGATATGAGTATTTGTAATTTTAGTTTTTTTACTACGCATACCCATACGATACAAAAATTTTTATCTCATAGGAAGAAGACCAGATATATTATGTAACGTACGTTTAAAGCTAATTTAATTATAGCAACATTTTAATAAATTATCTTCAAAAGAATGAGATAGAGTTTTGATATTTTCCTGAGATGAAATTTCATGAACTGTTTTGCACGTGCCTCGCACGTGATTTTGAGATACGATTATTTTACCCCCTTTGCTAACATTCTCTTTGAGAAAAATTCCTCGTAAAATAAGAAATTGTAATAAATAAATAAACTTCTATGAGAGTTGCAGGCCTTTTTTGCAAAATGATTGAAATAATTGCATCTCTAAAGTAAAGATGTAGCTTGAGGAAAACCTTCAATGAAATCTTAACTATGCAAAATATATAAAATTATGCCCATTATTTTGTGGATAATTAGTTAAGGTTAACATTATTTAAAAGAAATTTCGATATATGTTGACCAATATATGCATCTTTATAGAGCCGCAGTTATCCGAGCCCCGATTAACGGAGTTCTTGGTTGACACTTTCGTTACCGCTGAAGAAGATTCACGTCATTTGAAAATCTCTAACTCCACCAGTGGGCGTTTCTTTCGCAATTTATACGTTATTTATTTTTAAAAAATATTCCCAATATTCATATTTGTACTATCAGTATACTATGTATATGTTTTTATTAGAAAGAGTATAACTATAATGTATATTCATTTGTTATATAAAGATGAATGCGGAAAATTTTGTTTTGAAATATTGTAACCGGGAAGAATAACGCCCACAGGCGGACCTTACTGCAAAAAAGACCAGAAACATGCGGCAGCGAAAGTGCTAAACAGATAACTCCGAAATCGTCACGCCCCACAGGAGTCATGGCTTTTGAAAAATGGAGTAAATAACTTTGCCAAATTTTCCATAAATTATTATATTTCATAATTTATATATGTATATAATTATATATGTATATGTATGTATATAATTATATATGTATATTATATATGTATATATGTTTATAATTTATATATTTTATTGCACTTTTAACTGACTACATTTAAACATGTAACATACATTTTACTTCATTGACTACGTGCTTATTCATTTTAAACTTTGCCATATTTCTCTTTTGATTTACGACGATGTCTGTGTTATACGGGTTTTCGATAATCCGAGTAACTTTCTGTCCATATCAAAGCGGATAAGCACTACTGTAATTATAATTTTCTCTCATGTTCAGTAAAAGTATATTTTTACAGAAAATACTTCTCAAAAATTACTAGTTCCTGCATTTTATATTTAACAATAATTTTCTCACATAATTTTCTGCATATTAAAAAAATAAATAAATAAATAAATAAATAAATAAATAAATAATAAAAAATAAAAAAAAATAAATAAAAAAAAGAGGGTGTGAGGAAAAGAAAAATGTTACCTTAACTTACTCAATTAAAAAATTATAAGTTGGTGATAAGTATAAATACGACGGTGGTTAATGTAACTAAAAGTTGAAAAACGAACTAATGTACGAAATACTTCAACCAGAAGTAGTTAAGAAAATGTATAATTTTAGGTTCAAAAGCATGAAGCACAGCGTTTGTTACGTTTACAAACGCTTCTGAAAGTTTTATATCGAAAAATAACAAAAATAATTATACAAAATATTTCCACAGTAAGTAGCTAAAACAAAGTGTAATTGTCGATTCGAAAGAATGCAACTGTTACTTTTTAAACTTCAATTAAAATATTTTTTTAGAGAGGTTAAAAAAATACAAGTTTTTTTTGCAAAAAAAAAAAAAAAAAAAAAAAAAAAAAAACAACAGTTATATAATTATTTGGAAGAAAGTGTAGAGTATGAAAAAGGAAAACGAACTGAAATGAAATATACTTACTAATACCGATCTCTATTTATAGTTAGATAAATGTTCTTCAGATTATCATGCATTTAAATAAATAATATATTAAATTAAATCAAATCAATATCAAAAATATCAAATAATATATTATATTAAATTAAATCAAATAAATTTGTATATATATATATATATATATATATACAAATGAAAGTTTAGTTCAATATGTTTCCTTTTCTTTTATTCCATTTAACTAAAATTTATTGAAATTTATTTAGATTGTTTTATAGCCACATTCAATTCTGAAAGAATATCTCGTGTGATGATGACGCCTCTCTATAAATCTAATGGCTAACAATATGTTAATAAAAATGAGTAATATTACCAGGACGTAAAAGATATTTATAATCGAATTTATATTTCTAAACTGCTTTCAAATTTTATTTTTATTATCTATTTAAAAATTATGTTGATAACAGATTCTCAAATACATACTGAACTAATCTCTTAAAAATGAACTTTTATATTTAATTAAATCAGATAGCAGTACTAAAGCAAAAATTCAATTTCGGACGTTCAATCCTAACTATGGGGCATTTTTCTTTCACCATATGATTATAAAAAGAAAGAAAAATAAATTTTATACCGTAAATTTAATTGTACTTATCATGTATCAATTGTTTTCGGAAAGCCATTTTCTGACTGTGTTAGTTATATAAGCTTCTGCATCAAGAAAATCTGCACTTTTTCATTTGCAGATCGTTGTTCTTCAGTCATGTTTGACGTTGGTTTGCGGGGTTTAAGACAGGGTTTCCAACTTGGGGACTTAGCCCCTAAATTTAGGGACTTTTTGCGCCGTTAGGGACTTTTTTGGGGGCTAAATATTTTTAGGGGCTTTTTTGGGGACTTTCAAAATTATGCTAGGGACTTTTAGAGACTTTTTCAAAATTTTGCTGATTTTTTTTTTTTCTCTCTATGTTTGACTTTTCCTGCAGTGATTAAACATCTAGTTTGGATATTTAGATAGCACTGAGTTCTAATATTAGACGGAACATTGATTGGGCGATTTTTCATCTGTAGAAACAGAAAACTCGTCACATCCCAGTGAGACTTCTCGGACAAGTCTCATTTTAATGATTTCATTTTGAAAACTTTCTTTTTTTTTTTTTTTTTTTTTTTTTTTTTTTTTTAAGACAGTTTGTACTATTTCCTTCAAACGACGTCGTTACCAATTTTCATCTATCACCTTGAATGAACGTGAAAACATTTATTTAAATATACAACGCTGAATGATTGTATCTGTCCGGATTATAAGATTTAATCAGGTCAAAATCTAGCTAACGCCATATTTTTTAATTCAATTATTTGCACAATTGGTTTAAAAGCTATTAAATAAAAACTCCATTTTAACTTTCAAATTACTAAAAGGAAAAAAAAAAAAATTGATTCTAAAAATAAATAAATAAGTAAATATATTTCTTTTTATGTCGAAAAAAAGAAAAAAAAAAAAGGGAACGCGCAAACATTTTTTTTTTTTTTTTAATAATTACAATGAAATTGAAAACGATCGTGCTAAAAAAAAAAAAAAAAAATTGGAATATCTTTAGTAAAGGACTCTTTGGTGAAATTTAAATTTTGCCCCGAAGTAGCTTGAAAGTTTTTCGCCAAGATTTTTTAATTATGCAATTGCGATGGCCATTTTATCTCATTTTCAGAATGATAAAAAATAATTTAAAACTTACCAAAGATCTTCTATGTTAAAATTTTACCAAATAAATTTTTCCAAATGCATATAGTAACCGTTGCTAAGGAATGAAACACAGTTACTGCATGCTTTTATATGGAAGAATAGATTAAAATAAGTCCTGCCATACTAAATTAAATTCTATTTTGTGCAGAATTTTATATCTAATACTTAGGAAACAAAAATAATCATAGGTTGTAGGTTTTTTTTTTTTTTTTTTTTTTTTCAGTGCTTTAAAAAATAAAATAAAATTATTTTACAATTAACATCAATGGATTTTTATGAAAAGGAGTCCTCTGTCTAGCTATAAAGAATTAATTAGCATAATTAATTTGATTGCCATGAATAAATGTATTCATATATGTCCCCAGTTCGGTTTTTAATTTGACTCACTGCATAAATTTTTAGTTCTGAGTTTGTGTGTTTAACTTTTTCAGATTGACTGTATCATACACATAAGCATGTATATTTTATATTTGTTACGATTATATCAATTACTTCAAATTTGAAATTAAGTATTTAGGATAAAATACGTTTACTGCTTCATAGGCGTAACTTGACTTCTAACATTGGAGGAAAGACAAAAATCTTCAAATTTTTCGGCCCAATCAATAATTTTGAAATTATGTGCTCAATGATTTTTAATGTGCGCAAATGATTTAATTCTATCATAATGATTTTAATTTATTTCACTTAAAATTTAAATGTGAAAACTAAAATTTAAATTATCTAACTAAAGTGAATAAGTTAGTAAACTATTTCTGCGTTTTTATTTATATATTTATTTTAAGAGTTAAGCAGAATATTTAGGAGGTACGTTTTTAGATTTTCGATACATACAATGTTAAAGGAAGACTAAAATTAGAGCAAGGCGTCCAAATTTCTGGGGAGAGGCCCCACTTTCGGTATTTTTTTTTTTCCCCCTCCGACATGAACTAGATTTCTATGCAAAGCTTTTGTCGAAATTCATAATTTATTGGGATGATTGTCACTCGTTTAAAGTATTGCTTTGGTCTCCATTTCTTAATTTGAAATTAGAGGCACCACTAATTTAAACGCACTTTGCCTTTCGAAAAATTTGGTTGCCTTAAATTAGAGCTAA
Organism: Salticus scenicus; assembly: GCA_963930645.1. Taxonomy (NCBI): domain Eukaryota; kingdom Metazoa; phylum Arthropoda; class Arachnida; order Araneae; family Salticidae; genus Salticus; species Salticus scenicus. The sequence goes on along the minus strand of OZ005660.1, from coordinate 132,321,488 downwards.
AAATTTGGGGACTTTTTTAGGGGATTTTTAAACAGCATTTAGGGACTTTTAGGGGATTTTCAACTCGAATTTAGGGGCTTAATTTTTTTGGAGTTGGCAACCCTGGTTTAAGACCGATTTATTGCACAAGCATACCTAAAACTATCTCAGTAACACTTTCGCGACCGATGACGTAGATTCACGTCATTTCAAAATCTGAAACTCCTCCAGTGGGCGTTTTTTTTTTTTTTTTTTTTGCAATCTGTACGTCACTTATTTTATTAAAATATACACAATATTTGTACAACCAATATACTATGGATATAAATACTTTGATTAGAAAGAGTACAATTATAACGTACATTCATTTGTAATATAAATCTGAGTATAGAAAATTATGCACTGAAGTATTGTAATTTTGGAGAATAACGCCCACAGGAGGACCTTACTGTTAAAAAGACAAAAACATGCGGTCGCGAAATTGTTAATAGTCGTAAAAATGTTAACACCCTTTTTTCACATCACTTTATTTTTAAAGTAATTCTTTCCAGATGTTGTCAAGATTAAATATAAATAGAATTACTCTAAAATATGATTGTTGCGAAAAAAAAAAAAAAGAAGTCGGATACTAAATATGTTATGCTTTATAATTAAATGGTTGGCAAGTATGCCTGAGAGGTAGTGCTCTCCGTCAGGGGGCCTAGCACTTAAGAAGAAGAGTGCAAATAGGTTGGATTACATACATCATGAAAAAGTTCGAATTCATGATTTCGAAATTAATTCATGAAATTAATTCATGATTTCGAAATTAATTCATTCGTTTAATTCATGATTTCGAAAAATCTATACAGTATTTGTAGAGCTTGGCAGTGAAATCATAAGATTATTTTGACAGTCTTTTTTTTTTTAATTATTATTATTAAACCTTTTTTTTTTTTTTTTTTTTTTTTTTTTCACGGTTTTGCTTACAGTTAGAACTTGAATCAAAAAACTCTATTAAATCTTGTAGAAAATTGGCAAAATACTTCACATAATATTCTGAAACATAAAATGCACAAGTGTAATTTCCACTGAGATATGAATATCTGCATTTATTTATTTATTTTATTACTACACATACTCAAAATAAAAAAATTAATCTTAATAAAGATAAATCTATATAAATAAAGAGAAGTGTCTGTGTGTGTATCTGCGCTCTGGTGCTCACACTACTAATCGCAGAGCCTCCAAATTTGGCATATAGGTACCTGGGACCCTGCAGGTGTGCACCTCATCGAGATTTTTTCGAATTTCGAATTTGAATTTTTTAAACTAATGTTTTTTCGATTTTAAATATTGGCTTTAATGCTTCATTTTTCACAGATTTATTCTTTTGCTTCAATCGTCTGCGTATCTTAGCAACGGCTATTACGCAACTTATTTTTATTTAATACATTCATTTGAAGGCGAATTTTTCTTTTTTTTTTTTTTTTTTTAATTTGTTATATTTATTGAAAATAAAATCGTAATGCAGTAGAAAAAATTAAGTATAATAAGTTTTAAATTTAAAAACGTATTTATAACAGTTATGTTTAATTTTTTGTAGTAGAACAACTTCTTATTTTTCATTTTTTAATTAATTCCTTTAAAAGAAAAAACTTTTATTTATTAATTTTTTCTTATTCACAGTATTTATCGAAAAAATGGTAGTATATACGTAGTAAAAAGAATTAAATCGATTAAAATTTATTTGTTTATATATATATTAATCTATTTTTTATTTTATTTTATTACATTGGTCGGAATAAAATCGTAATATAGTGTAAATACCATGGGCTATAAAATACATGGTTCAAAACTAAAATATTTAATAGATGCTGAGATACAGTCATCATTTAAAATAGTAGCAGATCCCCCCTGTCGTCGATAAATATCCAGATTGAAGTGTCCCGAAAAGATCTTTCTGCAGGCATGGGAAACCTAGACCTGATGCAGTGCGGGCGGGAAAAGAGCTGCCGTAGACAGCGGGTACCCGAAGCGAGGTTTCGAGCAATTTCAGTTACTTTTTTTTTGTAGTTTTTGTCTATAATGTGGTGTAAAAAAATAAATATTAATTCAATTCTTTCGAAAATTCATTTAAATATAGTGACCAGCGAAGCGGGCGTAGCCTGCTAGTAAATAAATAAATAAATGATAAGCATAAAATATTAATTTTGTGTCTCTAATTATATAGTATGCGTATTGTTTGTTTGTATTGAAAATTACTATTATTATTATTATTATTATTATTATTATTATTATTATTATTATTACTTCTGTTCGTCCAGTGAGTAATTATTTTCGTACCATTTTAAACTGATGCATACCAGTGAGTTATATAGTTTTTCCCAACAATTTAAACTTGAATTTCTATATTATTTTACTAATAATCTGTATAATATAATTTCAATTTAAAATTAAACTGATTATATATATATATATATATATATAGTTTGGAAGATGAACGAGGAAAGAATATTTCACTATGGAAGAAATAAATTAAGAAAGGGATAACTTGTCATCTGACAGCGAAGGTGATTTCGAATTTCTGAAATTGATAATAATAAGTATCCATCATTCAGTAAAGAAAATATTGTTCAATATTCAGTTTCTAAGCGTAGAAGACAGAGCTGTCTTTTACAAAATGATTACAATGTGAAAAGACAGGGAGTCCCTGTATCATACATTCTTTCAACCTGCGTCAGGCAGAATACCACTGAGCATGTTCCCACTTCAAACGAAAATCGCACTCGTTGCAAAGGGCCAAATTGCAAATTCTAAACATTTATTGGATATGAAAAGTGCGCTGTAGCATTATTTTTAAATAAGGAGAGAAACTGCTTTAAAATTTTCCACGCAACATAAATTTCTCAATAAATGTACCTGTAAAAATGCTGGATAAGTCCATTTATTTAAATTTATATCAAAATTTTATTTTTTATAAAGTTTAAACATCATTAATTAGTATTAAATTTCAATAAAATTTAAATTAAAATCAGTATCTTTTGAAAACAATAAATAATTAATTACTTTATGCCAATATTTTTAGTTCCCCATCATACTATAGGTATGGGGAGCTTAGGTAATCGTGAAAAATTTCGACCTCGGTTTTTTGACTTTTTTATACGTTTTCAGGTGTGGGGAATCCGAAAATGACGAAATTTGTATGGTATCTGTCTGTAGGGTGTCTGTTAGTGTGTTAGTCCGTTAGTTTGATAGTCTGTTTGCATGATATCTCACGAACAAATGATCGCAGAGAGGACAGATCAGTTTTAAAATATTACTTTCGATTCTGGCAAGAACCCTATTCATTTGGAACATTCGAATTAAAAAACTTCGCAAGTTATTAGAAATTTACGATTTTCTTAACATGGGAGAATAGGACAAAATGTCACTTAAATGTGCATTAAATGGAAACTCTTTACTGTAAAAATGTCAGACCAGTTTTAAAATATCAGTTTTAATGCCGGAATGATCATCAGTAACTCTAAATATGCTACTTTGAAAAATTCGCAAGTTATTGGAAATTTACGAATTTCTTAACCTGTCAGAATAGAGCAAAATTTCACATAAACATCAATCTTGAGGGATATTTTCATCGTAAAGATGTCAAACCACTTTCGAAATATTATTTAGGATACTGGCATGAATATCATAGACTATGATTTTTCCAATTTAAAAATTTCATAAGTTATTTGGAATTTACGATTTATTTAACATGTCAAAATAAGGCAAAATTGAGCATAAACTTCCATTTTGAAGATCATAAATACATTAGACAATTCAAAATTACATTTATGATATTTGTTTGAACATAATTGAATACACAAATTTTAATTGGAAAATTTCGTAAATTAGTCGTAATTTACAATTTTATCAACATAGCGAAATTGTAAATTTTTCATATCAATATGAATTTTGAGGATTATTGCATTGGAAATAGTAGCATGAAAACTAAACAACGGAATCGACCCTGATAAAATAAATTAATAGATTAGTATAAGATAAATATATCAAAGTGAACGGTGGATAGCCTATTAGGCGGGGATTTCATTCTGTCACTGTATCAAGCTTTGGTGAAATTCATTTCTTTTAACATGATTATAATATGTCTCGCACTAGAAATTTATGAGAACATAAATATGATGGGGAACTGAGCAGAGTCCACCTATGCCAACTAGTTTAAGTTTGTTATTGTAAATAATTTTTTAACGTAGTTTACATTTTAGTGTTAAATGCATGATGATGCATATATGCATCAAATCTAAAAATTGAAGAAATAATCAATAAAAAATGTTAAATATTTCTTTAAAATATTTTTCCATGTCTATTTAAGTCATGACAATGAAGAAAAAATTGTTTGGTAAAAATATAAAAAAAATCATGCATTTAAGGGTTAAGAAAATGCATTGCTGAAAAGAAAAAAAAAAAAAAAAAAAAAAAGGCCTAGCAATAATGAAACAAATTTTTATGACAACATCAGTGCCGACAATTTAGATGCTTCGAATATTTAAGCTTCCAAAGAAATTTTTCCATCAAAACCGTAAAATTTAAATTTACAAAGTGTAATTTTTGCTTCTAATTTATAAAAATCTAGTACTAGAAGCAGAAGTAGGAAACCTTCTTCAAAATCCTATTCAATCCATTTTCTATATTTAGAAATAAGAATGAAACAGAGGAATAGAAAAGAACATTATATTGCTCTCTTTTATAATTGTAAAGTATAGTTTCAGCGGAGATTTTCAACTCGACGAATTCTCAAACCTATACTTTATAGATAGAACTATTCTATCTGTTAGGTGCAGAGTTCCCATCCTTTATAATTTATTCACGAGTACTTTTAGTCCCGCCTTCTTTTCGCACCACAAATTTTGTAGATTATTTCTTTTTAATATTTGACAACGATTAAATAAAAAGAAAATCATTTTTCAAAAATTCCGGTATGAAAAAGAGGCGGGGGCAAAAATGTTCGTGAGTAAATTATAAAAGTTGGGAACTCTGGTTAGGTGTAAATCTGAGTTTAACCAGAATTGTCAACATTTTAATCTCTTTCGGAGTATATTTCACCCTGCTTTTATTTCATTCCACATTTTTTAAGAGTAATATTTCGTTATATTATAATTTTTTTTTCTTTTGAAAATTAGCTTATAAATGAAAAGGTATGAAACAAAGGCGGGACTAAAAATACTCAGGAATAAAGTAAAATATTGCCAGCTTTGGATTAAGCTTTTATAGAAAAAGTTCAGAAAAAGAAATCCTCATACAAAATGATTTTACCACAGAGAAAAAAATGTTATCTACAACGTTATACAATATATGATATTTTCAACAAAAATTGTCATGTATGATCTTGACAATCCAAACTGTTTTCAGACGAATCAAGGTGCATTGGTTCTTTTGTTTTTAATTGTGCTCTATTACCTACACAAGTTTAAAGTAAGTAGTAAAAAATAAATAAATAAAATAAAATAAAAAGGTAACGAACGACAATTGTTAATGTTATCTTATTAAATTTTACTTTCCTATTATAAAATCACTACATTACACTGCGCTGAAAAAAAAAAAAAAAGAAAAGAAAAGAAAACGAGAAAGAAAAAGAAAATCGAACACTGACACCATTTCTGCTGATTCTTATGTAAAATGACCTCCTCAATCCGAATATAACCCACATTTGCCTCATCCACCACCGTTTTCTTGGGACATCATATTTCCCCAATTTTTATCAATCTCCGGTAATTTTATGGCTAGGAATTTGATTTAAAGAATGGAAAAGAATTATTTTAACACTTAAAAAAAGAAAAAAAAAATTTTATTATTTATTATATATGATAATAAGTGTAAAAATATTGTGTAAGTGATAATAATAATTGTTTTATAAAATATAATAAATGTATCTTGCAATTTCAGTGGCAAATCACTCCTATTTTTTTCCATTGATGCAAATGTTCAAGCTTTAGAATATTTTACTGCTTTAGGAGCTCAGAAGATATTCAACAGTAAAAATATTTCTTTTCTCAAATCAAATTTATAGCCATAAATTTACCGAAAAGTGGTAAAAATAGAGGTGCAACCCCAAAAAACAGTGAATCATATGGCAAAATAGTCGTCATATTCGGATTTAGGAAGTCATTTTACATAAGAATTAGCAAACTTGCCAACATACTAATTAATATTCCACAGCATTGTTAGCCCCACCTTCTTTTTCACATCAGTATATTTTTAGAGTATTTTTCTTCTTATTTAATCGTATTGCATTTGGAGACTATTACTCTAAAAATTTACCGGTGTGAAAAAAAGGGCGGGACTAAAAACAGTACGGAATATTAATTAGGATGTTGACAAGTATGGAATTAGCCAAAATGACTGTAGGGGCCAATTTTCATCCTGAACAGTGTTATTAGAAAAAAAAAAAAAAGTGCAAAAACACAACGAGAGTTACAATTTAATATACAGTTCCTGCCGCTTATTAAAATCAGATTCGTTCTGATCCGAAGTGTTTTTATTAAGCCACTAATTTTTGTATCCGGCGAACGTTCCTGCTCTTAAGGGAAAGGTATCACTTTCCTGAATTTGTAAAGAAACTTCAAAATGTGACGAATAATCGAATTAGTAAACAGTATTAATTATTTTTTGATAGATAACACTGCTCTGCAGTTAATAAATAAATAAATAAATAGCAATGTTTAAAAAAAAAAAAAAAAAAAAAAAAAAAAAAAAAAGAACGGAAAAATAATGTTTTTGGCTGCTGAGGTGGTGATATCTGGTGAGTTTATTAACCGGTGATGCTGATTTTATGAAGCGGCGACTTTAAAAGTAGTTTGCATTGATATGATTCCAATCCTAGCAATTTAATCAGACTAAACAGCTGATTGTATTAACCAGTGAATTTATTAAGCGGCAGTTACTGTATTTTTTAATTTTAAAATATGAAAATGGTCCGACTGAAACATTTTTGGCAGTCAGAGAAAACGTAAGAGATTAAAAGACATTAAACCAGTGAAATATTAATAAAATGTAAGGATTAGCTTTTAATTTTTATTTATTTATTTATTTATTTATCGATTGTTAGTTGATTCATAATTCACCAATACAGGTAATACATGACACAATTTCCTTAAATCTCTGTTAAAAAATTACCTGGATCGTAGCATATCAGTGGCGATATAAAATGTTTTCCTTTTTATTTCAAAAGCAGCGACAAATGAAAAGATGATTTTTGAGATATCAGTAGGTAACGATCTATATGGTTTTATACACGCAATTCTTAAAGCAATGTATCAGAATGTAGTTTGATCAAATTAATATATTTTTCTACCACAATGATAATGCAAAAGTACATTCATTGAAAAGAGACTTTGTAAGAGTAGACTCTTGATGTATTATAATACACCAAAATTTTACTTTATGCATGTGATTAAACTTTCATAGCTGCCAATATTTTAATTTATCCCGGAGTACTATTAGCCACGACTTTATTTCGCACCATTTTATTTATAGAAATATTTTCTTCAATATATAGATTCGATAAAATAAGAAAAATTTACTTTTAAAAAATAAGTGATACGAAATAGAGGCGGGGCTAAAATTACTCCGGAATAAATTAAAACTTTGGCAGCTATGGATTAAACAGCAGTGATGAAGCTTTAATACCTAAAAAGTTTTTTATGAAGTAGTAATACCGTAAAGAAGGCGTAACGGTTTCAGAAGATATAACTGGCCAAAGGTAAAGAGCTAAAAACATATTAAAAATATGGCTAGCTGAATATACTATTAGCATACCTTGCAACATTGTAATTATTAAACTTTAGCATTATTAATATCAACATTCTTTTCTAAACCGATTTATTTTTAGAATACGTTTCTCGAAATATAATCATAGCTGCCAAGTCTTTTAATTTATTCCGGAATGTTCTTAGCCCCGCCCCTTTTTCACACTGTAATCTTTGTAGAAAAATTTTCTTTAATATATAATTACGATTAAATAATACAGGGATGGAACACGGGCGCAGAATTCATACCGGAATCCGTTTAAGAAATTTCTCTACCTATAATATCGTTGATTTAAGAAGTAGAAAATTTTCTTACATTGAGAGTGGTATGAATTCTGCGCCCGTGTTCCATCCCTGATAATAAGAAAATTACTCTAAAATTATTAGGGTGTGAAAAATGGGCGGGACTAAAAACATTCCGGAATAAATTAAAAAACTTTGCAGCTATGTATAATTATAATTTAACAGGAAAAAATAATCTAAAAAAAAAAGACGTGTAAAAAATAAATAATAAAAAATACTTTTTACACCGTAAATAAAATTGAAATTAGTTTGTAAAGGTTTTACTCATGTTGGAAAATTTACTTTAAAAGCATTTGCCTCAAATCAATTCTAAAAGATCTGCATTAATATAATGCCAGATTGAGATTATCAAAAGCAATGTTTTCGGTTGTATTGAAGATGTTGTAATGGAGGATATGGAGTTGCATCTAGAGTCCTAATCGAATCGATCAAACTTGACACTTGAGATGGAAATAATCGAATTATTTTACAATCGACTATAGACGACTTACGCGTAGCATAAGCTCTTTTTAATTAGTTTCGTTTTCTTTTTGACTACCATATTGCTCCGTCTTTATACATTCGTTTTTCATTCATCGCTATGAAATCATAAGTTCTAACCTTTAATAATTAATATTTATTTAACTCTTTCGGTTGATTTTTCTTTCTTTCTTTTTAATTGAACTATAATAGTTACTTAGATTTTCTCCCGCCCTCTCTATCTCTTTGTACGTATATATATGTGTGTGTACCTATGTATAACTGAATCAATTGAAACACAAATTTGACAGTGTACTTACCACAGAAATAGCTGAAGTGATTTGTTAGTTATTTGATCAATTATCAAATAAAAAATTAGTGACCAATTGAAAATTTATTTATTTATTTTTAAACTGTTTAAGTGGCAACCTCACATTTACTTCAAGGTACAAATTTAAATTTTATGTGATTTCTTATTTTTTTAAGTTGTGCTTTTAACACACATATATACAGACAGATCGAAAATTTAAAATATAGACTTTGATATTCAATAGGGCACAAGACACGACAAAAAAAAAAAAAAAAAAAAAAAAAAAACAGAGTACGCTTATTTAATCTTGTGTAGTGCAAAATATAGATGTCAAAATGTAAGTAGTAGAAATTTCACCCATAGACTTGATATATTTGAAATTTGAATTATCTTTGATGTTTCTGTACATGAAAGATTTGTCTGAATACAACGATAAGTTTAGTGTACCATCCCTGTTATTTTTCTTGGGTTATGCTGATAATAAGCACACATACCAACTGCAAAATACTTGGTTTTTGGAATCATGGACCCTTAAAACATGTAAATTTAACACAAACTCAAATTCGAAAATATGACCGCAAAACAATACTTTCACTACCATGCATGGGTAAGAGAGAGCTGAAAAATTGACCATTAATGTAATTAGCATAAAACTAAAAATTTAGTTTTATGCTAATTACATTAATAGTATTTATTAGTGCATATAGTAAATTCCAAATTTTATTTAGTTTTCTCCCTGACATTTTTTGTTTTGTTTTGTTTTGTTTTTCTGGCGTGTGTGTGTGTGTGTGTGTGTATTCCATCATAATAAATTGAAATTAGTGTAACTATGTTTTTTATTTACGTATTCGGATTAAACCAAATTTATTATTTAAAAAAATTTGAACCCTGAAATATTACATATAACCTTGAAAAGTTCTTATATGAACGTCAATATGATGACAAAATATTAATACTTTTTTTTTTTTTTTTTTTTTTTTTTTTTTCGCAATTAAAGGAACAATTCTTTTTATTTATTTTTTTTTTTTTTTTTAATTAAGGTAGAGGTTTATGGAATGAAACATAGATGCATCGAAATAACACATATTTTGATAAATAACGATTCACAAATTACGCATAATGTGTTAAAAACAAGCAATCAATAAATAACTACTCTGAATTACAGCCGAACCGCCAAACGAATGATTCATTCGTTATAAGCAAGAGATAAACCGTTGCCAATAATCGGAATATAGAACGAGCAAGTAAACTTTTGTCTTTAAAACTGTTCGAAATAAAATAATGGACACAATCACTTGCACTTACGCATAAGGGATATGATATCACTCGAAATAAATTAATCGAGATAATAATTTGGGCACGCAAGTATAGGATATAAAATCATTCTTAAGAAAATAATCGATAAAATCATTCGCGCACGCGCGTAAAAGATATGACTGCAATCGAGACAAAACATAATCGGAATAATATAAACGAATGTAATAAACGGAATGACTGACCGAATGATTTTCCCCAGATATTTTCAGATAATCGAGTTAATCGAATAATTACAAATGACGAGTTAATCGATTATTTCAATCGAATGATGGCACATCTGCATTTGACCCGCACCCGACCCGCGAAATGATTTTCGACCCGCAACCCGCAGTTAAGTAATGCTAAATTTATGATATAAAACAAGTGAATTAAAATTCAATATAAAAAAAAAATAAATACTGTTATAATATTAAATAAATCTTTCAAAGAATTAAATATTAAATAAAAAATATATATACTAGTATATAATTACGTTAAAATTAGTACATAATCATAATTAGAAATTACTATCTTAATTATAAACAAATTTTAGGTTTTATTATAACAAAATATTATATGTAATAAAACTTACATTTAAAAAATATGCTATTCTATCCTATATTTTGTAATTACATAGAAGAAGTTAAACAAGGAGACAAATCTACATTGGAAGACAAATAATTTTCTCTTAATAGATTTTATACGTTAATTATATTTTTAATATTTCCACAATTGTAATAAAACTCATATCATAAGTCGTGTTGCTTTAAATTGCTACAGGGAAAGAGAATGTGCAATTAACAGGTTTAATACTTTTTTTTTTTCCTTTTAATATATAAAGAGTACTTCGATAAAATTATTTTGTGGGTAGACCCGCGGGTTAAACCACGGGTCAAAAATTAACGAAAACTCGACTTACGCCCAATCCACAAAGTGGATAACACGCAATTATCCGCGAGTACCCTACCCGAGGCAAGAATTTTGTTCCAGTATATCCATTTTTAAATAAGAATGGAATGCTACATACAATACGTTAAAGCAAGAACTGTTACCCTACTTATTCATCACAATGAAGCTAAAGGCATTAACGTCATTGGTTAATGACATGGTTATCTGGTGCTTGCGTTGAAGAAACACTTTGACTGAATCTGCGCCTGCTCAAATAAAATTTATTACACGAGCGATGCGCCATATTTTAAATTGAAGTAGATTTGGAGCTTTTACGAATTTGTATTTTTAATCCCAATGTAAAAATTCGTAATTTTTAAAATATTCATATTCCACCTTTTCCCCCCCGCATTCCGGCGCTCAAAGCTGGTAGATGGGAGGTGCCGGGTTCGATCCCAGGTCGCGCTCATCGACCTAGCCGTTCGGAGTTTTCCGTGGTTTCCTCCGAAACTCGCGTAAATACGGGCTAGGACCCCTTAGAAAGACCCCCACGGAGGGCATTCCCCCCTAGGCCTAGGACACATCAGGAGTCAATCGGCCTTAAATCCTACAACCAACCAACCAAACCCCCCGCATTCTCAGATATGTAACGTATATTGCTCTTAATTTTTAGAAAAGGTTTTGGATTATTTTTACAATTTTTATAATTACTGAAATCTGACTTTCTCGACTTTTCCATTCATAATGCATCAAGAAAAAATCTATTGAATTTTAACTTTGGTTGCTTTCATTTACTATGATATTAGAAAAAATTAGTATATATATTATATTTATTCATTTATTTCATTTATTTATAAATATATTTTTTACTACTGTCTGTTACAAAAGTAAGATAAGATGTTATTTAAGAAATAAATAAAAATTTCTTAAAAATCAAAAACATTCTATTCCAGTACATAAAGTTGAGAGTAAACTGAAACAATTAACTCATATGGAATTAGTTTAGAAAAATTTGAAACATAAATAAAACAAAAAACTTGAAAAATAACTGTTACAAAATTAAAAGAGTACACGTAAAAAAATATAGTGTTTGGAAATCATGCTGCCACCATTTCTCAGAATACCTCGAAATACACGATTTGGCGTCGAATTAATTATTATTATTATTATTATTATTTTAAATATTGTTGAATACTGTCCTATTTAACGTACTTGCCAACATACTAATTCATATTCCGTAGTATTCTTACTCCGCCTTCTTTTTCACACCAGTACTTTTTTGGAATATTTTTCTTCTTATTTAATCGTAATTGCATTTGAACAATAGTACTCTAAAAATTTACTGGTGTGAAAAAAAAGGGCTGGTGTAACAGCACAACGAATATTAATTAGGCTGTTGGCAAGTATGCATTTAACAGTAATGGTTACTTCTAAATGATATGTTAACGATATTGTTTGTTATTTTCATGTACTTGACGAGACAAATGTCTCCAAGGCGTTTAGATTAGGACTTTGACTTTTCCAAGGTATATAGTATCATTTTTTTTCTCCTTTAACATTTTCACGACCGCGTGCTTTTCTCTGTTTGACAGTATAGTCCGCTTATGGGCGTTATTTTTCCAAGTTACGATATTTCAGAGCATAATTTTCTGTATTCACATATAAGGTAAGTCCGGGAGAGATGGACCATGTTTTTTTCTTCGTTCTCTAAAAGCTGTACATTTACATATATTTTACTTTTCATTCTATACACATATAGTGTATGATGTTTCTTATAAAAATACTAATGTAGATGGTCATATCTTTTAAGGAATTCCTGTTATGATTTTTTAAATTTTTGCTATGAGGTCCATCTCACCCGTACTACTTCGGGTGAGATGGACCATTTGAATGGGAGAGATGGACAACAGTAAAATAATGAAATAATTGCACATGTATATTTATAAGTATTTATTTTCATTGCATGACAATCAAATTAACTTACTTACAAGTAAATTACTTAATGTTAAGTTTACATGTGTTACTATTTGACTTTCATTATGTGTCAAACTTAAGTTGTTAAAGTTATTTCTTGAATTCTTATTGAATCCAAACACTATATGAAAATGTTTTTATACACTATGAGTTAAGATTGTTTTGCAGTCACTATTTCTTGCTATTTAATCTCTTTCCACAATTATCGCAGGTTACTTCAAACCGTGAACATCCTTTGTGAAGCCAACACAAACATGATACACACTGTATCCAATCTACTTTTTGTTTTGTCTCATTGTAATATTCACCGCATCTCACACATTCGTTTTCGTTCCAATCCTCTACATAGTCATCTACCTCATCATTTGTTTCTGTAACGTTTATATTCATATCAGAGTATGATGAAGACGAATATTGAACCTTTTTTACTACTTTCTTTTTCTTCGTTTGCTTTGGTTTCTTGCTTTTCGAAAAATCCTTTTTTAAACCATTTTTTCTGCTTTTCGTTTCTTATTTTTTCCTTCTCAAGTTTTTCTTATTTCTTCTTCTTTACTTTTAAAATATTTTCTGGAGAACTGAAAATGGTGGCAATAGTTTCGGACTTTCTTTTTAGTGGCTTTTCTTTGTTCACATTTGGTAAGGGAGATATTTGCTCCAAAAGTTTGGTACGCGTGAAACCTTCAGAAGTGTTTTGCTTAGATGTGCATGGAACAGCAGTATCGACTTCAAGAACAATATTCTGTACTGCAGAACGAGATTCGGTCAACTGAGTTTCCTCGTTGTCTACTGCAGGTGTTTGTTCTAAATCATCACTAATTTCAGTTTCAACTCTGTCTTCTGATAAATAAGCATAATGTGGTATCACATCAGGGTTAAAAGGGATTGTTCCACATGCGCGAAAACCACTGATGCCATTTTCAGCATTTTCCGATTTTAAGCAAGCTGAATTAAGTAAGTTATCAAATTGAAGCCTGTTTATTTTTCTGGAAGGATTATTTTCTCAGAAAATGATTGCAAGCAGCATAGTAATTTGCCTTTAGTGATTTAAAAAAAGAACGGGCAAGAGGCTGCAGCCAGTGAGTGGTACGAGGTGGCGGACTCAATAGAATTATATCGTTCTCCTCAGCATACTCTAATATTTCAAGACTGCTATTATGTGATGCGTGACCGTCAAGAATAAGCAATACTTTGCCTATCGGTTTCCTAGGAGTGAAATGATTTTTTAACTAATCAAAAAATACATCAGAATTTACGTAAGCATACTGTGGCGACATTTTAATTTGTGCTCCAGACGGCATTTCATCTAAAAACTCATGTTTTATGTTTTTTCCTTTGAAAATACAATAAGGAGTAAGAAATGTTCCTTCGCCATTACAGCATGCTAAAATTGAAATAATTTCTCCTTTTCTCTAGATATAATTGATGCCACATTTTTAGACCCTTTAATGGCCAATACTTCGCCGGGCTTATTATTTAACTCTAAACCAGCTTCATCCATATTAAAAATAGAAAGGGGCTTTTTAAAAAGATCATATTCCTTAAGTACACCTTCGAGCAATTTAAAATAGTTATACACAGATTTTTCGTTCAATCCTTTTGCTCGGGAGACCGATACTCCTTCTACTTTTCTTATTGAGAGCTTTTGGTTTCGAGCAAGGAATAACTGTAACCAGTCATAGCCAGCCTTTTTACCTTTTTCATTAAAAACATGAGGTATCTTAAGTTTTTCCGATAATTCATAAGCCGTATACCTGACAGAATCTCTAGAAGGTGAAAAACCCAGATTCTGTAGCTTTTGTATGTGTAAAACAGTTTTATTTATTGAAATTTTATTTTTCCGACTGAGTGAAAATAATGCCTGGACCGGGAGTCAAACACCGGATCTTTGACTTACAAGGTCAAGGCTCTGCCAATTGAGCTGTCCAGGCCGACACCCCGGTCAGCATTACTCACTCAGACAACCTTTAGGCAGTCAAAAGTTTGTCTCAGTTAAATAAAAAAGTAATTCGGTTTCTTCATTTTAGCTTTTAAAGTCTGACAATATCAAATGATTCCCCCCCCCGCTTCTTTTTTCTTTACTTTTTTCTATATGTATGTATCGAGAAATTATTGGATTCGTGAAAATTTTCGAACAACAGTTTTCGATGGGTTTACATGTTTTGGGATGTCCTGAACACGGTTTGACTGTTTTTAGAAAATGTCTGTCTGTCTGTGTGTGTGTGTTACAAATTTTGTGGACGCATTTAACCAAACTTGGTATTTAGTTGGACCCTAACATAAACTGGTGCTGATTAGATTTCGGGATCATTTGATCAAAAGGTGGCGCTGTTATCGCATTTTTTCTAAAATTTTAACATGGCAGTATAGGACAAAATTTCGTATGAATGGGAGAGTATATAATGTGAGATATTTTAATCGTGTGATTGTAAAATTAATATGAATTATTGATAATAGTAGTAGTTAACAAGGAAAAAAATGTGCATGTGGAGGGATTGCGTCTCCTCCTCTGGGGGGGGGGACCCCCGGGAGGAGTAAATTTTCAGTATGGGTATCTTTCGAAAAATCTTGTCAATACCTATAAAACGAATGGCTTAACTATAGATCTGTGATAATTTAAAACAAAGTTATCGACTTTTTTTACGTTTAACGAAAAAAATAAAATAAAATATCGCATTTCTTCTGATAATTGCAAAAAAAATGACTTACTTTAGGCATTTAGTGATATAATTCTGTCAAATAAAATCGTCTGCATTTATAATGGAAAATAGTTTGATAATTTAATAAACAATTTGTATTGAATAAATTTTGTGTAACATTATGTAGAAGAAAGTCATGTGGTGGCCACATCATACTAGTTTTTTTTTAAGATGAAGAAATAAATGTGTTTCTGTTTCCGAGCAAATCTGTTGATGTTATCCAGAATTTCAAAATTAAATTCATAAACAATGTGTATGTAATAAAAATAATGCATTACTTTTAATACTATTCTCATATTATTTTACAAGATATTTTTTTTTTTTCCTCGGAAGACAGCCAACGGAAGGGACAAAAGTTAGGTTTAGTTAGGTTAGTTTAGGTTAGTTTAAGGAACAAAAATTACCTTTTCTGAAATAAAAAATCACACTTTTAAAACTATTAAAGATACCTAAACTTTTTCCAAATACATAAAAATATATAAATTATTTAATTAGTAATTTTAAACTTTCACACAACAAAACAGTTAGAGTTGCCAACATTTTAATTTATTCTTTAATTTATTATATGATGTTACATAAAGGCTGTCATATTCAGGAATATCAAAATGCGATCAATTCGACTTTTTTCTGAGACATATTAGCAGAAATAAAATATGATTTCCTTTTGTTTTATCTGCAACTTTTTCCACATAGAAATTTGTATCGAATTTAACATTATCATACGTTATTAAACAGAATATAGTTCATAGAAAAAAATAATTGTAGCAAAAGTGTAGAAATTGTATTCTTACAATAATGAAGTTATAAAATAATTTGCATCTAATTTATGGTAAATATTATTATTATTATTATTATTATTATTATTATTATTATTATTAACCAATCTGATATTTTCTTTAATGTTTAGTGCTATTCTTATGGAATTATTCGAATTATAAAATCGAATATTATTGTTTGCATTTGAAGAAATATTATTATTATTATTATTATTTTTATCATTATTTAGTGTCAACGAGAATATTACTCTTGGTTTTCTTGAATGTAAATAAATGTTTTTTGTGTGTTTTGTTATGTCGCGATGTGCTTATTTATTTTACATATACAGTTTATAATAACTAATATGACATCCGACAAATATATTAACAACGTGTATCTAATAAAAAACATGCATCAGTTTCGATATTCTTCTCACAATATTGTACAAGAATAAATTGTACTTGTACCTGAAAAACAACCATTGACAGTTAAGTGTTTAAACTTCCGTTTCCTCGAATAAAAATTTGATTTTTTTAAACAATTAACGATGTGTAAAGGTTTTCCAAATATTTTATGTATATTTAAAAGAATTCTAAGTGTGTAAAAAATTAACTTAATTTACTAAGCATTTTAAACTTTAATTCTACGGAACGGAACTTTGATATTTAAATCTTTGATGATATTCAATTATAATATATCCAATTATAAAAAAAATAAAGAGAATGAGTAATGTTTTAAAATAATAGTTCTTTACTCTTCACTTCTATTAAAAACCTGGTTAAATTGGATGTAAATTTTCGTGAATAATTTTTAACATATATATTATCTTATGTTTCATCTAGTTCGTCGTCAAAAGAAAATGATCGATATATATATATATATACAGTAGTCTGTAGTATTAAACAAATAACATATATCAAGAAAATTTACTTGATTTAATGAAGTCGTTTAAATTAGTATTTCTTTAATGAGTACATCACATTCCGCCAATGTGAGCCATTTCGAAGTCAAACCAAAATTAAATCATCTTTATTAGCTCTTCCTTAGAACTACACCAAAAACACGCTTTTCCATTCTAAGCAACTGTCGTCATGTGATCACGGATTGACTTAGGAATCATTCGATGCAAGGGAGTAGAGGACAGAATTTTCCAGATTCAATTATTACGTATGAATTCAACGATATAATAAATAATGGTGGTGTTCTATCGTAAAAATAGAATAAAATACATTTAAGAGTTAAGAATACGTTAATGATTCTGGAATTACTGAAATATTTAGAAAAAAAAAATTGTAAAAGAAATATTTAAGGCGTTATCAGTGGATACGTGGGAGGCAGAATCACTTAAGTTCGAGGAATGGAGCTTTAATTTTAAGGGAGATTTAGATTTAATATGTAGTATATATATATATATATATATATATATATATGTGTGTGTGTGTGTGTGTGTGTGTGTGTGTTAAACTGTAGTATGCGTTTTTCTTGGCCTAAGTTAGATTGCTAGTGATTTCTGCTCATGATTTCTGTCATAAATAAGTAAATAATTTTTGTTAAAAGTTACTGGTTTTGTAACAGCCTCTTCTGTAAATTCTTCTCATTTATAGATTTTGAATATTCTAGAAATAAGTGTGTCGTAATACTACATCAATATGATCGTTCATCTTGACGATTTTTGTTTTTATCTATTTCAACTATGTTTGCTACAAATTTTAAATATTAAAAAAAAAAGTTTCGTGTAATTTTTCGCTTGAGAATTCCGGAGAAAGTACTAAAATTGAATTCCCTATTATAAATGGAAGTCAGGGGTGTAACATGAAATTTAATTCGTCTTTCAACTGATACAGGAGCAAATCTGTATCTAAAAATTTCTGTTTATTATGCTGGTTTGAGGGACGGGTACAAACTGAGTACGTCATCCTAGTCGTTCGATGTTTCATGTGATTTTCTCTCAAATTACTTAATATGTGAGCTATGATTGGTTAAAAGTAAAACTTCAATATTGGATATTTCATCCAGGATGGTAATAAAGTAGAAAATAGTAGTAGAAAAAGACCATAAATAGAAAGATAACCATAGTAGAAATAGAAGTAGACCATAAAGTAGAAAAAGACCTTAAGGACACATTTTTCAAAGACTCTATTTTATTGCTGAACAACATTACTAAACGCCTTTTCCGTACAACGGGTTTCGTAGCATGATTTCCCTTAATATGAAATTATCATTAAATAAAAAAAAAAATACCGTAAATTCTGGTAGGTACCCCGCAGGTTATATAATCCAGTTTTACACAGGAAATTTCAATTGATAAATAAATTTATATATGTACGAGCTCTTCCTTCGAAAAAGTATAGATTTCTCTATTAAATAAAATTTCTGGTGGAAAAATGACACATTTTACCTGCGGGGAGGGGTGTTTGCATTCTGGGTATTTATTTTATTTCCCACCAGTAATTATGAATTGTGTTTTTGGTTATATATAAATGCTAAACTTTACTAGAAAATTAACAATAGTATAACTATTAAAAAATTCTGGTAGCAATTTCCGGGGACACAAACACCCCTGCTTGCGGGTTATCTACCAGAAATTACTGTGTGTGAAAACGTATTATCAAGAACACACGAACAGTAGTAATAAATTAGGAATGATGCCATATCTGCTTTATTCCTGATCAAACTCCAATATCAACCGATAAGATTGTATTGAGTAGGGGAAAAAATGTTGCTGATTCATAGAAAATAAATTGTTGTTACAGTAAATATAATTTCTTCTTTATAAATTCTAGTTCTTTTTTCTAGCAGATTCTAGAAACCCCTATAAGAATTCCTGAGTGTTTTCCAATATTATTTTGCGCAAACTTATTTTAAAATCTCTACAAATATATGTGGACACAAGAAGAGTATTGGTAATATTAATTCATGTTTATGATCCACTTTGAATCTTTTTTCTTCTCAATATTACCACAAAACGGCAGTTCTGAAACATTTTTCAAATAGGGGTTTATTTAGATATCTAGAAATAAATATAGGTGTTTATATATTATGCAATGAACATAAAACTATCGCGTAATAAATTATATATACAGCATTATTACATTAATTATACAGTCTGATAATGAGGGGATGGGGCATACTTGGTGAACTTAAGACACTTAGATATCCTTTAAGATCTGGACTGCTCAGCAGTATTAGCTCCGCCTACAGAGTAAATTTTTATATTGTGCATGCTTCATTATTTCATAAAATCATACTCAATGTTCGTATTATTGTAATCACTGCGAAAAAATACATCGATAAAAACTGAATTTATTTATTTATCTAAACATTAGCAAGTAAAACTTTTTATAAAATGCAATTTGGGAGAGCCACGCCCATATGCACGCAAAATTAACCGGTTTTTAAAGGGATAAAACGACTTTTGGAGACATGGAATACTATACCATTCTGAATTCTTATGATGGTCTCTACCTCCCTCCAAGATTTTCTCATGACCCCAGAATCACCCTTTATACATTTAATAACTTTTAAATAAGATACTATTTGTGTTACTACATCAAAGAATAATTATACAAATATCCAAAATATCTTTTGTTAAACGTAACTTATTCAATTCAATAAATTTTTAGAATATGAAATATACGTATTCTTAAAGGTGCCATTTTTTCGTAAAATGTAAGAGAGCAATGGTAATTTAACAATTTCACAATTGATCAAGATGACAGTTTCCTTCATATTTTGAAATGCTTGAACTCATTTATTTATGAATCCGAGTACGTAATTTCTATAATTTTATATATTGTATATTTTTATATAAACTTATTTATTTCTATAAATATTATTATTATTCTTAATTTAACTTCCTTTAAAAAAATAAAATTTACATTTAATAATACCATTAAAAGGAATTTATTAGAAAATAGGTTTTAAATAAAAGATTTATTCAATAACATATTTAAAAGTGGCATGACATCTTTAAAAAAAAAAAAAAAAAAAAAACTGTCACTACAATTTTTCATAGTATTTTTCTCAATATTCTCAAGGTATAATACGAGATAGTTCCCTCTCTAGTCACAAATGCTTGCAAATTTCAATGTAAGAAATTACTTTAAATTTTAATATGTGTACTTAATGTGAGATTTCATACTTAACATTACACTACAACTTATAAAATGCATATTCATATATATCACATTGTGCTCGAGTGTTTCATAAGTTTTGCTATTAGGTGTATTTTGATATTAAATACTGATGTTTGGTGACAATAAGTTTAGAATATTGCAGAGTAAATTGAATCTCTGTGTACCAACGGTAAATTAAAATATCACATCGCTTAATCTTCATAAATTACTAGGATGAGATGATATGCAGAATTCGGATTGTTATAATTACTCCAAAGTAATAAAAAAAGGATATAAAATGCTAATTTAAAAATGCTTGTTTGGCGTAATTAAGTAAGTAAAAGATTAAGACATTTTTCATTATAAATTTTACATGTTGTAATTGATTCCTTTTTAACTCCAGAACTTTCATTTGGATCAGCACTCAACCGCAATACTGCTGCAAGATTAATTAACTTTTCCTAACTACCTTTCTTTGAATTTCCCATAATAAACGATATAATAATAATAATAATAGTCAACAGCAATTTATCTCAAAAACGTGAAAATATACAGACTGATCCAAAATTACAACAACAAACTATACGACGAGATAAAGCAAATCATAAGATTTAACAATTGAAATTGCATAGGAACCCATGTCCACAATTGTCATCTCAATACTTTAAGAAATGGTTGTTTTATGGTATTTGTTAACGGATGTGGGCGTGTCTTTTAAATTTTGAAATTTTAACAAACACTTTTTTAATGCAAATTGCACATAAAAAGATATAGATTAAAAGAGTAGTATTTAAAATCGATGTAGCTAAAGCACTTAATGCATTAATACGAATATTGTGTGTTGTTTTTTGAAATAATGTATCGTGCAAAATTTTATAATTTACAACACAAAAAGAGTTATAAATAACCAAAAAACAAGGCTATACATGAGCACCCGTTAAAAAACATACATAGAGGTAAGTGTTAAAATCCAATACAATGTATCTCCTTAACGGTTTTTTTGAAATAATGTATCGCCTTAATGCTCCTTAAAGGTTTAATACGATGTTTGCTGTCATTGGTGGTAATGTTTTCCTCAGTGCTTCATTCGTTATTTACATCAACATAATGCTTAATCTTGTAGTTATACGTTTATACCGCCCACATTTATTAAAACAATTCCCTGAGCACCTACTTTTTAAAGGATTACGATGGCGTTTGCAATTCTGAATCTTTGTAACGTGCTTTATCCACTCACGGTTAATTACACTACACGTAATTACTACATTAACCCTAACAATCTGCAAATATCATTGCAGATTTTCTTAATATAAAGACATGGAGACTACAAGTAACACACGGCTTTATAATTAAAATACTGTCAAACAAAAATATATTAATTTACTTACGGTGTAGAAAGATTAAGTTAAATTTTAGGTTATAAAATACAGAGTGGCCCTAATTAAAGTAATGGTGCTCACAGTGGTCTCCAACGCAATTTAATTACAATATATCACCAAACATTGTAGGAAGATTAAAAAAGATGAGGGACAAATGATTCCGAAAAATAATAAGAAAAAAATGAAATAAAGAAAAATCCAAAACTGAACCAGTAGAGAAATATTTGGTGCTGGTTTTCTAAGTAAAACTTTCCTCTCAGACAAATTAGTACGAGATCTTCAATTCAAAAATAATAAATAGAAAAAAGCAGTACCTAAAAAATTTAAACAACCATAATTCTTAGTTACAAACTGCGACAAAATCTCTACTTTAAAAAAAAAAAAAAAAAAAGGATTCACATTTAGAACATAAATTATTATTATTATTATTATTATTATTATTTGTTTGGGGAATCTTTCATCCCAATTTCTTTTAATCTTCTTACACATTTTGATGTCATGCTTGCAATTCGATCGCACTAAAGGACTGTCAGTTTAATTACGACAATCCTGCATATTCTTTCTATTTTCTTTTTCTTTTTTTATTTTCTCTTACCCATGGGGTAGAGAAAGTATTGTTTTTGTGTCAAATTTTCAAATTTGAGTTTTTGTTATATTTACACGTTTTGAGGTCCCCTGAGTCCAAAAGTAATGTTTTTACAGATTGAACTGTGTGTGCGTTTGTGTCTTTGTGTCTGTTTGTTATCAGCATATCTCAAAAACAAATTATAGCAGAAAGTACAAACTTGGTATTCTAAATGTGTATGATATAGGGATGCTACACTAAACTTTTCGTTGAGATCAAGAAAATGGTTGGCGTACAGGGATGCCCAGTACAATTCAAGTACATCACGTCTATGGGGGAAATTGCAGGTAAGTAGAATTTAACATCTGCAGACTGCAATGAACTAAATGAAACAAATATATATATATCATATAGGTAAAAACATGTTTCATGCAGAATAAGGTGTAGAAATATTTAACTGTTCGATTACAGGGCTGCACAAAAAAACTAGATTATAGTACGACAATACTTGAAAATTGGTGAAAGTTTCAGGTTGTGCCAAATGTTCTTCATATAGGATTATATTTATATCCACCATGCGATGTGTACATAACTTTCAGAAGATATACAAGGCTGGAAATATTTAAGGCATGCCAAACTTTTTCTTTCTTTTTTTTTTTTTTTTTTTTTTTTTTGTTAGTTGAAGTGCTTTACAATATTTTTCAATGGCCAAGAAGCCGCTCAAAAACTAAAGTTAATTCATCATAGCCAAATGCTAAATAATGTTTTTTTTTTTTTTTTTTAAGTTAAATTCTTACCGCTTATTTATTTATTTATTTTTGTATTTACACGTTTTAAGGCTTTACGAATACAAAAGTCAAGTTTTTAAGGTTTGATCACAATCTGCAACTGTTAACAAATAATTTCAGATAATGCAATTGTATCGTGGTGTTCATGTATTTGTTACTAGAAAAGTTTGGTCAAGATTGATAATCTTCAAGGAATGTTGGTATGAATGTTGTCTGAATAATTTTAATAAACTTTTGAATTTAATAACATTTAAATTCTTTATAAATGCAGGTACAAAAATGAAACGGGGCCTGAAAGGAGCGGTAGCCCACCTCCCTCCTTTGCTCAGGATTACTAGTCAAATGAAGCTGTTCCGAAGCCTAATTTGAATTGTCTTAACATAGGTTTGCATAACAATACAAGTTTTCTTACCCTTTAACCTTCAATCAGTGTGTTTATAGCATTAAATTTCAGGGTAAGAGAAAGAAGGCATGTGAGTGACACACCAGATATATATATATATATATTAGGTTGATTCATAAATAATTTCCGATGCAGTTAAAATAGAATACACACCAATAACATTGTGCAACGAAAAGAATAATGTATATTAGGTATTATTTCCTGCCGAAGAATAAGCCCCTCCCACATTTACCATGTTACGTCTTTGTAGGTGGAGTCTTAAATAACTTCCTTTGATTTCAGCACGCATTTATTTTGCCTTCCTTTAGTTACAAAATTACATCAATTTATTATGTATTCACCATTATTATGTATGACGTTCTCCCATCTTCTTAGCAGCTTATATATTCCTTCCTTGTAAAATATGGTTGCTTTCGATTAGAAGAAATTTTCGACAACATGTCTGACTTGTTCTTCAGATTTGAATGTTTTTCCTTTCAAAAAGTTTTGTATGGAACAGAAAAGGTGAAAATCTGTCAGGACAAGGTCCGGGAAGTAAGATGGGTGCGGTAAAACAGACCATCAAAGCTCTAGAATTTTGTCTTGAGTCACCCTTGCTGTATGTGGTCTTGCATTATCATGTAAAAGAATGACTTTTTCACTATTGGCGAGTGTAAGACGTTTTTCATGAAGTTTCTCTTTCACTCTTTGCAGTTGTTCAACATATATGTGTGCAGTAACTGTTAAATTTGACTTTAATAACTTGTGATGAATTAGCCCTCGACAATCCCACCATACACACAATAAAATCTTTTTTCCATGGATGTCAGTTTTCGAATCTGGTAAGGGTTTTTGCTCCTTATCAAGCCACTGTCTTTTACGTATGATGTTCTCATGAGTAATCCATTTTCATCGCCAGTTATTATCCTATCTAAAAAAGGCTCATTTTTCTCTCGTGAGAACAGACTTGTAGCGATAGACTGGCGACCTTCTTTATTCTGTTCACTGAGATTGTGTGGTAACCCATACTCCTAATTTGCTGACTATCCCTTATTTCTTCAGGTGGCGGAAAATAGTTGATTGTGATGCATTCAACCTTTCTGCTATGTCTCCAGTTGACTGGCCTGGATTTTGTTCCAATATAGCCTTCACAAGATTGTCATCAAAGTCGGAAGGACGTCCTGTCCTCAATTCGTCGTTTAAAGTCGTATTTCCAAAGCGGAATTTTGTAAACCAATATCTAACTGTCCGATCAGATATCAGTCCTTCACCGTATACATTGCATATTTTTTCAGCTGTCGCTTTAGCACTATAGCCTTGTCTGAATTCCCAAAGCATCACATGATGTATATGCACTTTTCATTCTCCAATTTAGGAGTTTGGAGTAACCGACTTACACCAGACAAAACGATTGTTAGAAGAATAATTGAACCACAGATCATATTCTAAGACTGATGGCACATCCCCAATGAAATCAGACCAATGAGTACAGTAATGCCAGTGACGGCTGAAAACTAATGTTTCCAAATATTTGCATAATTCCATTAAAATAAAAGGTGATTGATATTCTGATTGATTAAAAACGAACATAATATGCAATATTCCACACTTTCGAAAAATTTTATTAATATTTTTGCATTTTGCATACTTTGACCATTGGTCCAATGCAAGTAACGCCCAAACACATTACATGGTGAATGCAGGGGGGGGGAGCCTATGCTTGAAGCCTTATATTCCTTGTATAATGTTTCTGGTGTAAATTTTAACTAAAATGCATCGGAAATTACTTATGAATCGACCTAATATATATATATTCTACAACGTTGAAATAGTTCCTGTTTTCCTTTTACCACTATTGACATATAGATAATTTTAATATAATATAAACCTGATTCTTGCATGTGATTTAACAGAACAGAGATTATTTATTGAAAATAATCGTGACAGCAATAAAATTTTAACGATTTCGCCTCGATTATTTTTATCATTAATTCAGAGCTGCCAACCAAATCCGGCAAATTGTTAGTACCGCCCATTTTTCTGCACCACTTAATTTTTAGAGTAATTCTTCTCAAATATATTTATTTACGATGAATGACGAAAACAAAAACTCTAAAAATTAAGTGGTGCAGAAAAATGGGCGGTACTAACAATTTGCCGGATTAGGTTGGCAGCTCTGTTAATTTCATGGTAGTTCTGAATTTTTTTTGACATAAGTGAGAGTTTTGACATTTCTATTTATGTATAATACTATTTATTTCAAATTTTTAATATCTAATGTATTGAAATTTGCTAATAGAAAATGATTACATTACTTTTTCCAGCAAAAACGAAAATGTTGGCGAATAAGGTGCTACCTATTGTTACAGAGTTACAACTTTTTTTTATTATTATTATTCCGGAGCATTATTAGCCCTGCTTGTTTTTTTTTTTTTTTTTTAATACCAATACTTTTAAGAATGATTGTCTTCTTATTTCATCATAATCATATAGTGAAGAGAAATATTCTAAAAAATTCTGTTCTGAAAAGAAGGCGGGGCTAAAAGTTCTTGGAATAAATTGTAAATGTTGGGAACTCGGTTATGGTTACTGAAAGAGTATTTTCAATTGAAAAAGTCATATGCATTTGGTTTTTGCTATCTAAATTGAGATTTCTAAAATCATATTTAAAAAAAGAAAAAAAAAAAAAAAAAAAAAAAAAAAAAATTCTTTTTCAATCACCTATTTGCAATATTTTTTATAGATATTTCTATTGTTGCTGAAATTCTCTTTACACAAACCTTAAAATAATTCTCTGTCAGATATGTTGAACCATTTCAGCAGAATAATATTTAATACAGTCGAACCTCGTTAACGTTAATTACGTTTATCATGAACTGTTTTCACAAACACCATCAAAATGAAGATTAGTGTAATTGTATGAAGATTAGTTACTAATAGTATAACTTTGGGTACGCCTGCAAGAAATATGGAATGCTATTCCTCAATCATACATTCAAAATTGTTTGACTCTATGTCACGTCGTATAACAGTACTTATTGCAGTGCATGTTGGTCATACCAAGTATTGATTTCGG
The DNA here is from genome assembly GCA_963930645.1 of Salticus scenicus. NCBI lineage: Eukaryota > Metazoa > Arthropoda > Arachnida > Araneae > Salticidae > Salticus > Salticus scenicus. The sequence continues at coordinate 132,294,735 of OZ005660.1, read as the reverse complement.
ATTTTTAATACTGTTTTTTTGCTCTGAAAATTTAATCATTTATTTGTGCTAATTTAAGTCGTTTGTGCATTGAATTTCATTTGATTCTGAAGATTCCTTCACAGTGTTCCATTTTCTACAAATAAAAGCATATAAGCATATATATATATATATATATATATATATATATATATTGGGAATGAAGTCAACTACAGCAGAATTGGTTTATGGAACCAGTCTTCGATTACCGGGAGAAATTTTTGACTCCACGCCAACAGATACTTCTCCTCAGCAATTCGTAGAGGAACTTAGAGATCATTTCCGCAATATCCGACCAGTACCAGCTTCAAGTCACAGAAATAAATCCATTTTTATACACCCGCACCTAAAAGACAGTTCCCGTGTGTTCTTAAGCAATGATGGTGTAAAAATCCACTTCAAAATCCTTGCGATTGACCTTTCAATGTGTTAAATAAGAAAAAAGAGACCAAAAAACCCCTTTGTAATTGATATTAATAGACGGAAATGCAAAGGGTCATTAGATATACTTAAGCCTGCTTTCCTTCCAACCATCAATGTTGAAGACACTACTACTGAAAAAACTGACACTCAGACTCCTGTTGTTACCCGCTCAGGACGAACCGTTCATTTTTGAAACGTTTTCTCACGTGAAATGTGAAAAACTGCGGGGGAGTATGCGGCTGCAGTTATCTTCTGCAATTATTCGAATTATAAAATCGAAAATTATCGTTTGCATTTGAAGAAATATTATTTTTTTTTTTTATCATTCTTTAGTGTCAACAAGAATATTACGCTTGGTTTTGTAGAATGTAAATAAATGTTTTTTGTGTGTTTTGTTATGTCATGATGAGCTTATTTATTTTACATATAAAGTTTATTATAACTAATATGACATCCGACAAATACATAAACAACGTGTATCTAACAAAAAAACTTGCATCAGTTTCGATATTCTCCTCATAATATTGTACAAGAATAAATTGTACTTGTACCTTAAAAAAAAAAAAAAAAAAAAAAAAAAAAAAAACATTGATAATTAAGTGTTTAAACTTCCGTTTCCTCGAATAAAAATTTGAATTTTTAAAACAATTAAAGATATATAATTTTTTTTTTCCAAATATTTTTTCAGGCTGACACAAAATTACAAGGGCAAACTATATGAGGAGATACAGCACATCATAAGAATAAACATTTGCATGGGAATCCATGTCCACAATTGTCATCTCAATACTTTAAGAAATGGTTGTTTTATGGTATTTTTTAACGGTTGTGGGCGTGTATTTTAAATTTTGACTATTTAACCAACACTGTTTTAATGCAAATTGCACATAAAAAGATATAGATTATAACAGTAGTATTTAAAATCTATGTAGTTAAAGCACTTAACGCATTAATACGAATATTGTGTTTTTTTTTTTTTTTTTTTGAAATAATGTATTGTACAAAATTTTAAAATTTGCAACACAGAAAGAGTTATAAATAACCAAAAAACAAGGCTATACATGAACACCCGATAATAAACATACATAGAGGTAAGTGTTAAAATCCAGCAGAATGTATCTCCTTAAAGTTTCTTTTAAAATAATGTATCGCATTAATGCTCCTTAAAGGTTTAATATAATGTTTGTTGTCATTGGTGGCAATTTATTCCTTAGTGCTTCATTCGTTATTTACCTTAACATAATGCTTAATGTTGTAGTTACATGTTTATACCGCCCACATGTATTAAAAAAATTCCTTAAGCACCTACTTTTTAAAGGATTAAGATGGCGTTTGCAAACAAGGGCTCCCGTGCAATTTTGAATCTTTATAATGTGTCTTATCTACTCTTAAAGTCTCTCGCTGTAATTCTGTGATACTCTTGAACCCGAACACCGTTACACCCACACGTAAGTACTACATTAAATCCTACAATCTGCAAATATTACTGCAGATTTTCTTGATATGAACTCATGAAAATGATGACTCGGAATATGAAAAACATTAAGTAATTAAAATACAGTCTAACAAAAAAATATTAACTTATTTACGGTGTAGAAGGATTAATTTAAATTTAGGTTATAAAATACAGAGTGGCCCTAATTAAAGTGACAGTGCTCACAGTGCTTTCTTAAAATGTGTGACTGGATTTGCTTACTCAAAAATGAACGAAATATGTTTAGCCATAATTTGAGAGGAACTTCTAGGAAAAAATCAAATTTGAGTAAAATCGGCTTTTTCTGATGAAACATCTTTTCAGTCAAAATGATCGTTAAAATGTCAGGTCATTTTTGAACGAATTTCGATCACTTTTCATCTGATTCAACAGAATTGTATAATGATGGCGCCATCTGTCAATCATACAAAATGATACAGGATTTTTTTTTTTTTATTTAGATATATACAATTAATAAATTTATCTATTGTTTAAAAAATATGCTGATGACTTTCGATGATTAACAAAGTAAACTACCAAAGTTAATTTTTTTAAATAAATGTAATAAATGTTTTATATACAACAGACAAAAAATAGTAGAGTTATCAAATCACGAGTATTAGTCATAAAAAAACTAAAAATGACAAGTGAATGTATTTTTAAAAACTGGTGCTTAAAGAAATATATGAAATATAAAGAAAAAAAGAACAATGTATTTATAAAATGTAGAAATTTAGGAAAGGGAAGAGGACCTGCGTTCGATTCCAGCGGAAGGTAACTGATATTTTTTCCAGCATCAAACTGGTTCACTCAAATTTAGCCCGATTTCTCCCAAAAATAACTTGTTTCAGTTGGCTCAAATCTGAACCGCTTATATCGGCACAATGATATGAGATAATTTCTCTCAACGTGAGAAGTTGCCTTTCAATATATCAATTGAGTAAAAAACGGCTCAATTTGAGAGAATTTTCCCTTTCCATTTTTAGAGAGTGGTCTCTAACGCAATTTAATTGCAGTATATCACCAAACATTGTAGGAAGATTAAAAAAGATGAAGGACGAATAATTCCGAAAAATAATAAGAAAAAAATGAAATAAAGAAATATCCAAAACTGAAAGATTCACATAGTCCCCTTGTGGTAAATTTTAGAAAAAAAAAAAAAAAAAAAAAATCATTATTATTATTGTTATTTGTTTGGGGAATCTTTCATCCCCATTTCGTTTAAACATACACAATTTGATGCCATTGCAATTCGATCGCACTAAAGAACTGCCAGTATAATTACGACAATCCTGTATATTCTTTTTATTTTATTTTTATTTATATATACATATATATATATAACATATACATATATATATACATATATATACATATATATATTCCCTCTTACCCATGAGTTAGAGAAAGTATTGTTTTTGTGTCAAATTTTCAAATTTGAGTTTTTGTTATATTTACACGTTTTGAGGTCCCCTGAGTCCAAAAATCATGTTTTTAGAAAATTGAACTGTGAGTGCGTTTGTGTCTGTGTGTCTGTCTGTTATCAGGGTATCTCAAAAACAAATTATAGCAGAAAGTCCAAACTTTGTATTCTAAATGTGTATGTTATAGGAATGCTACATTAAACTTTTCGTTGACATCAAGAAAATTGTTGGCGTACAGGAATACCCAATATAATTCAAATACATTACGTCTACGGGTAAAATTGCAGGTAAGTAGAATTTAACATCTATAGACTGCAATGAACTAAATGAAACAAATATATATATTACGTATAGGTAAAAACATGTTTCATGCAGAATAAGGTATAAAAATTATTTACTGTTCGATTACAGGGCTACACAAAAGAACTAGATTATAGTACGACAATACTTGAAAATTGATGAAAGCACGTTTCAGTTTGTGCCAAATGTTCTTCATATACGATTATATTTATGTCCACCATTTGATGTGTACATAACTTTCAGAAGATATACAGGGCTGCAAATATTTAAGGCATGACATTCTTTTTTTGTTTGTTTCTTTGTTGAAGTGCTTTACTGTAATATTTGTCATTGCCCAAGAAAGCCGCTCAAACTAAAGTTAATTCATCATAGCCAAATGCTAAATAATGTATATATATATATATGTATATATATATATATTAAGTTAAATTGTTACAGCTTTTATTTTTTTATTTTTTTTATTTACACGTTTTAAGGCTTCCTGATTACAATAGTAGTTTTAATTGTATGAAGATTAGTTACAGATAGTATAACTTTGAGTACGCCTGCAAGAAATATGGAATGCTATTCCTCAATCATACATTCAAAGTTTGTTTGATTCTCTGCCACGTCGTATAACAGTACTTATCGCAGTGCATGGTGGCCATACCAAGTATTGATTTCGGACTTTTAATACTGTTTTTTCTTTTTTTCAAATTTAATCATTTATTTGTACGGTTACAAGTCGTTTGTGCATTAAATTTCATTTGATTCTCAGGATTCCTTCACAGTGTTGCATTTTCTACAAACATGAGTTTATATATATATATATATATACAGGGTGGCCATAATTAAACTGCAAGTGTTCAAGGGGTGCTGGAGAGAAAACTACTATGAATATTCCAGTGCAATTTGGTATCTACACGTTTCAGAATATGCGCAAATCAAATATGAAAAAAAAAAAATCGCCATTTTCACCCGATAGATGGCGCTGTACCGTATTTCAACGCTCACAGGTGGCATATACTACTTCCAAAACCGATAGACAGAGCATAATGACATTCTAAGTGGCATATAAACAATATAAAGCATCACTTACAGCTTATTAAAATTTATGGATTGTTTGTGATCATAATTTACGTTAATTTTTGATTCCAAGATACTGTAAAAATTTAATTACTGAAGCGAATTGTGTGGAATTTTGATAAACTGTTAAGTGATGTTTTATTCTGTTTATATGCCTCTTAGAATGTCATTATGCTCTATCTATCGGTTTTGAAAGTTGTATATGCCACCGGCGAGCGTTGAAATACGGTACAAAGCCATCTATCGGGTGAAAATGGCGATTTTTTTTCATATTTGATTTGCGCATGTTCTGAAACGTGTAGATACCAAATTTCACTGGAATATACTCACTAGTTTTCTCTCCAGCACCCCTTGAACACTTGCAGTTTAATTATGACCACCCTGTATATTGTGGGAAATGAAGATTTAGGCAGAGAATTTCAAAGAATGTGTCGAAGGTGAAGAAAATTTGGCGGGATGTAATTCCACAGTTGACTGAATTTTATGTTTTTTGGTGTGCTGAAACCAAAAATGAAGTCAGTTTTTCGCCATCACGTACAGCTTTTTGCCAACGCAGGGTGCCTACCTATGTAATTTCTTCCATTGCTTTTCCAACAATATAATTGTATGTTAAGTTTTATAGTATGTCTTCATGATTAATTAATTATGCATACCTATTGTTGTAATAGCACAGCACTAGTGCGATGTAAAACCATACCAACCAACCTATTGTTATGAGGGTATGCCTAAGAAATTCAGCCGGTAAGCACCCTGTATTGGAAAAAATCTATACGTGATAGTGAAAAATGGGCTGCATTTGCGGTTTCAGTACATCAAAAAACACAAAGTTCAGCTAGAATCATCAAATCAAATTTTCTCAACTTCAGTTTTGTCGGCCTATGTTATGCAAAGTGCAGTGCAAGTGATGCCAGTAGCTGCTTAGCAGAATATATAGAAAATAAATATTCAACAAAATGAGCGAAATTAGTTCGAAGAAAATATATTACAGTATCAAACAAAATCGTATAGTGTAATATAATTTTATCTGCTAAAGAAAGGAAGATTATTTACTGTTCATGTAACTGCTCTTTTACAGTTGGAATATTAGTTATTAATTTAAACTACACTAATAAGTGTTCGAGTCCATTAAAAAAATGTATCTCTGAGATACAGCCGATAGTGTAATGCAGTCGAACCTCGTTAACATGAATCTCAAGGGGAATAAACATTTTGTTAATGTTATTAGTAGTTCATGATATCAGTAACTCAGAAACTAATATTTATTTTGACGGGGATTGTGGAAGCGGTTCATGTGAATATAATTCACGTTAACGAGGTTTCACTGTATTTGAAACAGGCACAACGGAGTGTAATAAAAGTTTTTCACATATCTGAAAAGTAACAAAGGTGTTTAATACCTCTTACAGAGTGCAAAAATTTTCATCCTATTTAGTCTGTAAAATATTAAGAGAAATCATAATTATTTTTTTAAAAGTTACAGACAGACATCCCAACTTTTATAATCTATTCACGAACAATTTTAGCCCGCCTCTTTTTAAACCGGAAATTTTAAAAAATGATTTTCTTCTTATTTAATCGTTGTCATATATTAAAGAGAAATAATCTACAAAATTTCTGGTTCGAAAAGAAGGCGGGGCTAAAAATGCTTGGGAAAAAAGGATAAAAGTTGGGAACTCTGGTTACAGGTATCCGTAAATTGTAGTAGTTGTCAACTGCGATACAAAATTATTAAGTAAATGGGCATACTATTATTTTAGTAAAGCAAGCTGTAGATTTTTTTTTTTTTTTTTAATTTAATTATTTTAAATTGTTATTCTAAGTGTTATAAAAATGCTTAATGATACACAGGTTAAAAAAAAAAAAAGAATCTAAATGACCTAATTTATTTCTTTTACTGTTCGACAATTATTCGTAGATTAAACTACATTGAGCAGATAAAATTTTATTAAAGAGTAAGAGAATCACTTTTCGATAATATTATTTTGATTTAGTTGTTTTTTAACACATTCGCTGCCACCAAAATTTATATATCCATCCTCAGAAGCCGAATTTAAAAAAAGTGTTTTAATGATTAAAAACGTTGGCTGCACAAAAAAAAAATTAAACACAAAATTTAAAAACCACGCACTGAAAATATAAAAATAATGCTTCACTAACGTGCCACAAAAACCTCATCGTTCAACCTCCAAATCCGAACTAAAACTAAAGCAGTTTACTTATCATACTCGATTGACGCCCCAGAGCGTCACCGGCATGGGAGGTAGCGCCATGCTGACGCGCCAGCGCGTCAGTGGCAGCGAATGTGTTAAAGTAATTTATATCATTCTAGAAAAAAAATTATGTTATCTGTGCTAGTGTTTTGCGAATAGGAACATTATTGATGGCGTTTAAAAAGGTTTCCACGTTTTATTGACATTGAAAAGCAATAACTAAAGTAAAATGTTTGCCCGTAACTACCTTCAACGGAATCTTTGATTAAGGGTCAAATATCCCTTAAAACTAGGAAAAGAATGAGGTTTGAACAAATAAATCTCTAACTCTACCAATGAGATTTCTTTCTCAATTTGTATGTTATTTATTTCTTAAAAATATACTCATTATTCATGTTTGTGCTATCAATATGTTATGGATATAAATGCTTCGA